>JAWHQI010000308.1:0-600000 GCA_033032865.1 Dactylorhiza incarnata | reverse complement strand
AGCAGCTGAGGCCCCCGCTCCCCGTCGCCCTTCCCCCCTTTCGGTTCGCGCGCGTCTAGGGCAGCAGCAGCCGAGGCCCCCGCTCCCCGTCGCCCTTCCCCCTCTCGTCGCCCGTGAGCAAAAGGAGGACCCCCGATCTCCCTTCCTCCTCTCCCGTGGCCGACCGAGGCGAGTTCCGGTCGGGAGCTCCTCTCTCGTGGCCGTCCGAGGTGAGATCCGGCCGGGAGCTCCTCTCCCGTGGCCGTCCGAGGTGAGATCCGACCGGGATCTCTTCCCCCGTGGCCGTCCGAGGCGAGATCCGGCCGGGAGCTCCTCTCCCGTGGCCGACCGAGGCGAGATCCGGCCGGGAGCTCTTCTCCCGTGGCCGTCCGAGACGAAATCCGGCCGGGAGCTCCTCTCCCGTGGCCGACCGGAGCGAGGAGTGTCGGGGGCTTCTCTCCCGCCACTCCTCTTCTTGTCTCCAAAGCATGAAAGTGGAGGCATATCAAATCGTGTAAAGCCGCTATGGCCACTGGACGTCGAGCTCGCACAAGGTCTTCGGTTGCGACTCCGCCAAGGCACGCGTCAAGGATAACGAATTTCAACTCGGTCAGGTGAAGCCTTCAATTCTCATATTTGCATGGAGGCCCCTCTCCACCAACGGGTGGGGGGAGGGAGCTCTCCGACGGGTTGACGTGCGCGTCCCCGCTATTAGCTGCATTAGCGCCCGGAAGTGTGAGTACGGGTTTAGGCATTCTGTGTGAAGCCCATCCGGGTGTGTAGACCGGATTGGTGATGTTTCTGTGTGAAGCCCGTCCCGACGTGGGGGCCGGATTTGTGATGTTTTGGGGACCCCGGAGAAGACTCTGTGGAAGATATTTAGTATTTGCTCGTATTTGTAAAATGTCGCCGCCTCGGGAAAGGGGTGTGGGTAATGTAGCTCGGTTTGCTTCAATTGGCCGAGGCTCAGTTTGCTACCGCATGGCGAGACGTTGGCGTACAGGTGTCATAGTACCAAGCAGGGGGTTGCGGGCTTAAGCCCAAAGTTGTGCCGCCCCGAGAAGGGCTTATTTATTTATATTTGTCGGCCTGCGTGCCGAAGTGTGGAGCTTATGCTCTTGTAAATTAAAATGCCTGTGATGCCCTCTTTAGGTAGCTTATATTTTTATCGTAAGCGAGTGGTGTTTTCACGAACCACTCGCCCCGTGGGAACCCCGAGGTGAAATTACCGGGAAGACCTTAAGGGGCAGTTAATTAACTCTTAGAACGGCGGAGTTACGTTGTCGGCAGTCCCATTTGGTCTGCGTATAGTCAGACTATTTGTCGGGATTACGCTATCGGTGGCCTGGATGGGGAACGCTATAAATAGACCCAAGAGAGCACCTTTAGGAGGGGGATTCGGTTTGGGATTTCCCTTTAGATGTTTTGGTTGGCCAAGAGAGTCTCCCAATGGTGCTTTGTCTCAGCTTTGTCTTGGGAGGGGAAGCGCTCAACGATCTTCCGGGTTAGTGGAGGGACCTCCTCGCTGTGACTAAGGTCTTAGTCAATCTTCCTAGTTTCCGGTCTACCTTCTCTGAGGGACCAGTAAGGGCTAGCCGCCCCTCATCTCGGTGAGGGCCCCGAACTCCACAAGAGACCGAGAAATCGGTTTCAACAGATATGACATCTCTTTGGTGGCAACGGAAGCTTGCAGATATCAAGAAGGGGACGTGCAACTTGGACACATGGCATGAGTTCAAGATTGAGCTTAAGCGGCACTTCTACCTGGATAACGTCGCAAATGAGGCAAGGAAGAAGCTAAAGGAACTCAAGCAGAAGGGGTCAATCACGGAGTACGTGAAGGAGTTCCAAACCTTGATGCTGATGGTACCAGGTATGTCTGAGGACGACCAACTTTTAACTTCAAAGATGGTCTCCAGAATTGGGTGAAGCAAGAAGTACATCGGAGGGATGCCAAGACACTTGGTGAAGCCATTACGGCGGCCGAGGCGATGACAGAATTCCAAAGGCCAGCGAATACTACTACAAAGAAAGTGTTGGGGCAATGATTTATCTTAACCCCTAGAAATGAGTAGAAAATGAGGTCTCAGAGTGAGATAATTAGTTTAAGTAAATATGCGTCGAATAGTAATCGACGTAGCATCGAAGTGTAGTCGACGCACCCAGTAAAGTCGACGCACCTCTGTCGACGCTCTTTCCATATTTTCTTCTCGACGTCTAGCCAGGCTGAAATCGACGCTTACGCCGAATAGTAATCGACGCACGTCGATTTCTGTGAAAGATTCAAAAACACGCCAGATCTCTTTCCTTCTTTCTGTAGATCTGAATTTTATGTAATTATATTATTCTTTTCTAGCCGTTCTGAATTAATCTTTCCTTCTAAATGATTCTTGGCTAATTTGATTAAGATTATTATGGACATTATTTGAAAATAGAATGATCTCTTTCCTTCTACAGATATAATGATTATGGAAACTTTTCTTTCTTACTATTTCTCTGACTTCTAATTGATTATTCTCCTATAGCAATATTTTTGAATAAACAGAGCTATAAATACAGAAGAAGGTCGGCAAAGAAAAAAAAGAGAGGTGATCCACTCCATCCATTTGAAAAAGAGGAAAAACTCACAAGTGAAAAGTGAGAAAGCTGAGAAAAGTGAAAGAGTGATGCAGCAAGAAAAAGCCATCTTCTTCTTCTTCCTCCTCCTGAAGTCATACTGCTGCAAATTTCTGAAATCTCTCACTAAAAGAGAGAAAGGCTTACAATCTCCTTCTCACTATAGAAGAGAGATTACATTCACTATACTTGTGCTTCTAATCTTCTTGCTAGGAAGAAGATTCCTTCTTACATAAATTGTTTCTTGTTCTTCTTCTTCTTCTTCTTCTTATTTTTATTTCAATTTCAATAGTGTAAAAGAGTTTTTAGAATCTCTCTTCAAAAAATTCAGTTGTAGTGGTTCTAAGAGTCTCCTTATCAACAGACTCAGGCTGGTTCTAAGAGTCTCCTTATCAAAAGACTTAGTGCAAGATAGTGAATTCCTACCAAGGGGGTAGAAGAGTGGACTACCCAAAGTTTGGGGAACCACAATATTTCTTTGTGTTGTGCTGTGTTTTTCTTTTTGTTATTTCTTTCTTTATTTGCTTAATTCTTGTTGGTGTGTGGGAAGCTTAGATCTGTGATTATTACACACACATATATATATATATTTATTAACTTTGCACAAAATATTTTTAAATCTCTATTCACCCCCCCCCCCCCTTCTAGAGAATTCTAGTGAGGTTAACTGTGCACTTTCAATTGGTATCAAAGCTAGGTTGATCAAAAAGGGGTAACTCCTTGATCAAAAAGATCCTACCTCATATATATATATATTTCTAAAAAAAATTATGGCACAAATCAAAGATTATGCTTCCACCAGACCACCAATTTGCAACCTTGAAAAGTTTGCACTTTAGAAAACAAGAATTAAAATTTATTTAAACTCTATTGATGGAGAACTATTTGATGTTATTATGATAGGTCCTCCCAAGCCATTCAAGAAGGACTCAAGTGGAGAGGTCACTCAAACACTTGCTCCATGGGCTGAGTGGACAGATGAAGAAAAGAAAGCCCATGTAACGCCCCAAGCATGTGATGCCAAGGCTATGAATATATTAGTCTCAACCCTCTCAGATGAAATCTTCCAAAAGATTGCTGAATGTGGGTCAGCTAAGGAAATATGGGAAGCTCTCACTAAAATGGTAGAAGGAAGTGCTGATGAGAGAAAGGATAAAAAGGCATTACTCATCTCTCAATATGAAAACTTCCAGAAGAAAGATAGTGAAAGAGTTGCTTACATGTATGCCAGATTCAGACTCATAATAAATAAGTTAAGAACACTTGAGAAGGACATATCTCTCACTGAGATAAATGACAAATTGCTGACTTGCTTCCCTAGCTCTTGGGACTCAAGAATTTGGCCAATTAGAGACTACAGAAGACAAAAAGAAATCTCAACAGATGTCCTATTGGGTAAATTAAGATCTTATGAACAGTTGTTGAAAACAAGATCTGAGAAAGAAGAGAAAGAAAAGACTCCTTCACTCTCAAAGGAAAAGAGTATTGCCTTAAAGGCTACTGCAGATGAACCCTCTACAAGTGATGAGGAGCTGATCAGTCTACTGGCCAGAAGACTGAAGAAGTGGATCAAAACAGAAGGATCTAGAAGGAGAGATTCAAAAACCAGGTATGACAAAACTCCTACTAAATAAATTATATGTTACTCTTGCAGGAAACCTGGACACATTGCACCTGAATGTCCTAAAGAGATCAGTAATAAGAAAGATCTGAAAAGAACAGATCTAAAGAAGAAGAAGAAGAAAGAGAAAGGATTCATTGCTCAATCATGGAGTGATTCAGAATCTGAAGGAAGTACCTCATCTGAAAATGATCAAGAAGAGGCTAAGCAAGAGGAAACCTATTTGATGGCTGCTGAGAAGCATGAAGATAAATCTCTGGTAAATATATATGATGATATAGATTTTTCTTCTACTGATTTCAAAAATAATTTCAAAGAATTTTGCTTAGATCAAGTCAAATCTGAGAAAGAAATAAAAAGGCTAAGAAATGAATTGAACAATCTCAAACAAATGGATACACAATATAAAAACTATGAGCTCAGTCAAGAACTCTCTAGATCAGAGCAACAACTAGATAAAATCAATACTGAAAATCAAACACTAAGAAATGAGCTTGCAAAGGCAAAAGCCTTTGAAGATTCTCTAAATGGCAGAAGTCAAAAGCTCAAGAATATCTCTGAAAATCTCACTGATAGATTTAGACAACTAGAGTTTAATACTGATTTAGAACCCAAACCTCAATCATCCAGCAAATCTGTTTGGAGACATCCTATCCACTTCACTAGGAAGAATAATCTGATAGGAGAAAATTCACAAGAAAATCCAAAAACAACTACTGTTTAAAAAATAATTTCACTATATATGAAGGAATCCTAGGTAAATATGCTCAGAAAAGATATAAATTTACGTCGAGTTATTATCAACGTGCATCGAGTTCTACTCGACGCAACTTAAATGATGCATCGATTTCTAATCAACGCATAGACCAAAGTGCGTCAACTTCCACTCGACGCAACTATAAACATACGTCGAATTCCTATCGACGCAACCAATCTGACAGGAATTTCTCCTTTTCCAAGAAGTCTTCTCAATCCATTTCCTTTTATTATGAATACTATTTCTGCAATATTACCAAAGACTGCTGATATGATAAGCCAACACTTCTAAAGAAGAAAGGGTACTCTGAAAGACCCACTTATTCTTTCATTGAACCTTTCACTGGTGGAAGGAAGGGACACCAGCTTAGCAGGGTCCAAACTAATGTTTAAATCTTATGTGCAGGTGTATCACATCTTCAAGCTGGTGTGGTACTTGGACAGTGGATGCTCCATGCACATGACAGGGTACAAAAATTTATTAACCAACTTTGAGGATAGACTTGGACCACCAGTGACTTTTGGAGACTCTAGCTGTGGGCAAACCAGGGGCTTTGGAGATTTCAAAGAAGGGAAAGTAACCTTTAAGAATGTGGCAGTAGTCAAAGGACTAAAACATAATCTGATAAGTATAAGTCAGATATGTGACAGTGGTAAGTATGAGGTAAAATTTACCAAACTAGTTTGCCATGTTATTGATGCCAAGACTGGTGCCATTGTACTCAATGGAATAAGAAAAGGGAAAGTATATATAGTAGACTTTAGCTCCACACACACAGAGATTTGTGTGTTCAACAATATTATTGATAAAAGTGAATTATGGCATAGGAGGCTGGGCCATTTAAACTATAAAACCATTAGTGAATTAGCAAAGAATAACCTAGTCAGAGGCCTACCAAAGGGTAGGTACTCTAAGGATTCTCCATGTAGACCTTGACAACTAGGAAAACGGACAAAATCATCCTTCAAACCAATTGGTAAAGATGACTCCCCTAGGATTCTCTACTTACTGCACATGGATCTCTTTGGACCTATATCCACTCAGAGCTTAGGTGGAAAATCTTATACCCTAGTCATTGTGGATGACTATTCTAGATATAGCTGGGTATTATTTCTAAGGGCTAAGTCTGAAACCCACATGATTCTCTCAAGATTCATAAGACAGATCCAATCTGAATTCAATATTCATGTTTCCATTATCAGAAGTGATCATGGGACAGAATTTGAAAATCAGTTAATCTGTAGTTTCTGTGAGGATGAAGGTATCAAACAAAGCTTCTCAGCACCTAGAACTCCTCAACAAAATGGAGTTGCTGAAAGAAAGAATAGAACCTTAATTGAATCAGGAAGGACCTTGCTTGTAGAATCAGGATTACCAAAAACCTTCTGGGCTGAAGCAGTCAACACTGCAAACTATGTTCTGAATAGAAGCCTCATACACAAAACTAAGCTAAAAACTCCATATGAGCTTCTGAAGGGAAAAGCACCCAGAATCAAAGGGAAGGCAAATTATTTTCTAAGAGTAGCTAAATGAATCTCCATCATCATTCCCTTATCAGGTAATGAACCTGTGGAACTCAACCCTGAGGAAATCAAAAACTTATTAATCACCATGAAATTCTCCAGAGATAGACCAATCAACTTGAAGAAAATAGACTTCTCTGATGAATATAGGCTCTTGGCAGACATAGTAGGAAAAATACTACTATGCAAAATCTCTGCCCATGATGCAGTGCCCAAGCAGCAACTGAACATTATGGGGGCCCTTGTGCTGAAAAAGAAGATAGACTGGGGCAGCTGCTTACTGAAGATGATAGGCTACAAATATTCTCATAAAGAGAATGCCTACATGAGGATCATGAGTCAGGTACTCCTTCACTCCTTCCCTGACCTATGTAGGTCAAAAGGAATACCCATTCCTCCTGGAAAAAGGATGTCCATAGCCCTCTTTTCAAAATGGACCAGGCAAATCCCCAAGCCTGGTTCCATTCCTGAAAGGTCTCCCTCTCCTCCTCCTAGTTGTCCTATGCATCCATCTTCACCTCCACATACAGACATCTCTTCCCTACCAACATCATCCACACCAATTCAATCACCACCTCTTCCTCCTACTACTATCACATCCTCTCTACCTACATCATCTCACTCATACAAATCCTCTCCAACATCAAAATCTGATAGTCTTGCTCTGCTTAAGACCATTAGGAATGAAATAGTACCTGAGCCACATACTACAGAACAGACAACAGATGTACTTTCTATAGCAAGAGAAGCTGAACAACAAGTAGTTCTCTCTCAAGGGGAGGCAAGTAGAGTAGAGAAAGAAGTTGAAAAGGAAGCTGAGGCTGAAGGTGTGGCTGAAAGTGAAAAATAAAAAGAAGTTGAAGCTCAGGGGGAGCCAGATGCTGTCATAGCTGAAGCTGGAGCTGAGAAAGAAGCTGAAGAAGCAGAAAAAGAAAGTGTAAAGGAAGTTATATCTCAGGGGGAGCAGACTACTTTGACTCAGGGGGAGCTGAATGAACATCTTGATACTGATAAGGAGCAACTCACCTCTATAAAAAGACCTAATCTCCCTTTAGTATTCTCTAGGAAGAGAAAAACTCCTCCTACTCCTCCTGAATGATATGTTGAACAATTTTGAGCAGAGCTCTATTTTTAATGCTTAAGTACTGCTTGATCTGTACACAAAGTCTGTTATATGATTTCTTTTTCCATTATCTTCTGATTACCTAATATATCTATTTTCTATAAATATGCTTTGATGTGTTGATTAAAAGCTGATAAAATTTCTCTCTGAATGGGGTTAAGACAAATAGGGGGTTAAGCTGATAAAATTTCTCTCTGAATGGGGTTAAAATTTCTCTCTGTGAAGTAGTTCTCTCTCTGATGAAATTTTAATTCTTGTTTTCCAAAGTGCAAACTTTTCAAGGTTGCAAATTGGTGGTCTGGTGGAAGCATAATCTTTGATTTGTGCCATAAAAATTTTTTTAGAAATATATATATATATGAGGTAGGATCTTTTTTATCAAGGAGTTACCCCTTTTTGATCAACCTAGCTCTGATACCAATTGAAAGTGCACAGTTAACCTCACTAGAATTCTCTAGAAGGGGGTGAATAGAGATTTAAAGTGAGGTTAACTGTGCACTTTCAGAAAGGCTACAAGAATGACCACACAAAAGGTGGGGGAGGACCAGGGTCGCGGAGACCACCTAGGGGAGATCGGAACCCCAACTATGAAAGGGACACGGATGGGGAAAACAAGAGATTTACGCCAAAAGGAGGATGCTACTTATGCAAGGGACCGCACATGATGAGCAAGTGTCCAAAGCTTGGTTCACTCGCAGCACTGCAGGAGGATGATACAAGTGGACCCGAAGGTGAAGAAGGTACAAACCAAATATGTTCCTTGAAACTTCTAAGTGCTTTGAATGTGAAACCAGCTAAGAAGGTGGCTAGCAAGGGGCTTGTGTACGTGGAAGCCATGATCAACAACAAGTCCACTAAAGCCTTGGTGGATACAGGTGCTACCCATAACTTTGGGACAGAGGAAGAAGCAAGAAGACTTGGCCTCCAAGTGACCAAGTGCGAGGGATGGCTAAAGACCGTGAATAGGAAGGCGAGGCCGCTAGCAGGAGTAGCTCGTGGCGTAGAGCTTCGCATGGGTATGTGGAAAGGAAAGGTGAACTTCTCGGTTGCAGCCATGGATGATCACAAGCTAGTGTTGGGCATGGACTTCTTCGATGCGGTGAGTGCCATTGTCATGCCAACTTACCGCTCGGTGTGCATTTTGGAGAAAGATGCAACATGCATGATACCTGCGGTAGAAGGGCCACCAAGCTGTGGAGCAAAATAGCTATCGACTATGCAAATAGCTAAGGGCGTGAAGAAAGGGGAACCTACTTTCTTGGCGACTTTGAAGGAGGAAGCAGGCGAGATCATGGAGGAGGTGCCTCTACTTGTTGCGGAAGTCCTCGAGGAGAACAAGGATGTTATGCCTAGCGAACTACCAAAGAAGTTACCTCCCCGCAGAGAGGTAGACCACAAGATTGAGTTGGAGGTTGGAGAAAAAGCCCCTGCAAAGGCACCATATCGGATGGCTCCCCCCCCCCCCCCCGAACTCGAGGAGTTGAGGAAGCAGCTACATGAACTGCTCGATGCTGGAATGATCAGACTATCGAAGGCACCTTTTGGCGCACCGGTGCTCTTTCAAAAGAAGAAGGATGGAACCTTGTGGTTATGCACAGACTATCGGGTATTGAACAAGGTAACTATCAAAAACAAGTATCCCGTACCGTTGATTGCTGACTTGTTCAATCGACTTGGAGGAGCAAGGATATATTCGAAGATGGATCTGCAAAAGGGCTACCACCAAGTACCGATTGCCGAAGAAGATGAGCCAAAGACAACATGTGTGACAAGGTACGGATCATTCGAGTGGTTGGTGATGCCATTCAGCCTAACCAATGCACCTGCTACATTTTGTACTTTGATGAATCAGATCTTTCATCCCTACTTGGACAAGTTTGTCGTAGTATACTTAGATGACATCGTCGTCTATAGTCATACAATGGAGGATCATGTTGAACATCTTCGCCTGGTGTTCTAAGTACTGCGGGACAATGAACTATATGTCAAGCGGTCAAAGTGTTCCTTTGGGCAAGAAGAAGTGCATTTCCTCAGGCATGTCATTGGACATGGCCAATTGAAGATGGACATGGACAAGGTACGAGCAATCGTCGAATGGGATCCGCCAACAAAGGTGACAGAGTTGAGATCATTCCTGGGTTTGGTGAACTACTACCGACGGTTCATCATGGGGTACTCAAAGAGAGCGGTGCCGCTTACGGATCTGCTCAAGAAAGAGAAAGCTTGGAGCTGGACGGGGGAATGCCAGCAAGCTTTTGAGGACTTGAAGAAGGCGGTAAGTACGGAGCCATTACTTGCCCTACCAGACTTTGGGAAAAGTTTGAGCTGCATATAGATGCATCAGACTTTGCTATTGGAGGGATTTTGATGTAAGAAGGACACCCGATTGCATTCGAAATCCGCAAGTTGAATGAAGCAGAGCGGCGCTACACCGTGCAAGAGAAGGAGATGACAGCCATCATACATTACTTACAGGTATGGAGGCATTACTTGCTGGGAGCACAGTTCATGATCAAGACCGACAATGTGGCGACTATCTACTTTCAAACTCAAAATAAATTGTCGGCGAAGCAAGCAAGGTGGCAAGACATCTTGGCTGAGTTTGACTTTGTCCTGGAACAAAAGCCGGGCAAAGCCAACGTCGTAGCGGATGCACTTAGCCATAAAGCGGAGCTAGCGGCGATCTCGATGGTGAAGAGCGACCTTCTCGAGCAGGTAAAAAGTGGGTTGGAAGAAGATCTGTTGGCCAAACAACTCACGCAGCTAGCCAAAGAAGGTCAAGCCAAGAGATTTTGGGTAGAAGACGGCTACTCTACACAAAAGGAAGGAGATTGTATATCCCAAAGTGGGGAAACCTGCGGAGGGACTTAATCAAGGAGTGTCATGACACCAAGTGGGCTGGACATCCAGGCCAAAAGCGCCCCTTGGCGTTGATGGAGGATTCCTACTATTGGTCGCGGATGAGGGACAACATTGAGCTATACGTGAAGACATGTCTTGTTTGCCAACAAGACAAGGTGGAGAACAAGCAGCCAGCAGGACTCTTGGAGCCCCTGCCAGTGCCAGAATATCCTTGGGAAACGGTGACGCTAGATTACATCAACGCTCTGCCCAAATCTGAAGGTTGCGGATCTATCTTGGTGGTAGTAGATCGCTTTTCCAAGTATGGCACTTTCATACCAAGCGTGAAGGATGCAAAAGCGGAAGAGACGGCGCGACTCTTCTTCAAACATGTGGTGAAGTATTGGGGGTTGCCGAAGAACATTATGAGCGATCGAGACCCTTGCTTCACCGGGATGCTATGGACAGAGTTGTTCAAGCTACTTGGATCGAAGCTAAACTTTTCCACTAGCTTCCACCCTCAATCCGATGGGCAGACCGAGAGGGTAAATGCATTGTTGGAGTGCTACTTGCGGCACTTTATGAGTGCCAACCAGAAAGACTGGGCCAAGCTTATGGATGTTGCCCAATTTTCCTACAACCTGCAGCGGAGTGAGGCCACGGGGAGGAGTCTATTCAAGCTTTCCACGGGAAGACAACCCCTCACTCCGCAAACATTGGCGACCATGACGGATGATGGAAGGAGCCCAGGTGCCTGGAAGATGGCTAAGTCATGGGAGGAACATGCGGACTTAGTTAGGTCGTGCTTGGAGAAGGCCCGCAAGAGGATGAAGAAGTGGGTTGATGCAAAGCGGCGACATACGGAATATTTGGTAGGAGATAAAGTGATGGTGAAGCTCTTACCCCAACAGTTCAAGGCCTTGCGTAATGTACACAAAGGCTTGGTACAGAGATACGAAGGCCCATTCCCGGTCATGGCTAAGGTGGCTAAGGTTTCTTGAAGATACATCCGGAGTTTCATGCGAGTATGCTCAAACCATATAAGGGGATAATGAGGATCTTCAAAGAGGAGAATCTCAAAGGGCGCCTCCAGTGATGACAAAATCTTTTGACAAAGAGATCGAAGAGGTGCTAACAAAAAGAGTGGTGCGAAGAAGAGGTGTGCAACCTTGCACACAATACTTGATCAAGTGGAAGGGATTGCCAGAGTCTGAAACTACTTGGGAGACATTAGAAGACTTGTGGCAAGGAGGAGCTAAGGCCGCACGGGAGCTTGTAAGAAGACAAGTCCATGACAGCGAGCTCCCTTTGAGGACGGCCGGTGTGAAAGGGGGCTCACCCGGCGTTTTGCCACTGGCCTGCAGAGCACCAACCGACCGTCCGCGACGTGCGTTTTCTCTCTCCTCCCCGGCCTGCCGCTGGAACGGGTTCTCAAACAGAGCAGCGCTCACAATGCTCTTCGTCGCGTCCCTCCAGCGCTCCCGAACGACATTCCCACTGTAAGGCAGGCATTGCATCTGCAACTCCGCGCCGACAAGCCTCCTCGCCTCCTCTGCAAGCGACGACTTAGCCATCTGATCTCTACCTCCAGAGCACGGTTCTCCACCCCTCCTCTTCGGCTCTTTGCAACGTAACTCCAGCTTGTTAGAACATGTTTTCCGAACTCCTTGGTTTGCTAATAACAAATCCCGGGTGTGTTTGATCCTATTTTCTCTATGGTGTGCAGGTATAATGGGTATGCAACTATGCTAATTATTGTTTGGAGCTCAGAATGAATAGTCCAGAAAAATCACTGTCATCTGCGATAGCTAGATATCGCCGACGGCATCCCAGTCTCAGCGGTTCTAGTCTCAGCGGGTTCCAGTCTCAGCGGTTTCCAGTCTCAGTGGTTTCCAAAAAAATCATTGTCGTCTACGATAACTTGATATCGGAATCCGACAGCCCACGACTCAGCGGTTACCACACGTTCTGCAAGTTCCATGCATTGTCGGAATTCCGACATCGATGTCGTCGACGACAGCTCCACGTCTCAGCGAAAACCATCATGTCGCGCGCACACTTCGTTCGCATGGGACACGTGTCAACTGGAGGTGATAACGTCGGCGGGCGACATCTAGATGTAGTCGATGACATCAATATTTTATATATTGTCTCATTTTTCGTGGAGGAGAAGTTGCACACTTTTCTGGAGTACCTATTCCCGAGTGTTTTTCATCAAAGAGCTCCAGAAATTTGAGAACTCCCTTTTTTCGGCAAGAACGTTCAAGATCGAAGGAGCGATGGTTCATGCGTGGAATCTCAAGCAACCTTTGCAAGCATTCAACGTCGTTTTCAGAGCTGTGGATTTAGGGAGTTCTCATATCATAATCTCTATTTTGTATTTCATTTATTCATCTTGTAATCCGTAGAGAAAATCGTCGCCTTGTGTGTGGCATCTAAGTCCGTGTGTGGCTTAGGAGGAAATCGCCACCTTATGTGTGGCATCTAGGTCCGTGTGAGGCTTAGGAGGATATCGCCGCCTTGTGTGCAACGTCTAGATCGTGGAGAGATCTAGGGGGAGGCTCGTAGCAAGATCTAGGAAGAGATTCGCTATAGCTGGCCGGTCATTGGTTGAAGGACCGGTAAATTGAAAAAAAATTTATTTTTATCATAGTCTTGATTTTAAGCTTTATTAAGATCGACAATCCTTTGTATTCATCACTTGTGGAAATAAAATTTGATTTCCAATTTCTTATGATTTTCTAAGTGCTTATTTGGGATTGTCTAAAAATCTACTTGTTTATCCGTTAAAATTATCATAATATATTAGAAAAATATCAAAGTAAATTTTAGCCCTTATTCACCCCCCTCTAAGGGCGCCGCAAGATCCAACACTTGGTATCAGAGATAGGTTACTCCAAAATGGTTTTACCACCGGGAGTAATGGCGTATAACGATCACGCATTTGTAGAGTGACAAGGGATTAGTCGACCACCTTTATTCACAGGCATGGACTATAACTATTGGAAAACTCGTATGCGTTGTTTTCTAATTGCACTAGATATCGAAGTCTAGAACATGGTAGAAACGAGTTATACTCCACCGACATTAGTCCTTGGTAGTGTAACAATGGATAAGCCTAATGATAAATGGGATGATACTGATAAGTTACAATGTAAGAATAACGCAAAAGCAATGAACGCTCTATTTTGTGCGTTAGATAGAACTGAGTTTAACAGAGTATGTGCATGTGAAACTGCGTTTGAAATTTGGAAATTATTAGAAGTTACTCATGAAGGTACTTCGCAGGTGAAGGACTCCAAACTGTTCCAACTCGAGTCAGAATTTGAAAAGTTCAGAATGGAGGTTGATGAAGACGTTGATACGATGTACACCAGATTTACCAAGATCGTCAATAATTCCAAAGTCCTTGGAAAGAATTTTTCAAATGGAGATTTAGTTAGAAAAATCTTAAGATCACTTCCCCCGAAGTTCAATCTGAAGGTGACCGCCATCTCGGAATCTCATGATCTTAAGACTCTTCAACTAGAGAATTTAATTGGAAATCTGAAGACAAATGAAGTGGAACTGAAAATCCAACAACAAGAGTACAGTGTGGAGCCAAGAAAGAAGGCATTGGCGCTAAAGTCTAAGAAAGAAGTTGAGAGTGAGACTGATGGAGATGAGAAAGAAGATGAAGAAAGTTTGTTTGTGAGAAAATTTAAGAAGTTTATGAGAAATCCACAAGGGAGGAACACTTTTAAGAAGTACTTTAACAAGAAGGATTTTTCATATAAGAAGGGAAAAGGAAAAAGTGAAACTGAGGAAGATGATGAACGTCCACCACCGGAATGTTATCATTGTAAGAAAATTGGACATATAAGGAGCAAGTGCCCAAAGTTTCTGAAAGAGCAAAAAGAGAAAGGGCAAAATAAGAGATACAAAAAGAAAGTTCTAAAGGCAGAAACATGGGACGACACATCATCGGAAGGAGAAAATGATTCAAGTTCCGAAGGTCATGAAGAAGCAAATATGTGCTTAATGGGAAAAAGCAACGCATCATCTGAGAACGATTGCAGTGTCCAGAGCGACACTGAGGTAACTCCCCCAACTTATGATGAGCTTTATGATGAATTTCTCCGTACTTGTAAATTTTTCCAAAAAAAAGTCTTAAAGATATTGATAGTCTAAAATCTGAAAATAAAATTCTTTCAAAAGAAAACAGAAAACTAACAAATGAATTGAAAGTTCTTGAGAAGGAGAAGATTGCTTGTCAAGAGTGTGATCTCTCTTTGATAAGAATTAAAGAATTAGAACTAGAACTTTCTAAATCCAAATCCAAAGTAGATTTTCTTATCAAAGAAAAAAGGGATTTAGTAAGATCTTTGAAATCTTCTTATTGACAATTGGATAATAGCAAGAAAGGATTTTCAAATCGGTGTGTTATGTTAGTCAAAGAAAACACCGCTTTGAAAACTCAAGTCCATGATTTAAACTTGGCTATAGATAAGTTTGGAGTTGGCCGGAAATCACTGAATATGATATTAACCAACCAATTGTTGGATCTTGTGGCGCCCTTAGAGGGGGGGTGAATAAGGGCCTTTTTAAATTACGATTTTTACTTAAGAATTTTTAAAACAAATTTTACTTTTCTAAAAAATTACTTATATAAATTTCAACCAATGTAATTTTTAAATTAATTCAAACACAAATTTCTAAGTTAAAGATTAAGCAACCATATTTGCAATTAAAGAAAAAGTCATAATTTTATAATCATGAAATTCACATACAAATAAAATGATCTTAACAATGCTTAAGATCAAGGCACAAATATGATAATAAAACTTTTACAATTTGTGTTTACCAATCCTTCTCCCAAGGATCGGAAGGCTATCACTTGTCTCTCCCTAGACCAAGCCCAAGCCTATCCTCTAGATCTTCCCAAGATCTAGACGTAGCACACAAGGCCACGATTTCCCACCAAGCCACGCAAGGACTTGGACGCTCCGCACAATGAAGCAATTTTCCCCTAAGCCACGCAAGGACTTAGACGCTCCGCACAAGGAAGCAATTTTCCCTACCAATACAAAGTAAAATGTATATAAATGAAAATACAAGATAAAATAAGAACTCCCTAGAAATTCAGATCTCTGAAAGGAAGGTTGAAGCCTCGAGATGATCGTTGATGTAGAAGCGCGTCCGATCTCGTCTTCAATTTCAAACCTTCTCAGCATAAATGGGAGTTCATGAGGTTCTGGAGCTCTCTGGATGGAATGCACTCAGGAAGGGACTTAGAATCATCAAAGCTCTGAATGCACAAACAAAAGGAGCCAATTTATAGAATTTCGCTGTCGCCTGGGCGACATCAGCTGTCTGAAATTTCCGACAGCGCAAAACTGCCGGTCGTGGTGCTGTCGTGGGCAGTTGTTGTAACCTCCGAGCTGTCGCCTGGGCGACATCGATGTCGGATTTCCGACAGCTCAAAACTGCCTTTCGTCGTGCTGCCGTGGGGGAAGTAGTTGTAACTTCTCTGCTGTCGCCTGGGCGACATCAGCTGTCGCCTGGGCGACATCAACTGTCGCTTGGGCGACATCATCTGTCGCCTGGGAGACAGCTCCGCTTCATTTTTGCCGTCCGAAACTACTCCAGACTGTAGATTGAGTCGTTCTCATCTCCTAAATGGGGTGGCACGTTCTGTAACTCTTCCTGGATTGAAAGTTATGGCCATTTTAAGATCAGCACACAAAACTCATCCAACCTGAGACTTGTCGTTCTTGGATCATGCCCATGAACGAGGACTTGTCTCCTCATTGAACCTGTACAACCTGGCCACTATAAACACACAAAAGACTAGATCAAATACATCATGGTATTTGTTATTCTCAAACCAAGAGATGCGGAAAGCAAGTTCCAACAATCTCACCCTTTTGATAATAACAAATACCCATATGAGAAATTAGTAAGTTTATAGATAAGTGCGATAAAAGATATGCATGAATAAAAGGTTTACTGCGTGATAGATTTTACTCCCCCTAAATATCTATGTCACTAGATTTCTCATTTTATTCTCCCCCTTTTGTTATTACCAAAAGTGGGTTGTCATGATCGAGCAATATCACTCCCTCTACATAGATGCTTTCCATGGAAACTTTTTAATATACTCCCCCTAAATTGTATTCTCCCCCTAAATGTATGCTCCCCCTAAATGTTATAATTAATTGCAATGGTGCATTCTGAAAAATTGAGATTAGTAAGAGATTTCTTGAACTGATATTTCTCCCCTTTTGATATTATCAAAAGTTATTTTGAAATAAAGAATGAATAATTATGAAGAAATAATAAATATGGGAGTATATAAGAGTAATAGATTTTATGTCGAGAAGAAAAATAGGATGCAATCAAAAGCTTGTTAAATACTACTTGTTGAGAAAAATATAGGCATGATGTAACATAAAGTAGTAAGCATCATAGCTAACATGATAAAGTAAGCATTCTATTTTAAGATACCACTTGCTTAAAGGAAAACACAGTGTTTAAAATAATAAGCACTCTTAAACATAAACATCATTTTAGAAGATAAAACCATATAAAGGATAATGAGTTTTAAATTTGAAAAGTTGATGTTTGAGTTAAAGATTGAAGAGATGCTATTCCATTAAGATAAAAAAAATTGCAAGCATGATTTCATAATATCAAGAAAAGATACACAAACTACAATGTAATAAAATTTTCATTTCAAGTAAACATAAACATTGTAGCAGTCATGCTTTGTTATCTAGTGCATTTACTTAAGTTTGAAGAGATTTGAGTAGATGAGCATTAGGATCCAATTCTCATGAGTAGAAGTTTTATGAAAGATAATGATGTGTACAAAGCAGTGTTTTGATAAAGTATACAAGTGAATCAATCAAAAACACATGACATATATAATGAAATAACACAATATTAAAATACACAAATAATATTACTTCCACACTATTTCAATGCACATGAATAAATAGTACAACTATCAAGGTGCTCTGCACACACAATGCTTATTAAGACTTATCAGGGTGCAAAGTAGTGCTTGAGGGATCACTTTTATACTTTTTAGCTTTATTTTCAAATTTTTTGTGATCCGGTGTACTAAAGAGAAGTGGTGTAGAAATTGTTTGCTACAAGACACTTTACAATTCTTAGCCAAGGTGCTCAACCTCACAATGCTCATTAAGACTTATCAGGAGGGTGAGTAGTGCTTGGTGGAGTTTTCCTTGTCATTTATTATTTGCTTTTTAGTTTAGTGACTAAGGACTCCGAATTCACTTGTTTTGCAAACATAGCATTGTAAGCCACATTTCTCTAAAGAATAAGTGCATGAAAGACAAAGAATTGTAATAACCAATTCAATGTTGTGTAGGTAATCTATTTAGGCATTTTAATTATTTATGTTATTACACTACACAATCATGTAAGAATAAGATTGTAAACACATGTAGGTTATCAAAAATAAGTGAGTGAATGAATCATTATCAAACATAATACATTACTCATACTTAGAGGCGTGCTAAACATTTCTACACATGTTTATCTACAATCAATTTCATTGCACATAACAAGATAATTCTCAAGGCATGACAAATACAAAACAATGTTTTTAAGAAACTTGAAAGTTAAATTAAACATTGTATTTAATCTTTAATTGATATAATTAATCATCCATCCTTGACAATGACAATGAATAGCAATCAGGTTTTTTTTATATAAATTTTTGAATTTTTTTTATATATGCACAAAACAATAAACACACATAAAGAAAAACATATTTTTGTTCTTTGAAATTGTTTTGTAATTTTGTATTGGTTTTTTTTTATATATATATTCTCTGGAACTCATAGAAGTCTTTAATAGCCCTTTCAGTAAATGATATTCTATGCCAGAGAAATAAACAAAAATAATGTATGAGAAAATACACATATATATATTTTTTTTAAAGAAATAAAATTTTGTTTTAAAAGGAATAAAAAGATAAACTTTTTACAAACACACAAAATATTAAAATAATACCAAAAATAATTCAAAAAAAAATTTCTATTTTGGAGCAAAGGAGCTAACGCCAGGCATTAACTTCTTAACGCCAAAACAAAACTGCATTTCTTGATGTTTTGAAAAATATTTTTCTCAATTCATTTGTATTATAAAGAGACCTTCCTTCAATTGAAATTTCAGAGTGTATTGATTAGATTTGAAGGCTCTTTTAACATGTATTTGGTGATTTTTCAAATACTTGTGTTTGGTAAAATCATTAAAGCTCGAACTATTAAAATATGCAAACACATGATGCAATGTTAGAATAAATAAAAAAAATATGCATGATTTATGTATAAAGAGTGAGATAATGTTCATGCAATGAATATAATATAAGTATATCTAAGATCAAGATACCTTAACTACATGACTACACTCTAGCCCCATACTAAGTGACGGATGGGCATAAGGAGCTGCACACATGCCGTAGGTTGGGGTGTTAATCCCATATGCATACAAAAGACAACGCTCAACCTAGCACTCTTTCCCCCCAGTGCCTCTCAAGGCCCCACTGGAACTCTCCCCGGTTAAGGACAAGACATGACTTAGAGGTTAGGTCTCTAATGCACACAATCCTACGCCCTCGCTATTGTGAGACACATGTCATAGGTTTATTGATTATAGACATACTAAGCGTATAAGCCTTACATATATTAACTGTGTTATAATTTCATGATTAGTTTTGGATTTACAATTTTATCGAAGATTGTTGATTTTAAATCCATTTAGAAAAGTTTTATTCATGCAAATAACTACAAAGGAAAATAAGATTTTCATATTTTAATGAAATAATTTACTTTAGCATTGCAAGATATAACTAGCATGAGCATTGATTTCTATCTATGGTACGTGATAATGCTAGTGTGATGAATTAGGACAACATGGTGCAAAGCTAAGTAAAGATGGACAAATATAAGATTGAGTTGCATGTATTCAAACATAGAGTTTTGAATTTTCATAGACCTAGAAAGAAGTGACAATTCTATTTGATTTCATCTTGTTGATATCAAGTTAATTCATAGGTCTAAAGATAATGAGATTCATGCAAACAATAAAGATGCACATCACACACACAAAACAAGATATGAAACTATAATACCAATGCAATCATATATTTCATAATTCCTAAGGTTGATAGAATTAGTTGATTTAAGATAGGTCTTGATGGATCATGAATTATGATATATGATTATAGTGAATTTTAGCATAGGATATTAATAGATCATGGTAGTGATTGTGAAATCATATTTATCATTTTTGAAAATTTTCTTTTGATTTTAATTTTTAGAAATTAGACTAAACAAATACAAGGTATTTGACAATAATGATAGTAAAAATAATTTTTCAGAGAAATCAGAATTTTTTTTTAGGAAAATATGTTACCGCCAGCGTTAGTGATAACGCCTGGCGTTAGCAACAAAGTTACTATATTTGATTTAAAACACATTGTTTTTTATATTATTTGATTCTGATTTTTCTCGATTATGATTTTCAATATAGGGGCTATTATATGCAGCAACGAAAAATAGACAAATATGCAATTAGTTGCGCATTTAATATTTTAGCCTAAGACCCCTAAAAATCCATTTAAATCCAATTTTGAAAGTAATTTCATTAGTCTTGATAATATCATTTAGAAAATTTAGCATTCAATTTATAATGATAATATAAGACATTTATAGGCAAAGGATTTAAAAAGGATAAAACAAAAACAAAAGATAGATCACTTAAAAATTATGACTTTATGTTTAATTTAATTCAATTTTGATTTGATAAACATTAGGCTTAAAATGTAAAAGTCATATTTCATAATATATCTAAGTGACCTTAGCTTGTTGGCTCAAAAATAAGAAAACAAACAAAAGAAAAAAATAATTAAGCATATCATGAAGTAGAGAATTGATATTTCATTTTTAATTGTTTCTACTTCATGCAAATGATAGGATACTAATGAATAAGAAATTTAGGTATCCAAAGGGGACCATGAGGGATGGTTCCTTTGGGTACCCAAATACGACATGATGATTTTTTAGGAGACAAGGATAAATGAGCCCTTTTTATTAAAGTTGATGTGTCATTTTTCTTTAAGGGTCTCCATTCATACCTTGGTTGTTTATCTTTAAAATTCATATTATGATTATGTGACATCTTTATATGATTGTATTTGTTTGAAAAATAATTCATTTGAGATTTATGCTTATTCAAATTATTTTTCAAAATAGATTGATGTTGATAATCATAATGAATTTTATTATATGGATTCTTTGAAAATTTATAAGAGTGATTGTCTTTCTTTAGAATTGAATGTTGAAAGAGTGAGTTACAAAATGTTTTAAATGATTGGTCCTTATTTAGATGATTTTCATTTCCACTCTTTCTTATAGACCTACTCTTATAATATGAAGTTAAGCTTTTAGACTTTTGAAAATTTGATAAACTAGAAAAAAGAGATTTTTCATTATATGAAAATTTTTGAATAAACATTTTTAATGATTCTAGTTTATCCTTTAAATTATCATTTTCTTTTATCAATTTTTCATTATGTTCTTTTGAAATTAAAAGTCCTTTTTCTAAAACCTTGAGTTCTTCTTTAAAAGAATTATAATCAAAACAAGGTTTAGCATTTTCAATTAAAGAGCATGAACAAGAATTTGAAACATCAATATAAGATTCTACTTTAGTGTTTGCTTTTAAAGTTTTATTTTCTAAACGTAATTTGGAATTAGCATGTTTCAACTTTGAAATTTTACGTTTAGCAAATTTAAGCACACGAAATGTAGAAATAAAATTAGTTACTAAAAGAGAAGATTTAGATTTTCTTACCTTGCTATAGTTTCTGTCTTCTCTTTTGCTTGATGTTTTGCCATCAACTGAGTCCAATATTGTGACGTTGTCTTCTTCATCTTTCTCTTCCAAACAAGTGTAACATCCCGATTCGTACTAGGCCCCTATGATGAGATTTAAAACAGTGAAATGAATGGTGTGCTGATAGCACTTATGGACAAGGGGTGCTGCTATCTAATTCCTATTGGAATAAATATGAGCTTGGTGTGCTGATAGCTATGGTGTGCTGTTAGCACAATTGTTTTGGTAATATTCTAAAATATCAGCAAATTAGAACTAATAAAATAGTTAGAAAAAGGAGCTTTGTTATTTTATCATTTAGTTATTGTTTTTGCGGCTAGCAGCTTTCGTTCGACGAACGTCGAACGGGGAGCTTTCGGCTATTTGCTACCGTTCGACGAACGTCGAACGGGAAGCTTTGGCTAGCTGCTTCCGTTCGACTAATTGTGCTCCTCATCGTTCGACTATATTATAATAGCTGCAATCGACGAAGTATAGGAGGGTTGCGCTCGACGAAATGTTATTCCTTCAGCGGTCGACAAAATAGCGTCAGGCAGTGTTCGACAAAGCAATCAAAGAAGTCTGCCTGCGTTCGACGAAATTCGTCGAACGGCTTTCGACGAAATTCGCCGAACGGAGTTCGACGAAAATCGTCGAACGGCGTTCGACGAATAGCGTCCTTCAGCGGTAGAAGAACTTATCCGCCGTTCGACGAAAATCGTCGAACAGCGTTCGACGAAAATCCCAGCGCTCGACGGAAGTATTCCGTTCGACGAAATCCATTTTCGTTCGACGAATTTGGAGGCGTTCAGCGGTAGACGAATATTAGCGTTCGACGAAAGTCGAAGGGCTTCGTTCGACGAGCGTCGAAGGGGGGCAGTAGCGCTCGATGAATTCTTGATTTTTCTTCCCGTCGCCCGACAAAGCTTGGGTGCTTATTTCTTTATGATTAATTGGAGTTCCAATGCAAGGCATAGGAGAGGGTGGAGGGCATTAATTGCCAAACCCTCTTTTTCCACTACTCTCTCTCTCTTTCTCTCCCCTCTTAACCCGTATAGCTGAGGGCTTGCCATTTCATCTCATCTCCCACTATTCATCTTCTTCCCCCTCCATCTTCTTCCTCTTCTTCACTTTTTCTCTCTCCATTTTTCCCCCACCTTGAAGGAGTGGAGCTCGGAGAAAAGATGGAGCTCGGTCGAACGTCGCCGTGCCGCCGCAACGACGAGCTCGAACCGCGACCGGAAAATGAGGTGACTTCTGACCCCTCTCCCTTGGTGCTAGTATCTTAGACCCCCTAGGCGAGATATCGAACTCAATTGAGTCGATTTGGGAGCGAAATGAAGTTTCGTAGGTTGAGGCCGCATTAGGGTTTTTCGCCGTAGAGCGCCGATCGCCGCGAAAATGCCCTCATTCGACTCCCCGCTTCAATATGAATGCAAGGATGTTGATCCCGTGAAATGTGGTGGCCTCATGAGGGAGCATGGGAGGAGAGAAGGTGGCTGCCCTAAATTTCATATGGGATTTCAAATATATAAATACATATATATATGTTCATCTTAGTGCTTGAGAATTGAGGAAAAGTTCTCTGTTATTAGGATTGTAGTTATATTATTTGATAAATGTGAGGAAATCTCCCTGTTGAATCAGATTCAATTCATAACTTGCACTTGGATATTAAGAAATTGTGCGCAGCTGGGTTCGAGCCAATTTTTAGGCTTGACCCCTCTGGAATTAGACTTCGGGCTCAACATGAAAGTTGTAGCCCTCGGAAAGAGCTTTCCAACGATAGGTTACCCGTTTCCTGAAGTGACCTGTAGCTCCCTAAGGGTCCAGTCGAGTGGACTATCCAGAAAGCTGGAGTTGGTTAAGTGCTTGTTGTTTTGCTGTCCGGATTTCTGCAGCTGACTTTGGAGTAGATTTTAGGTAGGAGCCACTTGGATCTGGGTTTAGGACTCAACATGAATGTTGTAGCCCTCAGAAAGAGCTTTCCAAAATGGGGTGGCACATAATTTGGGGTGGAGTAGAACTCCCAGAATCTCAGTTTTGTTAATCAGCGTCGTTGTAGTTTGAATTGCGGTAATCTTTGGGGATATCTTTTATAATACTTGTCTGACGCTCTTAATAGTGGTAGAAATCGAATTGATGATATTGTGCTGACCCTTGTTGAATTTCATGAGTTGTGGGAGGGTACTTGTTGTGATTTCGCCAACCGTAGTTCGTTATCGCTTCGCTCTGGGAGTAATAACTAGGAATGTCGACGTGGCTATTGTTTGGAGAAAAATCTATATTCTCCAATTTAATGAGGAAATGAGTGCCCAGATTTACGTGTCAATTGGGCGGAGCATGGGCGAATGGCATGATGTATGGAATGAGGCATTGCGATGAATAATCGAATAAAGACTTTGACGACATGTTTATAATAATGCGCACATCGATCGAACACCCAGCGAAGAGTGTGGTTTGGTGAAAACCCCTCAAATGCAATAACATCTCATTGTGATAGAGTGAGCCGTAAATTGAGTGCGAGAGGTGAATGTCGATGACATGTGAGATATGCTTGGAACTCCCGAACGTTATCTTGGGGACTCTTGGCGCATGTTTGGAAGACGTGCTTCTATGAATGACCGCCTCGCTAGATAAACAACGGGATGATGCGTATTGGTAGTAAACTCTCAAGAATGTGAATAGTTCAACTAAGTTGAACTTGTGGTGAACGGAGCCTATGGGCAGAACGCGTTAATATGATGGGTGCTAGAGAGCACAAGTTGTGAATGAGCCTACGGGCAGAACGAGTAAATATGATGAGTGCTTGTGAGCACCGGTTGTGAATGGGCCTACGGGCAGGACATGACAGTATGAATGTGCAGGTTTTCACACATGGGGGTGTAGTGATCCTCGGTAGAGGATAGTTGGTGGCGGGTCTACGGGCTCGCCGATCGTCACACCGACGGGAGCTGGCAGTCAGACTCGGACTGGAAGGGCTCGTCTTCTTGGTGCTCATCTCCCAAAGCCCCCTTCCACTCCTGAAGACTCTGTAGAAATGCGAGCAGTACGCAGGGCTCCGCTATGAACAAAGAGCGTTGAGGCGTACAGAGGCCTAGGACTGGTAGTGTGCATACCTTCCTAGTAGTGGCGAGGCCCGTGCCACTGCCACCGTCTGGCCACGACGGGGGGCGCCTGAGTGGTTAGCTACCCTCGAAAAGTGGGAACTAAAGGTCTGTGTCGACATAGCAAATGCGCTTGGAGAAGTCATCATATCATAATCATTGCACCGCATTCATATCATAATCATTGCACCGCATTCATATCATAATCATTGCATTGCACAGCAATGGATACTCATCATATAAACTTGTATGGGCATCTTTATATGATGAGTTACCTTTATATACAGACCCTTAACTTATAAGCTTGTATGGGCATCCTTATAAGTTAAGTTCAATTCAGCTCTTTAATACTCAGCTTATGTTTGTTGTGCTTACACTTGCTTGGATAGTCATTGCTGCTATATATATAACTATGAACATGCTAGTTAGGAACATTGCAAGTACTTGGGTACTTATACAACCGACACATATGAACAACCCTTCCTGTCACCTGTTTTGTATACTATTGCTAATATTGCAGCTTTCTTCCAATTCTACCGCCCGGTGCCTTGGAGTCGCCGGGGGAGCGGATGTGAAGCCACTTAGTCTTTATGACTAACGGTTGCTACGTCCCTCTTTTTAGGAGTGCGCCCTGGAGCCGCAGCGCACGGCGCAGGAGGAGGACAGTTAGGTCAGGACGACAGGGCCGGAGACAGCGATACCCTCATTACCGGCAGTGGCTGACGTGAGTAGTAGTTTTGAGATGTAGCCCCTTTGGGCATCTTTTGTGATACTCTGATATATTTTGCAGGAGCTCGTGGAGCTACCTTTTTGTATAATTATGGACTCTACTTATGCGAATTTCATATATCTATATGTGGCTTCTTGTTTTAGTTTTTTGATGGGTTGGCGCTGTTGAGTTGGTTTAGCCGGCGGGATAGGCGTCTTGTGGAGGTGGCTAGCCCGTGAGCTGGCGCTTCTGCAAGGCGGCTGTCCTGGGTATAAGACTCCCCTCGGCCGTGTTTTGTGTTCTGGGAGGGGGGCCTTACACAAGAGTGTCCATCATCCTTTCCGCTTGATGCGCATTCTATGGATCCATCCTTTGTGTAGCTTTCTTGAATATTTGCATAGGCTTGCATATTCTCCGGTTCTTGTGAATGTTACGTACCTGTAGAAGGAGAATCATAAGTTCTTTCAAGAAAACTCCAAATTTCATATGCGGTAGGTAAAGTATAAATAAGTTTGAAAATATTTTGGTCTAACGCACAAAATATACTATTCATAGATTTTGCATTTAAAATAATTTCGTTTCTAGTTAGTACGCTAGATGGCTTTTTAATAGTAATATAACAAACTTTTTCATCTAAGGCCTTAAGAAAATTTTTCATTAATATTTTCCACCCTTTAAAATTTTTGCCCATAAATAAAGGTGGTGATAATATTTTTTCATTTATATTAAAATTTTCCCCACTTGTAGAAGCGAGATCATGATCAAGAGACGCCATTATTCCCGGTTGTTAAGCCGATTTGGAATAACCTTGCTCTGATACCAATTGTTGGATCTTGTGGCGCCCTTAGAGGGGGTGAATAAGGGCCTTTTTAAATTACGATTTTTACTTAAGAATTTTTAAAACAAATTTTACTTTTCTAAAAAATTACTTATATAAATTTCAACCAATGTAATTTTTAAATTAATTCAAACACAAATTTCTAAGTTAAAGATTAAGCAACCATATTTGCAATTAAAGAAAAAGTCATAATTTTATAATCATGAAATTCACATACAAATAAAATGATCTTAACAATGTTTAAGATCAATGCACAAATATGATAATAAAACTTTTACAATTTGTGTTTACCAATCCTTCTCCCAAGGATCGGAAGGCTATCACTTATCTCTCCCTAGACCAAGCCCAAGCCTATCCTCTAGATCTTCCCAAGATCTAGACGTAGCACACAAGGCCACGATTTCCCACCAAGCCACGCAAGGACTTGGACGCTCCGCACAAGGAAGCAATTTTCCCCTAAGCCACGCAAGGACTTAGACGCTCCGCACAAGGAAGCGATTTTCCCTACCAATACAAAGTAAAATGTATATAAATGAAAATACAAGATAAAATAAGAACTCCCTAGAAATTCAGATCTCTGAAAGGAAGGCTGAAGCCTCGAGATGATCGTTGATGTAGGAGCGCGTCCGATCTCGTCTTCAATTTCAAACCATCTCAGCATAAATGGGAGTTCATGAGGTTCTGGAGCTCTCTGGATGGAATGCACTCAGGAAGGGACTTAGAATCATCAAAGCTCTGAATGCACGAACAAAAGGAGCCTATTTATAGAATTTCGCTGTCGCCTGGGCGACATCAGCTGTCAGAAATTTCCGACAGCGCAAAACTGCCGGTCGTGGTGTTGTCGTGGGCAGTTGTTGTAACCTCCGAGCTGTCGCCTGGGCGACATCGATGTCAGATTTCCGACAGCTCAAAACTGCCTTTCGTCATGCTGCCGTGGGGGAAGTAGTTGTAACTTCTCTGCTGTCGCCTGGGCGACATCAAGCTGTCGCCTGGGCGACATCAGCTGTCGCCTGGACGACATCAGCTGTCGCCTGGGCGACAGCTCCTCTTCATTTTTGCCGTCCGAAACTACTCCAGACTGTAGATTGAGTCGTTCTCATCTCCGAAATGGGGTGGCACGTTCTGTAACTCTTCCTGGATTGAAAGTTATGGCCATTTTAAGATCAGCACACAAAACTCATCCAACCTGAGACTTGTCGTTCTCGGATCATGCCCATGAACGAGGACTTGTCTCCTCATTGAACCTGTACAACCTGGCCACTATAAACACACAAAAGACTAGATCAAATACATCATGGTATTTGTTATTCTCAAACCAAGAGATGCGGAAAGCGAGCTCCAACACCAATGCCATGGAACTGCTAAGTTTGGACTTGGATATGTTGCTGGAGGCTGTCGGAAAATGACAGCCACTGTCGCCGACGACAGTGAAAATTCCAGTAAATGGAAAGTTAATAATGAAAATAAGTATAATACTACTGCTGCAACAATCTCTTCCAGTAATTGTCCACAGAAAACTTTGACAAGAGTATCATCTCTCTTTGTTGCATGTGCCAAATGTAATAGATTTGGTCACATCGCGGACTCTTGCAGGAAGAAGGGATCATATAATATTAAGCAAGTCTGGGTACCTAAGGCGTCCACATATACTATGGGAGGAACTACTTGGGTAACCAGATCTTTACTCTCATCATCTTGTTAGGTATGAAGGCAGGCTAAGGATAAAGAAGATGTGTGGTACTTGGACTCTGGTTGTTCAAAGCACATGCCGGGCAATAAATCAAAGTTCCTTAGCCTGGAGATGAAGAAAGGAGGAGTTGTAACGTTTGGAGACAATGGAAAAGGAAGGATCATGGGAGTTGGTGAAGTTGGTAACGATTCTTTCAAAATCTCTAATGTTTTATTTGTTAAAGGTTTGAAACACAATTTAATATTTATTAGTCAATTATGTGATAAAGGCTTGAATGTTTTATTTGAGTCATCGTCAAACCTTTGCAAAATAATAGATTCAAAAACTCATGAAGTTATTTTTACCGCACCAAGAATTCATAACGTTTATATGATTACCTTCCATGAACTTTCTCATTCATTCCTGTTCGCGCGCGTCTAGGGCAGCAGCAGTCGAGGCCCCCGCTCCCCGTCGCCCTTCCCCCCTTTCGGTTCGCGCGCGTCTAGGGCAGCAGCAGCCGAGGCCCCCGCTCCCCGTCGCCCTTCCCCCTCTCATCGCCCGTGAGCAAAAGGAGGACCCCCGATCTCCCTTCCTCCTCTCCCGTGGCCGACCGAGGCGAGTTCCGGCCGGGAGCTCCTCTCCCGTGGCCGTCCGAGGTGAGATCCGGCCGGGAGCTCCTCTCCCGTGGCCGTCCGAGGTGAGATCCGGCCGGGATCTCTTCCCCCGTGGCCGTCCGAGGCGAGATCCGGCCGGGAGCTCCTCTCCCGTGGCCGACCGAGGCGAGATCCGACCGGGAGCTCTTCTCCCGTGGCCGTCCGAGACAAAATCCGGCCGGGAGCTCCTCTCCCGTGGCCGACCGGAGCGAGGAGTGTCGGGGGCTTCTCTCCCGCCACTCCTCTTCTTGTCTCCAAAGCATGAAAGTGGAGGAATATCAAATCGTGTAAAGCCGCTATGGCCGCTGGACGTCGAGCTCGCACAAGGTCTTCGGTTGCGACTCCGCCAAGGCACGCGTCAAGGGTAACAAATTTCAACTCGGGCAGGTGAAGCCTTCAATTCTCATATTTGCATGGAGGCCCCTCACCACCAACGGGTGGGGGGAGGGAGCTCTCCGACGGGTTGACGTGCGCGTCCCCGCTATTAACTTCATTAGCGCCCGGAAGTGTGAGTACGGGTTTAGGCATTCTGTGTGAAGCCCATCCGGGTGTGTAGGCTGGATTGGTGATGTTTCTGTGTGAAGCCCGTCCGGACGTGGGGGCCGGATTGGTGATGTTTTGGGGACCCCGGAGAAGACTCTGTGGAAGATATTTAGTATTTGCTCGTATTTGTAAAATGTCGCCGCCTCGGGAAAGGGGTGTGGGTAATGTAGCTCGGTTTGCTTCAATTGGCCGAGGCTCAGTTTGCTACCGCATGGCGAGACGTTGGCGTACAGGTGTCGCAGTACCAAGCAGGGGGTTGCGGGCTTAAGCACAAAGTTGTGCCGCCCCGAGAAGGGCTTATTTATTTATATTTGCCGGCCTGCGTGCCGAAGTGTGGAGCTTATGCTCTTGTAAATTAAAATGCCTGTGATGCCCTCTTTAGGTAGCTTATATTTTTATCGTAAGCGAGTGGTGTTTTCACGAACCACTCGCCCCGTGGGAACCCCGAGGTGAAATTATCGGGAAGACCTTAAGGGGCAGTTAATTAACTCTTAGAACGGCGGAGTTACGTTGTCGACAGTCCCATTTGGTCTGCGTATAGTCAGACTATTTGTCGGGATTACGCTATCGTTGGCCTGGACGGTCTACCTTCTCTAAGGGACCAGTAAGGGCTAGCCGCCCCTCATCTCGGTGAGGGCCCCAAACTCCACAAGAGACCGAGAAATCGGTTTCAACATTTTGGTGCAGTGAGCGTGGAGTGTGGCTGGTCCAAGAAAGTTCCAAAGAGCAGGCATGACAGGAGGCGAGGATCAAGGCGAGGGGTTCAGCGAGCCACCGCAGGTGGTAACACCGAGGATGTTCGCGGATTTCAAGAGGGAGGTGCCGGAAAATATTCTGCGTGGCAATCTTCTTCTGAACTTTTTTCTACTTGAAGTGATCCCGAAAAATGTATATACCATTTTTTCTCCCCTACGACATTCACTTTTGCACAAGCCAAGTATACATCATAAAGAAATTCTAGACGTAAGACGAAGAGATCTGGTACTAGCAACTAATGCTGTGAAGTGAATCATTGAGAGGTTTCGTGGTTCAATGTCATTTTTTTTATTAAGATAGAAAATGCAAAGTCTCTTCAACCGGATAAATGCTCATTTCGGAGGAGACATTGTCATCTCAGAGTTTTCTTGTGAGCATCTATAAACATCGTGTTTAAAACTTTTATTTTCTTGTATCAGTTAAGTCCAGGAAGCTCTACGCCACGGTTGTTGCCAAATAGGGATGACATAATGTCATAGAGAGAGTCAATTTACTCAAATGGTCTACCACAACAAAGATTATTTCCTTCCAGTGAGATCTAGACACTGCATTTACTGATATAGTCATGAAAGGTGACCTTGAGCTTCTTCCAATAATAGAGTTGTTTGGGCAATTAAGTGGTTGTTATTCCTGAATGCCCACCAATTCCAGTGTCATGATATAACTGTAATCAAAGTTTCTTAACTTCATCATCTACAGTTACAAACTTTCACTTCCGCTTCAACACTCTATTAACACCCTGATATTCGGGCTTATATGTATTATCTTCTTTCCTCTTAACTAATTCTTCTACTATAAAATGTGACCCCAATAGCCTCATGTATGTTTGATTCTTTGCAATAGATAAGATGTCATAACTACTAGGGCCGCTAGTCATGCCTCAACTTCCTGGTGTTGTCTTGACAAACCATTTGCACCGTTGTTTTCACTACATTTTTCATATGCAAGTCATATCCCAGAAACTTGGTGATATATTTTTGGTGTTGTTGAGTGGTGTTTCTCCGCTTCATCAAATATTTTGACCATGATGGTTTGTGCTAATATAAAAATGTGTTCCTATCAGATAATGTTAAAACGATAGTAAGTTAAATGTGCTAATCACTAGCCCAAATATTTTATTGACCGAGTTTTTGTCGAAGAAGGGTAAAATTGCAGACGCTACTGCTAAGCTTTTTATTTAAGGTGCATGTCCTTTTCAAAAATAAGGGTAAGAACCATACAGATTGCGTTTTACTTGATCTTATGGCCAGTTTTACACTTAACATTGAAGAAAGTTATTTACATCTCAAAATAGGCGGTGTTAGTACTTTTTACTTGGTTCAAGAATTGTGCGCTCAATAAGGCTTGGTCCGGCCTGCACTATGATTTTGGCTTCACAAGGCTTCCGATTTTGTTTATCATGCCGCTCTTGCGATTTTGCCCCATTCTGTGAGCCCCGTTCTCATGAGATTCCGGGTTATGCCTAGATTATTTTACCCTATCCATTGTCGAGTAGTTGATAGCGTTTTAGAAGCTTGAACCCAATTGGGAAGGGCCGTATATTGTGAATGAGGCGCTCAGGTCCGGGGGATATCATCTCCAGGATGTGGAAGGGGTACCCCTCGGCCGGGCTAGAAGTGGAGATAACCTGAGAAGATTTTATCCTTGAAAGTTCTTTCCTTTTATATATATAACTATTAAATTCTTTGACTATTGTGACTCATATGTTGGCTTGGTGATAAAAAGTTGTATATGTTGGTGCTGGAATGCCCCAGATCGATTCCGCTCCCGGGCTCTCACATAGACGGGGGGTTCAGGTTGATCTCTGGAGAGGCTGGCAAGGTTGGATATGTTGGTGCTGGAATGCCCCAGATCGATTCCGCTCCCAGGCTCTCACCTAGACGGGGGGTTCAGGTTGATCTCTGGAGAGGCTGGCAAGGTTGGATATGTTGGTGCTGGAATGCCCCAGATCGATTCCGCTCCCGGGCTCTCACCTAGACGGGGGGTTCAGGTTGATCTCTGGAGAGGCTGGCAAGGTTGGATATGTTGGTGCTGGAATGCCCCAGATCGATTCCGCTCCCGGGCTCTCACCTAGACGGGGGGTTCAGGTTGATCTCTGGAGAGGCTGGCAAGGTTGGATATATTGGTGCTGGAATGCCCCAGATCGATTCCGCTCCCGGACTCTCACCTAGACGGGGGGTTCAGGTTGATCTCTGGAGAGGCTGGCAAGGTTGGATATGTTGGTGCTGGAATGCCCCAGATCGATTCCGCTCCCGGGCTCTCACCTAGATGGGGGGTTCAGGTTGTTCTCTGGAGAGGCTAGCAATGATGTGCTTTGAGAGTAACAAAATAATAGTATATGCTAAGGCTAGTAGGGCCTGGATTGCTCCGAGTGATCCCGCTGTTAGGCTCTTATTAGCTGGCAGGGCAGGAAGGCCTCATGGAGATGAATTGTTTTTGCTTCGAGTGATCCCGCTGTCAGGCCCTCACTAGCTGACAGGGCTGGAAGGCATTCGAAGGAAAGTTATTTTTGAAAAAGCGCCCCCCGAGCAGACCAGCTGACCAGGCTCTCACCTAGCTGGCAGGGTCGTAGGCTCACTCGATGGCAGGTCCCAAAGGCTTTAGCATATAAGGAATCAGTTACGCTTGATAAATTGATAGTTTTTCACTGACAATCGAAGTTCTTCAAGAATAGTTTTGAAAACAGAAGCTTAAGATAATAAATCCTACAATGGCGCAACCTTATTCGATTAATTTTAGAAACAAAATCAGATTCATTTTGAATTGTTAATGCATGATTGTTTATGTAATCATTGTAGATAATCGTGAGCATTCTATTCCACAGCACCATCAATCATCCCTGAGGCCCATTCCTGAATAACACAATATGCAACAGTAAAAAGAACTGCGATCTAAATTATGAGTTTGCTTGCTAATAGACATTAAGTGGCATGACATTCTGAGAACCTGAAGGGTATAGTATCTCTACCATAAAAAAGAAGACATAGTGTATAACCAAGGTTGTTGACAACCAAATTGATCATTTGAAGGCAACAAAGGGGAAAGTTATCACATCAAGACAAATATGAGCACAAAAAAGAGAAGAATCATCATTCATATGATTATATACCCATAAATTTTTTTTGGGTCGGTTCCCACCCGTCGGATACTTGGGGTTGGACATTTCTTTCCGAGCGTGAGACACGCTCGCAAAGAGCGGGGATTGTGTACAACCCCGTAGCCGTCGGGTAGGACCCTCCCCAGATAGCGGGGACCCGTGGTGTCCCGTGATTGACTAGCATTGACCGGGGTGCGGTTAGGACCCATATTCTTAAATAAACAAAGAATGGGGATGCGAGTAGCGGAGTTTGGTGTGCGTTTAGAAAAGAGGGCTGCGGATAGCCATGTTTGGCTAGGGTTTTTTATAAAAAACCTAAAAATAAACTCAAAAAAGGGAGCTTTTCCTTTTCAGCTGCAAGAGGAGCCGTCGCCCTCCCCCCCCCCCCCCCCCCCCCCCCCAATTCCTGTTCGCGCGCATCTAGGGCAGCAGCAGCCGAGGCCCTCCCCCCCCCCTTCCTGTTCGCGCGCGTCTAGGGCAGCAGCAGCTGAGGCCCCCGCTCCCCGTCGCCCTTCCCCCCTTTCGGTTCGCGCGCGTCTAGGGCAGCAGCAGCCGAGGCCCCCGCTCCCCGTCGCCCTTCCCCCTCTCGTCGCCCGTGAGCAAAAGGAGGACCCCCGATCTCCCTTCCTCCTCTCCCGTGGCCGACCGAGGCGAGTTCCGGTCGGGAGCTCCTCTCTCGTGGCCGTCCGAGGTGAGATCCGGCCGGGAGCTCCTCTCCCGTGGCCGTCCGAGGTGAGATCCGACCGGGATCTCTTCCCCCGTGGCCGTCCGAGGCGAGATCCGGCCGGGAGCTCCTCTCCCGTGGCCGACCGAGGCGAGATCCGGCCGGGAGCTCTTCTCCCGTGGCCGTCCGAGACGAAATCCGGCCGGGAGCTCCTCTCCCGTGGCCGACCGGAGCGAGGAGTGTCGGGGGCTTCTCTCCCGCCACTCCTCTTCTTGTCTCCAAAGCATGAAAGTGGAGGCATATCAAATCGTGTAAAGCCGCTATGGCCACTGGACGTCGAGCTCGCACAAGGTCTTCGGTTGCGACTCCGCCAAGGCACGCGTCAAGGATAACGAATTTCAACTCGGTCAGGTGAAGCCTTCAATTCTCATATTTGCATGGAGGCCCCTCTCCACCAACGGGTGGGGGGAGGGAGCTCTCCGACGGGTTGACGTGCGCGTCCCCGCTATTAGCTGCATTAGCGCCCGGAAGTGTGAGTACGGGTTTAGGCATTCTGTGTGAAGCCCATCCGGGTGTGTAGACCGGATTGGTGATGTTTCTGTGTGAAGCCCGTCCCGACGTGGGGGCCGGATTTGTGATGTTTTGGGGACCCCGGAGAAGACTCTGTGGAAGATATTTAGTATTTGCTCGTATTTGTAAAATGTCGCCGCCTCGGGAAAGGGGTGTGGGTAATGTAGCTCGGTTTGCTTCAATTGGCCGAGGCTCAGTTTGCTACCGCATGGCGAGACGTTGGCGTACAGGTGTCATAGTACCAAGCAGGGGGTTGCGGGCTTAAGCCCAAAGTTGTGCCGCCCCGAGAAGGGCTTATTTATTTATATTTGTCGGCCTGCGTGCCGAAGTGTGGAGCTTATGCTCTTGTAAATTAAAATGCCTGTGATGCCCTCTTTAGGTAGCTTATATTTTTATCGTAAGCGAGTGGTGTTTTCACGAACCACTCGCCCCGTGGGAACCCCGAGGTGAAATTACCGGGAAGACCTTAAGGGGCAGTTAATTAACTCTTAGAACGGCGGAGTTACGTTGTCGGCAGTCCCATTTGGTCTGCGTATAGTCAGACTATTTGTCGGGATTACGCTATCGGTGGCCTGGATGGGGAACGCTATAAATAGACCCAAGAGAGCACCTTTAGGAGGGGGATTCGGTTTGGGATTTCCCTTTAGATGTTTTGGTTGGCCAAGAGAGTCTCCCAATGGTGCTTTGTCTCAGCTTTGTCTTGGGAGGGGAAGCGCTCAACGATCTTCCGGGTTAGTGGAGGGACCTCCTCGCTGTGACTAAGGTCTTAGTCAATCTTCCTAGTTTCCGGTCTACCTTCTCTGAGGGACCAGTAAGGGCTAGCCGCCCCTCATCTCGGTGAGGGCCCCGAACTCCACAAGAGACCGAGAAATCGGTTTCAACAGATATGACATCTCTTTGGTGGCAACGGAAGCTTGCAGATATCAAGAAGGGGACGTGCAACTTGGACACATGGCATGAGTTTAAGATTGAGCTTAAGCGGCACTTCTACCTGGATAACGTCGCAAATGAGGCAAGGAAGAAGCTAAAGGAACTCAAGCAGAAGGGGTCAATCACGGAGTACGTGAAGGAGTTCCAAACCTTGATGCTGATGGTACCAGGTATGTCTGAGGACGACCAACTTTTTAACTTCAAAGATGGTCTCCAGAATTGGGTGAAGCAAGAAGTACATCGGAGGGATGCCAAGACACTTGGTGAAGCCATTACGGCGGCCGAGGCGATGACAGAATTCCAAAGGCCAGCGAATACTACTACAAAGAAAGTGTTGGGGCAATGATTTATCTTAACCCCTAGAAATGAGTAGAAAATGAGGTCTCAGAGTGAGATAATTAGTTTAAGTAAATATGCGTCGAATAGTAATCGACGTAGCATCGAAGTGTAGTCGACGCACCCAGTAAAGTCGACGCACCTCTGTCGACGCTCTTTCCATATTTTCTTCTCGACGTCTAGCCAGGCTGAAATCGACGCTTACGCCGAATAGTAATCGACGCACGTCGATTTCTGTGAAAGATTCAAAAACACGCCAGATCTCTTTCCTTCTTTCTGTAGATCTGAATTTTATGTAATTATATTATTCTTTTCTAGCCGTTCTGAATTAATCTTTCCTTCTAAATGATTCTTGGCTAATTTGATTAAGATTATTATGGACATTATTTGAAAATAGAATGATCTCTTTCCTTCTACAGATATAATGATTATGGAAACTTTTCTTTCTTACTATTTCTCTGACTTCTAATTGATTATTCTCCTATAGCAATATTTTTGAATAAACAGAGCTATAAATACAGAAGAAGGTCGGCAAAGAAAAAAAAGAGAGGTGATCCACTCCATCCATTTGAAAAAGAGGAAAAACTCACAAGTGAAAAGTGAGAAAGCTGAGAAAAGTGAAAGAGTGATGCAGCAAGAAAAAGCCATCTTCTTCTTCTTCCTCCTCCTGAAGTCATACTGCTGCAAATTTCTGAAATCTCTCACTAAAAGAGAGAAAGGCTTACAATCTCCTTCTCACTATAGAAGAGAGATTACATTCACTATACTTGTGCTTCTAATCTTCTTGCTAGGAAGAAGATTCCTTCTTACATAAATTGTTTCTTGTTCTTCTTCTTCTTCTTCTTCTTATTTTTATTTCAATTTCAATAGTGTAAAAGAGTTTTTAGAATCTCTCTTCAAAAAATTCAGTTGTAGTGGTTCTAAGAGTCTCCTTATCAACAGACTCAGGCTGGTTCTAAGAGTCTCCTTATCAAAAGACTTAGTGCAAGATAGTGAATTCCTACCAAGGGGGTAGAAGAGTGGACTACCCAAAGTTTGGGGAACCACAATATTTCTTTGTGTTGTGCTGTGTTTTTCTTTTTGTTATTTCTTTCTTTATTTGCTTAATTCTTGTTGGTGTGTGGGAAGCTTAGATCTGTGATTATTACACACACATATATATATATATTTATTAACTTTGCACAAAATATTTTTAAATCTCTATTCACCCCCCCCCCCCCCCTTCTAGAGAATTCTAGTGAGGTTAACTGTGCACTTTCAATTGGTATCAAAGCTAGGTTGATCAAAAAGGGGTAACTCCTTGATCAAAAAGATCCTACCTCATATATATATATATTTCTAAAAAAAATTATGGCACAAATCAAAGATTATGCTTCCACCAGACCACCAATTTGCAACCTTGAAAAGTTTGCACTTTAGAAAACAAGAATTAAAATTTATTTAAACTCTATTGATGGAGAACTATTTGATGTTATTATGATAGGTCCTCCCAAGCCATTCAAGAAGGACTCAAGTGGAGAGGTCACTCAAACACTTGCTCCATGGGCTGAGTGGACAGATGAAGAAAAGAAAGCCCATGTAACGCCCCAAGCATGTGATGCCAAGGCTATGAATATATTAGTCTCAACCCTCTCAGATGAAATCTTCCAAAAGATTGCTGAATGTGGGTCAGCTAAGGAAATATGGGAAGCTCTCACTAAAATGGTAGAAGGAAGTGCTGATGAGAGAAAGGATAAAAAGGCATTACTCATCTCTCAATATGAAAACTTCCAGAAGAAAGATAGTGAAAGAGTTGCTTACATGTATGCCAGATTCAGACTCATAATAAATAAGTTAAGAACACTTGAGAAGGACATATCTCTCACTGAGATAAATGACAAATTGCTGACTTGCTTCCCTAGCTCTTGGGACTCAAGAATTTGGCCAATTAGAGACTACAGAAGACAAAAAGAAATCTCAACAGATGTCCTATTGGGTAAATTAAGATCTTATGAACAGTTGTTGAAAACAAGATCTGAGAAAGAAGAGAAAGAAAAGACTCCTTCACTCTCAAAGGAAAAGAGTATTGCCTTAAAGGCTACTGCAGATGAACCCTCTACAAGTGATGAGGAGCTGATCAGTCTACTGGCCAGAAGACTGAAGAAGTGGATCAAAACAGAAGGATCTAGAAGGAGAGATTCAAAAACCAGGTATGACAAAACTCCTACTAAATAAATTATATGTTACTCTTGCAGGAAACCTGGACACATTGCACCTGAATGTCCTAAAGAGATCAGTAATAAGAAAGATCTGAAAAGAACAGATCTAAAGAAGAAGAAGAAGAAAGAGAAAGGATTCATTGCTCAATCATGGAGTGATTCAGAATCTGAAGGAAGTACCTCATCTGAAAATGATCAAGAAGAGGCTAAGCAAGAGGAAACCTATTTGATGGCTGCTGAGAAGCATGAAGATAAATCTCTGGTAAATATATATGATGATATAGATTTTTCTTCTACTGATTTCAAAAATAATTTCAAAGAATTTTGCTTAGATCAAGTCAAATCTGAGAAAGAAATAAAAAGGCTAAGAAATGAATTGAACAATCTCAAACAAATGGATACACAATATAAAAACTATGAGCTCAGTCAAGAACTCTCTAGATCAGAGCAACAACTAGATAAAATCAATACTGAAAATCAAACACTAAGAAATGAGCTTGCAAAGGCAAAAGCCTTTGAAGATTCTCTAAATGGCAGAAGTCAAAAGCTCAAGAATATCTCTGAAAATCTCACTGATAGATTTAGACAACTAGAGTTTAATACTGATTTAGAACCCAAACCTCAATCATCCAGCAAATCTGTTTGGAGACATCCTATCCACTTCACTAGGAAGAATAATCTGATAGGAGAAAATTCACAAGAAAATCCAAAAACAACTACTGTTTAAAAAATAATTTCACTATATATGAAGGAATCCTAGGTAAATATGCTCAGAAAAGATATAAATTTACGTCGAGTTATTATCAACGTGCATCGAGTTCTACTCGACGCAACTTAAATGATGCATCGATTTCTAATCAACGCATAGACCAAAGTGCGTCAACTTCCACTCGACGCAACTATAAACATACGTCGAATTCCTATCGACGCAACCAATCTGACAGGAATTTCTCCTTTTCCAAGAAGTCTTCTCAATCCATTTCCTTTTATTATGAATACTATTTCTGCAATATTACCAAAGACTGCTGATATGATAAGCCAACACTTCTAAAGAAGAAAGGGTACTCTGAAAGACCCACTTATTCTTTCATTGAACCTTTCACTGGTGGAAGGAAGGGACACCAGCTTAGCAGGGTCCAAACTAATGTTTAAATCTTATGTGCAGGTGTATCACATCTTCAAGCTGGTGTGGTACTTGGACAGTGGATGCTCCATGCACATGACAGGGTACAAAAATTTATTAACCAACTTTGAGGATAGACTTGGACCACCAGTGACTTTTGGAGACTCTAGCTGTGGGCAAACCAGGGGCTTTGGAGATTTCAAAGAAGGGAAAGTAACCTTTAAGAATGTGGCAGTAGTCAAAGGACTAAAACATAATCTGATAAGTATAAGTCAGATATGTGACAGTGGTAAGTATGAGGTAAAATTTACCAAACTAGTTTGCCATGTTATTGATGCCAAGACTGGTGCCATTGTACTCAATGGAATAAGAAAAGGGAAAGTATATATAGTAGACTTTAGCTCCACACACACAGAGATTTGTGTGTTCAACAATATTATTGATAAAAGTGAATTATGGCATAGGAGGCTGGGCCATTTAAACTATAAAACCATTAGTGAATTAGCAAAGAATAACCTAGTCAGAGGCCTACCAAAGGGTAGGTACTCTAAGGATTCTCCATGTAGACCTTGACAACTAGGAAAACGGACAAAATCATCCTTCAAACCAATTGGTAAAGATGACTCCCCTAGGATTCTCTACTTACTGCACATGGATCTCTTTGGACCTATATCCACTCAGAGCTTAGGTGGAAAATCTTATACCCTAGTCATTGTGGATGACTATTCTAGATATAGCTGGGTATTATTTCTAAGGGCTAAGTCTGAAACCCACATGATTCTCTCAAGATTCATAAGACAGATCCAATCTGAATTCAATATTCATGTTTCCATTATCAGAAGTGATCATGGGACAGAATTTGAAAATCAGTTAATCTGTAGTTTCTGTGAGGATGAAGGTATCAAACAAAGCTTCTCAGCACCTAGAACTCCTCAACAAAATGGAGTTGCTGAAAGAAAGAATAGAACCTTAATTGAATCAGGAAGGACCTTGCTTGTAGAATCAGGATTACCAAAAACCTTCTGGGCTGAAGCAGTCAACACTGCAAACTATGTTCTGAATAGAAGCCTCATACACAAAACTAAGCTAAAAACTCCATATGAGCTTCTGAAGGGAAAAGCACCCAGAATCAAAGGGAAGGCAAATTATTTTCTAAGAGTAGCTAAATGAATCTCCATCATCATTCCCTTATCAGGTAATGAACCTGTGGAACTCAACCCTGAGGAAATCAAAAACTTATTAATCACCATGAAATTCTCCAGAGATAGACCAATCAACTTGAAGAAAATAGACTTCTCTGATGAATATAGGCTCTTGGCAGACATAGTAGGAAAAATACTACTATGCAAAATCTCTGCCCATGATGCAGTGCCCAAGCAGCAACTGAACATTATGGGGGCCCTTGTGCTGAAAAAGAAGATAGACTGGGGCAGCTGCTTACTGAAGATGATAGGCTACAAATATTCTCATAAAGAGAATGCCTACATGAGGATCATGAGTCAGGTACTCCTTCACTCCTTCCCTGACCTATGTAGGTCAAAAGGAATACCCATTCCTCCTGGAAAAAGGATGTCCATAGCCCTCTTTTCAAAATGGACCAGGCAAATCCCCAAGCCTGGTTCCATTCCTGAAAGGTCTCCCTCTCCTCCTCCTAGTTGTCCTATGCATCCATCTTCACCTCCACATACAGACATCTCTTCCCTACCAACATCATCCACACCAATTCAATCACCACCTCTTCCTCCTACTACTATCACATCCTCTCTACCTACATCATCTCACTCATACAAATCCTCTCCAACATCAAAATCTGATAGTCTTGCTCTGCTTAAGACCATTAGGAATGAAATAGTACCTGAGCCACATACTACAGAACAGACAACAGATGTACTTTCTATAGCAAGAGAAGCTGAACAACAAGTAGTTCTCTCTCAAGGGGAGGCAAGTAGAGTAGAGAAAGAAGTTGAAAAGGAAGCTGAGGCTGAAGGTGTGGCTGAAAGTGAAAAATAAAAAGAAGTTGAAGCTCAGGGGGAGCCAGATGCTGTCATAGCTGAAGCTGGAGCTGAGAAAGAAGCTGAAGAAGCAGAAAAAGAAAGTGTAAAGGAAGTTATATCTCAGGGGGAGCAGACTACTTTGACTCAGGGGGAGCTGAATGAACATCTTGATACTGATAAGGAGCAACTCACCTCTATAAAAAGACCTAATCTCCCTTTAGTATTCTCTAGGAAGAGAAAAACTCCTCCTACTCCTCCTGAATGATATGTTGAACAATTTTGAGCAGAGCTCTATTTTTAATGCTTAAGTACTGCTTGATCTGTACACAAAGTCTGTTATATGATTTCTTTTTCCATTATCTTCTGATTACCTAATATATCTATTTTCTATAAATATGCTTTGATGTGTTGATTAAAAGCTGATAAAATTTCTCTCTGAATGGGGTTAAGACAAATAGGGGGTTAAGCTGATAAAATTTCTCTCTGAATGGGGTTAAAATTTCTCTCTGTGAAGTAGTTCTCTCTCTGATGAAATTTTAATTCTTGTTTTCCAAAGTGCAAACTTTTCAAGGTTGCAAATTGGTGGTCTGGTGGAAGCATAATCTTTGATTTGTGCCATAAAATTTTTTTAGAAATATATATATATATGAGGTAGGATCTTTTTTATCAAGGAGTTACCCCTTTTTGATCAACCTAGCTCTGATACCAATTGAAAGTGCACAGTTAACCTCACTAGAATTCTCTAGAAGGGGGTGAATAGAGATTTAAAGTGAGGTTAACTGTGCACTTTCAGAAAGGCTACAAGAATGACCACACAAAAGGTGGGGGAGGACCAGGGTCGCGGAGACCACCTAGGGGAGATCGGAACCCCAACTATGAAAGGGACACGGATGGGGAAAACAAGAGATTTACGCCAAAAGGAGGATGCTACTTATGCAAGGGACCGCACATGATGAGCAAGTGTCCAAAGCTTGGTTCACTCGCAGCACTGCAGGAGGATGATACAAGTGGACCCGAAGGTGAAGAAGGTACAAACCAAATATGTTCCTTGAAACTTCTAAGTGCTTTGAATGTGAAACCAGCTAAGAAGGTGGCTAGCAAGGGGCTTGTGTACGTGGAAGCCATGATCAACAACAAGTCCACTAAAGCCTTGGTGGATACAGGTGCTACCCATAACTTTGGGACAGAGGAAGAAGCAAGAAGACTTGGCCTCCAAGTGACCAAGTGCGAGGGATGGCTAAAGACCGTGAATAGGAAGGCGAGGCCGCTAGCAGGAGTAGCTCGTGGCGTAGAGCTTCGCATGGGTATGTGGAAAGGAAAGGTGAACTTCTCGGTTGCAGCCATGGATGATCACAAGCTAGTGTTGGGCATGGACTTCTTCGATGCGGTGAGTGCCATTGTCATGCCAACTTACCGCTCGGTGTGCATTTTGGAGAAAGATGCAACATGCATGATACCTGCGGTAGAAGGGCCACCAAGCTGTGGAGCAAAATAGCTATCGACTATGCAAATAGCTAAGGGCGTGAAGAAAGGGGAACCTACTTTCTTGGCGACTTTGAAGGAGGAAGCAGGCGAGATCATGGAGGAGGTGCCTCTACTTGTTGCGGAAGTCCTCGAGGAGAACAAGGATGTTATGCCTAGCGAACTACCAAAGAAGTTACCTCCCCGCAGAGAGGTAGACCACAAGATTGAGTTGGAGGTTGGAGAAAAAGCCCCTGCAAAGGCACCATATCGGATGGCTCCCCCCCCCCCCCCCCCGAACTCGAGGAGTTGAGGAAGCAGCTACATGAACTGCTCGATGCTGGAATGATCAGACTATCGAAGGCACCTTTTGGCGCACCGGTGCTCTTTCAAAAGAAGAAGGATGGAACCTTGTGGTTATGCACAGACTATCGGGTATTGAACAAGGTAACTATCAAAAACAAGTATCCCGTACCGTTGATTGCTGACTTGTTCAATCGACTTGGAGGAGCAAGGATATATTCGAAGATGGATCTGCAAAAGGGCTACCACCAAGTACCGATTGCCGAAGAAGATGAGCCAAAGACAACATGTGTGACAAGGTACGGATCATTCGAGTGGTTGGTGATGCCATTCAGCCTAACCAATGCACCTGCTACATTTTGTACTTTGATGAATCAGATCTTTCATCCCTACTTGGACAAGTTTGTCGTAGTATACTTAGATGACATCGTCGTCTATAGTCATACAATGGAGGATCATGTTGAACATCTTCGCCTGGTGTTCTAAGTACTGCGGGACAATGAACTATATGTCAAGCGGTCAAAGTGTTCCTTTGGGCAAGAAGAAGTGCATTTCCTCAGGCATGTCATTGGACATGGCCAATTGAAGATGGACATGGACAAGGTACGAGCAATCGTCGAATGGGATCCGCCAACAAAGGTGACAGAGTTGAGATCATTCCTGGGTTTGGTGAACTACTACCGACGGTTCATCATGGGGTACTCAAAGAGAGCGGTGCCGCTTACGGATCTGCTCAAGAAAGAGAAAGCTTGGAGCTGGACGGGGGAATGCCAGCAAGCTTTTGAGGACTTGAAGAAGGCGGTAAGTACGGAGCCATTACTTGCCCTACCAGACTTTGGGAAAAGTTTGAGCTGCATATAGATGCATCAGACTTTGCTATTGGAGGGATTTTGATGTAAGAAGGACACCCGATTGCATTCGAAATCCGCAAGTTGAATGAAGCAGAGCGGCGCTACACCGTGCAAGAGAAGGAGATGACAGCCATCATACATTACTTACAGGTATGGAGGCATTACTTGCTGGGAGCACAGTTCATGATCAAGACCGACAATGTGGCGACTATCTACTTTCAAACTCAAAATAAATTGTCGGCGAAGCAAGCAAGGTGGCAAGACATCTTGGCTGAGTTTGACTTTGTCCTGGAACAAAAGCCGGGCAAAGCCAACGTCGTAGCGGATGCACTTAGCCATAAAGCGGAGCTAGCGGCGATCTCGATGGTGAAGAGCGACCTTCTCGAGCAGGTAAAAAGTGGGTTGGAAGAAGATCTGTTGGCCAAACAACTCACGCAGCTAGCCAAAGAAGGTCAAGCCAAGAGATTTTGGGTAGAAGACGGCTACTCTACACAAAAGGAAGGAGATTGTATATCCCAAAGTGGGGAAACCTGCGGAGGGACTTAATCAAGGAGTGTCATGACACCAAGTGGGCTGGACATCCAGGCCAAAAGCGCCCCTTGGCGTTGATGGAGGATTCCTACTATTGGTCGCGGATGAGGGACAACATTGAGCTATACGTGAAGACATGTCTTGTTTGCCAACAAGACAAGGTGGAGAACAAGCAGCCAGCAGGACTCTTGGAGCCCCTGCCAGTGCCAGAATATCCTTGGGAAACGGTGACGCTAGATTACATCAACGCTCTGCCCAAATCTGAAGGTTGCGGATCTATCTTGGTGGTAGTAGATCGCTTTTCCAAGTATGGCACTTTCATACCAAGCGTGAAGGATGCAAAAGCGGAAGAGACGGCGCGACTCTTCTTCAAACATGTGGTGAAGTATTGGGGGTTGCCGAAGAACATTATGAGCGATCGAGACCCTTGCTTCACCGGGATGCTATGGACAGAGTTGTTCAAGCTACTTGGATCGAAGCTAAACTTTTCCACTAGCTTCCACCCTCAATCCGATGGGCAGACCGAGAGGGTAAATGCATTGTTGGAGTGCTACTTGCGGCACTTTATGAGTGCCAACCAGAAAGACTGGGCCAAGCTTATGGATGTTGCCCAATTTTCCTACAACCTGCAGCGGAGTGAGGCCACGGGGAGGAGTCTATTCAAGCTTTCCACGGGAAGACAACCCCTCACTCCGCAAACATTGGCGACCATGACGGATGATGGAAGGAGCCCAGGTGCCTGGAAGATGGCTAAGTCATGGGAGGAACATGCGGACTTAGTTAGGTCGTGCTTGGAGAAGGCCCGCAAGAGGATGAAGAAGTGGGTTGATGCAAAGCGGCGACATACGGAATATTTGGTAGGAGATAAAGTGATGGTGAAGCTCTTACCCCAACAGTTCAAGGCCTTGCGTAATGTACACAAAGGCTTGGTACAGAGATACGAAGGCCCATTCCCGGTCATGGCTAAGGTGGCTAAGGTTTCTTGAAGATACATCCGGAGTTTCATGCGAGTATGCTCAAACCATATAAGGGGATAATGAGGATCTTCAAAGAGGAGAATCTCAAAGGGCGCCTCCAGTGATGACAAAATCTTTTGACAAAGAGATCGAAGAGGTGCTAACAAAAAGAGTGGTGCGAAGAAGAGGTGTGCAACCTTGCACACAATACTTGATCAAGTGGAAGGGATTGCCAGAGTCTGAAACTACTTGGGAGACATTAGAAGACTTGTGGCAAGGAGGAGCTAAGGCCGCACGGGAGCTTGTAAGAAGACAAGTCCATGACAGCGAGCTCCCTTTGAGGACGGCCGGTGTGAAAGGGGGCTCACCCGGCGTTTTGCCACTGGCCTGCAGAGCACCAACCGACCGTCCGCGACGTGCGTTTTCTCTCTCCTCCCCGGCCTGCCGCTGGAACGGGTTCTCAAACAGAGCAGCGCTCACAATGCTCTTCGTCGCGTCCCTCCAGCGCTCCCGAACGACATTCCCACTGTAAGGCAGGCATTGCATCTGCAACTCCGCGCCGACAAGCCTCCTCGCCTCCTCTGCAAGCGACGACTTAGCCATCTGATCTCTACCTCCAGAGCACGGTTCTCCACCCCTCCTCTTCGGCTCTTTGCAACGTAACTCCAGCTTGTTAGAACATGTTTTCCGAACTCCTTGGTTTGCTAATAACAAATCCCGGGTGTGTTTGATCCTATTTTCTCTATGGTGTGCAGGTATAATGGGTATGCAACTATGCTAATTATTGTTTGGAGCTCAGAATGAATAGTCCAGAAAAATCACTGTCATCTGCGATAGCTAGATATCGCCGACGGCATCCCAGTCTCAGCGGTTCTAGTCTCAGCGGGTTCCAGTCTCAGCGGTTTCCAGTCTCAGTGGTTTCCAAAAAAATCATTGTCGTCTACGATAACTTGATATCGGAATCCGACAGCCCACGACTCAGCGGTTACCACACGTTCTGCAAGTTCCATGCATTGTCGGAATTCCGACATCGATGTCGTCGACGACAGCTCCACGTCTCAGCGAAAACCATCATGTCGCGCGCACACTTCGTTCGCATGGGACACGTGTCAACTGGAGGTGATAACGTCGGCGGGCGACATCTAGATGTAGTCGATGACATCAATATTTTATATATTGTCTCATTTTTCGTGGAGGAGAAGTTGCACACTTTTCTGGAGTACCTATTCCCGAGTGTTTTTCATCAAAGAGCTCCAGAAATTTGAGAACTCCCTTTTTTCGGCAAGAACGTTCAAGATCGAAGGAGCGATGGTTCATGCGTGGAATCTCAAGCAACCTTTGCAAGCATTCAACGTCGTTTTCAGAGCTGTGGATTTAGGGAGTTCTCATATCATAATCTCTATTTTGTATTTCATTTATTCATCTTGTAATCCGTAGAGAAAATCGTCGCCTTGTGTGTGGCATCTAAGTCCGTGTGTGGCTTAGGAGGAAATCGCCACCTTATGTGTGGCATCTAGGTCCGTGTGAGGCTTAGGAGGATATCGCCGCCTTGTGTGCAACGTCTAGATCGTGGAGAGATCTAGGGGGAGGCTCGTAGCAAGATCTAGGAAGAGATTCGCTATAGCTGGCCGGTCATTGGTTGAAGGACCGGTAAATTGAAAAAAAATTTATTTTTATCATAGTCTTGATTTTAAGCTTTATTAAGATCGACAATCCTTTGTATTCATCACTTGTGGAAATAAAATTTGATTTCCAATTTCTTATGATTTTCTAAGTGCTTATTTGGGATTGTCTAAAAATCTACTTGTTTATCCGTTAAAATTATCATAATATATTAGAAAAATATCAAAGTAAATTTTAGCCCTTATTCACCCCCCTCTAAGGGCGCCGCAAGATCCAACACTTGGTATCAGAGATAGGTTACTCCAAAATGGTTTTACCACCGGGAGTAATGGCGTATAACGATCACGCATTTGTAGAGTGACAAGGGATTAGTCGACCACCTTTATTCACAGGCATGGACTATAACTATTGGAAAACTCGTATGCGTTGTTTTCTAATTGCACTAGATATCGAAGTCTAGAACATGGTAGAAACGAGTTATACTCCACCGACATTAGTCCTTGGTAGTGTAACAATGGATAAGCCTAATGATAAATGGGATGATACTGATAAGTTACAATGTAAGAATAACGCAAAAGCAATGAACGCTCTATTTTGTGCGTTAGATAGAACTGAGTTTAACAGAGTATGTGCATGTGAAACTGCGTTTGAAATTTGGAAATTATTAGAAGTTACTCATGAAGGTACTTCGCAGGTGAAGGACTCCAAACTGTTCCAACTCGAGTCAGAATTTGAAAAGTTCAGAATGGAGGTTGATGAAGACGTTGATACGATGTACACCAGATTTACCAAGATCGTCAATAATTCCAAAGTCCTTGGAAAGAATTTTTCAAATGGAGATTTAGTTAGAAAAATCTTAAGATCACTTCCCCCGAAGTTCAATCTGAAGGTGACCGCCATCTCGGAATCTCATGATCTTAAGACTCTTCAACTAGAGAATTTAATTGGAAATCTGAAGACAAATGAAGTGGAACTGAAAATCCAACAACAAGAGTACAGTGTGGAGCCAAGAAAGAAGGCATTGGCGCTAAAGTCTAAGAAAGAAGTTGAGAGTGAGACTGATGGAGATGAGAAAGAAGATGAAGAAAGTTTGTTTGTGAGAAAATTTAAGAAGTTTATGAGAAATCCACAAGGGAGGAACACTTTTAAGAAGTACTTTAACAAGAAGGATTTTTCATATAAGAAGGGAAAAGGAAAAAGTGAAACTGAGGAAGATGATGAACGTCCACCACCGGAATGTTATCATTGTAAGAAAATTGGACATATAAGGAGCAAGTGCCCAAAGTTTCTGAAAGAGCAAAAAGAGAAAGGGCAAAATAAGAGATACAAAAAGAAAGTTCTAAAGGCAGAAACATGGGACGACACATCATCGGAAGGAGAAAATGATTCAAGTTCCGAAGGTCATGAAGAAGCAAATATGTGCTTAATGGGAAAAAGCAACGCATCATCTGAGAACGATTGCAGTGTCCAGAGCGACACTGAGGTAACTCCCCCAACTTATGATGAGCTTTATGATGAATTTCTCCGTACTTGTAAATTTTTCCAAAAAAAAGTCTTAAAGATATTGATAGTCTAAAATCTGAAAATAAAATTCTTTCAAAAGAAAACAGAAAACTAACAAATGAATTGAAAGTTCTTGAGAAGGAGAAGATTGCTTGTCAAGAGTGTGATCTCTCTTTGATAAGAATTAAAGAATTAGAACTAGAACTTTCTAAATCCAAATCCAAAGTAGATTTTCTTATCAAAGAAAAAAGGGATTTAGTAAGATCTTTGAAATCTTCTTATTGACAATTGGATAATAGCAAGAAAGGATTTTCAAATCGGTGTGTTATGTTAGTCAAAGAAAACACCGCTTTGAAAACTCAAGTCCATGATTTAAACTTGGCTATAGATAAGTTTGGAGTTGGCCGGAAATCACTGAATATGATATTAACCAACCAATTGTTGGATCTTGTGGCGCCCTTAGAGGGGGGGTGAATAAGGGCCTTTTTAAATTACGATTTTTACTTAAGAATTTTTAAAACAAATTTTACTTTTCTAAAAAATTACTTATATAAATTTCAACCAATGTAATTTTTAAATTAATTCAAACACAAATTTCTAAGTTAAAGATTAAGCAACCATATTTGCAATTAAAGAAAAAGTCATAATTTTATAATCATGAAATTCACATACAAATAAAATGATCTTAACAATGCTTAAGATCAAGGCACAAATATGATAATAAAACTTTTACAATTTGTGTTTACCAATCCTTCTCCCAAGGATCGGAAGGCTATCACTTGTCTCTCCCTAGACCAAGCCCAAGCCTATCCTCTAGATCTTCCCAAGATCTAGACGTAGCACACAAGGCCACGATTTCCCACCAAGCCACGCAAGGACTTGGACGCTCCGCACAATGAAGCAATTTTCCCCTAAGCCACGCAAGGACTTAGACGCTCCGCACAAGGAAGCAATTTTCCCTACCAATACAAAGTAAAATGTATATAAATGAAAATACAAGATAAAATAAGAACTCCCTAGAAATTCAGATCTCTGAAAGGAAGGTTGAAGCCTCGAGATGATCGTTGATGTAGAAGCGCGTCCGATCTCGTCTTCAATTTCAAACCTTCTCAGCATAAATGGGAGTTCATGAGGTTCTGGAGCTCTCTGGATGGAATGCACTCAGGAAGGGACTTAGAATCATCAAAGCTCTGAATGCACAAACAAAAGGAGCCAATTTATAGAATTTCGCTGTCGCCTGGGCGACATCAGCTGTCTGAAATTTCCGACAGCGCAAAACTGCCGGTCGTGGTGCTGTCGTGGGCAGTTGTTGTAACCTCCGAGCTGTCGCCTGGGCGACATCGATGTCGGATTTCCGACAGCTCAAAACTGCCTTTCGTCGTGCTGCCGTGGGGGAAGTAGTTGTAACTTCTCTGCTGTCGCCTGGGCGACATCAGCTGTCGCCTGGGCGACATCAACTGTCGCTTGGGCGACATCATCTGTCGCCTGGGAGACAGCTCCGCTTCATTTTTGCCGTCCGAAACTACTCCAGACTGTAGATTGAGTCGTTCTCATCTCCTAAATGGGGTGGCACGTTCTGTAACTCTTCCTGGATTGAAAGTTATGGCCATTTTAAGATCAGCACACAAAACTCATCCAACCTGAGACTTGTCGTTCTTGGATCATGCCCATGAACGAGGACTTGTCTCCTCATTGAACCTGTACAACCTGGCCACTATAAACACACAAAAGACTAGATCAAATACATCATGGTATTTGTTATTCTCAAACCAAGAGATGCGGAAAGCAAGTTCCAACAATCTCACCCTTTTGATAATAACAAATACCCATATGAGAAATTAGTAAGTTTATAGATAAGTGCGATAAAAGATATGCATGAATAAAAGGTTTACTGCGTGATAGATTTTACTCCCCCTAAATATCTATGTCACTAGATTTCTCATTTTATTCTCCCCCTTTTGTTATTACCAAAAGTGGGTTGTCATGATCGAGCAATATCACTCCCTCTACATAGATGCTTTCCATGGAAACTTTTTAATATACTCCCCCTAAATTGTATTCTCCCCCTAAATGTATGCTCCCCCTAAATGTTATAATTAATTGCAATGGTGCATTCTGAAAAATTGAGATTAGTAAGAGATTTCTTGAACTGATATTTCTCCCCTTTTGATATTATCAAAAGTTATTTTGAAATAAAGAATGAATAATTATGAAGAAATAATAAATATGGGAGTATATAAGAGTAATAGATTTTATGTCGAGAAGAAAAATAGGATGCAATCAAAAGCTTGTTAAATACTACTTGTTGAGAAAAATATAGGCATGATGTAACATAAAGTAGTAAGCATCATAGCTAACATGATAAAGTAAGCATTCTATTTTAAGATACCACTTGCTTAAAGGAAAACACAGTGTTTAAAATAATAAGCACTCTTAAACATAAACATCATTTTAGAAGATAAAACCATATAAAGGATAATGAGTTTTAAATTTGAAAAGTTGATGTTTGAGTTAAAGATTGAAGAGATGCTATTCCATTAAGATAAAAAAAATTGCAAGCATGATTTCATAATATCAAGAAAAGATACACAAACTACAATGTAATAAAATTTTCATTTCAAGTAAACATAAACATTGTAGCAGTCATGCTTTGTTATCTAGTGCATTTACTTAAGTTTGAAGAGATTTGAGTAGATGAGCATTAGGATCCAATTCTCATGAGTAGAAGTTTTATGAAAGATAATGATGTGTACAAAGCAGTGTTTTGATAAAGTATACAAGTGAATCAATCAAAAACACATGACATATATAATGAAATAACACAATATTAAAATACACAAATAATATTACTTCCACACTATTTCAATGCACATGAATAAATAGTACAACTATCAAGGTGCTCTGCACACACAATGCTTATTAAGACTTATCAGGGTGCAAAGTAGTGCTTGAGGGATCACTTTTATACTTTTTAGCTTTATTTTCAAATTTTTTGTGATCCGGTGTACTAAAGAGAAGTGGTGTAGAAATTGTTTGCTACAAGACACTTTACAATTCTTAGCCAAGGTGCTCAACCTCACAATGCTCATTAAGACTTATCAGGAGGGTGAGTAGTGCTTGGTGGAGTTTTCCTTGTCATTTATTATTTGCTTTTTAGTTTAGTGACTAAGGACTCCGAATTCACTTGTTTTGCAAACATAGCATTGTAAGCCACATTTCTCTAAAGAATAAGTGCATGAAAGACAAAGAATTGTAATAACCAATTCAATGTTGTGTAGGTAATCTATTTAGGCATTTTAATTATTTATGTTATTACACTACACAATCATGTAAGAATAAGATTGTAAACACATGTAGGTTATCAAAAATAAGTGAGTGAATGAATCATTATCAAACATAATACATTACTCATACTTAGAGGCGTGCTAAACATTTCTACACATGTTTATCTACAATCAATTTCATTGCACATAACAAGATAATTCTCAAGGCATGACAAATACAAAACAATGTTTTTAAGAAACTTGAAAGTTAAATTAAACATTGTATTTAATCTTTAATTGATATAATTAATCATCCATCCTTGACAATGACAATGAATAGCAATCAGGTTTTTTTTATATAAATTTTTGAATTTTTTTTATATATGCACAAAACAATAAACACACATAAAGAAAAACATATTTTTGTTCTTTGAAATTGTTTTGTAATTTTGTATTGGTTTTTTTTTATATATATATTCTCTGGAACTCATAGAAGTCTTTAATAGCCCTTTCAGTAAATGATATTCTATGCCAGAGAAATAAACAAAAATAATGTATGAGAAAATACACATATATATATTTTTTTTAAAGAAATAAAATTTTGTTTTAAAAGGAATAAAAAGATAAACTTTTTACAAACACACAAAATATTAAAATAATACCAAAAATAATTCAAAAAAAAAATTTCTATTTTGGAGCAAAGGAGCTAACGCCAGGCATTAACTTCTTAACGCCAAAACAAAACTGCATTTCTTGATGTTTTGAAAAATATTTTTCTCAATTCATTTGTATTATAAAGAGACCTTCCTTCAATTGAAATTTCAGAGTGTATTGATTAGATTTGAAGGCTCTTTTAACATGTATTTGGTGATTTTTCAAATACTTGTGTTTGGTAAAATCATTAAAGCTCGAACTATTAAAATATGCAAACACATGATGCAATGTTAGAATAAATAAAAAAAATATGCATGATTTATGTATAAAGAGTGAGATAATGTTCATGCAATGAATATAATATAAGTATATCTAAGATCAAGATACCTTAACTACATGACTACACTCTAGCCCCATACTAAGTGACGGATGGGCATAAGGAGCTGCACACATGCCGTAGGTTGGGGTGTTAATCCCATATGCATACAAAAGACAACGCTCAACCTAGCACTCTTTCCCCCCAGTGCCTCTCAAGGCCCCACTGGAACTCTCCCCGGTTAAGGACAAGACATGACTTAGAGGTTAGGTCTCTAATGCACACAATCCTACGCCCTCGCTATTGTGAGACACATGTCATAGGTTTATTGATTATAGACATACTAAGCGTATAAGCCTTACATATATTAACTGTGTTATAATTTCATGATTAGTTTTGGATTTACAATTTTATCGAAGATTGTTGATTTTAAATCCATTTAGAAAAGTTTTATTCATGCAAATAACTACAAAGGAAAATAAGATTTTCATATTTTAATGAAATAATTTACTTTAGCATTGCAAGATATAACTAGCATGAGCATTGATTTCTATCTATGGTACGTGATAATGCTAGTGTGATGAATTAGGACAACATGGTGCAAAGCTAAGTAAAGATGGACAAATATAAGATTGAGTTGCATGTATTCAAACATAGAGTTTTGAATTTTCATAGACCTAGAAAGAAGTGACAATTCTATTTGATTTCATCTTGTTGATATCAAGTTAATTCATAGGTCTAAAGATAATGAGATTCATGCAAACAATAAAGATGCACATCACACACACAAAACAAGATATGAAACTATAATACCAATGCAATCATATATTTCATAATTCCTAAGGTTGATAGAATTAGTTGATTTAAGATAGGTCTTGATGGATCATGAATTATGATATATGATTATAGTGAATTTTAGCATAGGATATTAATAGATCATGGTAGTGATTGTGAAATCATATTTATCATTTTTGAAAATTTTCTTTTGATTTTAATTTTTAGAAATTAGACTAAACAAATACAAGGTATTTGACAATAATGATAGTAAAAATAATTTTTCAGAGAAATCAGAATTTTTTTTTAGGAAAATATGTTACCGCCAGCGTTAGTGATAACGCCTGGCGTTAGCAACAAAGTTACTATATTTGATTTAAAACACATTGTTTTTTATATTATTTGATTCTGATTTTTCTCGATTATGATTTTCAATATAGGGGCTATTATATGCAGCAACGAAAAATAGACAAATATGCAATTAGTTGCGCATTTAATATTTTAGCCTAAGACCCCTAAAAATCCATTTAAATCCAATTTTGAAAGTAATTTCATTAGTCTTGATAATATCATTTAGAAAATTTAGCATTCAATTTATAATGATAATATAAGACATTTATAGGCAAAGGATTTAAAAAGGATAAAACAAAAACAAAAGATAGATCACTTAAAAATTATGACTTTATGTTTAATTTAATTCAATTTTGATTTGATAAACATTAGGCTTAAAATGTAAAAGTCATATTTCATAATATATCTAAGTGACCTTAGCTTGTTGGCTCAAAAATAAGAAAACAAACAAAAGAAAAAAATAATTAAGCATATCATGAAGTAGAGAATTGATATTTCATTTTTAATTGTTTCTACTTCATGCAAATGATAGGATACTAATGAATAAGAAATTTAGGTATCCAAAGGGGACCATGAGGGATGGTTCCTTTGGGTACCCAAATACGACATGATGATTTTTTAGGAGACAAGGATAAATGAGCCCTTTTTATTAAAGTTGATGTGTCATTTTTCTTTAAGGGTCTCCATTCATACCTTGGTTGTTTATCTTTAAAATTCATATTATGATTATGTGACATCTTTATATGATTGTATTTGTTTGAAAAATAATTCATTTGAGATTTATGCTTATTCAAATTATTTTTCAAAATAGATTGATGTTGATAATCATAATGAATTTTATTATATGGATTCTTTGAAAATTTATAAGAGTGATTGTCTTTCTTTAGAATTGAATGTTGAAAGAGTGAGTTACAAAATGTTTTAAATGATTGGTCCTTATTTAGATGATTTTCATTTCCACTCTTTCTTATAGACCTACTCTTATAATATGAAGTTAAGCTTTTAGACTTTTGAAAATTTGATAAACTAGAAAAAAGAGATTTTTCATTATATGAAAATTTTTGAATAAACATTTTTAATGATTCTAGTTTATCCTTTAAATTATCATTTTCTTTTATCAATTTTTCATTATGTTCTTTTGAAATTAAAAGTCCTTTTTCTAAAACCTTGAGTTCTTCTTTAAAAGAATTATAATCAAAACAAGGTTTAGCATTTTCAATTAAAGAGCATGAACAAGAATTTGAAACATCAATATAAGATTCTACTTTAGTGTTTGCTTTTAAAGTTTTATTTTCTAAACGTAATTTGGAATTAGCATGTTTCAACTTTGAAATTTTACGTTTAGCAAATTTAAGCACACGAAATGTAGAAATAAAATTAGTTACTAAAAGAGAAGATTTAGATTTTCTTACCTTGCTATAGTTTCTGTCTTCTCTTTTGCTTGATGTTTTGCCATCAACTGAGTCCAATATTGTGACGTTGTCTTCTTCATCTTTCTCTTCCAAACAAGTGTAACATCCCGATTCGTACTAGGCCCCTATGATGAGATTTAAAACAGTGAAATGAATGGTGTGCTGATAGCACTTATGGACAAGGGGTGCTGCTATCTAATTCCTATTGGAATAAATATGAGCTTGGTGTGCTGATAGCTATGGTGTGCTGTTAGCACAATTGTTTTGGTAATATTCTAAAATATCAGCAAATTAGAACTAATAAAATAGTTAGAAAAAGGAGCTTTGTTATTTTATCATTTAGTTATTGTTTTTGCGGCTAGCAGCTTTCGTTCGACGAACGTCGAACGGGGAGCTTTCGGCTATTTGCTACCGTTCGACGAACGTCGAACGGGAAGCTTTGGCTAGCTGCTTCCGTTCGACTAATTGTGCTCCTCATCGTTCGACTATATTATAATAGCTGCAATCGACGAAGTATAGGAGGGTTGCGCTCGACGAAATGTTATTCCTTCAGCGGTCGACAAAATAGCGTCAGGCAGTGTTCGACAAAGCAATCAAAGAAGTCTGCCTGCGTTCGACGAAATTCGTCGAACGGCTTTCGACGAAATTCGCCGAACGGAGTTCGACGAAAATCGTCGAACGGCGTTCGACGAATAGCGTCCTTCAGCGGTAGAAGAACTTATCCGCCGTTCGACGAAAATCGTCGAACAGCGTTCGACGAAAATCCCAGCGCTCGACGGAAGTATTCCGTTCGACGAAATCCATTTTCGTTCGACGAATTTGGAGGCGTTCAGCGGTAGACGAATATTAGCGTTCGACGAAAGTCGAAGGGCTTCGTTCGACGAGCGTCGAAGGGGGGCAGTAGCGCTCGATGAATTCTTGATTTTTCTTCCCGTCGCCCGACAAAGCTTGGGTGCTTATTTCTTTATGATTAATTGGAGTTCCAATGCAAGGCATAGGAGAGGGTGGAGGGCATTAATTGCCAAACCCTCTTTTTCCACTACTCTCTCTCTCTTTCTCTCCCCTCTTAACCCGTATAGCTGAGGGCTTGCCATTTCATCTCATCTCCCACTATTCATCTTCTTCCCCCTCCATCTTCTTCCTCTTCTTCACTTTTTCTCTCTCCATTTTTCCCCCACCTTGAAGGAGTGGAGCTCGGAGAAAAGATGGAGCTCGGTCGAACGTCGCCGTGCCGCCGCAACGACGAGCTCGAACCGCGACCGGAAAATGAGGTGACTTCTGACCCCTCTCCCTTGGTGCTAGTATCTTAGACCCCCTAGGCGAGATATCGAACTCAATTGAGTCGATTTGGGAGCGAAATGAAGTTTCGTAGGTTGAGGCCGCATTAGGGTTTTTCGCCGTAGAGCGCCGATCGCCGCGAAAATGCCCTCATTCGACTCCCCGCTTCAATATGAATGCAAGGATGTTGATCCCGTGAAATGTGGTGGCCTCATGAGGGAGCATGGGAGGAGAGAAGGTGGCTGCCCTAAATTTCATATGGGATTTCAAATATATAAATACATATATATATGTTCATCTTAGTGCTTGAGAATTGAGGAAAAGTTCTCTGTTATTAGGATTGTAGTTATATTATTTGATAAATGTGAGGAAATCTCCCTGTTGAATCAGATTCAATTCATAACTTGCACTTGGATATTAAGAAATTGTGCGCAGCTGGGTTCGAGCCAATTTTTAGGCTTGACCCCTCTGGAATTAGACTTCGGGCTCAACATGAAAGTTGTAGCCCTCGGAAAGAGCTTTCCAACGATAGGTTACCCGTTTCCTGAAGTGACCTGTAGCTCCCTAAGGGTCCAGTCGAGTGGACTATCCAGAAAGCTGGAGTTGGTTAAGTGCTTGTTGTTTTGCTGTCCGGATTTCTGCAGCTGACTTTGGAGTAGATTTTAGGTAGGAGCCACTTGGATCTGGGTTTAGGACTCAACATGAATGTTGTAGCCCTCAGAAAGAGCTTTCCAAAATGGGGTGGCACATAATTTGGGGTGGAGTAGAACTCCCAGAATCTCAGTTTTGTTAATCAGCGTCGTTGTAGTTTGAATTGCGGTAATCTTTGGGGATATCTTTTATAATACTTGTCTGACGCTCTTAATAGTGGTAGAAATCGAATTGATGATATTGTGCTGACCCTTGTTGAATTTCATGAGTTGTGGGAGGGTACTTGTTGTGATTTCGCCAACCGTAGTTCGTTATCGCTTCGCTCTGGGAGTAATAACTAGGAATGTCGACGTGGCTATTGTTTGGAGAAAAATCTATATTCTCCAATTTAATGAGGAAATGAGTGCCCAGATTTACGTGTCAATTGGGCGGAGCATGGGCGAATGGCATGATGTATGGAATGAGGCATTGCGATGAATAATCGAATAAAGACTTTGACGACATGTTTATAATAATGCGCACATCGATCGAACACCCAGCGAAGAGTGTGGTTTGGTGAAAACCCCTCAAATGCAATAACATCTCATTGTGATAGAGTGAGCCGTAAATTGAGTGCGAGAGGTGAATGTCGATGACATGTGAGATATGCTTGGAACTCCCGAACGTTATCTTGGGGACTCTTGGCGCATGTTTGGAAGACGTGCTTCTATGAATGACCGCCTCGCTAGATAAACAACGGGATGATGCGTATTGGTAGTAAACTCTCAAGAATGTGAATAGTTCAACTAAGTTGAACTTGTGGTGAACGGAGCCTATGGGCAGAACGCGTTAATATGATGGGTGCTAGAGAGCACAAGTTGTGAATGAGCCTACGGGCAGAACGAGTAAATATGATGAGTGCTTGTGAGCACCGGTTGTGAATGGGCCTACGGGCAGGACATGACAGTATGAATGTGCAGGTTTTCACACATGGGGGTGTAGTGATCCTCGGTAGAGGATAGTTGGTGGCGGGTCTACGGGCTCGCCGATCGTCACACCGACGGGAGCTGGCAGTCAGACTCGGACTGGAAGGGCTCGTCTTCTTGGTGCTCATCTCCCAAAGCCCCCTTCCACTCCTGAAGACTCTGTAGAAATGCGAGCAGTACGCAGGGCTCCGCTATGAACAAAGAGCGTTGAGGCGTACAGAGGCCTAGGACTGGTAGTGTGCATACCTTCCTAGTAGTGGCGAGGCCCGTGCCACTGCCACCGTCTGGCCACGACGGGGGGCGCCTGAGTGGTTAGCTACCCTCGAAAAGTGGGAACTAAAGGTCTGTGTCGACATAGCAAATGCGCTTGGAGAAGTCATCATATCATAATCATTGCACCGCATTCATATCATAATCATTGCACCGCATTCATATCATAATCATTGCATTGCACAGCAATGGATACTCATCATATAAACTTGTATGGGCATCTTTATATGATGAGTTACCTTTATATACAGACCCTTAACTTATAAGCTTGTATGGGCATCCTTATAAGTTAAGTTCAATTCAGCTCTTTAATACTCAGCTTATGTTTGTTGTGCTTACACTTGCTTGGATAGTCATTGCTGCTATATATATAACTATGAACATGCTAGTTAGGAACATTGCAAGTACTTGGGTACTTATACAACCGACACATATGAACAACCCTTCCTGTCACCTGTTTTGTATACTATTGCTAATATTGCAGCTTTCTTCCAATTCTACCGCCCGGTGCCTTGGAGTCGCCGGGGGAGCGGATGTGAAGCCACTTAGTCTTTATGACTAACGGTTGCTACGTCCCTCTTTTTAGGAGTGCGCCCTGGAGCCGCAGCGCACGGCGCAGGAGGAGGACAGTTAGGTCAGGACGACAGGGCCGGAGACAGCGATACCCTCATTACCGGCAGTGGCTGACGTGAGTAGTAGTTTTGAGATGTAGCCCCTTTGGGCATCTTTTGTGATACTCTGATATATTTTGCAGGAGCTCGTGGAGCTACCTTTTTGTATAATTATGGACTCTACTTATGCGAATTTCATATATCTATATGTGGCTTCTTGTTTTAGTTTTTTGATGGGTTGGCGCTGTTGAGTTGGTTTAGCCGGCGGGATAGGCGTCTTGTGGAGGTGGCTAGCCCGTGAGCTGGCGCTTCTGCAAGGCGGCTGTCCTGGGTATAAGACTCCCCTCGGCCGTGTTTTGTGTTCTGGGAGGGGGGCCTTACACAAGAGTGTCCATCATCCTTTCCGCTTGATGCGCATTCTATGGATCCATCCTTTGTGTAGCTTTCTTGAATATTTGCATAGGCTTGCATATTCTCCGGTTCTTGTGAATGTTACGTACCTGTAGAAGGAGAATCATAAGTTCTTTCAAGAAAACTCCAAATTTCATATGCGGTAGGTAAAGTATAAATAAGTTTGAAAATATTTTGGTCTAACGCACAAAATATACTATTCATAGATTTTGCATTTAAAATAATTTCGTTTCTAGTTAGTACGCTAGATGGCTTTTTAATAGTAATATAACAAACTTTTTCATCTAAGGCCTTAAGAAAATTTTTCATTAATATTTTCCACCCTTTAAAATTTTTGCCCATAAATAAAGGTGGTGATAATATTTTTTCATTTATATTAAAATTTTCCCCACTTGTAGAAGCGAGATCATGATCAAGAGACGCCATTATTCCCGGTTGTTAAGCCGATTTGGAATAACCTTGCTCTGATACCAATTGTTGGATCTTGTGGCGCCCTTAGAGGGGGTGAATAAGGGCCTTTTTAAATTACGATTTTTACTTAAGAATTTTTAAAACAAATTTTACTTTTCTAAAAAATTACTTATATAAATTTCAACCAATGTAATTTTTAAATTAATTCAAACACAAATTTCTAAGTTAAAGATTAAGCAACCATATTTGCAATTAAAGAAAAAGTCATAATTTTATAATCATGAAATTCACATACAAATAAAATGATCTTAACAATGTTTAAGATCAATGCACAAATATGATAATAAAACTTTTACAATTTGTGTTTACCAATCCTTCTCCCAAGGATCGGAAGGCTATCACTTGTCTCTCCCTAGACCAAGCCCAAGCCTATCCTCTAGATCTTCCCAAGATCTAGACGTAGCACACAAGGCCACGATTTCCCACCAAGCCACGCAAGGACTTGGACGCTCCGCACAAGGAAGCAATTTTCCCCTAAGCCACGCAAGGACTTAGACGCTCCGCACAAGGAAGCGATTTTCCCTACCAATACAAAGTAAAATGTATATAAATGAAAATACAAGATAAAATAAGAACTCCCTAGAAATTCAGATCTCTGAAAGGAAGGCTGAAGCCTCGAGATGATCGTTGATGTAGGAGCGCGTCCGATCTCGTCTTCAATTTCAAACCATCTCAGCATAAATGGGAGTTCATGAGGTTCTGGAGCTCTCTGGATGGAATGCACTCAGGAAGGGACTTAGAATCATCAAAGCTCTGAATGCACGAACAAAAGGAGCCTATTTATAGAATTTCGCTGTCGCCTGGGCGACATCAGCTGTCAGAAATTTCCGACAGCGCAAAACTGCCGGTCGTGGTGTTGTCGTGGGCAGTTGTTGTAACCTCCGAGCTGTCGCCTGGGCGACATCGATGTCAGATTTCCGACAGCTCAAAACTGCCTTTCGTCATGCTGCCGTGGGGGAAGTAGTTGTAACTTCTCTGCTGTCGCCTGGGCGACATCAAGCTGTCGCCTGGGCGACATCAGCTGTCGCCTGGACGACATCAGCTGTCGCCTGGGCGACAGCTCCTCTTCATTTTTGCCGTCCGAAACTACTCCAGACTGTAGATTGAGTCGTTCTCATCTCCGAAATGGGGTGGCACGTTCTGTAACTCTTCCTGGATTGAAAGTTATGGCCATTTTAAGATCAGCACACAAAACTCATCCAACCTGAGACTTGTCGTTCTCGGATCATGCCCATGAACGAGGACTTGTCTCCTCATTGAACCTGTACAACCTGGCCACTATAAACACACAAAAGACTAGATCAAATACATCATGGTATTTGTTATTCTCAAACCAAGAGATGCGGAAAGCGAGCTCCAACACCAATGCCATGGAACTGCTAAGTTTGGACTTGGATATGTTGCTGGAGGCTGTCGGAAAATGACAGCCACTGTCGCCGACGACAGTGAAAATTCCAGTAAATGGAAAGTTAATAATGAAAATAAGTATAATACTACTGCTGCAACAATCTCTTCCAGTAATTGTCCACAGAAAACTTTGACAAGAGTATCATCTCTCTTTGTTGCATGTGCCAAATGTAATAGATTTGGTCACATCGCGGACTCTTGCAGGAAGAAGGGATCATATAATATTAAGCAAGTCTGGGTACCTAAGGCGTCCACATATACTATGGGAGGAACTACTTGGGTAACCAGATCTTTACTCTCATCATCTTGTTAGGTATGAAGGCAGGCTAAGGATAAAGAAGATGTGTGGTACTTGGACTCTGGTTGTTCAAAGCACATGCCGGGCAATAAATCAAAGTTCCTTAGCCTGGAGATGAAGAAAGGAGGAGTTGTAACGTTTGGAGACAATGGAAAAGGAAGGATCATGGGAGTTGGTGAAGTTGGTAACGATTCTTTCAAAATCTCTAATGTTTTATTTGTTAAAGGTTTGAAACACAATTTAATATTTATTAGTCAATTATGTGATAAAGGCTTGAATGTTTTATTTGAGTCATCGTCAAACCTTTGCAAAATAATAGATTCAAAAACTCATGAAGTTATTTTTACCGCACCAAGAATTCATAACGTTTATATGATTACCTTCCATGAACTTTCTCATTCATTACTTAAATGTTTTATTTCAAAGAATGATGAGTTAGAATTGTGGCATAGGTGACTAGGACATTCTAGTACTAAACTTGTAGTGAAACTTTCCAAAAAAGAAATTGATTAAGGGTTTACCCCTATTAGATGGAAAGCTTTCTTCATTGTGCTCGCCATGCCAAAAAGGAAAATTTACAAAATCATCTTTTAAAAGCAAAAATATTATGTCTACTTCTAGGCCTTTACAATTAATTCACATGAATTTGTTTTGTTCAATTTCAACTCAAAGTCTAGGAGGTAGAAAATACACTTTTGTCTTAATTGATGACTATTCTCGTTTTTGTTGGACTATTTTTCTAGTATCTAAATTTGATGTGTATATTGAATTCACTAAGCTATGCACTCTCATTCAAAATGAATTAGATTTACAAATTAAATGTATACGATCAGATCATGGTGGTGAATTTGATAATGAAAAATTTATTTCATATTGTACTGAATTTGAGATAAAGCATGAATTTTCTGCTCCTCGTACACCACAACAAAATGGTGCAGTGGAAAGGAAAAATAGAACACTTCAAGAACTAGCACGCACTATGTTATCTGAATTTAAACTACCAAAATATTTTTGGGCCGAAGCTGTTAGTACTGCATGTTATGTTATAAATCGTGTCATGCTACATCCTATGTTGAAACTTACTCCATTTGAATTATATTTTCAAAAGAAACCTAATGTATCTTATTTCAAAGTATTTGGGTGTAAATGTTTTATTTTAAATACAAAAGATACTTTAGGTAAATTTGATGAAAAATGTGACGAAGGTATTTTCATTGGTTATTCTTCAACTAGTAAGGCTTATAGAGTTTATAATAAACGGACTAAAGTAGTTGAAGAAACAATTCATGTTAAATTTGATGAAATTGTTCCATGTGTAGTAGAGAATAAATCTGTAGGCGATGGTGAAGAACTTCCGTTGAAAAGAAATGATGATGAAGAAGACATACTTGAAAATGAAAAAGAAGAAAAAGAAGAAAAAGAGGAAGAAGTACAAGAAGAAGTTGAGGAATTTGTGCCACCAAGCGAACTTAGATTCACTACTGATCATCCGTAAGACTTTGTCATTGGAGAACCTAAAAGAGGGGTAAGTACACGTGCTTCTCTACATGATTAATTTTCAAACCTTTGTTTTATTTCCAACATAGAACCAAAAGATGTTTCAACCGCTTTAAATGATGAATCTTGGTTTTTAGCTATGACAGAAGAACTTAATCAATTTGAGAGAAATATGGTTTGGAAGCTTGTTGAAAGACCTAGTGATCATCCTGTTGTAGGAGTAAAATGGATTTTCAAAAATAAATTAGATAGTGAATCTCGGATTACTAGAAATAAAGCTAGGCTTGTGGCAAAAGGTTATGCTCAAATTGAAGGAATATATTTTGATGAAACTTTTGCACCTGTAGCACGTCTTGAAGCAGTCAGAATTTTCATTGCATTTGCTAGTTTTAAACGATTTAAATTATTACAAATGGATGTTAAAACTGCATTTTTAAACGGGTACATTAAGGAAGAGGTTTATGTCGAACAACCACCTGGCTTTATTAATGATAAATATCCTAATCATGTTTATAAGTTATATAAAGCTCTTTATGGTTTGAAACAAGTACCCCGAGCATGGTATGAAAGATTGATGCTCTATTTATTAAAGAATGATTTTAAAATGGGTAGTGCTGATTGTACACTCTTCATTAAGTATGTAAATGATGATGTAATTATTTTGCAAATTTATGTTGATGACATTATCTTTGGATCAACTAATGAAGAGTTATGTAATGATGTTGTTAAAGTGATGAAACATGAATTTGAAATGAGCATGGTAGGAGAACTTACTTATTTTCTCGGTTTTCAAATTACACAAAAACATGATGGAATTTTTATTAATCAATCTAAATACATTCATGATATATTAAAGAGATTTGGTTTTGACAATCTTAAGCAAGCTAATACTCCTATGAGTGTTTCATTAAAATTGGGAAAGGATGAAAGTGGAATTTCTATAGATCAAACTTTATATAGAGGGATGATTGGATCATTATTATATTTAACCGCTTCAAGACCTGACATTATGTTTGATGTATGTTTATGTGCTAGATTTCAGGCTAATCCAAAAGAATCACATTTAAAAGCGGTTAAACGTATTTTTCGTTATCTAATTGGTACTTCTAAACTAGGTTTATGGTATCCACATAGTGATAACTTTATTTTGCATGGCTATTCTGATTCTGATTATGCTGGGTGTTCATTAGATCGCAAAAGCACTAGTGGCACTTGTCATTTTTTAGGCCCTTCACTTATTTCTTGGTCGAGTAGGAAACAGAATTCTGTTGCCCTCTCCACCACCGAGGCCAAGTATATTGCACTTGGTAGCTGTTGTGCACAAGCTCTTTGGATGAAACAAACTTTAGAAGACTATAACATTAATCATCAAACAATCGAATTATGGTGTGACAACAAAAGTGCTATTGACTTAACAAACAACCCAGTACATCATTCTAGGTCTAAACACATCGATGTTCACCATCATTTTATATGAGATCACATCAAACAAAATCACATTAAAATTTCATTTATAGGCACTGATTCACAACTTGCCGATATATTCACAAAACCACTTCCTGATTCCCGCTTTTCAATGCTAAGACTAGAATTGGGAATCCTAGACATATCAAATTAAATATCCAAATTAAATTTCAACATAAAAAATTTATTAAAAACAAAAAAATTTATTCTTTCAAACATGCTAACTCCACACCATGTAATTAAAACATCATTAAAATTCATCAAATTCACACTACCTGGAAGTTTCATACAAAAGCTAACTGAATATAACTTCTCCATATAAGTTACAACACAGAAAACTGAAAGAAAAATTACAACTTCACTGTCGTCCACGACATCTAGCTGTCGCCGACGACATCTACCAGAACATCAAAATCTGCAGAAAAACACTCAAAAATATCTGCTCTCAGCACCACTACTCTCTTCCTGATCCCCTCTAGAGCTCTGACCAGCATCTCTTCCATGTCGCGTTCGTCTCATCGACTGCCGCGACAGCTCTGGTTCCGACTCTTCCCATTCAGCGGCCTCAGCAGGTGTAGGCTTCAGCTTTAACCCCTTCACCAGAAATTTCAGAAATTTATGCATCTTGCCCATCTTCTTCTTCGCATCCTTCTTGTGTTCCTCAAATGACCTCCTATGCTCCTCAAGTGAGTCACGTAACTCATCCACAGCTTCGCGCACAGATCCTCCACATGAAATTTGTGGATTTCTCATCTCTACCGATGGCTCACGCTGAGATCGACTAGGTCGCATAGTATCCGTAGTGAAAATACCGGGAATACAATCACTTAAATAAAACTCTTGGTCTATCCAAAAATATTTCTTATATAATATGCGTTGGATGATTGCTCCCATCGGCAAGCTATGGACTTTCTTCCAAGTCGGACTCTTCAATCTAAATGTATAACGCATAATGGATAACAGGAGATCTGCAACATCAAATGACTCTCTTTCTAATATTAAATACGTCACAAAACTAAGTTGTGTCGTAATACTCCTCAAGTCACCGGCTTTGTACATGACTGTATTCCTTAGGATTTCTTGCACAACTTGTGCATCATGTGTGAGCGTCGTTGCAGTTGTGATTAAATTCTTCATAGAATTTCCATGCAATACCATATTGAGGAGCGTCCAATCAGGTTCTTTTCTATAGTTTTCTACTATGTCAATCACGTGCTCACTCTCAATCAGTCCAAATTCGTTTCTCAAATCTATGTGGATAATTTCCACATATTGTCCTTGGATCTTTGATCTTACACCACCATTTAAATCAGTATAATTTTGATCTTCCAAGTGATTGTAAAACTCTCAAATTAGCACTGATGAGAACATGTCTGCAATTATGATAGAAATTATACCTGCCTCGGCGAGTAGATCATATATGTGTTCGTGTCTTGGAAGGTCAAACTCCACCACCTTAGCTACTCTAATAAGTGACTTTTCAATGCCTGGATAACTTTGGTATGACGAATGGGAGTCACCAGAAGTACTTCTCCGTGCTCTAGAACTTGATGTCATCTCTTTACTCGACCAACCTTCACATCAAAAACAAATTTTTTTTTAAAAGACACTAAGATGTAGTATTTCATTCCTCCAGATCTAAAAACAAAAAAAACAATACAAAACCCTACAAAAAAAATTTCTGTTCTTTTCGCTGTCATTGACGACAGCTAGATGTCGTTTAACGACATCATAAAACCTTCAAACAGATGAACTCTATAATATTCTAACTACACTTTGTATCATGAAATCTAGTATTTTCTTAGATCTACACATACATCTCAGATCTCTTCTCAAAACTTCACAAACACAAAATGACCTACTTAAACCAAGTTTTTATTCAAAAATTATTACCAAAATTTATCACAAACCCATACATTCTCTTAGATCTAGGATTTCCTTTCTAAAACTTCACAAAAACGAAAAGGAATCCTCAAATCAAGTTTCAATTTCAAAAATCTAAACAAAAATTAACAATAAAAACCCTAAACTTACCTCAATCCTTGGATTTCCGGCGACTTCCGACAGTAGCTCTGCGCAAACCCTACAGGAAATGCCTCCCAGATCTGCTTTTCTCGGATTCGCGATCTTGTGTCATTTTTTTGATGTCATCGACGACACCTTGCTGTCGTTTTCCGACATCCAAAAAATGAGTGAAATTTCATTTGACAAGTTTTTTTTTGTTTTCAAAAATTAATCAAAAATATTTCTTTTTCTATTCCCCAAATTATAAAAAATATGATCTTTATTGCTCATATCAAGCATGAATGAATTCTATTATTTAGAATTATTTACAATGTTACAATTTATTTCTTCAAATTAATATGTACATTGTTTTGTTTATCATGCTTTGATATATCTATTTAAAGTGCATCAATTATATTGACAAATATGTGTAGAAACAAGCTTAGCATGCCTCTAAGTATGAGTAAATGTATTATGCTTGATAATGATACCTTTCACTCACTTATTTTGGTAATCAACATGTGTGTTTAAATCTAAAAATGCTTGTTTGTGTTTTGTATTTGTACAATAAATTAAACCTTGCATAAGTTTATTACCTACACTACATTTGAATTACACTTATAAAATTTTGAAAAGTGGTTAAGTTTCAAAAATTGTGGGTTTGCAAACAAGTGTATTCAGAGAATGTTGTCGCACAAATGTGAACAAAAAAATATATATGTAGACAACTATAACTCCACCAAGCACTACTTGAACCTCCTGATAAGTCTTCATAAGCATTGTGAGGTTGAGCACCTTGAAAAGAATAGTAAAGTGTCTTGTGCAAACCTTTGTTTTTACACCATTTTTCTCTAACTATATGTGCATTAAAGTGTGTGAACGAAAATATACTTGTGTTTTATTGTGCACTTTACTCTACATATGTCTTGTATTTTGTGATTTAAATCCATTGTTAACATTGCTCAAAATACACTTATGTGCACATCATTATCTTTCATAACACTTCTTCTCATGAGTATTGGATTCTAATGTTATCTCTATACTGCTCTTTATATAAGAAATGTAATAGATAACCTAGCATGATATCTACAATGTTTTTGGTATCTCTTACACTTCAAATTCGGTAGCATTGTAGTATATTCTCTTTCTGATATATTCATATCATGCTTGATAAATTTATGAACACTTATGAGATTTCACAAAGGTTACAAAACTTTACAATTTGAACTCAAACTCATATTTCTACTTATGATTTTCATGCTTACAATCCAATGTTTTTGATAATCTTCCGCTAGCCTAAATCTCGTATTTATTTCTTGTGAAATCTCTACACTTCTATGTTTAACCTCTTAAACATTACCTTTATTACAAAAGGTCAATCATGGTTCCTCACTCCAAACGATTGCATCATTATTTCCCTAACCCTAATTTCTTTTAATAATACCAAAAGGGGGAGAATTATTCTTGTAAGAAAGAAAGAAATCATTCCTAAACACATTAACTTCTTATCATATTTAGGGGGAGTACATACTTAGGGGGAGATTACATATAAGGAGTTGAACATCCTAAACACATTAATTTCTTATCCTATGTAGGGGGAATACACACTTAGGGGGAGAATACATATATGAGAACTTCATCTGAATAACGTTATCGCACAACCAATTATTTAGTCTTGCTTATCTTATATCACTTAATAGGACACTATGATTTCTTTCAAAGTGGATTTGTTATTATCAAAATGGGGAGATTGTTGGAACATGTTTTCCGAACTCCTTGGTTTGCTAATAACAAATCTCGGGTGTGTTTGATCCTATTTTCTCTATGGTGTGCAGGTATAATGGGTATGCAACTATGCTAATTATTATTTGGAGATCAGAATAAATAGTCCAGAAAAATCACTGTCATCTGCGACAGCTAGATATCGCCGACGACATCCCAGTCTCAGCGGTTCCAGTCTCAGCGGGTTCCAGTCTCAGCGGTTTCTAGTCTCAGCGGTTTCCAAAAAAATCACTGTCGTCTACGATAGCTTGATATCGGAATCCGACAGCCCACGACTCAGCGGTTACCACACATTCTGCAAGTTCCATGCATTGTCGGAATTCCGACATCGATGTCGTCGACGACAGCTCCACATCTCAGCGGAAACCGTCACGTCGCGCGCACACTTCGTTCGCATGGGACACATGTCAACTGGAGGTGATAACGTCGGCGGACGACATCTAGATGTAGTCGACGACATCAAGATTTTTTATATTATCTCATTTTTCGTGGAGGAGAAGTTACACACTTTTCTTGAGTACCTATTCCCGAGTGCTTTTCATCAGAAAGCTCCAGAAATTCGAGAACTCCCTTTTTTCGGCAAGAACGTTCAAGATCGAAGGAGCGACGGTTCATGCGCAAAATCTCAAGCAACCTTTGCAAGTATTCAACGTCGTTTTCAGAGCTGTGAATTTAGGGAGTTCTCATATCATAATCTCTATTTTGTATTTCATTTATTCATCTTGTAATCCGTTGAAAAAATCGTCGCCTTGTGTGTGGCGTCTAAGTCCGTGTGTGGCTTAGGAGGAAATCGCTGCCTTGTGTGTGGCGTCTAGGTCAGTGTGAGGCTTAGGAGGAAATCGCCGCCTTGTGTGCAGCGTCTAGATCGTGGAGAGATCTAGGGGAGGCTAGTAGCAAGATCTAGGAAGAGATTCGTTATAGCCGGCCGATCCTTGGTTGAAGTACCGGTAAATTGAAAAGAATTTTATTTTTATCATAGCCTTGATTTTAAGCTTTATTAAGATCGACAATCCTTTGTATTCATCACTTGTGGAAATAAATTTGATTTCCAATTTCTTATGATTTTCTAAGTGCTTATTTGGGATTGTCTAAAAATCTACTTGTTTATCCGTTAAAATTATCATAATATATTAGAAAAATATCAAAGTAAATTTTAGCCCTTATTCACCCCCCCCCCCCTCTAAGGGCGCCGCAAGATCCAACACAGCTCTCTTGCACAACATTCCCACGATAAGTTAGGGCATCGCCTCTACAACTCCACGCCGCCAAACCTCCTTGCCTCCTTGGCAAGTGACGACCAGATCCGGGTGGTTCATTGAAGAAGCCGATCCCTATCTCTTCACTTTTCCAGGCTGCAGATCGAGGGAGACAAGAAAGTCATCCATTCTGGAAGGTGAAATCGGGATCCCACCTTGGTTCTGTGAGAAATCAGCATTTCTAAAGGTAAAGTTTGATGTGCGGTTCATTAGAGAAGCCAATCCATATCTTTTTCATTTTCCTTTACTGCTCTGTTTTGAGATTCTGGAGAAGACATTTATTCCTCTCATTGTTGATCACATATGCTTCTATACATTGGCAGAATCTACATTGGATGAGGTTGTAGGTCTTGCAAAATCCATGGCTACCGCTATCGGACGACATCTGTAGGTGTATTTGGCGTTCAATTCCATTGTTGAGATGCATGTTTTCATTATTTCTTATATGCTTCTTATTTGAAATCTTTAGTCTCTTAGATTCATCCTCAAAGTGTATTCATTTTTAATTTTTCCTTTTTGAATTGCTTTTGTATTTTTTTCCCAATATATGAATCTATACATTACTAAAATGAGGCTTCAACCTTTGTTCATTTATAATCTAAACCAGTTATGAAAATCTTAGGATTTATAAAAATCTGCATCCCCCAGTCAACTCCTCTTGCATATGCTGATACCTCCATTATTCAAATTAGAGTGATTAATGTTAGAGAAAAATCAAGCACACACTCACGCAGTAGGTATGAAAGTGCACTCAACAGGAAAGAAGGTATTATGATTTTAATTACTGTAGATTGTTGGTTTTAATTCTTGATATTTCATTGCTCAAAATACTGATATTACATTGTATTTATACTAGTTCATAAGAACATTCTGGATACAGTTGGAAGATGCATAAATGCAGAATAAGAGAGAATATTCTAGATTTTCTAACGTAGGCTTTAACTGCAGATTTGGGCCTTCATTTTTATTGGGCTTTCACACTCCCTCTAAATCTGCGTTGTTAGCTACTTTTGAGATCGACGAATTTGAGCAGAGCTCGACTAATCTGAGCTCGACTAATCAGGGCTCGACTAATCAGGGCTTGACTAATCAGAGCTCGACGAACCATTAGGTCTCCTCTAAATCTGCGTTGTTGGCCATTTTTATCTTTGTTCTCAGCTCGACAAATCTTTCCCGCGGCAGTGGCTTTGTCATTAGGTCAGCGAGTTGGCGCTTCGTCGGGCAGAAATCTACTTCGACCATCTTCTTCTCCAAGAGTTCTCTTATGAAATGGTGTTTTATGGCTATGTGCTTGCTCCGGCTATGGTATACAGGGTTCTTTGAGAGGGCTATTGCGGAGTTGTTGTCACAGTGAAGCTTTACTCCTTCTCTTTTTCTTTCTCCTTCTCCTTCTATCTCATTATTTAGTCGAAGAAGCCAGATGGCTTCACACGCAGCATTGTTGAGGGCCATATACTCAGCTTCAGTGGTTGATAATGCGACTGATCGCTGTTTGCGGGAACTCCATGAAATTGGTCCTAATCCTACAAAAAAAGATGTATCCTGTAACATCCCGACTTTTATTGGGTCACTAGGCCCTAGTGAGCCCAATAAAAGTAGGCTCGTATAGTAGACATAACCCGATGAAGGGTTATGTGCTACGAACCCCGAATTGACTTCGGTCAGTTCCATTAGACTCGTATGAACAATACGAGCGCAACGAAATTCGTTGCTCTTCAATCTGAGGTCGTTTGGAGAAAACGACCATTTTGGGTGTCGTTGCGCGCCACTACCTCATTATTATGAATAGTGACCGTACGAACCCCGAATTGACTTCTGTCAGTTCCGTTAGACTCGTATGAACAATACAAGCGCAACGGAATTCGTTGCACTTCGATCCGAGGTCGTTTGAAGAAAATGACCATTTTGGGTGTCGTAGCGCGCCACTACCTCATTATTATGAATAGTGACCGTACGAACCCCGAATTAACTTCTGTCAGTTCTGTTAGCCTCGTATGAACAATACAAGCACAACAGAATTCGTCGCGCCTCAATCCGAGGTCGTGTGGAGAGTATGGCATTTTAGGACTATGCAGACCACCTCGGTACAACACCCGAAATATGAAGCACACGAACCCGGCATCAGCCCCGGCAAATCTTGACGGACCCCGGGACCATGGAGGACCCCATCCTAGGGTTGACCTCGGTCAACCCCCCCCCCCCCCCCAGCTTAAAACACATTGGAAAAGGAAGAGAAAGAAGGGGGGAGGAGAGAGAATCCCCTCCCCCATGGAAAGGGGCTTCCCATGAATGGGCAGCCCCCTATTGGGGCAAGGGGGCAGGAGAGAGAAGGGGAGGGAGGGGGAGAAAAATATCTCCCCCCACTCACCCTCCCTTAACTCCACGTGGAGAAAGGAGGGGAGGGGGGAGTCTCCCCCTTCCTATAAAAGGAGGCCAAGCCCCTCCTTCCAGCACACCACCCACCCTCTCTCTCAGACTTCCCCCCTGCCGGCAAGCCCAGCCACCACCTCCCTGCCGGAGCCCTGCCCAACTCCAAACCGCCGCCACCCTCCCTCCTCACCATGGCCGGCCGCCCTTCAACCTCTCGAGCTCCACCACCCCTACAGGTAGAAAGCCTCTCCCTCCTCCTTCCTACTCCCCTGAGCCAGGCCAACCCCCTCCCCGTCGCCGGAGCGCCGCCAGCACCACCCCGAGCCTTGTAAGGATCTGGTGGAGGCTGGCCGTGGAAGCCAAACCCCCAGCGCCGGTGGTGGCACTGGGGGGGAGTAGGTTCCCCCTCGGGGGCCCTTGCGCCGGCAAAAGGAGGCGGCCGGGCCGCCGGAGGAAGCAGCCCCGGCGGCGCCCGTGGCCCAGCCCCCTCTGCTCCCGTTTCCTGTAAAGGAAACACCCCACCCCGGCGGCGGCCGGCGGAGCCAGTCCGCCGGACCACCACCGGAGTGGTCGCTAGCCCCCGGCGCACCGGCCGGGCGGCGGCACCGGCACCCTCCCAGCGGAGGCGGCGGCGCAGCGAGCCTGCATGGCGCATGCAGGCCGCGCCACCGCCTCCGGCCCCTTCTGTCTTCTTTCCCGTGGTAGCCGGCGGCGCCAGGCCGCCGGACCACCCCTGGAGAAGTCGCCGGCCCCCGGCGCACTGACTGGGGGCGGCGCCGGCCCCAGCCGGCCGCTGCCCGGCGGTGGCAGCGACTGCCTCCCGTTAAGGCTAACGGGAGCCGCCCGATCTCCCCCAGGAAATCGGGCGGCTCCCCTATTCTTATTTCCCGCCCCCGCCTCAAACCGAGTGCTCCCACAGCGGATCCGCCGCAGATCCGTTGTTGGAGCCGCAGAAAGGCACAGGGTGCAAGACCCTTGCGCCTCTTCCCTGCCTCTAACCGCACCCCATACTTTCTTCCCCCTTCCCCATTTTTCTGAGGAAAAATGGGGCCTTTTCAGCCAAAACCTCCAAGATGAAAAATGTGCCCCACTCTGAGGGGCGCCTCCTGTAATTTTTTGGGATTTTTAGGAATTCATTTGCTATTTTTAAAACCTAATCAAAGGTTTATTTTGAGAAAATCAAAGGCCAAATAAGTCGGGAAAATTGAAAGTGGAGGTCAGATCTTAAATTACTCTAGAGGGGGGGGGGGTGAATAGAGTATTAAAAAATTTCTTTAGTTTTATAGCGGAATTAAAATAGTGTTATATATATATATAAGTGTAATTAGTGTGAGAATTGAATAAACAGAAAAGGTAAATAAAAGAAATCAAACAGCACAAGCACAAAGAATAATTAACCACAGACGACACAAGGAGCTATAGTAGTTCCCCAAAAAAAACTGGGTACGTCTACTCTTCTACCACCCTTGGTAGGAATCCACTAGGAGGTTGTTGATAAGGTGCCCTCACACCAGGTGATTTTGATAAGGTGTCCACACACCAGGTGAGCTGTTGATAAGGTGCTCTAACCAAGGTGCAGGTTTTTGCAAAGGTGCCCTGTCACCAAGATTAACTTTTGAAGGGAGTTATGACCCTGTACAAGAGAGGTAAGAAAGAGTTTGTAGTGTTCTTCTCTGTCAAGATGCTGAGAGAAGATTCTAGTGGATGTTGTTGTAAAGCTCCCCCTGTCTGATTGAATTAGTTGACAGAAGATGGAGAAGCTTTCTCTTGAAAAACCAAGATCTCCAGTAGCAGATTGATCTGGAAGAATAGGTTCTTCAGATTGTTTGTTGCTTTTTTTTTAAGATCTATCTTTGCAGCAGATTCTGAGTAAAAATCCTCTTGATGATGTTCTTTGAGGTTTTTGTGTTGCTTGTCGAAGAGAGAAAAAAGAAGAAAATTACTACTTGTATATATCTATATATTTCTTCTTCTTTTTGTCTATATATATATCCCTTCTCCTTTTTTTTTTGAATTCTGTTGACATTCTTGGAAATAACAACAAGGCTCAGACGACTCTGCCAGGTCCTTTTGTTCCTTGGTCGTGAAAAGATTCCTTTTCATTAAATGTCAACGGCTATTCCTGTCTGGGAAAAAGGAAGGAAAGGAATATATTAATTGAGTTTTAAATATCCTTCCTTATCTGTCAGAATATATCCAAAGATATTGAATAGATCCGTTATAGTCGTCGTTTTGTTGTTAGGATAGAATAGAATGTGACTGATAATAAATCTGGAATTCAATAAATGATTTGTCGAACGCTGTCCAGAATATGTCAAACACTGGCTAGAAAACTGTCGAGCGCTGTTATATATAAAAAAACTGTCGAACACTGAGAGCCATCTGTCGAGCGCTGCTAGTCATTCGTCGAACGCTGATCAGTAAATGTCGAGTGCTGTAACTGGTTGTAATACTTCAGTCTGCTTAGAACAGTTTGTCGAACGATACTAGACGTTTGTCGAACGCCAAAAGCCATTTGTCGAGTGCTGCTACATTCGTCGAACGCTGAAAACCTTAGATTAATCTTAAGTTCTAGCTAGTTTATCAGCCTAAAGACTTGACCCTTAAACTATACAATGGGGTCAACTGATCCTAATCAGTACAAAGTGATCCTAGCCCAAAACAGTAAAAGGGTTGTTCCAACAAAAATCACCAAAAATTATAGGCTCTACTATAAGGTATTTTACAACTACTAGTAAAGTTGGGGAGTGTGACGTATTATTTTGGTCCACTAAAAGCTTTTACAAGCAAAATAAACGCCCAAAAAGGGGAGCGAAATTAATCGGAATAAATCGGCGTCCTCGCGACGCGTATTTTAGCGGTATAATAAAATTACGCGTGCCGATCTAAGGAATCGATTGGGTTTAAAATATTGACGCGAAAATTGGGACGAGATCGCGGCCGACGCCGCAATGCTGTAACGCCAAGATAATAATAAAAATGAATCTGCGGCAAAGGGAAAATACCAAATCTCATGGAACGTAAATAAATTCCTGGAAATGGAGTAGAACCCCTATAAACGGGGAGAAAGCAGAACCTCCTCCTAAGAATGGAGTCGACGTTGAAGCCTCCTCTTATGGAGTGATTGGACTACTAACCCTTTATTTATTTTACTGCTTTCTGTATTTTCAATACTCCAGTCTCGCACTGGTCCTATTTACTACTATCTGCATTTTCAATACTCCAGTCTCGCACTGGTCCTATTTACTGCTTTCTGTACTTTCATTTCTCCAGTCCCGCACTGGTCCTAATATTATGGCCCCCTGCTTCCGGCCTACTTTATTGCTTAATATTATGGCCCCCTACTTCCGGCCTACTTTATTGCTTAATATTATGGCCCCCTGCTTCCGGCCTACTTTATTGCTTAATATTATGGCCCCCTGCTTCCGGCCTACTTTATTGCTTAATATTATGGCCCCCTGCTTCCGGCCTACTTTATTGCTTAATATTATGGCCCCCTGCTTCCGGCCTACTTTATTACTTAACATTATGGCCCCCTGCTTCCGGCCTATTTTACTTGCTAACTTAGCGTTGTCGTTGGTCCTACGCTGGAAAGCGGTGCTTATCCTCCCTTCTGCGAGGCCTTAGTTGGGGAAAACCCGGAGTCGAGCCCCTCCTCCCAGGTTAGCCCCAAGCAAGGAGCCCTCATACCGCTAAGCCTCCCGGTCAGAGGTCGTGCGATCAGTCGAGTAGTTGCCACACGTCTTAAAGCGCTTGTTATGTAATTAAGCAGTTGAAGATTGTGTGGAAGTGGCGGGTCGGTCACGCCCGCAGACCGTTCGTACCGGTGTGGGTGGGTTTGACGACTCATGGCGACAGGGAGATGTGTAGCGGGTTGTCACCACTCCGAACCTGCAGTTTTGCCTCTGCTGGTCGGCCTAAAAATCGGTTCGCCGGATGTCGCTCACATCCAGTTAGTACACCAAGTTGTACGGGAGGGCCTGGATGATACAGTACGACTACATTCAGAAGTGGCAAGACTGGTCACTGTCACCGACGGCCACATCGGTGAGGCCCGCGGGGGTAGCTCCCCTGCTTGAAATAAAGCGGTCTAAATTGTGTCGACACAGGGTCTTTTGTGTGTGTACAGGTTTGAATACCTGAGTACGAGTATGCGCGAGATTTTGTTATGCTGCGTGACTATAGATAGTAGGGCGGGAGGCCCCTACCTATAGATATATATATGATGTGTATATATATATATGATTACCTGCTGCTAACCCTCTTCCTTGCTTCGGCTATTTATTTTTGTCCTTTAGGCCGCCCCCGGATATGGATCCGGGGAGGGGGTGTATTTTCTACTTAGCTCTGTGACTAACGGTTATTTCTTATAACCAATCATAGGAGATGGGACAGCGCGTAGCTCCCGCCCCGCAGGATGAGTTACCAGCCCTAGAGATGGCCCGGTCGGACACTCCAGCCTCACCCCCTATCTTCTGAGACGTGAGTCCTAGAATATAGGACAAGCCTAGTGTCTTTTATTAGAGTCAATGTAGACCCCGAGGCAGTGGTTGTAAACATTAGGCTTCGACCCTATTTAAATATGTAAATATAAGCAGTATGCTTGGTTTTGTTCATTGCTTCCGTTGTGCGTTCTGATGTGATGTTGTGATTCTCGTGCCTGACAAGGAGACCACTCAGTGCTTGAGAGGGTGGGTCATTGCCATCCGGGAAGCACTAGTGGCCATCTTTGGGCAGTAAGATCCCCCCTCCCTGAACCCGGTTCAGGTCTGGGGAGGGGGGTCTTACATATCCTCCGGTGCTTTTTCTGTCGTCGATGTCCCCTGCCCAATCTGAGTCAGTGAAGCCCTGAAGAGTGAAATTTGAGCATTTTTGATAAAGAATTCCATAGTCTTTTGTCCCTTGTAGATAGCGGAGGATGCGCTTTGCTGCAGCGAGATGATGGCTTGAGGGATTGCTGATGAAGCGTGCCAATATATTTACCGAGTTCTCAATGTCTGATCTCGAATTAGTGAGATAAATTAGGCTTCCAACAAGGCTTCTATACTTCTCTTTATCTGCTTCTTCTTCTTCTTCTATTCTGGCGGTGAGCTTGTCAGTGGTGGACATTGGTGTCATTGTCGGGTTGCAATTCTCCATGTCAAATTTCTTCAGCAGCATCTTGGTGTAATGTTCCTGGGAGATGAAGATGTTGCCATTGAACTACTTGATCTGGAGTCCCAGAAAGAATTTCAGGGATCCAAGATCGGTCATTTCGTACTTCGTCTTTAATTTCTCTTTGAACTCTTCTATTTTCACTTTGTTTGATCCTGTTATGATCAGATCATCTACGTATAGACTTATGATGATATTCCCTTCTTCTTCATTCTTGATGTAGAGAGTTGGCTCAACAGGACTTTGGATGAATCCGTCTTGCAACATAAATGTGTCAATATTCTGATTCCATGCACTTGGGGCATGTTTTAGGCCATAAAGAGCTTTAAGTAGCTTGTAAACTTTCTCTTCTTCTCCTTCTACCTCAAATCATTGAGGTTGTGTTACATAGACTTCTTCTATGAGCTCCCCATTAAGGAAAGCAGATTTTACGTCAAGTTGGTATACCGGCCAGTTGTGTTGTGCTGCTATAGCAAGGATTAACCGAATTGTGGTTAGCCTTGCAACAGGGGCAAATGTTTCATTGTAATCTTGCCCAGGTCTTTGGGTGTACCCCTTTGCCACTAGCCGGGCTTTATATTTTATGATTTTACCTTCTTCATCTTGTTTTAGCTTAAACACCCATTTGAGTCCTATTATGACTCTGTCTTTGGGTCTGGAGACAAGAATCCAAGTTTTATTTCTTGTGATGGCTGCAATCTCTTCAGTCATAGCATCTCTCCATTCTCTAATTTGTATAGCTTCTTCAAATGATGTAGGTACATTTGATGCTATGAGTGCAAATTCGTCATTCAGGTATATTTCCTGTAATGATCGAAATCGTTGTGGTGATGATGACTCATGGTCTGAATCTGATAGTTCAGATTCTCCTCCTCCTGTGTTATCCTGGACGGGGCTTGGAGGAGTTCTTACAGTGGGAGAAGTGCTCAGCTCAACCGGTGACACAGAGGAATGAGGTGAGATATGTTCTGAGCCCCAATTCCAAGCTTCTTCTTCATGAAAAATCACATCTCGTGATATAATGAGTTTGTTATTTCTGGGTTCAAGAAGTATGTATCCCTTGGTTTGATCACTATAGCCCAGAAAAATGCACTTTGTGTTAGTCTCTTCTAGCTTGTCCTTTTTTTCAGTGGTTTTATGTGCATAGGCTATGCAACCAAATACTCTCAAGTGAGAGATGAAGGGCTTCTGTTTGAACAAAGCTTCATATGGGGTTAATTTGATAAGAGCTTTAGTGGGAGTTCTGTTAAAAACATATACGGCTGTGGTAGTGGCTTCTCCCCAAAATGACTTAGGTAGACATTTTTGGATTAGCATTGCCCTCATCATCTCTACAATGGTTCGATTCCTTCTCTCAACAACACCATTCTGTTGTGGTGTAGCAGGTGCAGTGAGCTCCCTGTGGATTCCTGTGTTGGAGTTACCATTGTGATCTAGAAGTGGTCAAACATGTAGTCTCACTGCCAACGCGATATGAGTCTGCAGGGTCGCACATAAGAGTATGTGGAGAAGTTGGAAGATTGACTGTGTTGGTAAAGGTTACCAATCACCATACAGAATGGGGTCCGGCAATTGTTGCTGTCACAATTCGTCGAATATGATTCGTGGAAACTCGACGAATGATGATACCCGACGAATTGTTCCAGAAACCCTAAACTCGGCAAATGTTGTTGTCGGCATTCGTCGAATATGATTCGTCGGAATTCGTCGAATATGATTCGTGGAATCTCGATGAATGCTGATACCCGACGAATTGTTCCAGAAACCCCAATTTTCTGTGGTCTGCGGATAGCGATTCTTTTAGGTCTTTTTATGCTTCGGGTATAAATAGAACTTGTTTTAAGCGTTCAACAGAAGGTTACGCAAATAGGAAGTTCAGCCGACGGAAGTGTTCCGCCTCCCGAACCCTAGTCGACGGAAGAAGTTCCGCTTCGCTCGCTTACGCAGATCGCATCGCCGGCGATCGTCGCCGTGATTGTTCTTCCTGGAGCGAACCTAGCAGTTCGTGGAAGTGCAAGTTGCAGTCGTATTTCTCCCGGCTCATGTGGACTGCTGCAGAGACGTAGACATTATTCTACGTAAGGACTCTCGCACAGCCGACGACTGGACTCTTCTTCTTGGAGCATCTAGGTTGGATTTGATCCAACTACATTAAGGTAATTTATGCCTAGTAGTTTTGATTAGCTTCTTGATTCAATGTTCATGGCCCGATCCAAACTCTTTTGGGTTGTTCTCATTATTTCCGATGCACCTACATATGATGTATGGCTGCAGAAAACCCAACAGTGGTATCAGAGGGAGGTTACGGCCATGAATGTTGTTTCAGAAGTTAGGTTATTCCAGTACGTGCAAATCTAGGTATTTGGAAGCGTTCTAAATGTCAAGATTTCTTCCTGGACCACCGCCAGGGGGGCTGCCCCTTGGACCCCGTTAGGGGCTCTGCCCCTAAGACCCCGCCAGGGGCGCGGCCCCTTGGAACCCCGCCAGGAACGTCTGGGATTTCGTGGTAATTTCTAATTGTTAGAAATTGTTGTCTCCTTAGCAGTAACCGTCTCTCAAGTGGTTAATGAACCCTTGTAGTGTTTTGGATTTTGAATCCAACAATGAGAGACGAGCTTGTCTACTACTTTAAGTCGAGTTGTCTTTGCCTTTGTCCAATGCATGTAAATCTGAAGATTTGGAAGAGTTCTAAATGTCCAGATTTAGCCCTTTCGTCTATCAAAGGATGATAGTCTTATGTTGTGCACATAAGGGATGCATGTGGATTTTAGCAGCTTGCTTTTCTGTGGATATGCACATTGATCAAATGTTGATCATGGTTAAGTGTTAACTTATTATTAAAATCCCTTCATCAAATATTAAGTGTTCGGATGCCTTCCGATGGATGACACTCTTCCTGCCTCGATCGATGAAGTGTGGGCTTGCCAAAGCAAGGTGCATTAATCTATCTTGGTAAGGGTGCGAGCGGATAATTGTGATATCCCACTGTCTACATCGGGTCTAACTTAACTATGTGACCTCAAAGGTTGAGTGCCTAGAGGCATAGGGTTGGCATGCACCATATGATGGATGCGAATAAGGAGTCATTCACCAACCATACAAGAGTTGCATGAGGATGCAATTGGCAAGCGTTGTCTACCTAAATAACTGCATAGTGAGAGAAAAGCCAAAGCTGACTCATTGTGTTGGTGAAATACGGGTCTTGTCCTCTAAGAGAGTAGCTCGCATGGAATCTCTGAATTGATAGTGAGGGCTATCAATTTGAATAAAATAGTGGGAGTATTTAATTGAAGTCCAAATTAAAATAAATTGTATTTTGAAATTTTGGTACTGATTAAATTCTGCATGAATTCTTGTAGAATTCCATGGCAAGTGGTTCACATTCCACCTTGTCCCTGAGAGCTATCCTTGAGAAGGACAAGCTAAGTGGGACGAACTACATGGACTGGTACAGGAACCTGAGAATTGTTCTCAGGCAAGAGCGAAAGCTCTACGTCTTGGAAGAAGAAGCCCCCGAGGTGCCGATTGGGAACTCGTCCCGTGTTGATAAGGATGCTTATAAGAAGTATACCGATGACGCCTTATACGTCGAGTGCCTTATGCTTGCCACCATGAACTATGAGCTTCAGAAGCAACACGAGAACATGGGGTGCAAGGAGATTGACGAGCACCTAAAGAAAATGTTTCAAGGGCAAGCTCGTCAAGAGAGGTTCGATGTCACGAAGGCATTATTTCAGTGCAAAATGGGAGCTCGAGACTCGGTTGGTACTCACGTACTCAAGATGATTGGGTATATAGAGAACCTGGAAAGACTGGGTTTTCCTCTGGGTCAAGAGTTGGAAACAGATCTTATCCTGCAATCGTTGCCGGATGGTTATGAGCAGTTCGTCTTGAACTACAACATAAATGAAATAGACAAGACACTGCCTGAGCTCCTAGGCATGTTGCGAACTGCCGAGATAAACATGAAGAAGGCCAAGCCTGCTAGTCCCATATTGATGGTACATAAAGGCAAGGGTAAGGCCAAGGGATTCAAGAAGACGAAGGTGGGACCTAAGTCACATCTTGAGCCCAAATCTTCTGCGCTGAAAAAGAAGAGCACTGTGAAGGAAGGGAAATGCCACCACTGTGACAAGGCTGGTCATTGGAGGAGGAATTGTCCTTCGTACATTGAGGGTCTGCAGAAAATGAAGGGTGGTATGACTTCCGCTTCGAATATTTACGTTATAGAGATAAATCTTTCTGCTCCTTCATCTTGGGTATTGGATACCGGATGTGGTTCTCACATTTGTACAAATGTGCAGGAACTGGGAAGGAGGACATTACTGAGTAAAGGAGAGGTGGACCTGCGCGTCGGCAATGGAGCAAGAGTTGCTGCTGTAGCCGTAGGGGTTTACCGTCTTTCTTTTCCCAGTGGGCTTATAATAGAACTTAATAATTGTTATTTTGTTCCGGCCATAACTTGAAACATTATATCCATTTCATGCTTAGACATGATTGGATTTTCTTTTATAATTAAGAACAATTGTTGTTCTATATTTAAGAATGATGTTTGTTATGATGTAGCTCAATTGTTTAATGGTCTTTATGTTTTGAACCTGGACCATCCGATCTATAATGTATATAATAATAAAAGACTGAGAACAAATGACTCAAATCCTACATATCTCTGGCATTGTCGTTTGGGTCATATAAACGAGAAGCGCATATCCAAGCTCCATAAAGATGGACTATTGGACTCATTTGATTATGAATCATTTGAGCGATGCGAGTCTTGTTTATTAGGCAAGATGACTAAAGCCCCTTTCACTTGTTATACTGAGAGGGTTGAGGATCTTTTGGGTATAGTACATAGTGATGTATGTGAACCCATGAGTTCTATGGCTAGAGGTGGGTATTTCTACTTCGTTACATTTACTGATGATTTCAGTAGATACGGATACGTGTATCTTATGAAGTGCAAATCCGAAACTTTTGAAAAGTTCAAAGAGTTTAAGAATGAAGTGGAGAACCAATTGAGTAAAAAGGTTAAAGCACTCCGATCTGATCGAGGTGGCGAATACCTGAGTCATGAGTTCCGTGATCATTTGAAAGAGTGTGGTATTGTATCACAGCTCACTCCACCTAGGACACCGCAGCATAATGGTGTGTCTGAGAGGAGAAATTGTACTCTGTTAGACACGGTACGGTCGATGATGAGTCATGCAGACTTGCCTGTTTCCTTTTGGGGTTTTGCTTTAGAGACTGCTGCAATGACACTGAATCGCGCTCCGACGAAAATGGTTCTAAAGACACCATATGAGATATGGACTGGGAAGCGTCCTAGTATGTCATTCATTAAAATTTGGGGCTGTGAGGCATACGTACGACGTTAAATGCCTGACAAGCTGGAACCCAAATTAGATAAGTGTTATCTGGTGGGATATCCTAAGGAAACGAAAGGATATTACTTTTACCTACCGTCTGAGGGCAAAGTGTTTGTCGCAAGGACGGGTGTCTTCTTGGAGAAAGAGTTCTTTTCAAGAAAGACGCAAAAGGTAGAACTTGAAGAAGTTTAAGAACCACAAGTAGTGAATGAACCAGAATTGGATTCTGAGCCAGGACTACAAGATGTTGTAGCTAGAGAACCTGCTCAAGAGACACAAGTCCTACGTAGATCTGGTAGACCAAGATTTGAGCCTGAGAGATATGGATTTCTCGTGTCTCAAATAGGTAATGTGTTGCTTATGGATCATGATGATGAACCAGCGACCTACCAAGAGGCTATGAGTGGACCGGACTCCGATAAATGGCTTGAGGCTATGAAATCCGAAATGGACTCCATGTATACAAACCAAGTTTGGAACTTGGTGGAACCACCTGAAGGGGTACGACCCATAGGGTGCAAGTGGGTCTTCAAGAAGAAGACCGACATGGATGAGAATGTACAGACATTCAAAGGGCGACTGGTGGCTAAGGGTTTCAAGCAAATTCATGGTGTTGACTATGATGAGACTTTTTCCCCTGTTGCCATGGTAAAGTCCATTAGGATATTGCTTGATATTGTTGCATATTATGACTATGAGATCTGGCAGATGGATGTCAAAACGGCTTTCCTAAATGGAAACCTCCTTGAGGAAGTGTACATGACACAACCCGAGGGTTTTGTATCCCCAAAAGAAGCCACTAAAATATGCAAGCTGAATAGGTGCATCTATGGATTGAAACAGGCCTCTAGAAGTTGGAATCTTCGTTTTGATGAGAAGATCAAAGAGTTTGGTTTTGTCAAGAATGAAGATGAACCGTGTGTTTACAAGCGAATCAGTGGGAGCATTGTTGTCTTCCTGATATTGTATGTAGATGACATACTGCTGATCGAGAATGACATACCTACCCTGAAAGTTATTAAGAACAACCTAGGGAACTGCTTTTCTATGAAGGACTTAGGTGAAGCGACTTACATACTCGGTATTAAGATCTATAGAGATAGATCGAAGAAGTTGCTGGATTTGACCCAGAGTACGTACATTGAGAAGGTGTTGAAGCGGTTCAACATGCTTGAGTCTAAGAAAGGAATTTTGCCCATGTCTCATGGTGAATCTCTCTAAGGACCAGTGTCCAAAATCTTGTGAAGATAAGGACCGCATGAAGTTGATTCCATATGCTTCGGCAATTGGGTCAATCATGTATGCAATATTATGTACTCGACCCGATGTCTCTTTTGCTTTGAGAATGACTAGCAGGTATCAGTCTGATCACGGTGAATGTCACTGGATAGCCGTAAAGAATATCCTGAAGTACTTGAGAAGGACTAAGGATGTATTCTTGGTGTATGGTGGAGAGGAAGAGCTCGTTGTAAGTGGTTACACGGATGCCAACTTCCAAACTGATAGGGATGATTCGAAGTCTCAGTCAGGGTTTGTGTTTTGCTTGAATGAAGGAGCTGTGAGCTGGAAGAGTTCCAAGCAAGAGACAGTTGCTGATTCTACAACTGAGACCGAGTATATCGTTGCGGCTAATGCAGCGAAGGAGGCTGTGTGGATTAGGAAATTCATCGGCGAGCTAGATATAGTTCCTAGCATTGTTGGTCCCGTAGTTCTCTACTGTGATAACAATGGTGCAATTGCACAATCTAAGGAACCTAGATCCCATCAGCGCTCCAAGCACATACTTCGGCGGTTCCATCTTATTCGTGAGATTGTCGAACGGGGAGATGTGAACATTTGCAGAGTGCCGACTGAGGAGAATATTGCAGATCCACTGACAAAGCCTCTCGCGCAGAGAAAGCATGATGGTCATACTAGATCAATGGGTATACGATACCTGAGTGATCAACTCTAGTGGGAGTCTTGTGGGTTGTATATATTCTATTGGCTGTTTATTATTTATTCATATGATGAATTGTGTACCAATTATTTCTTTTTACAATTAATGGCAAGTTCTTTTATTATGATTTACTGTTTCTATATGATAGAATAAAATTCGTGATAAATACCCTTAGAATGTTCGCTTCCATAGGACATCAAGTACGTGCCTTGAATGTGAGAGCCTATGATTTCGAAGCTTCATTCTTAAAAGGTCCCTGGTCAAGGTATCATCGTAGAAGCTAAGGGTGATGATGATACATTAAGACTAACATGTGTATTGACTGATGACCGGTTCTCACAGGTCATGATATTGTGATATCAAGTCATCACGTGGGTACTTGTTAGTGAACAAGTTGTACTGGACAGACCCAATCTGAGACTACTTTGTGGATTGTTACTTAAATGTGTCACAAGTAGGTCTCATTTGACTATGGTGTTGTGGTCCTTTGACCTGAAGTCACAGCATTCATCGAGTGAGGAAGAGCGTGCTTTGATGTCATCTAAAGTCTTCCTTGAAGAAGGTTGATGATAAGGGTGGTCGTTGGGTACGTTACGAATCATTTGGGTGTTTGGGTGTGAGCAGATATGGGATTTGTCCTCCTATATAACTAGAGTTGCATCCATGGGCCCCTTGATGGAATTGGACTGAGAAATGCATGGCCATGCTTGGTTGAGTCAATATGTGATATTGAGCTCACCATTCTCTGGAAGTCTGTTCTAGATCAAGAAACTTGGATTGAGCTATTATGAGGGTGACACGGTCCATGCCTCTAGTTCTTTCCGGATGTAAGGGACAAAGGGACAAAGACAACGCTGGAACATTGGTCATAAAGGCTTATGAGTTATGAACTCTTATTGCTTGGGGAGCAATGATGCATTGCTAGATGCCGCTCATTGTTTGTGAGGTTTTTGTTTGATACTTTCAAAATCAAGTGGGAGACTGTTGGAGTTACCATTGTGATCTAGAAGTGGTCAAACATGTAGTCTCACTGCCAACGCGATATGAGTCTGCAGGGTCGCACATAAGAGCATGTGGAGCAGTTGGAAGATTGACTGTGTTGGTAAAGGTTACCAATCACCATACAGAATGGGGTCCGGCAATTGTTGCTGTCACAATTCGTCGAATATGATTCGTCGGAATTCGTCGAATATGATTCATGGAAACTCGACGAATGCTGATACCCGACGAATTGTTCCAGAAACCCTAAACCCGGCAAATGTTGTTGTCGGCATTCGTCGAATATGATTCGTCGGAATTCGTCGAATATGATTCGTGGAATCTCGACGAATGCTGATACCCGACGAATTGTTCCAGAAACCCCAATTTTCTGTGGTCTACGGATAGCGATTCTTTTAGGTCTTTTTATGCTTCGGGTATAAATAGAACTTGTTTTAAGGGTTCAACAGAAGGTTACGCCAACAGGAAGTTCAGCCGACGGAAGTGTTCCGCCTCCCGAACCCTAGTCGACGGAAGAAGTTTCGCTTCGCTCGCCTACGCAGATCGCATCGCTGGCCATCGTCACCGTGATTGCTCTTCCTGGAGCGAACCTAGCAGTTCGTGGAAGTGCAAGGTGCGGTCGTATTTCTCCCGGCTCGTGTGGACTGCTGCAGAGACGTAGACATTATTCTACGTAAGGACTCTCGCACAGCCGACGACAGGACTCTTCTTCTTGGAGCATCTAGGTTGGATTTGATCCAACTCCACTAAGGTAATTTATGCCTAGTAGTTTTGATTAGCTTCTTGATTCAATGTTCATGGCCCGATCCAAACTCTTTTGGGTTGTTCTCATTATTTCCGCTGCGCCTACATATGATGTATGGCTGTAGAAAACCCAACATCCTGCTGCCTGGCAGAATGAGTTGAATTCTTTGGAGAGGAACTCTCACCCTCTGTCACTTCTTAGGGCTTTAATATGTCTTTCTAATTGGTTTTCAATTTGTGTTTTGAAAAAGATGAAGTGCTGGAAGCTTTCCGATTTTTGTTCTAGGTGCATGATCCACATGTAACGACTGAAATCATCAACAATTAACATGTAATATCTTTTGCCTCCTAGAGATGGTACTCGGGCAGGACCCAGAGATTAATATGAAGAAGTTCCAGGGGTTGTGTATCCCTTCTTTGTGTTGTTTGTGGGAAGGGCAGCCGGTGTGATTTTCTCCGGGCACAGGTATCACATTTTAATTGAATTGTAGATAGACTAGGCAGTCCTTCTACAAGTTGATGTTGGTGCATGTGGTGGAGAGAGGGCAGGTTCAAGTGTCCTAATCTATAATGCCAGATTGGGACTGACCTGTTGTCTTGGGTGGAGACAAGTGCGGTGGACTTGTAAGGCTTCAGGTCCAGGGAGAAAATGTTGCCGGAGTTTAAAGTTACTGTCCCAATCAGTGAATTGGCTCCAGTTTGGTAAATTGAGCAACTGTTGTGGTTGAATACTACTGTGTGTCCTCTTCTCATAAGCTGCCCAACACTTAATAGATTTTGTGAGAGGGATGGAACAAAGTGTACCTCTTCAATTAATTTCTGAGCTCCATCAGTTGTGATGAATGCAGCAGTGTCTTTGCCTTCTATTCTTATCTTCTTCCCATCTCCTATCATGACTTCTGATTTGCAGGTCTCATCCAGTGTGATGAAGTAGTCTCGATCATTCACCATGTGACTTGAGCAGCCACTGTCGATGAACCAAAGATAAGAGGTGTCTTTGTTTTCTGCCCCTTTACAGGTGAACAGAAATTGATCACTCCCGACAGCTTCTGTGAATTTAGCCTCTTGTTTCTGCTTGAACCAGCAGTTCTTCTCGGAATGGTTCTGGACTTTGCAGGATTTGCATCTGAAATAGCAATCCTTGGTTTGGTGATTTTGCTTTTTACAGATAGTACAAGAGGTAGCTGATGGGAAGGTTGTTTCCTTTTGCTTGCTATTTTCTTTGTCCTCTGTTTTTTCTTGTTTTTTATTTTTGGAATTTTTACTTGAGAATGACTTCTTTCCCATCTTATTTTTGAGGTTCATTTTAGTCTGGAAGACCTTTTCCAGGGATGTGTTATCATTGAGGAAAAGACCTTCATGTGACTGGATTGACCCCAATATTTCTGTGACTGTCAACAACTCTATATCATGGGCTTCCATGATTGCTGATACCACATGATTATAGGACTTGGGGAGGGATCTGAGTACTTTTTCCACTATCTGGGTTTCTTCTAAATCTCCTCCCAGAGCTTTTATTTGGTTTGCCAAGCTAGTTAACTTAGCAAAGTACTCTTGAGATTTCTCTCCATCTAGCATCTTAATATCATCAAACTATCGCCGTAAAGTCTAAAGTTTGATTTTAATTACCTTTTTGTTTCCTTTATACTCATTCTTGAGTCGTTCTCAAGCTTCCTTTGAGGATTTGGACCCCATGATCCTTGGGTAGATGGCTGTTGATACTCCTTGCTGTATCATATGCAGTGCAAGAGCATCCTTCATCTTGTCTTCTTTCTTGGGTTTTGGTGCTGCACCATTAGTTTCTTTTCCCGTGGTGGAAATGCCGTTGTTTACAATATCCCACAAGTCTTGTGAGATCAATAGAGTTTCCATTTTGTCGCTCCATTGCTCATAGTATTCTCTATTGAACATGGGGATGGAAGGGTGAGAGAAAATGGGCGTAGTGGTAGATGATGAAGCCATGGGATTGAGAATGTGGATCCACGAAAATGATTTTGATGATTCCCTAACTGCTCTGATACCACTGTTAGAGAAAAATCAAGCACACACTCACGCAGCAGGTATGAAAGTGCACTCAACAGGAAAGAAGGTATTATGATTTTAATTACTGTAGATTGCTGGTTTTAATTCTTGATATTTCATTGCTCAAAATACTGATATTACATTGTATTTATACTAGTTCATAAGAACATTCTGGATACAGTTGGAAGATGCATAAATGCAGAATAAGAGAGAATATTCTAGATTTTCTAACGTAGGCTTTAAGTGCAGATTTGGGCCTTCATTTTTACTGGGCTTTCACAATTAATCTTCGAAGTAAGCACACTCAGCACCTTTCTTCATTGGTAAGTTAAGATTTCTAAGAAATATGGCAGAGTTTGGAATGGATTAAACTCTATCATCTCAACAATCTAGAAATTTTTATTATTCAATTCTCTGCATCATTCCTTAATTAATGCAAGGATGTATCCTGTTATAAAAAAACAAGATTTGATTTGAAACACTTTTAAGCTATCATCTGGGTATTCAATTGCATCATGATTTACATTTTGAGTTTCTTTCACAATAATTTAGGTTTAGAAGCTCAGATGATGCTCGACCCTCATAGAAAAGAATGAACTAATCTAATACTGCTTTGTTTTGGGATTCTGGAGAAGTCTTTTATTCCTCTCATTATTGATCACATATTTTTGTTGTATGAGAAATTGGCTTCTAATAGAGACCGGCATAGAAATAAATGTTGTCTTAACATATTTTGTCCAAACATGAAATAAATATTTTATCTTAACATATTTTTGCTCCAAATTGTTTATCGATGGATTATTTAAAGGGCGGGAGTTATGTGGAACCAGTTAAAAAGCCAATGGAATGCTTTAATATGTTTATAAGGTGGATTTTTGGCAAAATCCTCTGATTCCGGTGGGGTTAAGACCACGTGTTTGACAACTTCACCCTGTTGTCATTGATTTTAATAATTCGTTGGAAATCCTTAAGAACTGAACTGCTTCGCGGCAACCCTGTTCCATGACCACGAATATGTATGATCTTATATCAAGTATGATCTCATATCATGTCAATGACCACGAATACATATGATCTTCATTTTTCACTGGGATCTCTGACCATCTCAACCAAGCCCTCTATTATCCAGGTTATATGCCTCTAATCCTCCACAATATTTGGGGCTCTAATTCTTTCTTAGAATTTTAAATTATATATTCATCTTTTTTTTGCAAAGTAAATTATATTATTATGTTAGGATGGTTCTATTTAGATGGTTAAGATGAGCATCAATGGGATTGCAAAAATATGTCCTAAATAACTAAATTAATTAAGGTTTGTTGGCTGCAGATTTTTTTGATGCCTGAGCTTAAATGCTCTATTGGTTATTATTTTTGTTCATTATTTCTCCATTTCGATTCACTTATTTTCTCCTATTTTTAGTTTTCTGCATTTATTTTTTCCACTTTTGTGCTCTTTAAAAATTTATGAAGGCATTTAAAAATGATGATGATATAATAAATAACATGCCACACAATTATATTAGTGTGCAAGTATGATTCAATTCTATTTCGTCAAATTGCATTCCATCATTATCCAGTTGAAGTCACCTAATCTTTGGAGAACTGTATGCATCCTCATCGTACATTAGATCAAATTTCGATAAAATAGGTTTGTGCAGCCAAATAAAAATTGGAGAAAAAGAGCATAACTTCACTCAAGCATGGCATGATTCTTTCCTAAATATCTGATATCACTCAAACATTCTTAGCTGTTTAGATTATTGAACAACACCATGGAATGCATGTTGCGCAGGAGAACTCACAACTGCAGTCCAAAATTGAACTACAGCGCAATTTGGATTATTACTTCACATTACTTCTATTTGTGACCTAGGAATTGACCTATTCAATTGCTATTGGCTACATATAGTTTTCTTTTAACTTTCTGGAATTGTCTTTTTCTTAATCTGCTAAACCCTAAACCCTAAACGTTTTGGTGGAATTGTCTTTTTCTTAATCAGCCGACATAACATTTTGGGAGGTAAAACGTTTCATAACCGTTTTAAATTTTGATTGTGGCGTTTTGAAAAAAACGGACCGATATATCGGTTTGGACCGATATATCGGTCCATTAAAACGGATATATATCGGTTTTTTATATGTTCAGCGTCGGCGTCGGTGGTTTTATTTTCTATTAAGGCTTCCCAACCCCGTGGTTCATTACGCTGCTCCTGAGTCCTGCCCAAACTCTCCCTCGCGCTCTCCGCTGCTGCTCTCCCTCGCGCTCTCCGCTGGTGCTCTCGCTCATGCTCTCCAGTGGTGCTCTCCCTCGCCTCTCTCGCGCTAGCTGGTTGCTATCTCTCTCGCGCGCTATCGACACTCTACCTCTCTGGTTGTTATCTCTCTCGCGCGCTCTCCGCTGGTGATCTCACTCGCTGATCCTGCCCTAGCTCTCACTCTGGTTTTTAGTCTTGACACTCTAGCTCGCTGGTGCTCTCACTCTGGTCATTCTCTCTTCTCTTTGGTGCTTTCAATCTCACGGGCTCTCGACTCTATCTGCTGGTGCTCTCACTCTCTCGGCTGGTGCATTCTTCTCCTTACTTCCCCCTCTCATTCTCCCTCTCTCGGCACTCTAGCTCGCTGGTTGCCCTGCTGCCAGCCGGCCGACCCTGTTGTCTTGCTCTCTGCTGCCTTATTGACCATGACCTTACTGGTTGTGGGTTCTGTAGCATGGTGGCTGTTTGCTGCCCTGCTGCCTTGTTGTGGCTTGCTTGGTGACTGTAGCTTGCTTGGTGACTGTAGCACGTGCACCCTCTAAATGTAGGGTTGCTTGGTGACTGTAGCACTCTAGCTTGTTTGGTGACTGTAGCACGTGCACTCTCTAAATGTAGGGTTTTGGCACTTTGCACCAGAAATTGTTAAATATTGAAAAATGCACCTCATAATTACAAAAAGCTTGGCACTTTGCACCCTGGAGGGGGGTGCAAAGTGTTAGCCTTTTTGTAATTGGGGGTGCATCTTGCAATATTTAACAATTTCGGGTGCAAAGTGCCAAAACCCTTTTTATTTGGCTCATTTATAATTTTGTTAGTCAACAAATGATTTGAAATACCCCTATTATTAATTATTTATCCAACTTCATTTTGCAATCGATGGTGCATGTATATCCAACTTCATTTTCTAGTTGTCTTGCTGCTTTGTGCCTTTTGATAAATAAAATGTTGGATGCTTTGTTCTGATACCAGTACTGATAATTGGGTAATAGTCTACGTGGATGCTTTGTTGGATACATTGAATGATAATTGGGTAATAGTCTACTTATGATGCAAAATATTGTTGGATAAATAAAATGTTGCGTGGATAATTTGAAAGATAACTGAAGATCTTACGATCTAATGGAGTTATGGGGCTTTTCTGATGTTGATTTTTTTCAACTAATCAATTAATTTTGTATTTATTCCATTTAATATAACTAATATTTCATTCATTTCATATTCCATAGAATGACTTCTTCTGCTGGATCTAGTGAGGTACCCATTTCATTGGTACCAACCGGTAGAGATCCGTTCTGGGCATTTGGGGAGAAGTTGGTTGCAAACGACACCAACCGAATCATAATATCTTGATATATGATTGTATGCATTATTTAACAATTTTTAATATTTTCATCAGATACATTCTAAGAAGAGGAATAAACTCGACAGCAAAAGATTGAACGATCTAGTATTTGTAAAGTTCAATGCTTTGCTGAAGTCAAAATATTCAGACACATCTTGAGATCCATTGGCAGCTAAGAATGTAGATTCTGGGAAGGTACAAGAGTGGATGGTAAATGCTGATCCTGAGGACAATGAAAATGAAGATGACGATGATGAAGTCTTTCCTGGAGAGGGGTTGACATGGGCACAGATTGGCGATATAGTCGACGCTGATCATGATGAAAGGAGGCCTCCAAGATTACTTACAAGCAAAGAAGTGGCAATTAGTTATCACAGAAGGGGAAAGAGAAAAACATTGGAGGTGGACGAGGCAAATCTAGAGGGTTCATCAGATGAAGATCATATTCTATCTACTCTGCCGACTATAGATGAGTCTGTAAGTGATGAAGAATGAGGTATGTTTGAAATATAATTTTTAAAATTATGATGTCATAAAAATAATATGTAGTTGCAAGTTGCTTAAAATTACTAGTTTTACAAATTTTCTATCATTAAAGTATTGTATATTAAATGTTATATATAGCTTTTAATATTTAAAAGTTTAATAGGTTATAAAATAGGTAGTACTGTGACATGTATAAAAAAATACCATTTAATTACATATATTTTTAATTAAATATTAAAATCCGATATATGAAATATCCCCGATATATCACCCGATATATAAAACACCGACACGAAAACCCAAACCGACGTGTCCCCGACATCCGACATCTGCAAGCTTGGTTTAATTACTTAATTAGAGTTTATTAGAGTATATTGTCATCATGCATTGAATTCTCTCAGTTTGGGTATTTTTTGTTTACAGAGATGGACCTTCTTGCATATATCTATCCTAATAAAATTCTTATTCTTGATAAAGGAAAAGAACCATTATCGTGATTAATGCCTTAAAAATTATCATTTTCTTTCGATAATTTCACTATCAGATATGTAGCAGTTGAATTGATAGTAATATAAGGTATTAAGAGTTCGTCATCTAAGGCTGACGCGCCCACACTTGACGAGCTTCTTCCTGTATTGGTAATTCTGACGCTTTGTTAAAAGTTGGCGCCCACGATAAATGTGGCCCTCCACGACAAATGTCGCCCCCACGACAAATGTGACCCCCCACAACAAATGTGGCCCCCCGTGACAAATGTGACTCTCACGACAAATGTCGCCCTCCACGATAAATGTCGCCTCCACATCAAAAGTCACCCTCATGACAAATGTCACTCCCATACTACAAATGTTGCCTCCACGTCCTTGGTCCCCCCCCCCCCCCCCCCCCACCAAAAGTCGCCCCCCACGACTAATGTTGCTCCCCCATGACAAATGTCACCACACCACAACAAATGTCTCCTCCCTCCCCCCCGGACAAATGTCAACCCCATGACCTTTGTCGCCCCCCACGACAAATGTCACATCCACGACCTTTTGTCGCCCCCACGACAAATGTTGCCCCCACGTTGTTGCACTCACATAGGGCCAGAGGCCCATGCCTGTCACTCGTGTGTGTGTGTGTGTATATATATAGACACACACACACACACACACACACGAGTGCCCGACACGGGGCTCCGCCCCTACGACCAAGCACGACAGTACCGTCCGGCGACAGCGAGCTTCACCAACACCCAGCGCGATGCTGTCGGGCGGGCTTCGGCCGCATTCAGGCGGGCTTCGCCCGCCTCAGGCGGGCTTCGCCCGCCTCAGGCGGGCTTCGCCCGTGCTCGATGCGTCTGCAGGCTGCGCCCGCAACATATACATATGAGTACTCAAAATGACCGTAAAAAATATACATCAATATTAAAATATTTATTTTGTAAAAAAAACACGTATATACTTAAAAAGATTATTTTCCCCCTCTCTTTTTCCCTCTCTTTTTTCCTCTCTTGTTGGTGTGGAAGTTTATTTTTATTTTTTTATATTAAAGATGTTTCGGATAAAACCTGTGAAAGATCCAACGGTAGAAAATGAAAGCATGATAAGAGCATGGAGAATGCTATATTCACTTATATAATATAAATATATATATATATATATATATATTTATATATTTATATATATAATAAAGATATATTTATATCTTTATTATATAAGTAAATATACAAATCTATCAAGTACACCGATCTTTTGATTTGGACCGTCTGATCAAATTGCTAAAACCAAGTGCTGTCGTTGGATTTGCGAGCAAATAACCCTAAATCATCTCCGCGCGTCGTCGCGGATTACGCTCTCAAAAACACTAAAAACTCAAAAGCTCTCTCGCAAGCTCCTTCTGCCCTCTCTTCACCTCACCCGATCGCTCCCCCTCTCGCAACCCACATCTCGCAAACACATCCCTGCTTCCATCCCGCCGATGTCGAAATAGAAGGTGTCGCAACTGACGTCGATGCCTACCTCCACTCTAACGCCGAAGCATTCCCGTGATTCCTCCAAACCCTCCGTTAAGAATACCTCCAACAACTTACTTTAGCTGCATCCCGTGCAATTGAAACCTGCGAGATTCAAAACAAACTCATCAACTCACATCTCAGAACAGTCTGGAGGTGAGCCTGCTCCGCATTCTCCATTGTTTTAAGTTCTTTCAATTTTTCTCAACGCTAGAATGACTGTACCACTTCCTTCAAGCCCTAAACTGCATTTATCTTCCATATGTCTATTTCATAAACTGCATTTATCAACTCTAGCACTTTCTTCAAGCCCTAAATATGTTTCTAAGCATAGGAGTTTGATTTCTTTTCTTACTGAAGTAGCTAAAGGAAGTTCCATTTTTTTTGGAATTTCAATACTTAAGGTGATTCTAAGCCGAAGCAACTCCCTCTTGAGCGGGCTTCAGGGCTGACTTCCAACCACATCCGGCCACTTCGAACAAGATTAGCCCACCTCCACTGGACTCTGGTAGGAGAGTGCAGAGCTGGAGCTTTGTGGTTGCTGCTAAACAGGTAGCAGATCGTTGCAAAGATCCTTAGATGACATTGTTCATTGAAAGCCAGTTCATTCAAGAGCAGGTTAAATCCAGCTTTTTTTTCCTTTTAATTAAATTTTTTAACACATTCATCAGTTTAACAAAATTTTTATTTTCATGTTTATTTGTTCGTTGGAATATTTTTAAAAGTTAATATTCATCAGTTACATTGTTTTAAAAAAAAATATTAATCAGGTTGAGGCCATAAAGAGAATATCAGAGTATGTTACTCACCTGTGAAATAAGAGGTATTTTTCTGATATCATGCTGTGAAAGTTTTTGTTTGGTGCAACTTGGATTGAATAAATTTGCATAGGAAAAGTAGTTTATGTTTTTTTTTTCATTCGAGTAACTTTAATCTGTGAAAAATTGCTTGGAAATGGAAGGTGAATACATTTTTAAATCCATTGTAATTTCTCTTAAGAAATGGGTGTTTAGCATATAATGCTTTCCAGTGAAGTGCTTTTGCAATGTTTCCCGATTAGTTCATCAACTACAGCTTCAAAACCAGCATCATCCACTTATGTCCCATCAAAATGTGATTTCGTCATAGTTATCTTGCGGCCTAGGGCTTCGTCTCCTTTCGTCATCCACTTCCTCATCCGCTTCTCGGTTTAGCATTCCAGGTCTAGCACTGCATCATCATTCCTTCGGAATCTCTGTTCTACTTTCCCTTTACAGGTTCGAACTTTACAAAGATTTGGAATCTCTCTTTTATTTTCTTCTCTACTTATATCCTAATTAATTAAGGTCTGATTTGGGGCTTTGTGGTGCTACACTTCCTTAAATTCAGGGATAATCATACGTTCACCCAATAGGAGAACAATAATGTCGTCTTCACCTCCCACATTGGAACCAAGGAGACAGAACCTCCAACTCTACAACGCTCAGTTGGTATCACTTTGATCTGGGATGAGTTGAACATCAAATTTACTTCAAAAAAATCCTAATGTTTTCAGATCTTACATATCAATTAATTTCCTTTCCACTTTATTGTCCGCCTTACCCCACCTATGAATTTTTTGTTATATTTCATTTCGATTATAGTAAATGCCCTTCATGTGTTTGTTGAAATGTCCAAGTGAGACTGACTTCCTCTGTATTATTAATTAAGTTAAGCTTCATTACGGATAACCATCCTTCATGTGTTTGCATATCTTCCACTAACGTCACACTTTTAAAATTAATAGTTGATGTTTACTAAAAACAAATAAGTATCTTTAATTCTTTTTAAGATGCTCAGCAACTTAGCACACTTTCATTCCCGTGCCTTTGTTCGCAACATTAATCTAGGGCAAAGCCACGAAACCAACCCTTCCTCTCGGCCACAAAGAGAACCTACTGCAGACTCTGCGCACCTTCTCGCCGGTGTTGCTTCCCGGACCTTGTGTACATTCTGATTATAACTGGAATAACCCGAGGCACTTTATTTTGAATTTGTTAAATTGTATGTTTTATCTTTGAGGCTGCTGATTCAAACGGACTGGGAACATCAAATTCCAAAAAGGTATTCATTTTATTTTGAATTTAATTTATTGTTATTTATTGTTTTCTCAATTTGAGTATGTGCGGATATTATATGCACGGCTCTTTATTGATTGTGTTTTTGCTTTGGCCTTGCTGACATTGTGCAAAAGCTTTTAAGTGATTATAGGAAGAAAAATAGATGGGGAATGAATATTTGTTATTATTTTATTATAGTAATGAGGATAATTTGGGTATTAATATGAGCAAATTTGTTATGATCCTTAACATTTTATGCAGAGCAGATTTGTTGAGATTTGCTTCAGCACTAATTTTTGTCTCAATTGCTATCTCATTTAGCATGGATTTATTCTATGGAGCTCTTTGTTTTAATTAAACTTGAACTCTGTTTATCATGCCGGAACTCTAGAGGCTATGATATGACAAGGAGTTTATTCCTAAATTTACATATCTATCAAATTTGGTATGAGCTAAAAAGGTACTTATAAGTTAAATATATGGTATACATTTATTTCATACTGTATTGAGAAAGAACTTTTTTTCCAGCCAAGGATAGAATGTTTTTTTGATGGGCGGCATAATTCTGACATGGGTTGGGCTTCTGAGCTCTGGAATAATGGAAATGCTATAGTTAACTAATCTCTCTTAACTAATATCCTTATGTTTTGAGTAATTCCCAATTATTGCTTTTGCATTGTTTCCTGATTATTGCTTTTGCAATGTTTCCCGATTTGGAAGACGATGAATGCTCGCTAAACATTGAAACGGACCACGAACGTGGCCTCCCGATGAATGTCGCGCTCCCGAAGATTGTTGCCACCCCCATCGAATGTCGCCGGTCCCGCCGATTTTCACCCCCCCCCCCCACCTATTGTCACCGCCCCAGCCTAATATTGCCGCCCCTGCCTAATGTCGCGACCCTCGCCTAATGTCGCTGCTTGACCTAATGTCGCCGCTTCGCCTAATGACGCCCCACACATAATATGCTTGCAGGCGCAGCCCGCAGCGCCGCGTTGAGAACATGTCTGCAGAAACCTGACAAATCCTACTTGGGTGCGAACGGGCGAAGTCCGTGAGCACCCAAGGCAACTGGGAGCATCGAGCACGGCCGGTAGGCCGTGCGAAGATCCTAGTATATATATATAGCGACCCTCAAATACGAGCATCCTTGTTGATCACTTTTTGATTTGAAATTGTTTTGATCCTCAAATCAGAGCCCGAAAATCGGGTTTTCGTAGTTCTACTATTGCAATCTGATCACTCCAAATTTTGAGCTCCAAATCGAGGGTCAAAGCAACTCCCAATCAAAAAGTGATCAACATGAAAGTTGTTCGTCTCGACGAGATCTACAACTTTTATGTTGATCACTTTTCGATTTGAAACATCCTTACTCCTTGCCTGCATGCCCGCACAGGATTATATATATATATATACACACACACGCGCGCGAGCAGCTCCACACGGGCTTCGCCCGTGCTCGCTGAATCTTAGCGGGCTGCGCCACATTCGAGCGGGCTGCACCCGCATTCGAGCGGGCTGCGCCCGCATTCGACAGTATCCATCCGGCGACGACGGGCTTCACCCGCAACATATACATATGAGTACTCAAAATGATCATAAAAAATATACATCAATATTTTATAATTATTTTTTTCAAAAATATGTATATTTTAATAAAATATCATTTTAAAGTAAGCATTATATTTTGAAATTAGTTTTTGTAGGCTAATGATAACCTACCATAGTAGGTCTAGGAGGTCGACTAAAAATTTTTGGTTTTCATGAATTTCTATCATTATTTTATTACAAGGATATGATGTAATTACATAAATAGTCATTACATTTTATGAATTTTCATTTTCTTTATAATATATATTAAGTCATTTGAGTAAAAGAATGAGGATATATTTGACAATTTTGAATGTTGCACCAAAGGCAACTTCATCTATATAGTAGTTAAAGATATATCTATAAACACACACACACACACACACACGAGGGAAAATCATGAATCTCTGGTAGAGGTCAAAGAAGTTGGAGTAAACTGAATAAAAATTAATAATCATTTCTTCTTCTTCCTAGACATTGATTTAAAGGATCACCGAACATGCTACTGTACAAAATTTAGGAAACCGAACATTTTCTAAATAAGACATAATTAAAGGATAACCGAACATTGATTTAAAGGATCACCGAACATGTTACTGTAAAAATTTCCTATGACAACAACATTGATTTAAAGTAAAAACTCACATTTTATAAATAACGAAGAATCATGATATATTGATCATAAATATTGATCCTATTCAAATTTATTATGTGTCATATTGCATGAACTGCAATCAGATTCAATCTAATGAACTGCCATCAGGCTCAATCTTAAAGCATGTGATCAATAATAATTCTGTTGATATATGGTAAGAAATCAACCCTACTTGTTTGCTGTTGTCTCGTTTATACCTCAACATATGATCATTAAGATATGGTGCCATACTCAGAAATAGGCTGATTTCTGTATATGGTAAGAAATCAGCATATGATCATTAAGATTTGGTGCCATCGTTGATACCTATTGATATGTGAAGTCTGTATTTCTGAAGATCATGTCACAGAGAGCTGATTTACATGTTCATTCTTATATCATTTTATTATTGATCATATCTAAAGTGGCTTGTCAAATTTACACGTTCATTCTTATTGATCCACATGTCGAAATATGATCAATAATAAATCCATACACCGTTAACTGCCATCAGGTTCAATCTTAAAGCATATGAAGCATCATTTGTGTAAATATATGTGTTATATTCATAAGTCCATGCCAAGGTGTGTGCCCAAATTAAAATACGTGATCTATGACCAAATGATGGAGTCAAAGAAAAGGAAAGACGGCGGATGCATTCGCCATAACATATCATGTGCTATATTTCATGTTCTACGACATTCGATGGTGGTGAATGCAGTGCATTCACACCTCCTCATTCGGGAATGTTCAAAAGTAATAGCATAGATTATATGTTCAAAAGTAATAGCATAGATTATATGTTCAGTAATCATCTTTTGAACATATTATCTTTTGAACATTAATAGCATAGATTATATGTTCTGAACTAATATGTATAATCTATTGTGCTATGATAAATCTAACATAATGTTAGTTCAAAAGATAATTGTTTCGTTGTGAAGGGGGAATGCAGTGCATTCACACCGCCTCATTCGGGAATGTTTCAGAACATTATGTTAGTTCAGAACTAACATAATCTGCTAGTAGCATAGATCGCCGCTCACAATGAAAGATGATGTTAGCATCTGAACATTATGTTCTGAAAATTATGCTATAATCTGTTAGTACTGCATTCACATTATGTTAGCATCTAAACATTATGCTATAAGTGGTGATCTATGCTATTCATAGTTCATAACATTATGTTAGTTCAGAACATGCTATAATCTCATGAATGATGTTTCGGTTTAACATCATGTTCTGAACTAACATAATGTTAGTTCAACAGATTATTGTTTCATTGCGAGCGGTGAATGCAGTACGATTTCACCGCGTCGTTCCAGAATATTTCTTAAAAGATGAGAAAAATTCAGGGTGCATGCACATCATTCATGATGTTAGAAAAATTATTTTGCAAATCATTCATGACTCTCCCATGAATGGCAAACCGCTCGCATCCGCGTCCGCCAAAGCATCGCCTGCATCCGTCGCATGATGCCTCCGCCGCATGATGCCTCCGCCGCTTCATCAAAGCGTCGGGTGATGCCTCCGCCTCAAAGTGCTGGGTGAAGCCGATGCAGTAAATGACTCCCTCCGCCGCAGAAACCGACTCCCTCCACCACTCATGTTGGCCATTGAAGACATCCACGGTCAGTGTCATCTCCCAGAAATAGAGGTGTGATTTTACTCTACAATCCAATATGGCGATTTACACAACTTCTGAAAATTGAAAACCCTAGCTTTAGAAGAGGGAGAGTTAATCCATTTTGAAAACCCGACCTTTAATTGAACTCATACACTTTTTTTTAAATGATCATTCAAAGTATGGAAAAACTAAATGGCTGAATTTGCACTAATTATACTAATTAGAGGTTATTTGGGTTGCTTGCATATATACGTATAGGAAGAGAAACAATGTCATCAATTATTTTAGTAACAGCCTCTTTGGTCAACATATAATGAAATAGATTTTGAGGTTCGTTCAAGGTTAGAGGGAGATGAAATGGAGTCAATCATGATAGAACTTTTGTACAGCTATATATGCACAATCCTTCAACGAACAATAATTGCAACTAATACTTTATAATTTAAAGAACATTATACTGTAAAATTTCGACAGAAAAATTTCGGCAGGAACATTTACAGACCACTATGTAGTCAGTACAGGTCCATCACAGCAGAAGTAACATAGAAATCAAGGAAGAACTATGCAGTAAACGCTAGGAAAAGAGGAGAAATAATGAATTATTTGGGGTAAAAAGTAGTTACTACCGGTTGCCGAGAGGATGAAGGTTGGCCAGGGAGGCAACAATTTCAGACGGCAGAAGTTGCTTCGATTGCAGGCAGTGGCCGCTGCAGCGAATTCAACTGCAGGCGGCGGCAGCGGCTTCAATTGCTGGCGGAGCGGAGGATTCGATTACAGGCTACGGCTGTGGCGGTGGAAGCGGCTTCGAGTGGTGGCTGGAGTCGATTGCATTGGGTTGGTTGTCAGATGCAGGGGAGGCAGGGGAGAGTAGCGAAGCTAGGAGAAGAGGAGATCGATGCCAGTTGGCCGTCGATTGATGCCAGTTGGCCGTCGGATTCAGGGGAGGGGAGGCGGAGGAGAGGAGTGAAGCAAGTAGCGAGAGACCTAAATCATCGTGAAAATGAAATGAGCGATGAGTTTATTTCAGCGGTTTGTTAGTAACCACCCATTTCAGGTTTTTTGAGTAGTTGGCAGAAAGAGTGGGTTGAGTTAATCGTGGTGTTTATTTTGGGTAAAAAAGTTTCGGATAAAATATTTGATGGATCGAACGGTGAAAAATATAAGCGTGGTAAGAGCAGAAGAATTGCATATTGTCTTATATAATAAAGATATATATATATACATACCATATATAAAGAAATATCAAACCCATGAATTTTAGCATGATAATTCATCAGCCGTCAGATCAAACCACTCCCTCTCTCTCCACTTTTTCATAGGTCTCCCAAACCTACTAGGGGATGTCCTAAAACTATGATGGTGTAGAGTACCCTACAATATGAAATTACGATTTTACCCCTAAATTTATTTTAAATGGAGGGTAATATGACCCGTTTATTAATCTCACAAAAATTGTCAATGGTGAGAATTGAACTCAGGTTTCCACTATGGTAAGCGAAGATAACAACCATCACACCATATGGTTTTTGTTGAACAACTTCATCTATATAGTAGTTAAAGATATATATATATATACCATATATAAAGAAATATCAAACCCATGAATTTTAAATTCGTTGAAATGATTACAGTCGTCGAATCTGGCATGATATTTCATCAGCCGTCAGATCAAACCTGAAAGTGCACAGTATTCCTCTGAAAATCCTCTAGAGGGGGGGGGGGGGGGGGGGGGGGGGGGGGGGGGGGCGAATAGAGATTTAAAAATTATTCATGTTTTAACTGTGAGTACAATAAAATAGTCTAAGGATTTATGCTCAAACAAGATCTCAGGCAGAATAAACTAGTGCTGAAATATAAAGCAGAAATCAGTAGAGTAAACTAGCTATAGGGACAGCACAGAAAATTAGCAACCAAAAGACACACAGAATTTTTATAGAGGTTTTCCAAAATGTGGGTACTCCCCCCTTCTACCACCTGGTAGGGATGCACCACTGTGCTCGAGTCTTTTAGTAAGGAGACTCTTAGAACCACTGATCTTTTGATAAAGAGATCATGAACCACCAGATCTTTTGATAAGGAGATCTTGAACCACCAGATCTTTTGATAAGGAGATCTTGAGCAACTGAATCCTTTGAAGAGGGATTAACAAAACTCTTTTATAGAAGGGCAGGAGAAAGAGAAAGAAGAAGGGTGTAGGAATTCTGTTTTTAGAATTCTTATGATGGTTGTATGAAGAACAGTTTTTTGTATCTATTCACAGGATTTGCTCTTGATGAACTTCTGCTCATGATGGTGATTATTTGCAGAAGCTATGATTGTCAGAGCCTTTTATCTTCTTTCTGATTGAACTTTGGCTGCTATAAGATTGTGTTGATGAGCAGCCTTGTTCTGTACTGTTCTTAGAGAGAAGAAGTGTAGCCGATATTCCTTCTCTCTATTTTCTTCTATTAGGGTTCTTGTAAGAGAGGGGAGGAAGAAGAAGACCCAATAGGACAGTATGTCGTTTATTATGAATGCTCTACCTTTCACTTTCTTCTCTTCCATTTTATTGTCCCTGTTCAAATTTTGAATTTATTTCCTTTTCTGGTAGGACCTGAAAATGTATTTTTGTCTGAACATTTACTTCTTCTTTCCTTCTTTAATTCCCGACCCGTCTACCAACATAAAGCTTGTTTCCAAGAAAGCTTTTCTCTGTCCTCTGTTAATTCTTCATTCCATTTGAGGTAATTAAGGAGCCTTTGGAGAACGGTCATGAGAGAGGCGGGCCATGAGAGAGGGTCCAAAATGACAGCTGAAAAGGTTTCCCTTTTCAGACTGTATTCGACGTAGCGTCGAGTTCACTTCCTCTCTTATCGACGCTCCTTCGAGTTCTTGTAGGAGCAGCTTCGAATTCATCCTTACTATGATTGAACTCTGTTAGTCGACGTTGCGTCGATACCCACTCGACGTAACCGTCGAGTAGATGGCTTGGCTCTGAACTTCATTATCTGCGTCGAGATGAAGTCGACGTTGAGTCGACTTTGAATAGCTTCGACAGATATTTCCTTCTGCGTCGAGTTGAAGTAGAAGCTGCGTCGACTTCCTTAAGTGCTCCGACAGGGCCATGACCTCTCGTCGATATCTATTCGACGTACCGTCGACTTGGAATACTTCGACAGAAGGGTGAACTACTTGGACTTCTAGTCAGAGTAGCGTCGACAATATCTTGACGGTTCATCGAATTTTATTCGACGCAAGTGTTAACTTTGCCCAAATTTTGCTTCTCTTGACTTGGTCTTGACACCCTAGGTTGAGTGTGATATCCTAAGACATCTAATGACCAGATTACCCTCACTATACAAGGGGTAATTTATTTCTAAGATATAAAATCACTTTTAAGTAATTTGTTAAGTTAAATCAAAGGGTTTTCCCAACAATCTCCCCCTATTTATCTTAACAAACTTTACAGTTTGTTCAAAGTGGTTTTACACATTTTTGCATAAAACACAAATACATACAAGACAGCATAGACATAAGCTGAATAAGCTGATAGAGAGAGAAAGTATTAGATTAATGATTACCAAAAGTTTTATCATAGATTACCCACCACAAGGAGTATCACTTCCTTTCTTTGAGAAAGTTGAATAAGTCCTCATATACTCTCCTGTACTTCTTTTTCACATACTTGAAATTTGCAGGGATGGCTTTCTCTGGGTTCTTCTGTATCTTTTCATGACCTTTGAGCAATTTATCCAGGTCCATTTCAGTGTTAGGATGAACATCCTTGAGAGTGAAACCAAGACCAAAAACTTTGGCTGTCATCAGATTAATGACTTCTAGGCTTAGATCATCTGATTCAGGACATTTGTCAGGATTTGATTCAGTAGCTACAGCTGGTGCTTCAACAATAGTTGCTTGTTCTTTTTCAGAAGTTGAGGCTTTTGTAAATAGGATCTTCCTTTTCTCTATCCCCTCTTCAGGTGATTTCTCTCTTTTCTTTCTTTTCTAGGGAAGTTGTACTGCATCCTTTGGATTGCATCCAATACCTCCTCTGTGGAGTTTCCCTACTCCTAACACTTTGGCTTTGGGATTTATTGTAGTATACAATGTGTGATCAAACATAGCATGTTTGATTGGAATTGCTTTGTCCAATTCTTCTTTCTCAACCACTTCTTTTCCTCTTTTTAGAATATCTATGAACCTGTTTTTCTTATCTTGAAGCTCCTTCTGGGATGTCTCATATGAAGGATTTTCAGTGTGATAGCGCCGTGATGAAATTTAAAAAAAAAATACCCACAAACGATAGCACAAAATTAAACGAATCGATTCCCTCTCATGGCAATGGCGAGACTTAACCAATTTACGTGAAATAAAATACCAAAATCATCACAGAAGGATGAGAGATTATACCTCTAGAAAAAATTATATTTTTCTAGGCGACGAGGAGATCACTAATTTGCGATCACGATCACAGATCGAAACGGCTTCGATCACCTCTAGGTTCACCTTGAAACCAAACAGCCCTGCGACCTCAACTTTGATGAGAATGAGGAAGAAGATGAAGCCTTAGACAGTGCTCCTACAGCCGAGCCGCTCCAATCCACCGGCAAGAGAAGGGAAAATTGAGAGAGTTGCTGTCCACTCTCTGTCCAGGAAGAAGACTCCTTTATGGTCCAAGAGAAAACTCCTTTCTCGCCCAAAAAAAACTGCCGCCTGAAAAATGCTTTGGAAGAAGAATAGGCGATCGGTTTTCTATCTTATTTTTTAGGAGAGCTGAATGGGAGTTTTTTTCTAAAACGGGAGAGAGGTTTTCTTTAGAAACGGTTTTTCTCATTTTTCATTAAACTAAAATGATTTGATAATTCATTTCCATTTAAGACTTTAATTACCAATTATTCCTGTCCCAAAAAATCGGGCTCATCGGGCCGGCCTGAGCCCGGCCCGGAAAAGCCCGGCGATGCCCGGCCTGGGAGGAGCCCGACCCTGGCCGAGGCCGGTCCCGGGGCCCTTAAAGGGCCCCAAATGCTGGTCTTTGCCCGGCCCGGTACCCGGCCCGGTTCGGGCCGTGCAAAGACCGGATATCGGGCTTGCCCTAGCCCGGGCCGGACAAAGCCCGACCCGGGCTAGAGCTCGGCCCGAGCTCTTAATAAGAGCCGTTAAAAATGACTCTTATTAAGAGCCGGCCCACGGCTCTAATAAGAGCCGTTGGTTTTTAAAATTATTTTTTTTAATATTTTATAAATAATTAAAATATTATTATTTAAAAAAAAACCTTATAAATAACCCCCCTCTCACTTCTCTAGTTCTCTCTCACTTTCTCTCTCTCACTTCTTCTCTCTCACTCTTTCTCTCTCACTCTCTCTCATCTAATGGCATCGTCCTCCTCAACGCCAGCGTCGTCTTCTCAAAGTACGCCTGAGGTGGTGGAGCACCATCGTACGACAGCTATTTGGGAGCATTTCGATATGGTTATAGTCAGCACCGAAAAGAAGTCGCGATGCAAATTATGCTCAAAGTTGCTAGCAATCAGCGGCAACTCGATGCTAGCAAGACACCTTAAGTCTTGCATTTCGAAACAAGCTCCCGAGTCAAGTCAATCCCAAATTTTAGGAGCAGGCCAAATTTGGACGTACGATCAACTTCGACAATGAGAGTTGCAGACGAAGTTCGTCATCAGACGTGGGTTGCCATTCAGCACCTTCGACAATGAGGATTCGTCCGAGTACATACATCAAGGGCTTCAGCCTAAATATCAAAAGGTTAGTAGATCCTCTCTTAGGCGCGACGCCCTTAAATTTTATTTAGAAGCAAAACAAGAACTTATAAATTATTTTGAAAATTTTGAGGAACGTGTGAGTTTAACGAGCGACGTTTGGACTAGTAACTTAAGATTAAGATTAGCGTATATGTGTATCACGTGTCATTGGATTGATCCCGTTTCATGGGAGCAAAATAAACGCGTAATTTAGTTTGCAGGTTTTGAATTCCCGCACACGAGTAAAGCTATATATCAAGTAATTATGAAATGCGTGCGAGAATTTAAAATTAAAGATAAAATAATGAGTATTTCTTTTGATAACGCCACTAATAATACCGTCGCAATTGAGTGGTTAAAACGCGATTTAAAACCAATGCTAGACGTTGCATTTTTTCACACTAGATGTGTTTGTCATGTCTTAAATTTAGTGGTACAAGATAGTTTAAAGGCTATGGAAGTCTATATTTCTAAAATCCGAGAAATGCTCAAAACTATCTATTGCACTAAGCAACGAGCTCAAGATTTTAAAAAATTTGCTAACGCACAAGGATTTTTTTTTTTAAAACCTCAGTTTGATATGTCTATTAGATGGAACTCAACTTATAAAATGTTAAAAAGAGCGTTCCAACAAAAACAACTTCTTATGGAATATTATAGTTTACTAATATTACGCATACTTTGACCGACGATGATTGGTCTATATTAGCACATTATATGGATTTACTAAAATGTTTTTATAGGGCGACTATTTTTTTATCGGGCGTGTATTATCCGACTAGCGCGCTAGTAATTGAAAATTTTGTACATATCACACAAAAATTTAGCTATTTTAGGCAACACGACGGGTGGCTTCCTCTAATTAATATAATGGAAGAATTTTTTTTAAAATATTATAGAGAAATGCCTCCCATGTTTTCTTGCGCCGTCGCTTTAAACCCACTATTCAGCGTTGAAAGCGTAGAAAATTTGATAGACGAAATAAATACTAATTTAAACTTAAATATAAATTATGATGAGGATGATCCCGTTAGTATTTCAAAATTTAATACTTTTTTTACCGAATGTTATAATTATTACGATAACTTATACGGCTCGCGACCCCGAGAAGAAAGCGCGCAACTAAGAACGAAGGATGTTTTTAAAAATAAAATTTTAGATTTAGCTTCTAGGGAAAAAGCGTGCATATCTAGTAGTTTAAATGAATTAGGATTATATACGAAAACACAATTTCGCGATTTTATGAGTACGGAGGAGATCGAAAACTTTTATCTCTTAAATTGGTGGAAAGGTAAAGCTAATACCTATCCTATTTTGGCCTATATGGCCCGTGATTTACTAACTATCCAAGCTAGTACAGTAGCTTCGGAGTCTGTTTTTTCTCTTAGTGACAGAGTTTTAAACGAGCGGAGGAGTCGGCTTAACGAAGAATCACTGGAAATTTGCATATGCTACAAGGACTATTTGGATGCTACGAAGAGGAAACAACACATAACGACATTAGAGGATAGCTCAGAGGAGATAGAAGACGAGATGGACACAATGAATTTAAGAGATAATTGAACATGAGATAGTCTTCAACTGTGATCACATTGCACGCACCGATACGATAAGTTTATACTTCTCATATCATTTCACAAGACACGTTGAAAACATTGATGACACAAAACACAATCCATATAATGTTTCAACATAAGATAGGTCAAGCTCAATGTGTATAAAACTCACACGTATACACATCCAAGTGGTCAAATGATAATCTTTTATCAACATTTATAGAACTTCAAATGTACTTTAATCGACATGACAATCATAACTTGGTAATCAACGTTCCACTTTGATTTCCATGATTGTGAGCGTATAGAATTATGATTAGTTGACAAGTCTCAAGTGTTCTATAGTTCAAGACCAAGAGCCTCTTCCTGAAGTTTTAATGAGATTCAACATACAATCAAAGGACACAAAAACTAAAAACCATGAACACATAAAAGAAGACAACTTTCAAAACACCACATTCTTCAATCTCCCACTTGTTTTTAAAGTTTCTTACAAAAGAAAAACTCATGCAAAACATATAAAAGAGCACCCTTTGTAATCATTCATCAAGCCACTCTCCATGGTCTTGCAACCCCATTGACTCAAAATGAATTCCCCCTTTGGCTTGAGATAAAGGTTTGGTGAAGGGGTCAGCTGTATTGCTGTTTGTGTCTATCCATAAAAGTGCAATTTTTCCCTCATCAATAAAGTCACGTGTGACAAAATACTTGCGCTCCATGTATTTTGTTTTATGATGTGACTTTGGCTCCTTGATTTGAGAGATAGAAGCGATATTATCACAAAATAATTTCAAGGGCCCTACACTTGACACAACAACTCCTAGTTCCTCAAGGAACTTCTTGATCCATACCCACTCTTTACTTGCCTCTGCAGCCGCCATGACTTCCGCTGCAGTGGTGGAGCCAGCAGTAGTTGATTGTTTCTAACTGCGCCAACTCACGACACCACCATTCAGAAGAAAAATGAACCCAGACAGAGATCTTCTATCATCCGAATCTGTCATAAAACTAGCATTCGTGTAGCTTTCTGCAATGAGCTCTTTATGTCCACCAAAAATAAGAAATTTATTCTTGGTCCTTTTAAGGTACCTGAGAATATTCTTGACAGCGGTCCAATGACTAGGACCAGGTGAAGCTTGATATCGACTGGTCATGCTGAGAGCATATGCGACATCTGGCCTTGTACAAATCATGGCATACATGATGGAACCTATGGCAGAAGCATAAAACACATTCTTCATGTATTCTATGTCTTCATGCGCCGATGCGCAGTGAGACTTGCCAAATTGTATAGACATCTTTATTGGCACATTCCCTTTCTTAAAGTTTTCCATATGAAACCTTTCTAAGATCTTGTCAATGTACATACGACATATGCCAATGAGTCTTCGCGACTTGTCTCTATATATCTTAATTCTAAGATATATTGGCTTCACCCACGTCTTTCATTGAAAATATTATTTTCAATGAATTTCTTGTCTGTTCCATTAATGCTATATTATTCCCCATTAACAAAATATCATCGATGTACAAGATCAAAAATGTTATGTGACTCCCACTGACCTTCTTGTACACACACGGTTCTTCTTTGCTTTGACTGAATCCAAGGGTTTTATCCTCTTCATCAAAGCGCTTGTTCCAACTCCTTGACGCTTACTTCAAGCCATAAATAGCCCTTCGAAGCTTGCACATCTTACTGTTGTTACTTTGATCTTCAAAACCTTGAGGCTGCTTCATATAAACATCCTCTTCAAGTTTCCCATTTAGGAACGCGGTTTTGACATCCACTTGCCATATTTCATAATCATAGAAAGCGGCAATAGCCAACATAATCCGAATCATTTTGAACATAACAACCAACGAGAATGTTTCATCATAGTTGATCCCTTGGATTTGACTGAAACCTTTTGCCACAAGTCTAGCCTTGTAGGTTGTCATGTTGCTATTCATGTCCATCTTCCTCTTGAAAATCCATTTGTTAGCAATGGACTTCTTTCCTTCAGAATTGTCAACCAGGTCCCATACTTGGTTGTCATGCATGGATTGTATTTCGGATTTCATGGCTTCATGCCAGGCATTGGAATCTATCCTATTAATTGCTTCTTCATAGGTCAAGGGGTCTTCAGTGTCAATGACTAACACGTCATGAAGACCCATATAAAGGTAAGGTTTTCTTATCACCCTTGTTGACCTTCTAAGTTCCTTCTGCTTATTCAACTCCTCGTGAGTCTCCCGAACCTCTTCCACAATTTCTTGTGGAATTGATTCATGCTCAATGCGAGTCATGCAGTTGCTTGGTGGTGTAGTATGGGTCTCCTCAACAATCATTTGTGGAGGTGGGATGCTCATACTCCCACGGATTAAAGGAACTTCATGTGACATCTTGTGATCATCTTGAATGTCAGAATTCATCTCATGATCACTCCCTTGTAGGTCCCCTTGAGTTTCCTCAAGAATTACCCTACTGCCACGGTCTTCGATTCTTTCAAGAAACTCCTTCTCTAAGAATGTTGCACCCTTCTTTACGAATATGGTATTCGTCGACTTGTGCCAAAAACTATACCCTTTTGTTTCTTTTGGGTATCCAATGAAAAAACATTTATCCGCTTTGAGTTCTAATTTTGTCGAAAACATACGTTTAACATATGCCTCACAACCCCAAATTTTGTGATAAGATATGATGGGTGTCTTGCCCATCCATATATCATGTGGAGTTTTATCAACAGTTTTAGTTGGAACAATGTTTAAGGTGTGAGCCACGGTCAGGAGTACATAACCCCAAAAATATAAAGGCAGATCGGTCTGACACATCATGGATTGAACCATGTCTAGCAGGGTTCGGTTTCTCCTTTCAGAAACACCATTCCACTGCGGGGTGCCGGGTGGAGTAAGTTGTGGTACGATACCACACTCCTTCAGATAAGTAGTGAACATGCTGCTCAAATACTCACCTCCACGATCAGTTCTCAAGACTTTAATTTTCTTGTCGAGCTGGTTCTCTACTTGATTTTTGTATTCCTTGAATTTCTGAAGGGATTCACTTTTATGTTTCATCAGGTAAACATAACCATAGCGATTATGATCGTTCGTGAATGTAATGAAGTACCTATAACCATCTCTTGCACTAGTGCTCATTGGACCACATACATCTGAGTGTATTAATTCCAACAAACTGTTAGCTCTTAAACCTTTCTTTTTGAAAGGTGTCTTGGTCATTTTACCGGATAAACAAGATTCACAAGTTCCAATTGCATCAAGATCAAAGGAATCTAAAAGATTTGCTTGATGTAATTTCTTTATGCGCTTCTTGTTTATGTGACCAAGACGATGGTGCCATAAGAGAGTCTCATTCATACGAGATATCTTGAGTCTTTTGTTATTGATATTCAATATCGGTTTATCTTCAACTATGTTAAGCAAATACAAACCATTTGAAACGTAAGCATTTGCATAAAACACACCATCCTTCTTGATAGTCATTTGTGAATTAGAAATATCAAAACAAAAACCTTCTGCATCTAAGCATGACACATAAATAATATTTCTAAATACAGAAGGGTCATAATAAATATTTTTTAAATTTAAACATAAACTACTAGGTAGATGAAGGTCGAGTGTGCCCACAACAACTGCAGAGATACTTGCACCATTTCCAACCTTCAACACAACCTCTCCTTTAGAGAGCGATCTTCTATCCTTTAGTGACTGCACATTAGAAACTAAGTGAGCACAAGATCCGGTATCCAATACCCAATCTAGGATAGTCATGGCCAAATTTAAATTTAATTCAATAACAAATATACCTTTGGGACGCTTGCGTTCGATCTTGCCTTCATCCAAGTCGCGCTTGTACTTGGGGCAATTCATCTTGAAGTGTCCTTTCTCATGGCAATTGAAGCATTCAGTGATAGAAGTAGGAGAGTTTTTCACTTTGCTTCCCTTGGAGGTGCTCACTTGAGTTCCTCCCTTCTTGTCCTTGAGTGATGGGTCTCCATTTGAGGTCTTGTTTTTTATGTTACTTTTATTCTTCAAAAACTTCTTGCTACTTGATGCTATGACCAAGACAGGATTCGCCTTTGTTTTACCCATGTCCACCTCAGCGGCGTTATGGAGTTCATTTATGGTCATCTGTTTCTCACGCATGTGATAATGCATGATGAAGTCCTTAAACGAGTAAGGAAGAGACCCCAAAATGATATCCTCAGCAATGTCATCAGGCATCGGAGACTTCAGTTTCTCCAATTTCTCCAGATATCCTTGCACCTTAAGGAAGTGCACCGAGACAGATTCACCGTCCATCATCTTGCACCTTGTGAGTGCGATGGTGGTCTTATAGCGCTCTTTTCGAGCACTATCGGTGAACATCTTCTCCAACTATGCTATAATTTCCTTTGCAGGAGTATCAAGAAATTTCCTTGCAATTGATCGCCAATACTGGCCAAGATCAGTGTTTGCACAACACGCTGTTGGTCATTCCATTTCTTTTGTTCCTCATTTTCAGCATCGGTCGGCTTGCCTTTGTCCTTCTCTTCTGGGCAATCGTCATCCAGAATTTGAATGAGATTTTTCAAGCGCAACATGATGTTCAACTTGAGAATCCAATCAGAATAATTTGACCCGTCATTAGCAAGTGGGCTCTTATCGATCATGGAACGCAAGAATTTTGGAAGAGTTGACATAGCTCTAAAAAATATCTGAGAGAGTGAATTAAAATACAGTTCATGATTTCAATTTATTTAAAAAATGCTACAAGGATTAGAGAGATCCTAAAAAAACGTAGTCAATCAAGATCCTTTTCAAACGGATAGACTCATCTACATGATTGTCCAGGTAGGTACTGATCACCAATCATAACCTTTTAAGAAACCTTAAACTTTATGATTCTTGCATTTTATATAGAAAAATTTTCTTTTAAAATTTTTTTTTGTAAGTATAAAACATTTCCCAAAAGTCCAAGCCTAGATCTTGAAAATTTGTTTAAGAAAACTCATATTATTGGGCAACTAGTGTTTCCGAGATATTTCAACAAAATGAGCAAGTTGTGCCTCACACAGAGCTTGCTCACTTGTGGCTTAATACCAGGTTACACAAGTTTCACCATGTCTAGTGATTGTGGTTGCACTCATGCTAATTCAAGATCACTAGCTTAGGTGGATGATATGAGAAGGAACGTCAATCTTAAAATTTTCTTTTATTCAATTAATTCCAATCAAAGGAATTGCAATAATGAAAGATTCCTAACACATGACATTCTAACTATTACATCCATTAACAACAATACATTCCAGAGGTTCTTAATGAACATAAAAATTGATGCGCTCCCAGTAAAATTAGCCGAAAAGAAACTAAACTCGCAAAGTTCAATCTCATTTGGATTGATCCATGTCCGTAAGTTTTCATGATTCACATATATTATTTTAAATCAAAAAAAAAATAATCTTCTCATAACCCAAACAAAACGGGTTATTGAAACTTGAATCTAAACTTGAGACATCGTTAATCCAAACCATTTGTGCGCACGAACGAGCACAAGATTAAACACCCTTATTGTCATGAGAAGACCAACCATGCTTTGATAGCATTGAAGGATTTTCAGTGTGATAGCGCCGTGATGAAATTTAAAAAAAAAAAAATTAGCCACAAACGATAGCACAAAATGAAACGAATCGATTCCCTCTCATGGCAATGGCGAGACTTAACCAATTTACGTGAAATAAAATACCAAAATCATCACAGAAGGATGAGAGATTATACCTCTAGAAAAATTATATTTTTCTAGGCGACGAGGAGATCACTATTTGTGATCACGATCACGGATCGAAACGGCTCCGATCACCTCTAGGTTTACCTTGAAACCAAACAGCCCTGCGACCTCAACTTTGATGAGAATGAGGAAGAAGATGAAGCCTTAGACAGTGCTCCTACAACCGAGCCGCTCCAATCCACCGGCAAGAGAAGGGAAAAATGAGAGGGTTGCTGTCCACTCTCTGTCCAGGAAGAAGACTCCTTTATGGTCCAAGAGAAAACTCCTCTCTCGCCCCAAAAAAAACTGCCGCCTGAAAAACGCTTTGGAAGAAGAATAGGCGATCGGTTTTCTTTCCTATTTTTTAGGCGGGCTGAACGGGAGTTTTTTTCTAAAACGGGAGAGAGATTTTCCTTAGAAACGGTTTTTCTATAATTCATTTCCATTTAAGACTTTAATTACCAATTAAAGCCCCATTTTGGTAACCGAAATTATCAATGAAAAATCCACAATCAGTTTCTAAAAAAACGAAGAGTATATATATATATGATTTTAGGAGTATTATTAAATACTCAATCAGTGTCTGTTTTATTGTGCAGAATGGACACTATTTACACAACGCCAACCGACACATATTCTCTTTCCTGAACTCATTAATTTGATGCGACCGTATGTAACATCGTATATGTTACAAAATTTATTCCACCCAGTTATTGATTTCGCAATGAACCCCATTCATTATATCAACTAACTATCTAAATAAGATCGCAAAATAATTACTGTCTAAACTCGCCGATTCACGACGTTTTGCATTCGTACTCAACCACGTATTTGGATTACATAACCATGAATATAAATACATCATTTGAGTCGAATGTAGCCGTTTCTTTTCATTTGGTGTGACCTATATAGAGGAAATTGTGTCGTCTACGCGATAACATAACCAAAATATATTATGGGCTATAAGAGGCTTTATCACTGCATTATAGTCGCCTCGGTAACACAATAGCTAGGTAACAAAATTAGATGACCTGTGTCTATGCATGTCACATGATATTACTAAATATTTGTGCAAAATAGGATCGTGTCATATTCGCACTATATTTATTTATTTTTTCTTGGTCTCATAAGCGAGTCGTAATTATAACTACGGTAGTTATATTGTATGTTATATGACCTCGCTTTAACTAGGTGCCCACCAATATCATTACTCAATAAATTTGACGGACAATTGATAATTTGATGAATAAACTTCTTTACGCATAAGTGCGTGCAATGAATCACCGTGTGTATCACCATCATGAGATGGTCTTCAACTGTGATCACATTGCACGCACCGATACAATAAATTTATACTTCTCATATCATTTCACAAGACACATAAAAAACATTGATGACACAAAACACAATCCATATAATGTTTCAACATAAGATAGGTCAAGCTCAATGTGTATAAAACTCACACGTATACACATCCACGCGGTAAAATGATAATCTTTTATCAATATTTATAGAACTTCAAATGTACTTTAATCAACATGACAATCATAACTTGGTAATCAACGTTCCACTTTGATTTCCATGATTGTGAGCGTATAGAATTATGATTAGTTGACAGGTCTCAAGTGTTCTATAGTTCAAGACCAAGAGCCTCTTCCTGAACTTTTAATGAGATGCAACATACAATCAAAGGAACACAAAAACTAAAAACCATGAACACATAAAAGAAGACAACTTTCAAAACACCATATCCTTCATCATATTCATTTCTTTCTCTATCAGCACTCTCCTCAAATATTTTGTCAAGCTCTGGATTATTGTAGGTTTCCATTGTGTTTTCTGGAAATTCAACCTTTTCAAATTTCTTGTAATAAGATTTATCCTCCCTGTATTCCTTCCTCTTCCTTTGTGTACATCTCCCAAATGGGTACTCTTCCCCTACCTCTTCTTCCTCTTCCTCCACCTTGATAAGGAGGTCTTCCTCTGAAGACAGGTGTTGGAAGGATGGGTTTAGTTGTTTGTCTTTGAGTAGGTGGTGAACAAGGAGGTCGACCTGGTGATGGAAGCTGATTTGTGGCATGATGATTTAGGGCAGGATCAAATGAATCAAATTCTTGATCAGCTACCTTGGCAGGAGAAGGTGCTATAGTAGAATCTCCAGAGGACACCTTGAATACAAGAGGATAAGGAATGGGTGTCTCAGTGTTATCATTGTATTCTTGCAGGGACATGGATTTGATCATCTGAAAATAAAGGGACCTCCCCCTGAGTTGATGGCTCCCCCTGACTAGAGGGCAGGGTCCTTGGAGGGATTGCCTCCTCCTGATTTACTGCATCTGAAAGCTGAAGTTTGGATGATACAGCCTGCTCTCCTTCAGTGGTGAAGGAGAGAGGGATTGCTATCATGTAGACAGAATCTTGAAGTGGTTTCTGTCTGCTGGTACAAATCTCCCCCTGCTTTATATCATTGAAAAAGGATATAAAGCCTTAAGCAGGCACGACAGCCGATCGTACATCTTTATCAAAGGCCGTGAGTTCGGTTGTGAGGTCCCGCAACCTTTTGTGCTGGCGATGGAGTTTGCAATAGCAATCCATTGAGAAGTCAAGATAGAGAGAGCCAAACTTGAATAGCACCGTCTCGAGGGCAAGATTGATGGCCTCAATAATATCTTGCTGATTTGATGAGGATGCCATTGCAATGCTGTAAGAGCCTTGATCTTCATGTGGGCAGCATATGCCAGGAACATTCTGATTGCCTCCAGCCTTGCTACTGGGGCAAATGTCTGGTTGAAGTTAAGCCTTCCTCTTGCCTGTACCCTTGGGCCACAAGTCTAACCTTATTTCTGATTATGACCCAGTTAAGTCCATTTTATTTTTGAACACCCACTTGGTGCCAATCACTGGGTAATTCTTTGGTCTCTCAACCAAAGTCCAGACCTTGTTCCTTTCAAACTGGGTCAGTTCCTCTTGCATGGCAGATATCCAGTGAGGGTCACTGTCTGCTTCTTCAAATTTCTTTGGTTCATATTGTGATAGGAAACACTGCAGCATTGTCTCATTTGTGAGTTGGTTCCTTGTTTTGACTCCTGCTGTCAAGTTTCCTATTACTTGGGTTGAAGGATGATCTATTTGAGTCATCCTGGATCTTGCTGAGTGATCTAGGATTTGCTCTTCTTCCTGAGCTATCACTTGCTCAGTTATAGTGGGATCTTCATCTTCATGTGCTGGAGTAATGTCTGTGGCTGGTAAACCAGGTGCTACTGTTTCCTCTTCATCTGCTCCATAATCCTCACTAGTGTCAGTGCCAATATCCTGATGTCCTTTTTCCTAACCCACAGTTGGATGATCCACTATGCTCATCCTTTCAACTTGCTCTGCTAGTTGATCGTCTCCCTACAAGATAGAACTGGTGGAAGTTTCCTTCCCCTTGTAAACCATGTTAGTTTCATCAAAGACCACATGCATGGACTCCTCAATTTTGAGAGAGATTTTATTGAAGCACCTATAGGCCTTTGCTTGATGAAGAATATCCCAAGAATATCCCATCATCAGCCTTCTTGTCAAATTTGGCAAGATGGTTTTTCCCATTGTTGAGGATAAAGCAAGTACACCAAAAAATTCTTAAATAAGTGACTATAGTTGTCTTTTGTTAGGTTTTCTAATACCATTTTAAAATGATAATACATCATATCACATATGCGCAGCGGAATAAATAACTAGAACAACCCAAAGAGTTAAGGAACTTGCGATTTTATTGATTCAAGAAATAAAACAATATCCACATCACAATGCAGAAAATATACCTGAAGGGATTTGAGTCGATACTCAAACCAAGGTGCTCCTCATTGAGTCTGGTAGAACCAATCTTGAGTTGCGAGAACTGAAATGGATCGGCCCCTCTACAGAGATCCACACAAGCGCTGGAGAACCTCGATGCCTTGTCGAACAAGGGATGAGTCGGAGAAGATAAGCCCTCAGCGTCCCCACGGATTGCTAGATCTGAGACAGGGGAGGCGACAACTATCGAAAGAATAGAGAAGCCCTAGCGAAACTCTTCCGCCGCTACTTTAAAAAAAACACGAAAGGGTCGGGGCCGAAAACTATTTTTCATGCGTGTCGAACCCTAAGAACGTGAACTATTATATAATGCCTGCGTTCGACGAACTCAAGAGGCCTGCGTCCGACGAACTCGAAGCAGCCTACGTTCGACGAACTCGAAGCAGCCTGCGTTCGACGAACTCGAAGCAGCCCGCGTTCAACGAATGCGCTACACAAGCCCTCTAGCCGTCTCAGCGGTCGACGAACGCCTTCAGTTCAACTAAGAAACGTAGGATTGACCTGATTTCACGAGAAATCTCAAGACTTAAGTTCTCGAAATATCCCTAAAAATTAATATCTCGACAAATCCCAAGGAATTAATTTCTCGAGAAATCCCAATACTTGAATATAATTTCTCGAGAAATACCAAACCTTAAAAAATTACTTCTCGAGAAAAATCTAAGCCAACTCAATTCTTCCTCCAATTTCTCCAAGCACTTTTATGTGCGACCCTATAGGCTCATATTACGTTGGCAGTAAGACTAACTGTTGATTGCTTTGAGATCACCTCAGAAACTCCAACAGTCTCCCACTTGATCACAAGTGTCAACAAAAGTCTCTCAAACAATGAGCGACATCTAGCAATACATCATTGCTACCCAAGCAATAAGAGTTCATAACTCAACAAGTCTGTCATGACCAATGTATCAGTGTTGTCATGTCCCTTTGTCCCTTACATCCGGATAGAACTAGAGGCATGGACCGTGTCACCCTCATAATTGTTCAATCCTAGTTTCCTAATCTAGAATAGACTGACAAAAATGGTGAGCTCAATATCATATATTGACTAAACCAAGCCTGACCATGCATTTCTCAGTCTCATTACATCAGGGGGCCCATAGATGTAACTCCTGTCATAAAGGAGGACAAATCCCATTTCTGCTCACACACAAACATCCAAATGATTCGTAACTTACCCAACAACCACCCTTATCGTCAACCTTTCTCAAGAGAAGACTTTAGATGGCATCAAAGTAAGCTCTTCCTCACCTGATGAATGCTGTGACTTCAGGTCAAAGGACCACAAACACTATAGTCACTTGAGACCTACTTGTGACACGTTCATATAACAATCCACAAAGTAGTCTCGCGGTGGGTCTGTCCAGTACAACTTGTTCCTAACAAGTACCCATGTGATGACTTGATATCACAATATCATGACCTGTGAGAACCGGTCATCAGTCAACGCACATGGTAGTCTTATGGTCTCATCCTCACCCTAATATCTAGGATGATACCTCGACTAGGGACCATTTAAGAATGAAGCTTCATTTAAACATAGGCCCTCACATTCAAGTCACGTACTTGAATTCATATGGAAGCAAACATTATAAGGGCATTCATTATGTTAATTAGTCTATCATATAGAAACAATTGACATAATAAAAGAACTTGCCATACATATAAAATGAAAAACCATAGTACATATCACAATTCATCAAATGAATAAACAACCAACAAACATACAATCCACAAGGCTCCCACTAAAGACGATCATTCAGGTATCTAATACCCATTGATCTAACATGACCATCATGCTTCCTTTGTGCAAGAGGCTTCGTCAGTGGATCCGCTATGTTTTCTTCAGTTGGTACTCTGCAAATGCTCACATCTCCTCGATCGACAATCTCTCGAATAAGATGGAACCGCCGAAGTATATGCTTGGAGCGCTGATGAGATCTAGGTTCCTTAGCTTGTGCAATAGCACCGTTGTTGTCACAGTAGAGAACTACGGGATCAACAATGCTAGGAACTACATCTAGCTCGCCGATGAATTTCCTAATCCATACAGCCTCCTTCGCCGCATTTGCTACAATGATATACTCGGCCTCAGTTGTAGAATCAGCAACTGTCTCTTGCTTGGAACTCTTCCATTTTACAGCTCCTCCATTAAGGCAAAATACAAAACCTGATTAGGACTTTGAGTCGTCCCTATCAGTCTGGAAGCTAGCATCTGTGTAACCCTTTACGACGAGCTCTTCATCTCCACCATACACCAAGAATTCATCTTTAGTCCTTCTCAAGTACTTTAAGATATTCTTGATTGCAATCCAGTGACTCTCACCAGGATCAGACTGATATCTGCTAGTCATGCTCAAAGCATAAGAGACATCAGGTCGAGCACATAACATTGCTTACATGATTGATCCAATTGCAGAAGCATATGGAATCAACTTCATGCGGTCCTTATCTTCCAAAGATTTTGGACACTGGTCCTTATAGAGACTCACACCATGTGACATGGGTAAGAATCCTTTCTTGGACTCAAGCATGTTGAACCGTTTAAACACCTTCTCAATGTATGTACTTTGGGTCAAACCCATCAACTTCTTCGATCTATCTCTATAGATCCTAATACCAAGTATGTAAGTTGCTTCACCCAAGTCCTTCATAGAAAAGCAGTCCCATAGCCTGTTCTTAACAGCTTGCAGGGTCGGAATGTCATTCCCGATTAATAGTATGTCATCCACATACAAAATCAGGAAAACGACAAAGCTCCCACTAATCCTCTTGTAAACACAAGGTTCATCCTCGTTCTTGATAAAACCAAACTCTTTGATTTTCTCATCAAAATGAAGATTCCAACTTCGAGAAGCTTGTTTCAATCCATAAATGGATCGATTCAACTTGCATATTTTAGTGGCTTCATTTGGAGATACAAAACCCTCGGGTTGTGTCATGTACACATCCTCAAGGAGGTTTTCATTAAGGAAAGCCATTTTGACATCCATTTGCCAGATCTCGTAGTCATAATACGCAACAATAGCAAGTAGAATTCTGATGGACTTGACCATGGCTACAGGGGAAAAGGTCTCATCATAGTCAACACTATGAATTTGCCTGAAACCTTTAGCCACCGGCCGTCCCTTGAATGTCTGTACATTCCCATCCATGCTGGTCTTCTTTTTGAAGACCCACTTGCACCCTATGGGTCGTACCCCTTCAGGTGGTTCCACCAAGGTCCAAACTTGGTTTGCATACATGGAGTCCATTTCAGATTTCATGGCCTCAAGCCACTTCTCGGAGTCAGGTCCACATAGCCTCTTGATAGGTTGCAGGCTCATCATCATGATCCATAAGCAACACGTTACCTATTTGAGACACGAGAAATCCATATCTCTCAGGCTCAAATCTTGATCTATCAGATCTACGCAGGACTTGTGTTTCTTGAGCAGGCTCTCTAGCTACAACAACTTGTAGTCCTTGCTCAGGTTCTAAAATCGGTTCAGCTATTGTTTGTGGTTCTTGAACTTCTTCAAGTTCCACCTTTGCAGCCTTTCTGGAGAAGAACTCTTTCTCCAAAAAGACCCCAGTCCTTGCGACAAACACTTTGCCCTCGGACGGCAGTTATAAGTAATACCCTTTGGTTTCCCTAGGATATCCCATAAGATAACACTTATCCGACTTGGGTTCCAGCTTGTTAGGCATTTGACGTCGCACGTATGCCTCACAACCCCAAATCTTAATAAAAGACATACTAGGACGCTTCCCAGTCCATATCTCATATGGTGTCTTTAGAACCGTTTTCGTTGGAGCACGATTTAATGTGAAAGCGGCAGTCTCTAAAGCGAATCCCCAAAAGGAAACGGGCAAATCTGCATGACTCATCATCGACCGTACCATGTCTAACAAAGTACGATTCCTCCTCTCAGACACACCATTATGTTGTGGTGTTCCGGGCGGAGTGAGCTGTGATACAATACCATACTCTCTCAGATGATCACGAAACTCATGACTTAGATATTCGCCACCTTGATCAGATCGGAGTGCTTTTATCCTTTTTCCCAGTTGGTTCTCGACTTCATTTTTAAACTCTTTGAACTTTTCAAAGGTTTCGGATTTGTTCTTTATAAGAAACACGTATCCGTATCTACTGAAATCATTAGTAAATGTAACGAAGTAGTAGTACCCACCTCTAGCCATAGAACTCATGGGTCCGCATACATCACTATGTATTACACCCAAAAGATCATCAACCCTCTCAGTATGACCAGTGAAAAGGACTTTAGTCATTTTGCCCAATAAGCAAGACTCACATCTCTCAAATGATTCATAATCAAATGAGTCTAATAATCCATCTTTATGGAGCTTAGATATGCGTTTCTCATTTATATGACCCAAACGACATTGCCAGAGATACGTAGGATTCAAGTCATTTGTTTTTAGTCTTTTAGTATTTTATATGTTATAGATCGGATGGTCTAAGTTCAAAACATATAGAACATTAAACAGTTGGGCTATACCATAACAAACATCATTCATAAATATAGAACAATTATTGTTCTTAATAATTAAAGAAAATCCTCTCATGTCTAAACATGACACAAATATAATGTTTCGAGTTATGGCTGGAACAAAATAACAGTTATCTAATTCTATTACAAGCCCAGTGGGCAAAGAAAGACGATAAACACCAACGGCAACAACAACAACAACTCTTGCTCCATTTCCAACACGCAGGTCTATCTCTCCTCTACCCAGCATTCTTCTCCTTGTCAGTTCCTGCACATTCGTACAATGTGAGAACCACATCCGGTATCCAATACCTAAGATGAAGGAGCACAAAGGTTTATTTCTATAACAAATATACCTGAAGTGGAAGTCATACTTCCCTTCTTCTTCTGCAGATCTTCAATGTAGAGGGGACAGTTCCGCCTCCAATGCCCTGCCTTACCACAATGGTGACACTTCCCTTCCTTGGCCAGACCTTTCTTTTTCAGTTTAGAAGACTTGAGATCAAGAGGAGACTTAGATCCAATCTTCATCTTCTTGAATCCCTTGGCCTTGCCCCTGCTCTTATGCACCATCAGTATGGGGATGGCAGGCTTGGCCTTCTTCATATTGATCTCGGCAGTTCTCAACATGCCTAGGAGCTCGGGCAGTGTCTTGTCAATTTCATTCATGTTGTAATTTAAGACAAACTGCTCATAACTGTCTGGCAACGATTGCAGGATCAGATCAGTGGCCAACTCTTGGCCCAACGGGAACCCCAGTCTTTCAAGGTTCTCTATATACCCAATCATCTTGAGTACGTGAGTTCCTACTGGGCCCCGAGCTCCCATCTTACACTGAAACAACGCCCTGGATATATCAAATCTCTCTTGGCGAACTTGCCCATGAAACATTTTCTTCAGGTGCTCCACCATCTCGTAACAGCTCATGTTCTCATGTTGCTTCTGAAGCTCAGAGTTCATGGTTGCGAGCATGAGACATTCTACATCCAAGGAGTCATCTCCATACTTCTTATAAGCATCTTTATCTGCACGAGGTGCAGTAGAGGCTGGCTCCTCGGGGGGATCTTCTTCAAGTACATAGAGCTTACGCTCTTGCCTGAGAACAATTCTCAGGTTCCTGAACCACTCTAGGAAATTCGTCCCATTGAGCTTATCCTTCTCAAGGATGGCTCTCAGGGACAACACGGAGTGTGAAGTATTTGCCACGAAAATTCTACAAAATAATGCAAAGTTTATTTAGTACTATATTTCAAAATACATTTTATTATTTTAATAAGGACTTTAATTAAATACTCCCACTATTTTATTAAAATTAATAACCCTTCATATCAATTCGGAGAGTTAAAGCGAGCTACTCCCTTAGTGGACAAGATCCGTATTTCACCAACACAACGAGCCCGCTTTGGCGTTCCTCTCATAATGCGGTTATTTAGGTAGACAACACTTGCCAATCGCATCACTATGCAACTCTTGTATGGTTGGTGAATAATTCTTTATTCGCATCCATCATATGGTGCATGCCAACCCAATGCCTCTAGGCACTCAACTTTTGAGGTCACCCAGTTAAGTTAGACCCGATGTCGACAGTGGGATATCACAATTATCCGCTCGCACCCTTACCAAGATAGATTAATGCACCTTGCTTTGACAAGCCCACACTTCATCGATCGAGGCAGGAAGAGTGTCATCCATCGGAAGGCATCCGTATACTTAATATCGGATAAGAGATTTTTATTTATAGAATTGATTAACAATTAATCAATGTGCACGTTAAAATACAACATTCACAACCAAATACATCCCAGAAGTGCACAAAACAAAATTATCAACGCTTGATAAAAAGGACTAAATCTGAGCATTTAGAACACTTCTAAATCTCCAAATTTACATGCATTTGACACAGGCAAAACAACTCCACTTATGCAGTAGACAAGCTCATCTCTTAATGTCAGATTCAAAATCTAGAACATTTGGTTTCACAAACCAATTAGAGGGACGGTTACTGCAAAGGAGACACAATTTCTGAAACAATGAAATCGCAACGCAATCATATGCATTCCTGGGAGTTTTTCCAATCTAGAACATTTCTTCAAAATTCAAACATCCAGGAAGAAATCCAGACATTTAGAACACTTCTAAATTTCTGATTTACATGCATTAGATTGCCAACCTAGCTCTGATACCACTGTTAGGTTTTGTAATACCATTTCAAAATGATAATACAACATATCACATATGCGCAGCGGAATAAATAACTAGAACAACCCAAAGAGTTAAGGAACTTGCGATTTTATTGATTCAAGAAATAAAACAATATCCACATCACAATGCAGAAAATAAACCTGAAGGGGATTTGAGTCGATCCTCAAACCAAGGTGCTCCTCACTGAGTCTGGTAGAACCAATCTTGGGTTACGAGAACCGAAATGGATCGGCCCCTCTACAGAGATCCACACAAGCGCTGGAGAACCTCGATGCCTTGTCGAACAAGGGATGAGTCGGAGAAGATTAGCCCTCAGCGTCCCCACGGATTGCTAGATCCGAGACGGGGGAGGCGGCAACTATCGGAAGAACAGAGACTCCCCAGCGGAACGCTTCCGCCGCTACTCTAAAAAACACGAAAGTGTCGAGGCCGAAAACTGTTTTTCACGCGTGTCGAACCCTAAGAACGTGAACTATTATATAATGCCCGCGTTTGACGAACTCAAGAGGCCTGCGTCCGACGAACTCAAAGCAGCCTGCGTTCGATGAACTCGAAGCAGCCTGCATTCGACGAACTCGAAGCAGCCTGCGTTCGACGAACTCGAAGCAGCCTGCGCTCGACGAACTCGAAGCAGCCTGCGTTCGACGAACACTCTACACAAGCCCTCTAGCCATCTCAGCGGTCGACGAACGCCTTCAGTTCAACTAAGTAGCGCAAGATTGGCCTGATTTCACGAGAAATCTCAAGACTTAATTTCTCGAGAAATCCCTGGAAATTAATATCTCGACAAATCCCAAGGAATTAATTTCTCGAGAAATCCCAAAACTTGAATATAATTTCTCGAGGAATACCAAACCTTAAAAAATGACTTCTCGAGAAAAATCCAAGCCAACTCAATTCTTCCTCCAATTTCTCCAAGCACTTTTATGTGCGACCCTATAGGCTCATATTGCGTTGGCAGTAAGACTAACTGTTGGTTGCTTTGAGATCACCTTAGAAACTCCAACACCTTTCCCTTCAACAACTCATATGGAGTCTTCAATTTAGTCTTGTGAATGGGACTCCTATTCAGAACATAATTTGCAGTATTTGCTGTCTCAGCCCAGAAGGACTTTGGCAAGTTAGATTCAGCTAACAATGTCCTTCCTGATTCAATAAGGGTTCTATTTTTCCTTTCAGCCACCTCATTCTGTTTGGGGGTTCTAGGAGCTGAAAAGCTTTGCCTGATACCTTCATCCTCACAGAATCTACACATTAACTGATTCTCAAACTCAGTGCCATGATCACTTCTGATCACAGCTACCTCTGTGTTGAGTTCAGATTGAATCTGTCTAATGAATCTTGAGAGGATCTTGAAAGTGTCTGACTTAGCTTTTAGAAAGAACACCCAGTTGAACCTAGAGAAATCATCAACAATGACTAATGTGTAGGACTTTCCTGCTAAGTTTTGAGTGGAGATAGGGCCAAACAGGTCCATGTGCAACAGGAAAAGGATTCTAGGAGTGTTCATCCAAAAGATCGTGATGCCGAACTTTTTTGGGTTAGCAAAGTCGCACGGTCAGCTTGGGAGATCGCGCGGTACATGAGGTCGCGCGGTCTGAATCCTCTTCTTCTAACAAACATTTTGTCTCTTCTTTGCCTAAAAGCTTCGGGCAGCCCGTATTCTCTAAAAGCTACCCGTTCGGGCAGCTCTCGCGTCTATAAATAGGGGGTGAAGTCCTCAAGAAGGACACCGTGGAAGGCTTTTCAAAAACAGATCGATTAATCAAGCGGTCTCAATTTCAGCTCGAATCTCCTCTCTTAGTCCGGTCTGTTCCCCAACCTCTTTTTGTATTCTAATCATTTTCTATCACTAGAATATTTCTTGCAGCCAAGCGTCAAAAGCGATAACAATCAGCAGGAATCCCATAGCAATAGTCTTCACTGATCGTTCGATAACATCACTCCCGATATTCACAGGGGACCAAGTAACTGGAAATCCACAGTTCGCTCATCTTCATAACCCAACTAACGAAGAGGGCATTTTTTGCATCAACAGAACGAAACACGCGACCTTCAGATTTGAATTTACAGTGAAGTCTAGTGGTCAACAATGTCAGACCGGGAGTTGCGGAATCAACCCGGAGTAAGTCATCCTGATGCAGGCCGTGCAGCATCAGAAAATCTAGAAATCCGTTTTGAACGAGCCCTCGAACAAACTCGACAAGAGTTCGCTCGAGCACAGAACGAGACCGTTCAACAGATGGAGGCAATGGGAAAAGCTCTAGAGATAATTTCCCAACATTTAGCTCCTCGTGCCGCTGATATCGCCACACCGACAGTTGCACAAGCAACTTACGAACAAGTTTCAGACCGTGCGGTCCTCGAACCTGCCGCACCTCCGCGATCACAAGGGGACGAGCTTGCCGCTCGACAAGAGTTTTTTCAAGCTGCTGCCCGGGGAAGTCCGGCCCGAGTATTAAATTTCCAGGAGGGTGTCATTTCCCGACCCGTTGAATTGTCGGAATAATCATCCCCATTTATAGAACAAGTTAGGTGGGAGCCTGTTCTGATGGGTTTCCGAGAGCCTAGACTCCCAGTATATATCAGAAAGGATGATCCGATTTCTCATTTGCAAGCTTTTGAAGCTGCCGTCTCAATGAGAACCTTGTCGGAGGCTCTTCGTTGTAAATTGTTTGTGACTTCCCTCGGAGGAGAGGCTAGAGAATGGTTTTCAGCCTCCCGTTAAGATCTGTTGCTAACTTTGCAGACCTAAGGAGAGAGTTTCTCCTAAGATTTGCTACCTCGAGAAAACGGAAGAGTGGACCCGCAGCTCTCTTCAAGATCAAACAAGGGGAAAATGAAATGATAGCTCATTTTGTTTCTCGATTTCAAGAGGAAATCTTAAACATCCGAGATGTCGGTCCCGTCCTCCATCAAGTTGCATTCATAAATGCCTTACGCGAAGTCCCCCTAAAATTAAAAGTTACCACCAAGGAACCTAATTCCTATCTGGAGCTGATCACAATTGTGAATAGGTTTATTGAGGGTGAAATTTGTAATCCAGAATATGTCTCATATCTCTCTAGTATGGCCTACCAGGGCACAAACAACTTCTCCTCTTCGAACCCGCAACATCATCAAAAGACAACCCGCCAAGAATATCAACCTCCCGTTTTCCGGGGGAAAAATTTTCCATCATCGCCCAAACAACAACCATCAACAATTCACCCAATGGCAACAACCAACCCAGACTCAGCCGATAACCTGTTTCCCTCTCTTACCCCTTCAAACTAACTCACCTAAACAATCTTTTAACAATTCACAAGAATGTTTTGCAGATCTTCCCCTTCCAATTTCAGAAATTTTGGAAATCATTGAAAGGCAGCCCTTCTTCAAGAGGCCAGCCCCAATGAAATCTGACGTTAAATTCAGAAATCAAAGCCTATATTGTGAGTTTCACAAAGAAAGAGGACATCAAACTGAAAACTGCAGAGCGCTCAGATTTTTAATCGAAAAACTCCTCAAGGAAGGGAAGCTTCAAGATCTAATCAACAAAAAAGTGAAAGATCAAACAAAGAAGGCAAAGACCATCGCTGAGGTCGGTTGGGAATGCCAGGAGGTAGAAGATGCTGGGCTCTTTGGTAGCATCCATATCGGTTGTGAATGAGTAGAGGCGGATGACGAAGGAGAAAATGGTATGCTTTTCTGCATCCATGGAGGTGCTGGACTTGAATGCTCCAAAAAGTCTAGTATGGCCAGAATCTTCAGGGAAGAAGTCTCTGTCGCCACTACCTCCACTCCAGTTCCAGAGGTAGTCATCTTCAGCAAAGAAGATCTTCCACCCCACGGGAATCCCTTTAATGATGCTCTTGTAATCAAGGCTGTGATAGAAAATTTCACAGTCGAGAGGGTCCTGGTGGATACTGGCAGCTCGGTGAATCTACTATTCAAATCAACCTTCGAGGCTTTAAGAACCGGGAAGAAGATGCTTCCTACTGAAGGACCTCTTTATGGTTTCTCGGGGGAGAAAAAAGAAGTCAAAGGAAGAGTATCACTGACCGCGATGATGGGAGGAATTATCAAACAAGCTGAATTCGTCATAGTAGACGCTCCTAGCAGCTACTACGCTATTTTTGGCAGACCCCTCCTTAATCAATACAGAGCGATTGTTTCTACCTTCCACCTCGCGCTAAAATTCTCTGCCCAGGGAAAGCAATTCAGGGTTAGGAGCGACCCCAAGCTGGCTCGAGAATGTTACGTCAGAACAGTCAGTTTCATCGGCATAAGTGCTCAGCTGGGAATCAAAGAGAAAGTACTAGTGCCTCTGAGTTCAGAATAAGGGGATTGCGATGCTTAACTTTGAACTCGCTTGTTAACAAATAACGATTCTGTTGTTTTCAACAAATAAACCTCCTTAAATTTCTTCAAAACTTAAAGTTTGTAACCAAACGTGTTCTGATAAAATGCATATTTTCTCCATTTCGTTTATTCGCTATTACTTCATTTAACCTAAACTAATTTCTAGTCCACTGTTGTTTATTTTAATACTGTTTTTTAAAAGCATTGGCTACTTTTTTTTTATATTATACAAATATCCTCAGGACAGAAATGACAGCTTCGGAAGAATTCATTCTAGAGGATCATGAAGACGAGATCAAAAATAGAGCCGAGGGAACTCATTTAGAACCTGCTCAAGGTATCCAGCTTGTTCCGCTTGAAGAAGACAAGGATAAGGGACTCTCAATTAATGCAGAACTTTCTGAAATAGAAAAAGGAGAATTGATAACTTGTCTATTCAGAAATCTCGATATATTCGCTTGTTCCGCAAATGATATGCCAGGGATGGACCCTGATATAGCCTGTCATCACTTAAATATAGATCCAGCTTTTAAGCCGGTCGTACAGAGAAAACGAGCAGTAGCAGATACTCTAGCTGAACCAATTAGAGAAGAAGTTCAAAAACTTCTCAAAGCTGGTTTCATCCAGGAAGTACAATATCCAGATTGGGTTTCAAACGTAGTTATGGTAAAAAAGCCTGGCGGCAAGTGGAGGATGTGTGTAGATTTCACCAAGCTAAATAAAGCCTGTCCAAAGGATTGCTATCCTTTACCTCGAATAGATTCTTTGGTTGATTCCGCAGTCGGATTTCCCTACATGAGTTTCCTGGATGCCTTCTCAGGATATCATCAAATCAGAATGCATAAGCCGGATATTCCTCATACCTCTTTTATAACGAACGACGGGTGTTTTTGTTATAAAGTAATGCCTTTTTGGTTTAAAGAATGCAGGAGCAACCTATCAGAGAATGATGGATTTCGTATTCAAAAAGCAAAAAGGCAGAAATCTTGAAGTATACGTAGATGACCTTCTCATCAAAAGTAAACAGTTTTTGTCTCATTTAGAAGATCTCGAGGAAACCTTCTCAACACTCCGAGTATTCAATATGAGGCTAAACCCGCTGAAATGTGTATTTGGAGCCAACAAGGGTAAGTTCTTAGGTCATCTGCTGACTCCGGACGGCCTTGAACCTAATCCAGATAAGATAAAGGCAATTCTATATATGGCACCTCCGAGAACACCAAAAGTGGTTCAACAGTTGGGAGGCAGAATGACAGGATTAAGTCGATTTATATCTCGATCGGGAGATAAGAGTGCTCCTTTTTTCAGAATTCTCCGGAAAGCCTCTAAGTTCGAATGGACAGAAGAATGTGACTTAGCATTCAGTCAATTAAAGAAACAATTAACATCAATCCCTCTTCTCCAGAGCCCCCGCGAGGGTGAAAGCTTATTTTTATATTTAGGTGTCGGAGCCGACGCAATCAGCTCAGTTTTGGTTAGGGAAGAAAAGAAGAAGCAATTTCCAGTCTACTATGTTAGTAGAGTCCTGAAAAACGCAGAAAACAGATATCCGATACTAGAAAAGCTCGCTCTAGCACTCATCATTTCAGCCAGAAAGCTCAGACCATATTTTCAAGCCCATTCAATTCAAGTAGTGACATATTTACCTCCAAAAAGTGTGCTAGAAAGGCCAGAACACTCAGGCAGGTTGGCTAAATGGGCTATCGAGTTAAGTGAATTCAATATCTCATATGTCCCGCGAACGGCCATCAAAGCACAAGTATTAGCTGATTTCTTAATAGATACAGCGGGTAATGAACCTAAAAATGATGTCAGAGAATCTATACCTTGGACAATTTATGTTGATGGAGCTTCAGGAAAAAATTCTTCAGGGGCAGGAGTCATCTTGATCAATCCGAACGGAGTTAAATTAAATCAAGCTTTGAAATTTCATTTTTTGGTTACCAATAATCAGGCAGAATACGAAGCTCTCTTAGCAGGACTTCGTTTTGCCAGAGAATTAAGCATCGAAGATGTTGAAGTCAAAACAGATTCATTAGTCATGGCGTCCCAAGTAAACAACACTTACGAGACTAAAGAGCCAATTCTAAAGAAGTATCTAAAAGTAGTAAAACAAGAGATCGGGAAATTCAAAAGTTTCACTATCCAACATATCCCAAGATTAGAAAATTCAGATGCAGATCATCTAGCTAAATTTTGGTTATTATCAGGAGGAACCACTTTAGATCTTTTCCATCCAGCAATTAACGAAGATTCAGTAATGCAGGTTGACCATAAAAGTTCCTGGATGGATCCTTTCATCTTATATCTTTCATCAGGGAAATTCCACGATAGTATAAAAGACAAGAGGAGATTCAAATTAAAGGCAGCCTACTATTATCTAATTTCAGGTATCCTATATCGAAAAACCTTTTTGGCTCCTTTATCTAGGTGTATATCAGAAGAAGAAGTTCCGATTATCCTCCGAGAGGTACACTCCGGAGACTGTGGCAGTCATTCAGGGGCACGAACTCTAGAAAAGAGGATTCTAAGGCAGGGATACTTTTGGCCTAGAATAAGGAAAGATGCAGCGGACTATGCTAAGAAATGTATCCAGTGTCAAAAATTTGCTCCACTATAGTATCGGCCCGCCCAACAACTAAAATCCATCATGACCCCCTGGCCGTTTGCAGTATGGGGAATGGATCTACTTGGGCCTTTTCCTACGGCAAGCGGACAAAGGCGTTTCATCCTGGTTATGATAGATTATTTTAGCAAATGGATTGAAGCTAAAGCTTTAGCCAAAACAACCACCCAGATAGTAAAAAACTTTATTTGGGGAGAAATTATCTGTAGGCATGGAATTCCCATGGCCATAATCACAGACAATGGGCCTCAATTTAACAACTCAGAAATGATTAACTTCTGCGACGAAACAGGAATAGAGCTTTGATTTGCATCAGTTCATCATCCAAGGAGTAATGGGCAGGTAGAAGCAGCTAATAAATGTATCCTGAACCTTCTTAAGAAAAAAGTAGAGAATATCAGAGGCAGTTGGGCAGAACAGCTTCCAGCAGTTCTCTGGGCCCTCAGAACTACCCCAACAGGTGCAACTGGTGAAACCCCTTTTAAACTATCTCATGGGTCAGAAGCCTTAATTCCAATCGAATTTAAGGTAAAGAGTCCCAGGGTTTTGTTAGCTCAACAAAATCAAGATACCTGGATAGAAGAAAATGACGAAGATCTCAAACTTAGCCTCGACTTAATTGAGGAATTAAGAGACGAAGCTCTAATAAGGCAAGAAGAAGTAAAAAGAAGAATGGCCAGATATTTCGATAAAAATATAAGGATCAAAGAATTCACTACTGGAGACTTGGTTCTAAAAAAGGTCGATAGAGCAGCAAGATCCAGCTCAGTCGGAAAATTGAATCCAAATTGGGCAGGTCCCTATATAATAAAAGAAGTCCTAAAGAATGGAGCCTACCGCCTCAACACTTATGACGGGAATGAAATAGCAAAAACTTGGAGTGGAGATGACCTAAAACGTTTCTTCTCTTAAAAACAGGCTTCTCATCATTTTTCTAGCAATGTATTCATACCCAGAAAACAGTTACCAATAGAATTATGGACGTTCCATATTCTTATTTCAAAAACTCCTTTTTTATGAAAATTTAAACAGACAAACTCAACAAAACACCAAAGCAGATATCGCCGGATCATACATGAACCCCCATGAATTGAAGCTGAGCATAACACCTGCATCGACCACGGACTGCGGGGAGATTTCGCTTCCGTATAACAGTAGCTTACCAATCTCATTTGAGAGGGTTCAATATGATATCCCGGATCTTGGATGATATGTGAGCACACCACTTCATCAAGGGAGGTCTTGGTGAATGCCACCTATGTCGTACCTTCAGATAGTGGCAACAGGCCATCGCAGCCTGCTACACTCGAATACTATTTGGTTGTTCTTCCTTAAAAACCATTTAGAATGTATAAAAAGAAATAATGGTGCGGTAAACATGGATAGCTTTCTCTCTTTAGCCCTGACTAAAAGGTTATTTCACATATAAACACATATATATATCCTGCCTACGATCTTACTAAGATCATCTCGTCTATTTTTTTTTTGAAACTATAAGGTCATCTCATTTTTCCTCCCTCTACAAATTATCTATCAAAAACTTCATAACTTATAATGCATATAACTATTTTTTCCTGCGATTACTTTTTTGAAATCAGGTCGGGCAATCTCAGAGCTCAGACCGCTTCAGAAGGATCTTGAAATATCCCGAACAAGTCCCAGAACTCCCCAGACTCCGGCATCCAGAACAATTGTCATCTAAAAATACTAATTCCAAGAACGATCTGCAATATGAAGATCGCTACATCTCATTCAGTATTCAATAAAACTGAGCGTGGAATAAAACTGGAAATAATATCAAGACCGTTCGGTCATAATACAAGATCGACTAAACATTGAAGAAATAATTTGCAAAAATATTTTTCTATCTCTCATACCACAGCAGAAGACAGAAAGAGAAAAATACACAAAGGCAAAATGACACAACCAGATACAGGTATACATGGAAAAAATTAACTTCTATTTTTACTACTGCTCATTTAAAAGTTTTCATTACATCAGCAATAATTCAGGCCGCCATATCAGCGGTTAGATACATTAGAATAAGCAAAAATAGAAAAACAATATATTCATTTCTCTACTTCTTCTTCTTCTTGGAGGGTAGGTCTTCATCTTCAGTTGAAGCGGAATCAGCACTGATTTCGCTCGAGCTAGAAGACTTTTCCAGAGAACCAACATCGGATTTCGCTGCCGAGCTCAGCTCATCATTTGGATCGAACTGACTTCCGCTTCGCTCATCATCATTCCTAATCAATGGCTTGCTAAAATCAGTGTTCAGAAAATCGTCTACATTCTCGAAATCGAGTTCGTCAAACTTTTCTTGTGTAACCACTCGACCTCCTAAAAAATCATCCTCATTCATCTCATCAATCTCAACTCCAAGCTCATTTCTGTCCTTCCCTACCCCTCCTCTTTCCACTTCATCTTCCTCACTTAAAATTTCCACTTTTTCCTCTTCCTCTCCTTCCTTATCCTTTACCTCCGTCTCTTCATCCAGTTTTTCTTCCTCTTCCATCATATTATCTTCCTCCACTTGAGAAGCAGCGGCCTCGGGGAACAAAGATGAAAAATCAGTGTCTTCAGGGATCTGAACACCATTATCTCGTAACTTACAAATAGTCATTTCAACTGCTTCATTTATCTCCTCCAACATCACCTTTCGATAAGCAGGATTATTTTCGTCATACATTTCTTTCTTTGTTCTCTACAAAATAATAATACGATAAGGTTAATATCATTCAAGGTAAGACGAACAAGAACAAAGAAACTAGACCGCGCGGTCTTAATTACCTCTAGCTCGGCCTTAACAACCTTATTCTCCTGCATATACCTTTGAAGCAGCCTTCCCATATGATGACAATAAACCTGATGTCTGAGACCAGTCTGGGCCCACATATCAGGAATAAGACAATCCTCCCAGCTGTAAACCTCCTTAAAATTTTCTTCACCATAGAGGGCAGCTGAGACCGCGCTAGCATGGCGAGAAAGCCCACCGCCCCAGTTCGGAAGGGATGTGGAAACTCCCACACGTTTTCCCTTAGCATCCCATTTTAGAAGCGGTCTCCCTTGCAGGTCGGACATCGAACTCCTATAACCATACAGGTCAAAGGATTTGTCAGAATACTCCGAAGGCCCGGCGGTTTGACATCGATATCGATCTTGGTCCCTCTTCAGTCTTTTTTCTCTCTGAGTAAGTTCACCCTCAGGAGCGTAAGGTAAGGAAGAAGGAACTTGCAAGACGGCTGCAAGACAAAAAAGAATTTCAAATGAAATCGAGACTTTAGGTCAGGCGGTCAGAGAAACTAAGATCGCGAGAACTCACTATCCCTTCTTCTAACAGAGGAAACCTGAGGCCAAAGTCCTAGATAATGATCTAGATCGGCCCTGCGATCCTTCAGCAAATCCTTTATCTGCTTCTCCACCTCAGATAAACCTTTTGGTTTTCGAAAAAATGATTCATCTCGAAACTTTGGATAAGTTCGCAGACCACCCAGCCTTCCTTGGAAAATCAGATATCTTTCTGCCCAGTTCGGGACCTTGTTAGGAAGGTTAATAACCTTCAGACCACTGCAGGTGAAATATAACAGCCCTTTGAAATTTTCTTTTCTCGAACTCTCTTTTAAAACTTTTAGGGTAAAAAGCGATCTGAATAAATCAAGGGTGAACTCGACTTTAACTGACCGTAGATAAACTATATAAGTAAAAATCAATGCAATCGAGTTTGGGGGAAGCTGCCCAGGAACAACACCATAATGTCTAAGAATTTGTTTCATCTCCCACGGAAGGGGGAGGCAAAAACCATGCAAGAAATGGTCTATGGGCACCGCGATCTCATTCTCTCCACACAAATTAAGACGTTCACCTACAGCGGGCAGGCGAATCATTATTTGCGAGCTCATTGGATAATCTCTCAGGAAATCTAAATATTCAGCTTGGGAAAGACGGCAAGGACACTGCTCGGACTTGAGGAAGATCTTACAAGCACCAGCTCGCGTGGACACCATCCTTCAGAAAATTCCAGACCGCTTAAACGGAAAATTTTAGAAAAGTATATTTAATAGGGCCACCGACCGGATATATATAGCAACGCGGGCAATCAAGATATAATCATTACCAAATCCAGGATCTTGGAGACCGCTGGTCCAGACCGCATTAACTCAAATAAACATTTAATGATCATCACAAATAAATCATATAACAATAAATTTTCAGATCACACGATCTCGGAGTATATCGAAATATATTCTGAGATATATAGCAAAGCTAAAAAGGTTGAAAAATAATCCAAAATCAAAACACAACATATACATACTCCATCTTAAATATATCCAAAAGTAGCCTGGCCAAGTCTCTCAATACTAGAAGCATAAAAATCAAATAAAAATCATTTCGAAAGATCCTTCTTCTTCCCAAGGAAGGCCACTCTATTCTGAAGCTTATTGACTGCCGAAAGCGTCATGCAAATACCGGTATTAGCATCAACAGCATATCGTTGAAGATCGCCGACATCTCGTTTCAGCTCTTCCCAAGAAATATTTTCCTCTTGGTTTGCGTGATCATCTGTGGCGACATTTGAAAAGTTCGCGAGCAAAGAAATAGGATAGCCCGTTCTCAGTTGAGCAAACGCGGTGTGTAAAGCATCCGCTTTCCCCTTAAAGAAAATTGTTTCCTCCTTAGCTTCGCGAAGCCTTTTTCGTAAATCGTCCACCTCCTCCTCCAATTTTCTTTTACCATCTCGTTCTCTCTGCTCAAATAACTTCCGATGATCAATTAGTATCTGCTCATTTTTTACCAAGGCCGCGCGAAGTGATTTTACAACATCTCTCTCAGCCAACAAAATGCCATCCTTCTCCAGCATTTTCTTCTCAAAATCTCTCTCTTGAGATTGAAAGGTATGGATCACTTGCATAAAGGGCGAAGCGAGTGTTGAAAGCGGAGGTAGATCGGTCTGATCAGCGGTTAGCTTAATCTTGTCTAACAAACTTCGGGCCTCCCTATCTTCTCCTATAAGCAAAAAAGAAGTTCAATCATCTACAACCCAGAAAGAAAAGTTGCTAAGCATAATATTTCATACTTGGAGAAATAGAAACAGGATAGGCAGAAAGATCATCCCGAGTGGTCTCAGAGACCGTAAGAGCAGGGTTTAAAGTCGGGCGAAGAGGGCGCTTTCGGCGTTCAAGATCTATCTTTTCTAACTGTCTTTTTTGAGACAGATCTCCTTCTTTCCTTCGTCGTTTCAACTCTGAGAAACTAAGAAGAATGTCGTCGGTCTCAATAAGGACAAGCTCACGACGTCGGGCCGGAGATTGCGGCCTAATATAGATTGGCAGAGAGATGTCAAGTGAAGCGGTCTGAAAAGGCTTACCAGCCCGAATCGAGGAAATAGCGGTCGCACGGTCTTCGGCCTATTTTGCCGTCGTAGCGTCATCCTGGTGAGGTAAGGGTTCTTCAGCAGAAGGAATTTCTTTTTCTCTTAGTATCTGAGCTTCAGAAGCGAGCCGATCCTCTTGCTTCCCTTCAGTATTAACATCTTTCTCCTCATTATTCCTCGGGATGACATCCAAAACCGTTTCGATCTCTTTCGAGACCGCGTCAACTCTCTCAAGATCATCTCTTCTTTTCTTTCTTTTTTTATCAGAACCATTCCTTTTGATCATCTTCTCTTCTCTTCCTCTCTTTTTACTCTTTTTCTTTCTCTCTACATTTTCCTCTTCCTTTTCTTCATCTTTCTTCTCCTTTTCTTCACCTTCATTTTCATCTTCAAGATATCGCGCGGTCTCGATATCAGATGTCTCAACCATACCTTCAGGAGCAATAGATTTATTTATAGAATCCGCAAGGACTTTCTCTGAATCCCTCTCCAAGTCTTCCTCTAAGTCTTTCTTCTCTGTCTCTCCTTCTCTCTTTTTTCTTCTCTCCTCATCCTTCTCTTCATCTTCTTTTCTTTTTCTTTCTGCTTCCTCCTTTTGACGTTGAATATCTGCATCCAAGTAAGCCTTGTGATGTTTCGATACCAGTTCCATTCGCTTTTTCTCCAAAGCAGCTTTATCCAGTTGGCCCTCAGTCTTTACAACAACAAGGGCATCCGGTGTATAACTCCCAGGATTTAATAAAGCTCGAGTCCGCTCATTCTCGAAAGAATCGAGTGACTGCAAAAGAAGAAGGTAAAAAAAAATCGTTAACGAAAAATGCCAAAAAAAAGTCTTAAGACTTCAGCTACCTGTAGAGGAGCGATCTCAAGCGGGTCATCAGGACAAGCATCGGCAGGTTTATTCACAAGGGTCTTGCCAAGAAGCTTCGATTTGTCCTTTTTTTCTCAACATCCTGGTCTATAATTTGTTGTCTCATCTTTTCCATGAGACTGGCCGAGACATCCTGGAAACGTTTTTTTAGCAGAAGGGTCCAAAGCTTCTGGTTCCTTTTTTGAGGCGGAAGATAAGTTCGTAGACCGATCGGTCTCTTTAGCTTTCGTAGGAGAATCCGCAATAGTCAAGACATTGGAGGCCGACATATCAGAGGCTTTGCTTGGTTCTTTCCCTGGAGGATTCTTCAAAGGGGACATAACCGCTTTTCCTTTTTTAAGAGTTGACTTCATCAAAGTTACAGGAGGAATGACTCCTTTCTCAGCAGCAATACTTTTTAACAAACCCATGATCAACCGAAATTAAAAGCGAACTCAAAATTCAGACCGCCTGGTAAATTTCTACCTCAAAAATTTCAGTTTTTTGTAAAAATAAAAGAACCCACAGGTCTATTTATAGTTGGAAGAAAAAGATTTAAATATTCCAAGCCATCGCAATCTTCGCGGTCTGAAGGTTAACATTTTCGAAGCACCTCAGAGATTAAAAATGTGCGGGGATTATGTTCATCCAAAAGATCGCGATGCCGAACTTTTCTGGGTTAGCAAAGTCGCACGGTCAGCTTGGGAGATCGCGCGGTACATGAGGTCGCGCGGTCTGAATCCTCTTCTTCACATAACAAACATTTTGTCTCTTCTTTGCTTAAAAGCTTCAGGCAGCCCGTATTCTCCGAAAGCTACCCATTCGGGCAGCTCTCGCGTCTATAAATAGGGGGGGGGGGGGGGGGTGAAGTACTCAAGAAGGACACCGTGGAAGGCTTTTCAAAAACAGATCGATTAATCAAGCGGTCTCAATTTCAGCTCGAATCTCCTCTCTTAGTCTGGTCTGTTCCCCAACCTCTTTTTGTATTCTAATCATTTTCTATCACTAGAATATTTCTTGCAGCCAAGCGTCAAAAGCGATAACAATCAGCAGGAATCCCATAACAATAGTCTTCACTGATCGTTCGATAACATCACTCCCGATATTCACAGGGGACAAAGTAACTGGAAATCCACAGTTCGCTCATCTTCATAACCCAACTAACGAAGAGGGCATTTTTTGCATCAACAAGGAGAATCATTCTTACCAATTGGTTTGAATGAAGCTTTGATCTGCTTACCTAGTTGGCAGGCTCTACAGGGGTGATCTTTATTGAATTTATCAATTGGTAAACCCCTAACTAGGTTGAGTTTGGAGAGTTTACCTATGGTCTTAAGGTTAAGATGACTAAGTCTCCTATGTCACAGCTCACTATTTTCTAACTGGGAGTTAAACAAGCAGATCTTAGACTTTGTGTACTCAAAGTCTACAACATACACCTTACCATTTCTGAGACCAGTCAAAATTGTTTGATCAGTCTTAGAGCTAACTATATGACACAAGGACTTGGTGAATACAACTTTGTATTCACCATCACACAGCTGACTAATGCTGATCAGATTATGTTGAAGTCCTTCAACATAAGCTACTTTAGAAAAGGAGATTTCTCCAATCCTGAGCAAACCATATCCTTTGGTTTGACAAGAGTGGGAGTTCCCAAAAATTATCTTGGGCCCTTCCTTGGCCTTGAAATTTTCTAGCAAATCTCTTGTTCCAGTCATATGCATGGAGCATCCACTGTCCAGAATCCAGATACCACTGTTGGTTTGTGGTTGAACAACATTCCCTCTGCACATGTAAATTAAACATTAATAAAGACCCTATCATGCTGGGGTCTCTTCCTACTATCGTCATATGGAGATATGAAAGAATGTGATGGTCTTCCATTGTTCTTCCTTAGGTGAAGAAGTGTTGAATTGTTATGCCAGCAATATTTGGCTGTATGTCCTTGTTTGGAGCAGCAAAAACATCTTGGGATAGAAAAAAAAAGGTTTTGATGTTTGATGATTTTGTGCAGGAAATATGCGTCGAGAAGAAATCGACGCAATTTTAGAATTGCGTCGAGTAAATTTGACTTACCTACATAGTCCCATCGATGACCATTCGAAGTATGGTATTGGTTGCATTGAGTGTAATTTGACACACCCACATAGTTGCTTCGAGATGATGTCGACGCATATGCTGTAGTCCGTCGAGATGTATTCGACGCATTCCTAATATTGCGTCGAGTTCTATTCGACGTATAATTCATATCATTTAGTGTTTGTGAATTTGAATTTAAAATTTTCTTAAGCAAGTCGATTTCAGACCTTAATTTATCATTCTTGATCATTAAATCATGTCTAGCTTTATTGTAGGCATTTGTGCTGTTTTTAAGAGTGGAAATGACAGTCAATATTAGCTTGGTAATCATTTCTGTATTTCTCAAAAGTTTCATTCATCTCTTCTATTTCATTTTATAACTTCTGCATGTAGCACACTCATTCTTCAAGTCTAAATTTTCCAAGGGTTGTGTGCCTAGGATTCCTGGTTCATCACTAGTGTCTACCCTATTAAATATGGTGAGTTTATTAGAGTTATCTTTCTCATGTTCTTTACATGATTCTGATAAATTATTTGGCCCAGACCTGGAGAATGTTACTGGTCTATCACAAGCAAGTTTGCTAGTGAGTGATTGTGATTCTTGATTAAGATGATTAAATCTCTTGGAGAGATTTTGTGAAATCTCTTTGATCTTTTGGCTCCTTCCATTGAGGGAGTCTTCAAAGGCTTTTGCCTTTGAGAGTTCTTTCCTTAGATCTGAATTTTCATTATCTACGACATCTATTTCTTTTTCTTTCTTGAGCAGTTCACATTTCAGATCATTGTTGACTGAAAATGTGGGATCTTTACTAAGAGTTTTTATTTCAGATTTGATTGTTTCAAGTTCCTTTTGATTGTTGATGTAATTTTGGCAAAATTCTTTAAAGCATCCATTAAAATCTTTTGAAGAAAAATCAAGGTCTTCAAATATGCTTACCTTAATTTCATCAGTGGGATTTTCAAAAGCCATTAAACAGGCTTCTTCTGGTCCACCATCTTCATCATCCTTAGATGAGGAGGAGCTTGATTCTGAATCTGAATCACTCCAGGTCTCAGTTAAGAGACCTCTCTCTCCTTTCTTCTCCTTTCTCATGAAGGATTTCTTCCTGTGCTCCTTCATCTGCTTATTTTTCTTGTTCTTGTCTTCCTCAGGACATTCAGTAGAAATATGTCTTGGCTTTCTGCAAGAAAAACATATTATCTCCTGTTTGGGAGTTTTGACATACCTTGGCTTGCTTGAGCTCCTCTCTCTCCTTTTGGAATCTTATGTCCTGACCCACTTCTTGAATCTCTTAGCCAAGAGATTAAACATTTCTTCTTCAGTAGTGGAGGACTCTGCTTCTGCACTTTTTAATGCAAGATTCCTCTCTTTTGAAGTAGGTGTCCTTTCTTGGGCTTCTGACTCAGCCCTTCTTTTCAGTAGGAGCTCATAGGATTTGAGTTTTCCTAGGAGAGCATCAGTTGATATCTCCCCGAGGCATCTAGAATCTATGATAGCCCAGATTCTAGAGTCTCATGTGTTAGGGAAGCACATGAGGAGCTTGTCATTAATCTTTGTCAGAGAGATTTCCTTGTCAAGCCCAGCTCATTTATGATGAGGCTGAATCTGTCATACATTTCTGTAATGCTTTCATCAGCCTTTTTCTTGAAATTCTCATATTGAGATATGAGAAGAGCCTTTTTGTCTTTCCCCTCACCAGAGCTTCCTTCAACTAGTCTGGAGAGATATTCCTATATCTCTTTTGCAGAGTTGCAATCAGCAACTTTCTGAAATATGTCATCAGACATGGCTGAGACCAGTATGTTCATGGCCTTAGCATCACATGCCTTGACCTTCTTCTCATCCTCAGTCCATTATGCTCTGGGAACTGAGGTTTTTATGCCCCCCATTTCAATCGGCCTTTCCTTTTCTCCTCTCCCGATAACTCCAGCAGCCGAGCGAGGGTTGGGGGCGAGCTAGGGTTCGACGTCTGAGGAGGCGTTATGGAGGTCGCCGGAGCTTGGCTTCATCATCGGAGTAGAGATTCGGAGAGCTCTCGTCGGGATCGACGGTGGTTGCGTGGCCTTCCGACCGTAGGCTTCACTTCGACGGGGGGGGGGGGGGGGGGGGGGGGGGGGGGCGTCGGCGTCCGATTAAGGCAAGGAAACTTTTCTCTTCTTCTTCTTCCCCCTCCTTCCCCTCTTTGCTTAATTGAACTTGGCAGGCTTCTTCCTATTATCTGTGCTAAATATCATTTCATTTGCTTACCTCTTATGGGTCATATGAAACCCTTGGCCGGTGGTGATTGCTTGGTTTCTCCTTTCCCCCTTCCAGGTTTTGTATTAGCTCTTGGAATCATCTTTTTATTTGGGAAATTCGGATGGTGTCTATTTGGTTTCTCCATCCAGAATTCAGTATGAGCGTTTGAAATGCTTCTTTTTTTTGGGAAATTAGGGTGGTGGCTTCTTGGGTTCTTTTTGGTGATGGGAATTAGAGAGCTCCCTTGGTCATGCCAGTAATGACTTGTTTATGTGCTGAAATTTAGAGAATTCCCCATGGTTTCATCCTAAATTAAATTCTTAATTTATGCAAATCTGCATCCATATGCTAGGAAGTTTTCTTGGTATATGCTTAAGTCAATCACCTGGTTCATGAAATTTTTGGATTTAAACGCTATTTGTTTGGGTAAATTTCTTTTTTGGGGCCGCCTTTGTCTATTAAGGGTGTTAATTTGTTAGTGGGGCTGCTGTTTTATATCTGTTGGGGGGCTGCTCTTATAATACCTATTAATTGGGGCTGTTTTCATGCTATCATGTTGGGGGGCTGCTCTTATATTACCTATTAATTGGGGCTGTTTTCATGTTATCATGTGGGGGGCTGCTCTTATAATACCTGTTAATTGGGGGTTGTTTTCATACCTTATTGTTGGGGGCTGCCTTGCAATACCTTGAAATGTGGGGGCTATTTCCTTATACTTGTTAATTAGTAATGTGGGGGCTGCTTCTTATCTTTATTAAATGGGGGCCGCTTCTCATCATTGTTAATTTGGGGCTGCAATATATATATATATATATATATATATATATATATATATATATATATATATATATATATTTCTTCTTGTTATTGGGGGCTGCCTTTGTATGTTAAGGTTGGGGGAAATCCTTTTATTAAGGCTGTTAGTTTGTTTGGGGCTGCTCTTGCCTTTGTCTAATAAGGGGGCTGCTGTTATGTTGATTATGTTGGAAGTTCTTTGTAAATTCCCATGGTTTATGATAATAAACACTTGATATATAAACCTCTGCGCCTATACGCTAGGAAATTTTCTTGGTATAAACTTAAGTAAATTACCGATTCGTAAATTTTCTGGGTTTAAGTTTGAGGGCTAGGTATTTACTTAGGTTTATGCAAAGTTAAATTTCCTAGGCTATATGCTAGAGATTTCGTTCTATTGGGAGAGTTTGAGCCTGTCAGCTCTTAGTTTTATGCGGGGTTTCTCCTTGGTCTTTATGTTATTGGTTAAATCTTGGACTTTTCTGTTTAGTTAAGCATAAGCGGTCTTGCTCGGTCAATCTCCAAATCCTGCACTGTTCTTCTCTTGGCTAAGTTATATTGGTTTGGTGGGTTAAACTTCCCGGAAATTTATGTTGATAACTCTAGATGGGTCGGAGAGCATTAGATCATTAGTTCCCCGGAAAGTTCTTTTCCTAACTCCGGGCGGGTTGGGGAGTTAGGCGCTAAATTTCCTGGGAATTTTCCTTACTAATTCTCGCTGACTTAGCGAGGCTAACATTTGTCAAGCTTAAAGGTTGTGTAGATGCATTTCGGGTTCGAGCCCTATATCCATTTCACTTAAGGGCAGCTTCATTCTTTTGGTAAGTCTATCAATTGCTATTAAGCGACTACGCACTTTTAGTGCAAATGCTAAAGTTTATTTCCCTGTATCAAATATAAGATTTATTTGGTTTAGTGGCTGCCATATTAGTTGTGGGTCGGCTAGCTGTTGTGGTCATCTTTTTGCTCTTGTATTGAACCACATTGCCGCCTCGAGTGAGATCTGGATGGTTTTGTTGGCTATGTTCTGATGGTCTAGCCGGTTAAATTCCATGGGATTTTGTTTCCTAATTCCCGGCGGGTACGGGGAATTAGATCCTAATCTCCCTGGGAATTTCCACTGCTAGTGCTCGATGATTCAACGAAACCATTATTTGCTAATGAGGAATGTCTTGTAGTTGCATTTTTCGATTCGAGCTTTTCACCCGTTCCAATCGTTGACAATTTCACCCTTACAGAAAAGTGATCTTTTGTGGTGTCTTGTCGTGCCCAATTCATTGCACGGTTTTGAGAAGTTCGTTGGGAGTCAAGTTTGGACTCACCATGTGTTTTCAAATGAATCGTTGAGTAGTGTTTATTTCTTTGTCACCCTATCCTTAGGGTGTTATGGTGCTGGTATCTCGGGTTACGTCCCGTGTCTTAATTGAAACTTAATTTGATTATTTAGAACCTTTGTTTTAAGCCTTGCACGGTGGGTAGTTTTGGGTGGCAGTGGATAGAGTACCACCACCCGGATTTGGTTTTTTGGTGGCAGTGGATAAAGGACCACGACCCGGTTTTGGGCTGCGGGCGTTAGTGGAAGATACCACCGTCGCAGTACCTTCTTTTGGGGGACGCTTTTCCCTCGAGTTGATCAGTCTCAAGTTCTTAAGCACATATGCTTATATATGTGTATTATGATAGTATATGTATGACCATCACCTCTGAGCCGCAAAGGCGGACACGTGGTGGGCTTTGATTGTGTTGACTATTACCTTCTGGTGCAGGCTTTTCTTCTTACCGAGTGCACTCGTTTGAGCTGGCTCGGGTTGTTGTAAGATTATAGATGTTTACCTGCTTAGTTTTCCTTTTTGCACTCTCTTATTTCTCTTACTGCTAATCTTGGTTTTCTTGCACCCTCTTGGGCTGAGGCATTCTTTTCTTATGAATGTCTCAGGTTCAGGTTTTTAGCCGCCGCAGGAGTTAGAGCGGCGTCGTTCAGTGTTCCTGTCGAGGCCCTTCCCCTCTTAGGTAAGGGACAGTTGCTTAGTTGTTGTCTCTCATTTAGCTGTTTTTCCTTCTTCCCTGCGGGTTCGTGTCAGCTGTTGGAGCCCGTATGGCTTTTTGTTTAGATTACTTATTGTTTGCTTTGCTGTTACTTTGAGTACTTTACCTATTTGCTCTCTAGGAAGCCTTTTCGCTAAGATGTAATAGTTACTTTATTGATATAAAAAAATGTCGTTCTTGCATATCATGCTTTTAAATAAAGATCACATACTTTGAAATTCGTAGAAAAATCCTTTCTTACTATACTAAACCTAGATATGTGCATATCATTTCTGGAAATGTTTATTTTCTTGCTCATGTAGGCTAAAGGAAACAAACCTATTTTCCGCTGCGTATGTATAGTTTTCTACTTGTGGACTAGATGATCCACCAGACCGAGGGACGTGGTCTTAAGCTAAAATGGAAATTTCTCTTTTAATCCAATCACATATATGTCTTTTATAAATTTGTAGAAAAGAAATGAGAGTAGGAGATCTTTTTGATCAAGGTGTTAACCCCTCTTAATGATCAACCTACCTTTGATACCAATTGAAAGTGCGCAATGTTCCTCTAAGAATCCTCTAGAGGGGGGTGAATAGAGATTTAAAAATTATTCCTGTTCTAACTGTGAGTACAATAAAATAATCTAAAAATATATGCTCAAACAAGATCTCAGGCAGAATAAACTAGTGCTGAAATATAAAGCAGAAATTAGTAGAGTAAACTAGCTATAGGGACAACACAGAAAATTAGCAACCAGAAGACACACAGAATTTTTATAGAGGTTCCCCAAAATATGGGTACTCCCCTCTTCTACCACCTGGTAGGGATGCACCACTGTGCCCGAGTCTTTTGGTAAGGAGACTCTTAGAACCATTGATCTTTGACAAGGAGATCATGATCCACCAGATCTTTTGATAAGGAGATATTGAACCACCAGATCTTTTGATAAGGAGATCTTGAACCACTGAATCCTTTGAAAAGGGATTAACAAAACTCTCTTACAGAAGGGCATGAGAAAGAAAAAGAAGAAGGGTGTAGAAATTCTATTTTCAGAATTCTTATGATAACTGTATGAAGAACAACTTCTTGTATCTATTCACCTGATCTGCTCTTGATGAACTTCTGCTTATGATGGTGATTATTTGCAGAAGCTATGATTATCAGATCCTTTTATCTTCTTTCTGATTGAACTTTGGCAGCTATAAGATTGTGTTGATGAGCAACCTTATTCTGTACTATTCTTAGAGAGAAGAAGTGCAACCGATGTTCCTTCTCTCTATTTTCTTCTATTAGGGTTCCTGTAAAAGAGGGAGGAAGAAGAAGACCCAATAGAACAATATGTCGTTTGTTATGAATGCTCTACCTTTCTCTTTCTTCTCTTCCCTTTTATTGTCCCTATTCAAATTTTGAATTTGTTTCCTTTTCTGGTAGGACCTGAAAAGGTATTTTTGTCTAAACATTTACTTCTTCTTTCCTTCTTTAATTCCCGACCCGTCCACTAATATAAAGCTTGTTTCCAAGAAAGCTTTTCTCTGTCCTCTGTTAATTCTTCAATCCATTTGAGGTAATTAAGGAGCCGTTGGAGAACGGTCATGAGAGAGGTGGGCCATAAGAGAGGGTCCAAAATGATAGCTGAAAAGATTTCCCTTTTCAGACTGTATTCGACGTAGCGTCGAGTTCACTTCCTCTCTTATCGATTCTCCTTCGAGTTCTTCTAGGAGCAGCTTCGAATTCATCCTTGCTCTGATTGAACTCTGTTAGTCGACGTTGCGTCGATACCCACTCTACGTAACCGTCGAGTAGATGGCTTGGCTCTGAACTTCATTATCTGCGTCGAGATGAAGTCGACGTTGAGTCGACTTTGAATAGCTTCGGCATATATTTCCTTCTGCGCCAAGTTGAAGTAGAAGCCGCGGCGACTTCCTTAAGTGCTCCGACAGGGCAATGACCTCTGCGTCGATATCTATTCGACGTACAATCGACTTGGAATACTTCGACACAAGGGTGAACTACTTGGACTTCTAGTAAGAGTAGTGTCGACAATATCTTGACGGTGCGTCGAATTCTATTCGACGCAAGTGTTAACTTTGCCCAAATTTTGCTTCTCTTGACTTGGTCTTGACACCCTAGGTTGAGTGTGATATCCTAAGACATCTAATGATCAGATTACCCTCACTATACAATGAGGAATTTATTCCTAAGATATAAAATCACTTTTAAGTAATTTGTTAAGTTAAATTAGATGGTTTTTCCCAACAAAACCGCTCCCTCTCTCTCCACTTTTTCATAGGTCTCCTAAACCTACTAAGGGATGTCTTAAAACTATGATGGTGTAGGGTACCCTACAACATGAAATTACGATTTTACCCCTAAATTTATTTAAAAGGGAGGGTCATATGACCCGTTTTTTAATCTCACAAAAATTGTCAATGATGAGAATTGAACCCAGGTTTCCACTATGGTAGGCGAAGATAACAACCATCACACCATATGGTTTTTGTTGAACAACATTGAATTAGATTTTATATATACGTATATAAATATAGACCGCCCCCGCCGAATGTCCTCACCCCTGCCGAATGTCGCCCCCGCCGAATGTCGCCACTCCTGCCGAATGTCGCCCCCGCCAAATGTCGCCGCTCCTACCGAATGTCGCCCCCGCTGAATGTCGTCGTCCCCGCCGAATATCGCTGCACGCACGGGGGGCCCCGTGCCCTGTCACTCGTATATATATATACTACATATAAAGATATATGGATGGCTTTTTAATTTCATGCATTTAAAAGCCATTAAATAAATTCTGTTCATTCGATCGGAAGATTTAAGCATGATGATGGACTGCAAATAACAATTCAAGAAAAATTCTTTTCACTCTCTCTCACTAAAATCCCGATGCCCTCATGGCTAAAACTAAAAGAAAGAGAGAGGAGAGAGAGAGAGAGACAAAGGAAGAGAGGTGATGAGAGGGGGGAGAGAGTGCGGCGTGAGTGAGAGAGAGAGAGGGGGGGAGAGAGAGAGGAAGAGGGAGAGAGATAAAATAAAATTTTTAATTATATACTTATATTTTTTTATAAAATAAATATTGTAATATTGATTAATATTTTTTTACGGTCATTTTGAGTACTCATATGTATATGTTGCGGGCGCAGCCCGCAGACGCCTCGAGTATGGGCGAAGCCCGTGCGGAGGCGGGCGAAGCCCGCCTGGATGCGGACGAAGGCCGCCCGACAGCATCGCGGCGGGGGGCGGCCGAAGCCCGCCGTTGCTGGCCGGGTACTATCACGCTTGGCCGTAAGGGCGGAGCACCATGTCGGGCACTCGTGTGTGTGTGTGTGTGTGTATATATATATCTTTAACGTATATAAAGAAATATCAAACTCATGAATTTTAAAGTCGTTGAAATGATTGTGGCCGTCGAATTTGGCATGATATTTCATCACCCGTCAGATAAAACCGTTCTCTCTCTCCACTTTTTCATAGGTTTCCAAAACCTACTAGGGGCTGACCTAAAATTATGAATGTGTAGAGTACCCTACAACATGAAATTACAATTTTACCCCTAAATTCATTGAAAAAAGAGTCATATGACCCATTTTTTAATCTCACAAAAATTGTCAATGGTAAGATTTGAACTCAGGTTTTCACTATGTCAAGCAAACATAACAATCATCACACCATATGGTTTTGTTGAACAAAACTGAATTAAGTTATATATATACGCATATAAATATAGATCGCCCCCGCCGAAAGATGCCACCCCTGCCAAATGTCGCCGCCCCCGCCAAATGTCGCCCCTGCTGAATGTCTTCATCCACGCCGAATATCGCCGCCCCTGCAGAATGTGGCCACCCGCACAGGGGGCCCCCGTGCCCTGTCACTTATATATATATGTGTGTGTATATATATATGTATATATATACCATTGTGTCTGCCGGACCCGAGCCTGAACCGGGCCTACCGTGGCCGAGCTTGAACCGGGCCTACCAGGCCCAAGCTGTTCTTACCAGGGCCCATGCCCGACTTTAGTCGGGCTCGGGCTCCCTCCCCAAGGGGGAGCCTGATGAGGCCCCAAGGCCCGGCCAGGCCGAGCCGGGCCGTGGAAGCACGTTTTTAAAATTTGTTTTTTAATTTCTTTTTAATCTTTTAATTAAAAAAAAATAAAAAACTGAAAATAACATGAAATGAATAGACAAGATTTTTTTTATTAATATCAAGAAATGATAAATACAAATTTACACTCAGATTGAAAAAAAATGAAAATACAAAAAAAATATGGCAAATAAATTTACAAAATTCACTAATTTAAAAAATTACAAAAAATGTCTGTTACTCAGGTGTGACTTTCGAGTGTGCGACGCGCTTAACCATCTCCTAAATTTATTGCGTCCTTCTCATTTTCTACATATGTCGAGCTATCCCCGATAAGTGAAATGTGCATCTACCTCTTCATAGCATCCAAATGGTCATTGCAACATATGCAGATTTCTATTGATTCTTCGTTGAGGTGACTCCTCTGCTCGGTCAAAACTCTGTCACTAACAGAAAAAATAGACTTTGAAGCTACCGTCCTAGCTTGGATTGTTAGTAAATCACGGGTCATATATGTTATAATAGAATAATGTTAACCTTTCCTTTCGAATCATTTTAGAAGATAGGAACTTTCAATTTCGTCATAAAATCACGAAATTATGATTTAGTGTTCAATCCTAGTTGATTTAAACTACTAGATAATGTGCGAGCTTTTTTCTAGTAGCTAATTTTATTATTTTATTTTTAAAATTATCCTGTATTTTGGGTTGCGATTTATCTTCTTAGGGTCACGATCCGTAGAATTGATCGTAATAAATATAAAATTCAGTAAAAATGAGTAAATTTTTGAAATACTAACGTTATCAAATTTAAAAAAGTTATATTTAAGTCTAAATTACTATTTATTTCTTCGATTAGATTTTATACGCCGTTTACTATGCCGAATAGAGGATTCAAAGCATAGGCGCATGAAAATATGGCTGCCATTTTTCTATATATTTTAAAATTTTTGTTTCTATTTTCTCAATTAAAGGACGTTATCTTTCGTGCTGCTTATAATAGCTAAATTTTTGTGCGATAATTACAAAGTTTTCAATTACTAGAGAGCTAGTCAGATAATACACGCCACATAAATAACTTGTCACCCTATAAAACATTTTAATAAATCCATATAATTTTCTACTACTTCTCAATCGTTATTGTTCAAATCATGAATATTTAGCATTGATGGGGTCTCGCCCATTTTATAGGAATTCTGGGCTGCAAATAGCCGGAATTCCTTAACCTCCACTCCTTTAGTGGAGAGTTAGGAGAAAACCACTACGCACCCGATCACCACACGCGATCCCCATGCACGATCAACGCCAACCGCTGCCACCGCACCCGCGCCCACGCGCCGCCATGGCCGCCCGACCGGCACCCTTGGTCGCGCGCCCTCCACACACACGACTGACTAGCGCACTGCCAGGCGGCCGACCGCCCATGGCCGCGCGCCCGCGTTCGGCGCACGACCAGGCGGCCGTCTGCCAATAGCCGCACACCCACGGCGTGCGGACAGGCCTTGCGGCTAGGTCGCCCGGTCGGACCCGCTTGGTGGCACGCCTCCGGCAAGTGCGACCAATCCGCTGGCCGGCCTGCATGTGCTTCGCGGCCGTCCTCCCGGCTGGCCGGCCGGCCGGCCGCCTCGCCCCCGACCGACCACACGGTCCGCCGGATTCGGCCGCGTGGCGGAGAGGCCGCGCGCGGCCTTGGGCCTTGCGGTCGGCCGTTCAGGGCTGGCCACTCCCTCGGCCGGCCGCTCCCTCGGTCGTCCGCCCTCCTAGCCACCCTTCCTCGTCGGCGTCCCCTCTCGCCGGCCAATCAACCTCGCCGGTCGATGTCCGTCGCCGCCCGGTCGTCCGCTTGCACTCTCCAACTTCTGTGTTGGAACAACCCTATTTCTGATTTGAGCTAGAATCACTATCTGTTGACTAAGGACAGGTTGACCCCAATGTATAGTTTATGGGTCAAGAGTTTTGGCTGTTAGAACTAGAGAATTTCATTCAGATTCTGCGTTCGACGAACAACTATCTGCGTTCGACGAACGACGTCCTGCGGTTGACGAATGGCGTGCATTCTGCGCTCGACGAAATCCAGCTATCTCAGCGCTCGACGATCCCGTCTCAGCGGTTCAGCGCTCGATGCTCCCGTCTCAGCGGTCGAAGAATTTGCTCAAGCTCAGCGCTCAACGCTTTTACTCAAGCTCAGCGGTCGAAGAATTTATCCAGGCTCAGCGGTCGATGAATCTTTCCGTTCGACGAACTCAAGTCTGCGTTCGACGAATATTCAGCAGATGTTCAGAACAGTGAATTAAATGATGAGGTCGACGAATCTACGTTCGACGAATTTTGTTCAGATCGAAGAATTATTATTTAAGGTCAGAAAGTTTCAGACAGATTATATTTCTTTCCATTCTCTGATCTCAGATCGACGACAGTAACCACTCTTTCCATCAGATCAAGTAAGGATAATTTATTTCCTTTATTAATTCAAGTTTATAGCCGTTAACATTTCCTCGGAAAAGGACATATTCATGGAAAAGGAAAGAGAATACGGCGTGACATTTGCAGTTCCCAGAAATATGCCTTCAGAATAATATATTCCTTAATATAAGGGATTTGCATTTAATTCTGTCAGAGATTTGAAAAAGAAAAGGAAAGAAGATATTACAGAATAATATACAACTTTCACGACAGCATAATACAGATTATTATTACAGTTTTGTAGTATAGAAAAGAACAGAGAAAAAGAAAAAAAAGGCGAAAGGAAGAATAGAAGAACAAAAACACATAGATCTTTATCTTCTTCCTCCTCCAGCAACATCACATAATTTCTGAGAACCTCTTCAATACCATCTCAATATTTCTGCTGCAAGAATCAAGAAAGAAAGAAGAAGAAGAACAAGCACAGATAGAGAAAATAATTTTCAGTCTTCTTCTTCCTCAACAGCAGAAACTTCATTCAGCTGAGAACATCTTCATCAACACCTTTCTCAGTCTTTGCTGCAAGTGTTCAGATCTTCAAAAGAGCAACAACCACCTGAGAAGCACTCTTGCCTTTCAGTTTTATCTGCTACAGGAAGATCAAATCTTTCAAGAAAGGCTCCAGCAAAATCAACTATCAAACATCTTCAATCAGACATAAGAGTTCTTTTCTACATCAAATCCACTAGAGTCTTATCTATACATCTTGACAAAGAAGAACATCTAAACCCCTCTCTATCACTTTCTGTACAGGGTTAATACTCACTTCAAAAGTGTAACCCACTGGTGGCAAGACACCTTATCAAAAAATCCTTGTGTGGTTTTTAAGTACCTTATCAAAAGCTTATCGGTGTTTTGGGCACCTGATCAAACTCCCATTGGTGTGTGGACACCTTATCAAAAATCCCTTGGTGTGAGGGCACCTGATCAAAACTCTTAGTGGATTCCTACCAAGGGTGGTAGAAGTGTAGACGTACCCAGATTTAATGGGGAACTACTATAGCTCCTTTTGTCCTCTGTGATTGTTTACTTCTCTGTGCTGTGCTGTGTGATTTTATTTTGTTTTTATTAATTACCCTGCTTACACATATATATAACACTATTTTTAATTCCGCAAATAAAACTAAGGGAAAAAGTTTTAAACTCTATTCACCCCCCTCTAGAGTTAATTTAAGATCTAACCTCCACTTTCAATTGGTATCAGAGGGATGTTGATCTTATTTATAGGCTAACACCTGGATCACAAAGATCAATTAGATCTTAAATTATTTTAGAGTTTTTATTGTTTTTTTTATTTTCTGTTAAAAACTCATGGCACAAAACAAAGAGTATTCAAGCACAAGACCTCCTATGTGCAATCTCAGTAAGTTTGCACCGTGGGAAGCAAGGATTAGGTTATACATGAGCTCTATTGATGAAGAAATCTTTAATGTGATATTGACAGGACCTCCTGCTCCCTCAGCATCAACAAGTACTGAAGCAACAACACACAACCATGCTGTCCCACCTCCTGAGTGGACAGAAGCACAAAAGAAGCAAAGGAGTGCTGATGTAAAAGCCATGAATATTCTGGCTCAAACAATGTCTGATGACATATTTCAGAAAGTGGTGGATTGCACCTCAGCTAGAGAGATATGGACCTCTCTCAACAATATGGTTGCAGGCTCTGTTGATGAAAGAAAAGACAGAAGATCTCACTTGATCTCTCTGTATGAGAACTTCAAAAAGGGTGAAGAAGAATCAGTTGCAGATATGTACGCTAGATTAAGTGTAATCATAAGTGAACTCAGAACACTGGACAAGGAAATCTCATTAACTGAGATCAATGACAAAATCCTAATGTGCTTCCCCAACACTTGGGACTCTAGGATCTGGTCTATCAAGGAAGCCAGAAGCCTTAATGAGATAACTACTGAGACACTGCTAGGAAAGCTCAAATCCTATGAACAACTCATCAAGACAAGGGAAGCTGAACAAGTGAGCACCTCCTCTTCAACAAAGAAGGACAAGAACATTGCCTTCAAAGCTACAGAAGAAGAAGGAAAGACTCCTGACAATGAGGAGTTGATGAGTCTGTTTGCCAAAAGATTCTACAAGATGGCAAGAAAAGATTTCAGGAAAAAGTCATCCAGAAGCTATGAAAAGCCAAGGTATGACAAAAATAATTCTAAAGAAATTATATGTTTTGGTTGCAGGAAACCAGGACACATTGCACCAGACTGTCCAGAAAACCAGAAGAAAGAAAAGAAAAAGGACAAAGAAGAGAAAAGAAACTCCAGCAAGTCTTCCTCCCACAAACACAAGAAGAAGGGAAGAGGATTTGTAGCAGAATCTTGGAGTGAAACTGAATAAGAATCATCATCCAACACATCAGATGATGAAGAAGAAACAAAAGAGAATGATCAGTGCCTGATGGCAATTTATGACTCAAGCAGTGAGTCAGCAGATGTTTCTTCATCCAGTGATGATGAAGATAATGAAGAAGAGAAGAACTTCTGCATGATGGCAATCAATGCCTCAGCGAACAATTCTAATGAAGAAGGATCAAAATCAGAAGCAGAAACTGATGCAAATCAGGTAATATCTACCTTTGATTTTACTTCAGTTGAATTCAAAGCTGAATTCAAAGTCCTTTGCTCAGACTTAATTAAATCTGAGAAAGAAATAATCTCACTCAGACATAAGCTAGCTGAAATGAAAAATATAAGTGAAGAAAATGTAAATCTTAAGAAAGATTTGGCTGCATCTAGAGAACAAACTATTCTCCTTGAGAATAAACTTTCTGAGGGCAAGAAATTTGAAGAATCCCTAAATGGGAGAAGCATCAAACTGATGGATATTACAAGCACAGTAAATGCTAGACTTAATAGCAAACTAGGCTTGGGTGCTTCATCAAGTGAGCCACCTCTAATTAAGAAGAACATACTCTCTACACCTATAAAATTCATCTCTGCTAAAAGCAAAGAGGTTGTAGGAGTAAATAAAAACATTTCAAGTAAGACTGTCGAGAATAGCAGAATTCAGCAGAATTCGTCGAACGGAGCTCGACGAAATGTATCCCCTTCGTCGAACGGAGCTCGACGAACTCTGAAGATAGATTTTCAACATAGTAATTATATGAACGGCGCTCCACGAAATCTCAGTCATTCGTCGAACGGCGCTCGACGAACTCAGCCCAGTTCATCAAACATAAAACAGCAAGTCTGAACAATTCTCATTCTTCACATTCTATCAATCCTTTCATTGAATGGATTATACCTCCAAGGAGATACCATCCACAAGGTTATAAGGACCAACCTGAAATGACTTTTATTTCAGATTTTTGTGGAAATACAAAAAGACCCAAGGTAGTCTGGGTCAGGAACAAATAGTTTTTTTGTTTTTGTTTTTGCAGGTACACAGCTGTCCAAGAATAAATGAAAAATGGTATTTGGATAGTGGCTGCTCAAAGCATATGACATAAATCAAATTTAGATGATCTTAATTGGTATCAGAAATCAAATTCTCAATTGGTAAAAGAAATTTTCAATTTGGTAATACTTTAACAGATAAGGCCAATATATTTAACTATAAGACAATGCTTAAACCTATTGAAAATATTTTTAACTCCAATTGTAATAAAAAAAAGTTATAGGATTCAATTGAATCTTCTCATCTTAAGAACAAAGTCAGATGACTTCATGTTCCTACAGACTTTCTCTGGTTCATCAAGATTTGAGTATTCTACTCTAGTTGCATTGATCAGAAATGATCATAACACTGAGTTTTTTGAATCTCTTCTGATAAGAGAATTCTGTAAGAAGGAAGGCATCAGGCAATGTATCCTTGAGAAGATAAGAATTCCTTAGAATCCATTAAAAGCTGTAGCAATTCATCATATTAATAGAGAATCCTATTGAAACAAAATCTAGGAAAGTTAAAAGAAGGGAAATTAAAAGAAGAAGAAATTTAGTAATTTATGATTAAATTCTTTCAAAAGAACAACTTAATTTTACTATTTGTTCATTCTATATATCTGTTCATTCTAGGATATTTTCCTTCTAATAAAGCATAAAGGGTTTATAACAAATCCTCTCTTAAAATAGAAGAGTCCATGCATTGTTGGAACTAACCTATTAAATGAGGAGAGGAACACTACCTCTACCAGAAACATTGTGCAGGTACTAGAAGTCACTTTCAATTGGTATTCAATTGGCATCAAACTATCAGAGACCTCAACTGATATTAGAGGACTTTCAATTGGTATCAAAGCAGAACATAGATACTCAATTGCACTTCCAATTGAGATCAAACTATCAGTTGCAGAAATAAAAGAAAGGGTTTACACTCTCAAGACAAAGAATGTAAATGAAATTTAATAATAACAATGACAATCTTGCATCCTTCCCTACCTCCATCAAATGTCCCTTCTTCAAGGGGCCTAGTTTCAGGCCTTTCTTGAAACTAGGCAGGGGGAGAAGTTTGTATGAACAAGCTCCATTTGATGCAATTACTCATGGGAGTTGTTCTATAAACTAGGCAAGGAGAGAAAGCTGAAGAACCTCCAGAACTCAGGGGGAGACACTCTCAGGGGGAGTTGCTGTATGAAGAAGCTTGATAAAGCTTACAGCAGTTTGCTGATTACAATTTTCTGTTTCAGAAAAATTCAGAAGTTTAGATGCAGATACATTACAGCTCAGAAGAAGTATTTTGTTTTAGAAATTCAGTATCAGTTACTGCTACAAGCTCAGCTTATCAGAAATTCAGAAATCAGTTAAATATTCAGATCAGATAAAATCAGAATTTCAGAATTCAGAAGCAGCAGAATTCAGAAAAATCATGGATCTGATTGTATTTTCATTTCTGTTTTTATTGAAATGTATTTTCAAAACTCAGAGTACTTTTCACTTCATATCTGATAAAATATTTAAATAATATCAGATATATTCATGCTCTGTTGTTTTTGATGTATTAGTATTTGTTTATTTTCAATTTTTGTCAAATAGTGTCCTAACCCAAATAGGGGGAGATTGTTGGAACAACCCAATTTCTGATTTGGGCTAGGATCACTATCTATTGACTAAGGACAGGTTGACCCCAATGTATAGTTTATGGGTCAAGAGTTTTGGCTGTTAGAACTAGAGAATTTCATTCAGATTCTGCGTTCAACGAACGACTATCTGCGTTCGACGAACGGCGTCCTGTGGTCGATGAATGGCGTGCATTCTGCGCTCGACGAAATCCAGCTATCTCAGCGCTCGGCGATCCCGTCTTAGCGGTTCAGCGCTCGACGCTCCCGTCTCAACGGTCGAAGAATTTGCTCAAGCTCAGCGCTCGACGCTTTTACTCAAGCTCAGCGGTCGATGAATTTATCCAGGCTCAGCGGTCGACGAATCTTTCCGTTCGATGAACTCAAGTCTGCGTTCGACGAATATTCAACAGTTGTTCAGAACAGTGAATTAAATGATGAGGTCGACAAAGTAAATGTTGTGTTCGAAGAAATTATTAATGTCGACGAATCTGCGTTCGACGAATTTTGTTCAGATCGAAGAATTATTATTTAAGGTCAGAAAGTTTCAGACAAATTATATTTCTTTCCATTCTCTGATCTCAGATCGACGACAGTAACGACTCTTTCCATCAGATCAAGTAAGGATAATTTATTTCCTTTATTAATTCAAGTTTATAGCCGTTAACATTTCCTCGGAAAAGGACATATTCATGGAAAAGGAAAGAGAATACGGCGTGACATTTGTAGTTCCCAGAAATATGCCTTCAGAATAATATATTCCTTAATATAAGGGATTTGCATTTAATTCTGTCAGAGATTTGAAAAAGAAAAGGAAAGAAGATATTACAGAATAATATACAACTTTCACGACAACATAATACAGATTATTATTACAGTTTTGTAGTACAGAAAAGAACAGAGAAAAAGAAAGAAAAAAAGGAGAAAGGAAGAATAGAAGAACAAAAACACAAAGATCTTTATCTTCTTCCTCCTCCAGCAGCAACACATAATTTCTGAGAACCTCTTCAACACCATCTCAATATTTCTGCTGCAAGAATCAAGAAAGAAAGAAGAAGAAGAACGAGCACAGATAGAGAAAATAATTTTCAGTCTTCTTCTTCCTCAACAGCAGCAACTTCATTCAGCTGAGAACATCTTCATCAACACCTTTCTCAGTCTTTGCTGCAAGTGTTCAGATCTTCAAAAGAGCAACAACAACCTGAGAAGCACTCTTGCCTTTCAGTTTTATCTGCTACAGGAAGATCAAATCTTTCAAGAAAGGCTCCAGCAAAATCAACTGTCAAACATCTTGACAGAGAAGAACATCTAAACCCCTCTCTATCCCATTCTGTACAGGGTTAATACTCCCTTCAAAAGTGTAACCCACTGGTGGCAAGACACCTTATCAAAAAATCCTTGTGTGGTTTTTAAGCACCTTATCAAAAGCTTATCAGTGATTTGGGCACCTGATCAAACTCCCATTGGTGTGTGGACACCTTATCAAAAATCCCTTGGTATGAGGGCACCTTATCAAAACTCTTAGTGGATTCCTACCAAGGGTGGTAGAAGAGTAGACGTACCCAGATTTATTGGGGAACTACTATAGCTCCTTTTGTCCTCTGTGATTGTTTATTTCTCTGTGATGTGCTGTGTGATTTTATTTTGTTTTTATTAATCACTCTGCTTACACATATATATAACACTATTTTTAATTCCGCAAATAAAACTAAGGGAAAAAGTTTTAAACTCTATTCACCCCCCTCTAGAGTTAATTTAAGATCTAACCTCCACTTTCATTCTGATTGACGGATAACCACACGTATAAACGCCGGCATAACCACCCATAGTGGACGGGTGTGGGTATCCGAAATAACCCTGGTTTGCGTATAGAAAATTATTTAATTAATGTGCATCGTAATCCTTATAAGATCGGTCTTCATTTAATATTTTTGGTGGTTACAGTCTGCGATTATCCGCAATAACCACCATAACTACCTCATGGGCCTATAAATAGAGCCCCAAGGTTTCTCTTTTCCTCATTCGATTCTCTTCCTCTTTCCTCCTAAGTTCAAGAGAGAAAGCTCTCTTGAAGATCTCCCTCCTCTTCAAGACCGTACTTGAAGAAGTCTTCGAGTTCCTCGAAGATAGAATAAGAATCCCGTCCACCTCCAAGCATCCGGAAGAGTGCACAAGTTCTAGAGTGCCCAAGCCCCAGAGCGCGCCGAGTTCCAGAGTGCACTTCCAGAACGCACACAAGTCTCCAGAGCACGGTGCTACCCACCGCTATAAGGAAGAAGTCGATGCTTCGTGAGCGGTGGTCTGTCACCCTCCGAACGCCTCTCTCTCCCCCCAAAGTTGTAACGAGAAGCGGCCTGTCACCCTCGCTCTCTCGAGAAATACCTGCAAAGAAGCTGCAAATAGTGAAGTTTGGTCGGCATCGTCCTGACCACATGATTTTTTACCCCTTTCCGAGGTTTTCCAGGCTAAAAAGATTCTTTGCCATCCGTCTCAACTCTCAGTAACTGATTGCGCGCTCGATCGCTCCCGGGCTAGGACGGTTTGTTCTAAAAACCGGTTTGAGGAGCCTCGAGTTGACCGCAACTATTTGGCGCCATATGTGAGAACTAGTTCCCCAAATCTCTAAAGATTCGGAAGATAATATCTTCTGCACAGCGATACTCGTGACTAGGGACATGGCAAGAAGAAGCAGTCACACAACCCAAGGCTCGGTTCGCGAGGGGCAGGCTGATCCCAGCCTCTCATATTCCCTCATCAACGCTTAATGCTTGGAGGAGACGGTGGTCGCGCCGACCAATGCATTGACCGAACGAATTGTCCAGATAGTGGAACAACAAGCAGAAATGCTAAACCTCCCGAGGAACTTAGGAGCAGCCAGGGATCCCGTACCCCCCCCCCCCCCCCCCCCCCCCCCCCCCCCGCACCGGCCATTGCGCCTCCCCCAACTCCACGTCAAGCCCTGCGGACAACCAAGAGGAGAATTCTGAGTTCTCAGCAGCAAGCACATCACACCCTGCCTGTCAGGTCAGGCCCGCCAAGGCCGCTCCGCAACATCACCTCCAAAGGGCAGAGGTTCCTGATAACCTCCCAGCGAGGCTAACCCGAGAAGAAGTTAGAGAACTGATAGTAGAAGAGTATGGCCAGGTTGGCCGCCAAGCAACACGTATCTATCGCCCCGTTCACAACGGGTCCCCGTTGACACCTGAAGTCTTAGCATATCCAATCCCCGGAGGGTTCAAGCTTCCAAGCATGGAAACCATTTCCTCACGATCCTTCAGATTTACAATGCCCCCAATCAACTTCTCTGCCAAGTGTTTCCACCCACTCTGAAAGGTCAGGCAAGAGCCTGGTTCCATTCTATCAGGAATGGAGCTATCAGGAACTTCACGGAGTTGACCCAACAGTTCTTAGACCAATTCATCGCAAACCGCAGGATAGTGAAGGACCCTTCCCATCTCTCGGGAATCAGGCAAAGTGAAGGGGAAACCCTTAAGGAGTTCTTTCGTCGATTCACTACCGAGCCCCGTCAAATCCCCGGAGTAGATCCCGAGCTCCTTCGAGGAGTTTTCCTTGGAGGACTCCAGCCGAGCGGATTCAATTCTGCCTTAATGAGTGAAACAGTCCCCAACAATCCTGATTTGGTGCACAGGGTCGGGGCACAAATCGTGTCCGACGAAGCAATCAAAGCTCACTGCCGACAATTTGAAGGAATGGTATAGAGGAAGAGAGAAGAGCCAGCCCTGAAGCGGCAAGAGGAGCGCCAGGGGAATATGCGTCAGCAAGACTGTCCGGGGAGCAGCCCCCCCCGAACCTACCAAGAGTACGCACCGCTCAATAATTCCCGCACAAACGTACTCTATTTAATACAGGACAACCCGACGCTGCTAAGGCCAAGAGAGATCCCCCAGGGCAAAGGAAATTAGTCAAAGTACTGTGAGTTACACCGAGACGCAGGGCATGCCATCGACGAATGCATCAAACTCAAAGATGAGATAGAATGTCTCATCCGACAGGGTATCCTCGGAAGGTTCTTATAGGACCAGACACAAAATCAGCCAGCAAATGGAAGAAGGGAACATCCGTCTGTTCGACAAGGCGCGTCGGGAGACAAACAAGTTGTAGGGGTAGTGGAAACCATCTCAAGCGTTTCGTTCCCCACCATTAATTCCATCGCCCAGCCAGCAGAGACGATCAGCTTCGGGGATGAAAATTTAAAGGGGTTGCTCATTCCGCGTCAAGATCCACTGGTTGTTAGCGCAGAGTTCGGCAACCCCAGCTTCCGCATCAAGCGAGTGCTAATAGACAATGACAGCTCAGTTAATGTCATGTTCATGCCCGCTCTCCTCAACATGAAGATCAAACCCGAAAGTCTCCAACCAGCTTCCAGACCAATCTACGGTTTCAACGGCAGTCCAATCCCGGTTAAAGGAACTATCACTATCCCTGTTACTTTAGGAGATTACCCGAGGCGAGCTACCCAAAACGTGCAATTCGTGGTAATTGAATCATAATCGCCTTACAACGCGATTTTCGGTCAACCGATGCAGGTTCAATTCAGAGCTATCCCACACCTCACAATGAAGTTCGTTACCCCAGGAGGAATTGGAGTTGTCCGGTTAAACCAAGAGGCGGCACGCGCATGCTATCTTCAGCAGATGAAGCCCGGACAACGAGCCACCCTGTGCGCAACCGCGTCCGGAAAATGAAGACCCAAAAAGAGCCAGGAATTGGGTAGAAATGTCGTACTATATTCTAAACTCACTCGAATATTTTTAAGAATTCTTGTTTGTAATAGATATTCTAGAAAGGGCGTAAGCCCGCGTTTACGCAAAAACTATTGTGTGTTAAATTTCGAAATGCTATATTTGCTTCAAACCCAGCTATTCAAAAACAGTTAAGATTAGCTATAGGCAGCGCTAATTGCTGTAACGCCAGCGCGACCATGACTCGAAGATCAGTTTTTCGCCCCTGCATCGAGTTACGACACTAGTAGAACTGACCTACCCTTTTTCGCATGCCAAGAGCGATCGCTATGCTACGAAAGCACGCATGCAATTCACTATTTCTATATATATATATATATATATATGTTTATGCTCCTAACTCTGCTATCTCGGGAACAACCCAAGGATCGACCTTTTCGGTCAAGGGCCTGCCCCCCTCGCGCTCGCAAATGGTTCGAAGTGTTTGCCCTTCACCGCTACTATCAACGACACCCCCCAGTTCTATTACGCCAACATCCCACTACCCGGCTCGAATCGCTCGCCATTCGCCCACGTAGTAAGTTCCAACACCATCTGGGTCTCGTCCTCTAAACCACGTCGCCAGGGCCTGCCCCCCTCGCGCTCGCAAATGGTTCGAAGTGTTTGCCCTTCACTGCTACTATCAATGACATGCCCCAGTTCAGTTACGCGAACCTCCCACTGCCCGGCTCTAATCGCTCTCCATTCGCCCACGTAGTAGGTTCCAACACCATCTAGGTCTCGTCCTCTAAACCACGTCGCCAGGGCCTGCCACCCTCGCGCTCGCAAATGGTTCGAAGCATTTTCCCTTCACCGCTACTATCAACGACATCCCCCAGTTCAGGTACTCGAACCTCCCACTACCCAGCTCGAATCGCTCTCTATTGTCCCACGTAGTAGGTTCCAACACCATCTGGGTCTCGTCCTCGAAACCGCATCGCCAGGGCCTGCCCCCTCACACTCGCAAACAGTTCGAAGCGTTTGTCCTTCACCGCTACTATCAACAACATCCCCCAGTTCGGTTACACATACCTCCCAGTACCCGGCTCAAATTACTCGCCATTCGCCCACATAGTAGGTTACAACACCATCTGGGTCTCATCCTCTAAAGGCATCGCCATGGCTTGCCCCCCTCGCGCTCGCAAACGGTTCAAAGCATTTTCCCTTCGCCGCCACTATCAATGACATCCCCCAGTTCGGTTACGCGAACCTCCCACTTCCCGGCTCGAATCGCTCGCCATTCGCCCATGTAGTAGGTTCCAACACTATCTGGGTCTCGTCCTCTAAACTGCATCGTCAGGGCCTGCCCCCCTCGCGCTCGCAAACGGTTCGAAGCATTTGCCCTTCACCGCTACTATAAATGACATCCCCCAATTTGGTTACGCGAACCTCCCACTACCCAGCTTGAATCGCTCGTCATTCACCCACGTAATAGGTTCCAACACAATCTGGGTCTCGTCCTCTAAACCGCATCACCAGGGCCTGCCTCCCTCGCGCTCGCAAATGGTTCGAAGCATTTTCCCTTCACCGCTACTATCAACGACATCCTCCAGTTCGGTTACGTGAACCTCCCACTACCCGGCTCTAATCACTCGTCATTCGCCCACGTAGTAGGTGCCAACACCATCAGGGTCTCGTCCTCTAAACCACGTTGCCAGGGCCTGCCCCCCTCGCGCTCGCAAATGGTTCGAAGTGTTTGCCCTTCACTGCTACTATCAACGACATCCCCCAGTTTGGTTACGCGAACCTCCCACTACCCGGCTCTAATCGCTCTCCATTCACCCACATAGTAGGTTCCAACACCATCTGGGTCTCGTCCTCTAAACCACATCGCCAAGGCCTACCCCCCTCGCGCTCACAAATGGTTCGAAGCATTTTCCCTTCACCGCTACTATCAACGACATCCCCCAGTTCGGGTACACGAACCTCCCACTACCCGGCTCGAATCGCTCGCCATTCTCCCACGTAGTAGGTTCCAACACCATCTAGGTCTCGTCCTCGAAACCGCATCGCCAGGGCTTGCCCCCTCGCACTCGCAAATAGTTCAAAGCGTTTGCCCTTCACCGCTACTATCAACGACATCCCCCAATTTGGATACACATACCTCCCAGTACCCGACTCGAATTGCTCGCCATTCGCCCACATAGTAGGTTCCAACACAATCTGGGTATCATCCTCTAAACCGCATCACCAGGGCTTGCCCCCCTCACGCTCGCAAACGGTTCAAAGCATTTTCCCTTCGCCGCTACTATCAACAACATCCCCCAGTTCGGTTATGCGAACCTCCCACTACCCGGCTCGAATCGCTCGCCATTCACCCATATAGTAGGTTCCAACACCATCTGGGTCTCGTCCTCTAAACCGCGTCATCAGGGCCTGCCCCCCTCGCGCTCGCAAACGGTTCGAAACATTTGCCCTTCACCGCTACTATCAACAACATCCCCTAGTTCGGTTATGCGAACCTCCCACTACCCATCTTGAATCGCTCGTCATTCACCCACCTAGTAGGTTCCAACACCATCTGGGTCTCGTCCTCTAAACCGCATCGCCACGGCCTTCCCCCCTCGCGCTCGCAAATGGTTCGAAGCATTTTCCCTTCACCGCTACTATCAACGACATCCTCCAGTTCGGTTACATGAACCTCCCACTACCCATCTCGAATTACTCGTCATTCGCCCACGTAGTAGGTTCCAACACCATCTGGGTCTCATCCTCTACACCGCGTCACCAGGGCATGCCCCCCTCGTGCTGGCAAATGGTTCGAAGCATTTGCCCATCACCACTACTATCAACGACATCCCCCAGTTCGGTTACGCGAACCTCCCACTACCCGGCTCGAATCGCTCGACATTCGCCCATATAGTAGTAGGTTCCAACACCATCTGGGTCTCGTCCTCTAAACCGCATCGCCAGGGCCTGCCCCCCTCAAGCTCGCAAACGATTCGAAGCGTTTGCCCTTCACCACTACTATCAACGACATTCCCCAGTTTGGTTAAGCGAACCTCTCACTACCCAGCTCGAATTGCTCTCCATTCGCCCACGTGGTAGGTTCCAACACCATCTGGGTCTCGTCCTCTAAACCACGTCGCTAGGGCCTGCCCCCCTCGCGCTCGCAAATGGTTCGAAGCATTTGCCCTTCACCGCTACTATCAACGACATCCCCCTGTTCGGTTATGCGAACCTCCCACTACCCAGCTTGTATCGCTCGACATTCGCCCACGTAATAGGTTTTGATATAGATTTGGTAGGTTTTGAAATTTAGTGAAGATTTGAGATTTTCTCCAAGACTATATCCGATAAAGGCAAGTGTACCTTATCGTCTATAGTATAGGATATTTAGGAATATCAAGGTCGTATTCCACGGGGCGCGTTGATTACTTCTACTTCGAGGAAAATCACCATTATCTTATCGACGAAAATTGAGGTGGTTTGTTTTCGCTTAACTAAAATTAAAACTAAATTCAAACTAAATGAAAAGCTTGAACATTGCATGAAAAGAAAGAGAAATTGACATTGCATAAAAAGAGAACATTACTAAGGAGAGAAAAATTTAACCTTGCATAAAAAGGAAGAAATTACTTAAGGAGAAAAAGAACATGAAAGAGAAAACTAATTTTATTGAAAATCAAAGAACTATTACAAGCCTTAATTTAAGAGTGCAAGACTAAGGAAAATGAAAGTTGCAAGCTTAAGAAAACTAGTACACGAAAGTTACATTACAACATTGCATGAAAAGGGAAGGAGGAGAACATGAAAGCCTTAAGAAACATGAACATTAACTTGAAAAACTCACTCTCAGCTCTAACAGCACCTCCCCATCTCCAAATTTCTGAACCCTGGACTCAAGGAGAACCTCTGAATTTATAGGAAAAAAAATTCAGATTACACGCCCTCGGTCACGGGCGTGACCCAGGGCGTGACTGCACTATTCACATCAGATCCGACAGCGGCGTGGGCTCGAATTCGGCGCGGCAAAAAGTGACAAGTCACGGGCGTGACATGTCGGGTCACGGCCGTGACTTTGGACGGCTGTATTAAGTGCGGCGTGGGCTGGAATTCGGCGCGGTGGCGAAGCAGAGATCACGCGGGCAAGTCACGGCCGTGACATGTGGGTCACGGGCGTGACTTTGGGTTGACTTCTCGACAACATCTCCACGTCTCGACGGTGGCTCCACGTGGAAGATTCTAAGTTTACACGCCCTTGGTCACGGGCGTGACTTTGGGTCACGGGCGTGACCTGGGGCGTGACTTGGTGTGGGCTAGTTCAGACAGCGCGGTATCATTCTGGACTGATCTTTAGGTTACACGCCCTTGGTCACGGGCGTGACCGAGGGCGTGACATGCCATTTTTCCCGATTTGTCCCAAAATTCTGCAAATATTGAAATTAAGCTAAGTTAGAATCAAAATTACAAAAAGAACTACTTATAACTTAAAATTGTCATAAAAAGGAAAAAACATATTAAATATTTACAAAATTTTCTATTAAAAAGTTATAAAAATACTACTTATCAAATACCCCCATACTTGAGGTTTTGCTATTCCAGAGCAAAAGTGTGAGACGTAATTTATAAGACATCCTTAAAAATTTTTAATTTAAAACTAAAATTTCATTTAACCAAAAGTTAAATTAAGAGTAAATTCAAGGGGGAGTTAAGTCCTAAATTATGATGATGATTTGAAAAGAGGGAAAATGTTTAGGCAAGAACTTCTCAAGAAAATTAAGTAGTTTGACAAAATTGTAGAAATTATAAAACTAAATTAAATTAAAATTATAAGAACTCTACCTTAAAAGAAACTTAAGGAAAAGTAAATTACTAAATATTGCTCTCTCCATAATTTCCAACTAAAACTAGAACAATGATAATTGGCTAAGGGGGATTTCATAAAATTTGGCATAAGAAGAGACATTTTTGAATGGAGGAAATGGAATTTATCATGAAATTTCCCTTTTTTTTCTTTCTCTCATTTTTTTTTTCTCTTCTAATAAAGACCCAAAATGTATATGGTTTAGGAGTAATGAATTTTATCCTCTTACTCCATGCCATATAATCTTTTCAAATATTTTGGGTGCATATGTTTTAGGGAATAATGAATTTTATCCTCTTATTCCCATGACATATGATCTTTTAATACATTTTTTATGCCATCAAAGGGGGTAGGGTAGGGGAAAAATAAATCTAGCTAGCTTTAAATCATATTGAGAGCAAATTCTAGTAAAATTAAAATTCCTAAGATCTAAGAAGTTAGAAGAAAATATAATTGAAATCTAAAGAGGTTTATGAAATTTACTACAAAATGAAGCCATTTAAAAATAAAAAGAGAAGTCATGCTAACAAAATTCTCTAATCAATTTAAAATTATAAGATGATTCTTAAATCAAGATTACCTCAAATTTAAAATTAACAAACTATGATAAGCAAAATTTTAGCCAATTAAAAACTTAAACATGCTTATAAACATTCTCAGCTAGATTTCTAAGAAATCACAAAAACAACAAGAAGGAGGGATATAAGAAATTTTTTTTTTTTGAATTTTTGATATTATCTTTTTTTTTTAATGTTTGATATTATCTTTTTTTTTGAATTTTTGATATTATCTTTTTTTTGAATTTTTGACATTAAAAACTATTTACAAAGAAAGGAAACTAGCTTTAAAACTTAACAATTTTTGCAAGTCTTGGACTTCCCAAGGGCTACCCGGTGAAGGGTCGCAAGGTACTAGGAGGTGTGATGGGATGAAATCCCAAACGTCCCTTTCCAAGATTTAAATTTTTGATTTTCTAAAATTTTTTTTGAGTTTTTGGATTTTACAAGTGCTTAAATAAAGGAAATCATAGAAACAAAATTAAAATTTTCTTTTTGTTGTTTTTTTTTTTTGAAAATTTTCTTTTTAAAACTATTTACAAATATTTACAAAGGGCTATTTACACCCCCATACTTAAAGTTAAACATTGTCCCCAATGTTTAAAAATAAGTATGAAGTAAGAAAAGGTAAAAAGAAATGCAAAAACGAAAGAAGAGAAGGAAAAAGGGCTTCCCTGAATTTTTTTGAAGCTTTTGTGGGGAAGCCGCGATTACCTGCAAAAGTTGTTAAAGAAGAAAAGAAAAGACAAGAGAAAATAACAAAAGATAACTTTGGGGTGCCTCCCAAAAGCGCTTTGTTTAAGGTCGCGTCGCTTGACCCACTTGCCGATCATATTATTGGTTGAAATACAATCGAATCACTCTTTTCATTAGTTAATTCTCCCGGAAGATATAATTTAAGTCGGTGGCCGTTTACTTTGAAGGTACCTTTTTCGGGGTGGGAAATTAAAATTGTCCCATAGGACCAAACCTCTTTAACAATAAAGGGTCCGGACCATCGGGATTTTAGTTTTCCCGGAAAAAGGCGAAGGCGGGAATTATAAAGGAGGACGAGATCGCTGGCGAAAAAGTTTTTGGAAATTTTATATGCTTATCGTGATAAAACTTCGTTCGCTCCTTATATAATTTATTGCTCTCATACGCATTCGCTCGCCACTCATCTAATTCGTTCATTTGGAATTTTCTTTGTTCTCCCGCTAGAGTGGAATCGAGGTTTAAAAATTTAAGCGCCCAAAATGCGCGGTTTTCTAATTCGACTGGAAGGTGGCAAGCCTTGCCATAAACCATTCGATACGGTGTACAACCGATAGCGGTCTTGTACGACGTTCGATAGGCCCATAGCGCGTCATCGAGCTTTATTGCCCAATCCTTCCGATTGATAGAAACTGTTTTTTCTAAAATCTGTTTTAATTCTCGATTAACAACTTCAACTTGGCCGCTCGTTTGTGGGTGATATGCGGTGGATAATTTGTGAGTGACACCATATTTCGCTAAGATTTTTGTAAATTGAGTATTGCAAAAATGGGTGCCCCGATCACTCACAATAGCGCGCGGCGTGCCAAATCGAGAAAATAATTTTTTTAAGAAATTAACGACGACTCGCGCATCATTCGTGGGGAGAGCTTGCGCTTCCGCCCACCTCGATACGTAGTCGACCGCCACTAGAATATATTTATTTGAAAAAGATGGAGGGAGAGGACCAACAAAATCGATACCCCAAAGGTCAAAAATTTCGCATTCTAAGAAAATGTTTTGGGGCATCTCATCCCGGCGGGAGATGTTCCCCGACCGCTGGCAGCTGTCGCAAGTACTCACAAGGGTGTGAGCATCTTTGAAGAGCGAGGGCCAATAAAAGCCCGCCTCCAGCGCCTTCCTTGCGGTTCGGTTTGAATGATAATGACCTCCGGTGGGTCCCTCATGACAATGACGTAAAATTTTAAGGCCTTCCTCACTCGAGACGCATCGTCTTACTACCTGGTCTGCGCATACACGGAATAAAAAGGGGTCCTCCCAAAAGTAATTCTTTAAATCAGATAAGAATTTCTTCTTTTGCTGACTCGAGAATTCTTTTGGCAGGACCCGGGCTACTAAATAGTTAGCCAGATCTGCAAACCAGGGGGTAGACGATGAATTAATATTTTTGAGAGTAAGGAGGCGCTCTTCGGGAAATTTATCATTAATGTCAGATTCTATTAATACGTCATAGGCGGGGTTTTCTAAACGGGAGAGGTGATCGGCCGCCAAGTTTTCGGCTCCCTTTTTGTCCCGGATCTCTAAGTCAAACTCCTGCAAGAGGAGGATCCATCACAAAAGACGAGGCTTGGCGTCCGATTTGCTTAAAAGATACCTAAGTGCGGAGTGATCCGTGAAGACGATAACTTTCGAGAGGGTGATGTATGACCTAAACTTATCGAAGGCAAAAACGATCGCTAGAAGCTCTTTCTCGGTCGTGGTGTAATTTGCTTGTGCTGACGTGAGTGTTTTGCTCACATAATAGATAGGGTGGAAATACTTACTCACCCGTTGGCCTAAAACGGCACCAACCGCAATGTCACTCGCGTCGCACATGATTTCAAAAGGGAGCGACCAATCCGGCGCGACTAGAATCGGGGAGTTTATAAGTTTTTCTTTGATAAGTTTAAAAGCCAAATGGCATTCATCGCTAAAAATAAATGAGGATTCCTTTTCAAGAAGATGGGTTAACGGCTTTGTGATTTTGGAAAAATTTTGTATAAAGCGCCGATAGAACCCCGCGTGGCCTAGGAAACTCCTAATAGCTTTTACGTTTGTGGGAGGGGGAAGTTTTTCAATTACTTCAATCTTGGCCCTATCGACCTCGATCCCCTTGCCCGAAATTTTATGGCCAAGGACTAGTCCTTCCTTGACCATAAAATGGCATTTTTTCCAATTAAGCGCTAAATTCGTTTCCTCACATCGCTGCAACACGCGCTCGAGATTTTTTAAACAGTTTTCAAATGAACTCCCGTACACGGAAAAATCGTCCATAAATACTTCCATCACCTCCTCCACTAACTCGTCAAAAATTGCCAGCATACATCTTTGGAATGTAGCTAGCGCGTTACAAAGACCAAATGGCATCCTTCGATAAGCGAAGGTGCCAAAGGGACAAGTGAAAGTGGTTTTCTCTTGGTCGTCGGGCGAAATCGGAATTTGGAAGTATCCCGACAAACCATCTAGAAAACAGTAGTAGGAGTGACCCGAAAGGCGTTCTAAAATTTGGTCGATAAATGGTAGAGGGAAGTGATCTTTACGGGTGGCATCATTTAATTTCCGATAGTCGATGCACATCCGCCAACCCGTAACAGTACGGGTTGGGATCAATTCGTTATTTTCATTCGCAACTACCGTGACACCAGCTTTCTTTGGCACGACTTGTCCTGGGCTAACCCAAGTACTGTCCGATATCAGGTAGATGATTCCCACGTCCAGAAGTTTTATAACTTCGGTCTTAACGACTTCTTTCATGTTAGGGTTTAGTCATTGTTGAGGCTGGACTGAATTTCGGGAATTATCTTCGAGAAATATTTTATGAGTGCAGAAAGATGGGTTTATACCCTTAATGTCCGATAATTGCCACGCAATTGCGTGGCGGTGCTTTCTTAAGACTATAGTCAACTCAGAAATTTTTGAGTTGCTAAGATCGGATGAAATGATGACGGGTAGCTTAGACTCTTTTTCCAAAAACAAGTATTTAAGGTGAGGGGGGAGTTGTTTCAACTCCAATACGGGTGGTTCTTCATAAGAAGTCTTGATTTTTAATTTTTCTAAAAATAATGGTTCGGGTGGTGTGGGGTGAGAAACTTCTTCTTCATCACAAAAGAGCTCCACGGGCTCGGAATCACTACTCGCCGATGAAACTAACTCGAGGGATGAATCGAACTCACAACACTCTTCTAAGTAAAAACATGAATCGTCATTTTCTAGCGTGTTCCGCATCGAGGAATTTATGCCGAAAGTAATTTCATCGTCTCCAACCCGTAGGAGGAGCTTTCTGTTACTTACGTCGATAATAGCGCGGGAGGTGGCAAGGAAGGGGCGGCTGAGTATGAGGGGTACTTCGGCATCCTCTTCGATGTCAAGAATGACAAAATCCACCGGGAAGATGAATTTGTCAACCTTGACGAGCACGTTCTCCACTATTCCTATCGGATATTTTAAAGAACGATCCGCTAATTGGATACTCATTAGAGTGGGCCTTGGATTTCCTAGACCTAGCTTTTTGAACAAAGAAAACGGCATAAGGTTGATGCTTGCTCCAAGATCCGCTAAGGCGTGTTTTACTAACGAATTGCCAAAAAGACATGGGATGGAAAACCGTCCCGGGTCATTTGCTTTTTTCGGCAATTTGTTGAGTACAACCGCGGAGCATTCTGCGTTTAAAGAAATATGCGAAATATCTTCTAACTTTTTCTTATTGGAGAGCAACTCCTTAAGATATTTCGCATATTTAGGCATTTGTGAGATAGCCTCGCAGAAAGGTACATTAATATGGATTTGTTTTAAAACATCTAAAAACTTTTTATAATTTTTTTCGGCACTTTCATTTTTAAATTTCGATGGATACGGAATATTAGAAGTAGGAGCGCGCGAATTTAAAATAGAAGTGTGCGGAGCTATCGTAGCGGGCAAATTCGAAGATGAATTAAAAGTAGGAGGAGGAGGAGGAGAGGAAATTACCTTGGGTTCGTTCTGTTTTTGAACCACCTCCTTCCTGCTTCGGAGTGTAATCGCGTGCGCGCTCTCCTTTGGATTTTTCTAGGTGTTCCCCGGTAGTGCTCCTTGTTGACGCTCAGAAATCATCTTTGCGAGCTGGCCCACTTGATTCTCTAAATTTTTGATCGATCCGGTAAGGTTCCGGATGTTCGTTTCATTTTTAGCAACATATTTTGCAAAAACCTCTTCAATCGGAGAGAGTTTTTGCTGTTGCGGTGGAAAACTGGGTGGATTATAATTTTGAGAAATCAAATTTGGAGGCGGAGTTAAGTTAAGAAGTTGATTAGGGGGAGGTTGATTTAAATTCATAGGACGCTGAGCATTTCCTTGGTTGCTCCATGAGAAATTCGGATGATTCCTATAACCCGCATTGTAGGTGTTATTATACGGAGCTGTGTTCGGGTTATAGGAAGGCCGAGGTGGATTTCCCATGTAGTCAACATGTTCTTCAATTAAAACGTTTTTAGCCCAAGGAGGAGTGGCGGAGGAAGCAGACATCTCCGCCACTTGCTTTGTTAAGCGCTCAACTTGTAAAGCTAAATTTGCGTTTGCGTCTATTTCAAAAATTTCGGCCGGCTTGATTGTCCGTGCTCGGGGCATGTTCCATTGGTACGCATTTGTGGCCATCTCTTCGAAAAGCTCTTGAGCGGCGATCGGGGTTTTATTATTTAATGTCCCCCCGGCGGCCGCATCAATCATTTGCCTCGTTTGGAGATTTAAGCCATTATAAAATATTTGCACTTGTTGACAAGTGGCAAGTGCGTGGTGAGGGCATCGACGCAAAAGCTCCTTGAAGCGCTCCCATGTGTCATAGAGAGTCTCCGAGTCGATTTGCATGAACGATGCAATATCCGTGCGCAATTTAGCGGTCTTTGAAGGCGGGAAATATTTATTAAGAAATTTTTCCGCCATTTCGGCCCATGTAGTGATGGATCCCCTAGGTAGGGAGCCCAGCCACTGCTTGGCCTTAGACCGCAAAGAAAAAGGAAAAAGACGTAATCGAATGGCGTCATCGGTGACGCCATTGATCTTAAAAGTGTCGCAAATTTCAAGAAAGTAAGAGATATGTGAATTTGGATCCTCGTCCGGTTGACCATCAAAGGTCACCGATTGTTGCACCATTTGTATGATGCTGGACTTGATCTCAAAATTATTGTTCGCCACCGTGGGGCAAACAATACTCGATTGTGTGCCTTCCAAATTCGGCCGCGCATAATAGGACATGGTCCGTTGCGCGCCCTCATTAGGATTTGGCTCGTTAAGATTAGGAGGATTAAGATTATGATCCATATTGGCTGCGTTAGTGTCCCCGATCGACTCTTCGGATTCTATTTGATTTCCCTGATCACGAGAACGGAGGTGCCTCAAAAGGCTTCGCTCGATCTCCGGATCAAAAGGAAGAATCGAAGTGCTACCTCGGGTCATACACTAAAAAGAGAAGAAAGGAAGAAGAAAAACTAAATTTTTTTTTCTTTTTGAAATTTAGAAAAAGCAAAGTAAAATAAAAGAAAGCATGATAAAATTAATAGCTATCCTCTTTTCAAAATATCTACGCAAAGTCCCCGGCAAAGGCGCCAAAAACTTGATATAGATTTGGTAGGTTTTGAAATTTAGTGAAGATTTGAGATTTTCTCCAAGACTATATCCGATAAAGGCAAGTGTACCTTATCGTCTATAGTATAGGATATTTAGGAATATCAAGGTCGTATTCCACGGGGCGCGTTGATTACTTCTACTTCGAGGAAAATCACCATTATCTTATCGACGAAAATTGAGGTGGTTTGTTTTCGCTTAACTAAAATTAAAACTAAATTCAAACTAAATGAAAAGCTTGTACATTGCATGAAAAGAAAGAGAAATTGACATTGCATAAAAAGAGAACATTACTAAGGAGAGAAAAATTTAACCTTGCATAAAAAGGAAGAAATTACTTAAGGAGAAAAAGAACATGAAAGAGAAAACTAATTTTATTGAAAATCAAAGAACTATTACAAGCCTTAATTTAAGAGTGCAAGACTAAGGAAAATGAAAGTTGCAAGCTTAAGAAAACTAGTACACGAAAGTTACATTACAACATTGCATGAAAAGGGAAGGAGGAGAACATGAAAGCCTTAAGAAACATGAACATTAACTTGAAAAACTCACTCTCAGCTCTAACAGCACCTCCCCATCTCCAAATTTCTGAACCCTGGACTCAAGGAGAACCTCTAAATTTATAGGAAAAAAAATTCAGATTACACGCCCTCGGTCACGGGCGTGACCAAGGGCGTGACTGCACTATTCACATCAGATCCGACAGCGGCGTGGGCTCGAATTCGGCACGGCGAAAAGTGACATGTCACGGGCGTGACATGTCGGGTCACGGCCGTGACTTTGGACGGCTGCATTAAATGCGGCGTGGGCTGGAATTCGGCGCGGTGGCGAAGCAGAGATCACGCGGGCAAGTCACGACCGTGACATGTGGGTCACGGGCGTGACTTTGGGTTGACTTCTCGACAGCATCTCCACGTCTCGACGGTGGCTCCACGTGGAAGATTCTAAGTTTACACGCCCTTGGTCACGGGCGTGACTTTGGGTCACGGGCGTGACCTAGGGCGTGACTTGGTGTGGGCTAGTTCAGACAGCGTGGCATCATTCTGGACTGATCTTTAGGTTACACGCCCTTGGTCACGGGCGTGACCGAGGGCGTGACATGCCATTTTTCCCGATTTGTCCCAAAATTCTGCAAATATTGAAATTAAGCTAAGTTAGAATCAAAATTACAAAAAGAACTACTTATAACTTAAAATTGTCATAAAAAGGAAAAAACATATTAAATATTTACAAAATTTTCTATTAAAAAGTTATAAAAATACTACTTATCAGGTTCCAACACCATCTGGGTCTCGTCCTATAAACTGCGTCGCCAGGGCCCGCCCCCTCGAGCTCGCAAACGGTTTGAAGTGTTTTCCCTTCACCGCTATAATCAATGACATCCCCCAGTTTGGTTCGCGAACCTCCCACTACCCGGCTCGAATCGCTCTCCATTCGCCCATGTGGTAGGTTCTAACACCATCTGGGTCTCGTCCTATAAACCGCGTCGCTAGGGCCTGCCCCCTCGCACTCGCAAACGGTTCGAAGTGTTTGCCCTTCCCGCTACTATCAACGACACCCTCCAGGTCGGTTATGCGAACCTCCCACTACCGACTCGAATCACTCGTCATTCGCCCACATAGTAGGTTCCAACACCATCTGGGTCTCGTCTCAAAACACCTACTTTCTAAATAAAAAGAATATAATTTGCCGAGCAAAACACCGGTTCAAACACAACAGAAGCTTTACTACTACAAGAGCTGAAAACTAGAACAGATACATACACTACGTGAATCCGTCAGCAGCAATACAGTCAACAAATGACACCACACAAATACGGAGAAACAAAAACATCACCTCAAATACAAAATTCAATCAATAGGGAAAACAACGAAATAAAGGTGAAGCTACTCCACAACATCAGAAGCAGAGTGCTCATCTTCGGAGAGATCTCCAACATCCAATCCAGACACGTCACAACCTCATGCCCTTGCAACCAAGCGGAGGGCCTTCCCCATCCTGCGCAAGAAAGCCACCTCCCGCTCATCCTCAAGCTGGGTCTCTATTTCCTTGCTCCAAATTTCCTCGCGAACCTCCTCCGAGATCAGAGAACAGTCCCTCATATAATCTATGGAGGCCTTATACTCAGCAAGCCCAGCAGCCTTCAACTCAGCGGCTCGCTCCTATGGAGAAAGGTGATCCACCTCCGCCTTCAAAGACGCCAACTCAGCCTCCAAACGAGCCGCTGTAGCTCGCGAATCCTCCAACAAGCATGATGAATCCTCCACAAGGGCCTTCTCCATCCGGACTTCAGCACAGGACTCCTCTAGCTCCGCCCGCAACCCAGCCTCGATCTGTCAAAAGAAGGACACATCGCGATCCCGTCTACCTTTCAGGTCAGAAATGGAACTTTGCACATCACGAAGCTCCTCCTGAAGGACGATATAACTATCTTTTAGGCCAACGTAGCAGTCATTCCATGTAAGAGCAATGCTGGTCTGAACTCCAATCTAAAGAAAGAAAGGAAAATTAGGCTAATCATAAGCCAAAACAACATAGGCAAAGCCATAAATCTTACCGAAGCATTCAGGGCCTCAAGAGAAGAGGAAACTCGCCTTCCCCTGACCAACCGCGGAACAGAAGCATCCTCGGGAATCCGGGGGGGGGGGCAGAAGGAGCCTGAGGGGCAACAGAGTCTAGCACTTCCACATCAAGGTCGATGGGAACGTCATCAACTCTCGAACAGCACGGGTCTGCCTTCTCAATACACCCCTCCATCTGACAAAAGCACCGAGGCGCAAAATCCAAACTACCATTCTTGAATACCAGCTTCCTCTTCCGACCTTAATCAAATGGGACGGCTGCAGAGCGCTCAACATCGGTAGAAAGACCGCACAACGAGTGTCGCTTCACCTCAATAAACACCGAAATGTTGAAAAAAGGGTTCGCCAATGCCTGAGGCTCGACAAATCCCAACACCGCGGTAAACTCTCGCTCGTGACCCTTCAAACGGCGACAGCAGACCGTATATGACCTCCAAAGCTCTGGCAAGCCCCAGGGATTTCTGATGTAGCTGAATAAAGTATTTCTATGGCGACGATCCACCCGATTATTAAACTCAAGCCATTGCTTGTTGCTAAAGGCTTCAATCCGTCCACCTCCATCCACGTGTACGTCACACCACTGCCTGAAGAGATCTAGAGTGAACCTCGTTCCATGCTCTCTAAAGAAGGCGATCAAGCCCACAATTCGTGTCATCCCAGCAGGAGTAAATTGGGACACCGACACGCCACAATGCTTCAAGATTTCAATTAGCTCCTCACAAGGGGGCAAGAGAAACCCAGACCGCAATGACGACTAGCACCAGCATGCAAGCAACACGCGCTAGCACTCGTGTGTGCGAGCGTTCGCACGCAAGAAATGAGCGGGCGAGCACCCGAGCGCGCGAGCACCCAAGCGCGTGAGTGCCCGCATGCACGTTACACGCGGTCGCACCCGCACGAGTGTCGTGTGCACGGTGCACGCGGTCGCACCTGCACGTGCGCTGTGTACCCTCACACACGCTGCACACGTGTGTACTCGTGAGCGCGCTGCGTGCAGGCAAACCCGTGTGCACGCTGCGTGCAGGCGCACCCCAACGCACGCCGCTCATGGGTGCATCCCAGCACATGCCATGCGCGGGCATGACTGCACTGCGCGCAGGTACGCCCACACTCACATCGCACGCTGGTGCACCACCATGTGCACATACATGCTAGCCCGGGCAGCACTCCGGTCGCCCGCGCGTGTGTCTTCCTTGCACTCCTCCTTTAGCGCGTACCTCCTTTCAATTTTCCTCCTGCACCCCCTTTCGCGCCACGCTCTCTGGCTCCATGCTCACGCTAGTCTCTCACAAAAAGTCCCCAAATTTCACTCGCTCTGGCACTTGAATTCGGGGACTTGGGGGGCAAATGATGGGGTCTCGCCCATATTTTAGGAATTACAGTATGCAAATAGCCGGAATTCCTTAACCTCCACTCCCTCAGTGGGGAGTTAAGAGAAAACCACCACGCACCCGATCACCACACGCGATCCCCGCGCACGATCATCACCAACCTCCGCACCGCACCCGCACCCACACGCCGCCATGGCCGGCCGACCCCTTGGTCGTGCACAGTCCGCGAGCATGACCAGACGGTCGGCCGCCCATGGCCGCGCGCCCACCGCCGATGCACGACCAGGCGGCCATCCGCAAGCCCACAGTGTGTGGCTAGGCCACCCGGCCGGCCCTGCTTAGTCGCATGCCTCCGGCACGTGCGGCCAATCCACTGACCGGCCGACGCGTGCTTCACGGCCGGCCTCCTGGTCACCCGCCGGTCGCCTCGCCCCCGGCCGACCACCAGGTCGGCCAGATTCGGCTGCGCGGCCAAGAGGCCGCGAGCGGCCTTGGGCCTGGGGGTCGGCCGCTCCCTCGGCCAGCCGGCCGCCCTCCCGGCCACCCTTCCTCGCCGGCCGTTCCATAGCGCGCTGAGTTCTAGAGTGCGCTTCCAGAACGCACACAAGTCTCCAGAGCACGGTGCTACTCACCGCTGCAAGGAAGAAGTCGAAGCTTCGTGAGCGGTGGTCTGTCACCCTCCGAACACCTCTCTCTCTCCCCCAAAGTTGTAACGAGGAGCATACTGTCGCCCTCGGTCTCTCGAGAAATCCCTGTAAAGAAGCTGCAAATAGTGAAGTTTGGTCAGCATCGTCCCGGTCACGTGGGTTTTTACCCCTTTTCAGGGTTTTCCACGCTAAAAAGATTCTTTGCCCTCCGTCTCGACTCTCAGTAACTGATTGCGCGCTCGACCGCTCCCGGGCTAAGACAGTTCATTTTGAACCAGTTTTAGGAGCCTCGAGTAGACCACAACAAGCATAGTGTAATATTACAAAAGAAGTCATTTTTGTCGCAACGCTTTCTTTAACATTTTATATGTTGAGTTCCATATATCTGGCATGTCAAATTAAAGTTTCAAATATTTATGACATTGGTCATTTACAATTTTTTTAAAATCTTTTCATCGTTGCTTAGAATTATAAATAAACTGTAATATAAGACGAATTTTATTAATATATGGTTTCATAAAATATAAATTATCATGTACAACTAGATTTAAAATTTGACATATGCACCAAGTATAAAAAAAGCACCGTTTAACATTATTTTAAATCGCGTTTTAACCACTCAATTGCGACGGTATTATTAGTGGCGTTATCGAAAGAAATACTCATAATTTTATTTTTAAATTTAAATTCTCGCAGACATTTTATAATTATTTGATATATGACTTGACCTGTGTGTGGGACTTCAAAAATTTCAAAACATATTATACGTTTATTTAGATCTCATGAAATGGGATTGACCTAATAACAAGTTATACAAATATTTGATAGTCCTAATTTTATGCTAGTAGTCCAAACGTCACTCGTCAAGCTCACACGTCATTTATCCCCGAAACCACGGTTCAACCTCTGTAACGCCCCCGATTTTCGAGTTTCCCTGGGTGCGGTCCGTTTTAGTTCGGGCGTTACCATCTCGTGTTCGAGGGAGCGTGTATCTCGTACTCGTAGTTATTTTGAAATAATAAAGCTAAATTATACAGCTTTAATAATAATATTAATAACCTTAGGAGTGGGCAACTTTCGTAAAAGAGTAATATAAAATGAACTCAAGTTTTCAATATAATACATATATAAAACACATGTATTTTGTCAAAATATATATAATTCCTTGTCAAGAGAGTTCCCAGATTTTATATAAAAATGTATATATATATATATATTTCATCTTATCAAAAGAATAACGACCTGGGAGAGTGTGCCCCCTTTATGAAAGAAAAAAAAAATCTCTCTTCTTCTTCTTCTTCACGCCATTGAGACTGTACTGGGTTCAGAAAAAGAGAAAGTTGAGTTTAGAGAGAGAAAGGGTGAAACGAGTGCTTTGGAGGTGATTTCTCTCCCGTCAGCGGCTAGATTTCTCATCGGAGGCCGGAAATCAAAAGCTCTCGGCGAGGGCTTTCCGGCTAGGTGCTTTTCGTAGCGAGCAACGGTGATTCAGCGGCGATTTAAGGCAAGTAGATCTCCATTTCTGTCTGGACCTTCCTTGTTTCTATTTTAGGTGAGAAAAATCTGATGTTTATCCTTCTATGGTTGTTTTTATCATTTTTATCGTTTTGTATCGTCGATCTGGGTGTTTATACTCAAAAATATTCGAAATTATGTTTAGTTATGCTGCAGCAAGTGTTAGGATAGGTTAGATCGTCGAAACGGCTTTTAAAACGCGAAAACCCAACTTTTTACTGCAATTCGTCGAAACCTCCCGTGAAAACCCGTGAAATACGTGAAATCTTGTGGAATTCATCGGGATGATCCCGTGAACATCCGACGAAATTCGTCGGGACTTCATGGGTCAACCCAGGAAATCGTTTAAGTCAGATTCGTCGAAACGTCCCGTGTAAACTCGACGAATTTTTCATAAATTCGTCGGGAGACCCTTGTCCCGTGTAAACTCGACGAATTTTTCATAAATTCGTCGGGAGACCCTTGTCCCGTGAAATCTCGTGGAATTCGTCGGGATTCCACGAGAGGGAGCTAGCGCCAGCGCTAGCTAGCTAGCGCCGGCGGTAGCTCCTCTTCCTTGTTTTGTGCCCCCCAGCTCCAAGTGTGATCGTCATGTCATGTCATGTTGTCGGTATACGTCAGAAGGTCCCCGTACCCTTTAGTTCAATAGATATACCCGGGGACCGTGGTTGCCATTTTCGAAAGATCGTGAGAAGGCTTGTTTCCTCTGAGAGGTGATACCCGTTAGTGGGGTTATGTTATTATATGATGGGGAAAGTATTATTTTGGGTCGTTGGATGGATAGTGACTCGGTAGGTCCGCCACCACGATACCTTGTTTCTAGTTTGTCTGTTGGAAGGTCGGTGACCCGATGTGTTCCGCCTTCGCAGCAATGTTTGAATGCGAGATGGTAGTGACACCGTCGTGTTCGCCATCACATTCCTCGCCTCATCATGTAGTAACATTTGGGAAAAATCTGTGCGTTCGATGCACTCCGAGTTGACATTACTTATGATTGTCAGATTTCTTTCTCTCTGGTTTGCTTGCACCCGCTTTGGGCTGAGGCATTCTTCAGTTTTGAATGCTTCAGGTTCAGGTACTTAGCCGTGCTACTCCAGGGTTTTGCTCCTGCTGTACGGCGTGCTAATACTCTTGTTTTCTTTTCTCTGGTGAGGAGTTGTACTTTACTTTACTTTGTATATCATCTAACTTTGACTACTATGGGTTCGTGTCAGTTGTTGGCGCCCTTAGTGCCTTGCTTATGCTTTAGTAGTTTTCTTTTTTTTTATCTCCGCTCTGTTTATATTTATATGCTCTTGGGAACGGTTTTATGTTAGGATGCTTAGTAGATACTTTAAAGTATATATATATATATATAAAAGCTGCATCCTTACATTAATGGCACAATTTATGCATAAACTTACTACCTTTTAAAGCGTATCAAACGATTCCTTATACCTCTTTAAGTATAAATATAATTATGTCATCAAACTTGTATTTATGTAAAGAGATCATATATTCTGCTGCGTAAAATACTTTCTTTTACTTGTGGACTACATGAGCCACTGACCGAGGGACACGGTCCAAAGCTAAAAACCTATGATTCTCTTCAATAAAGAAACATCTTATTGTTTGAAATGTTGTTTATCGGTTAGCCTGAGCGTCAGGGGTTGTCCCCTCCCTGACGTGGCATCGCAGCGCGTAGTTTCCCCTCCACTCTGATGTAACATTTATGGTGGGAAAATGCGGGTTGTGACAGTTGGTATCAGAGCGAGGTTAACCGGGTTGCCGTGATGTTCTAGTTGGCCCGGTTAACCCCCCCTAGTTAGCCGTGATAATCATTGCATACACACACCGAGGGTCATCCGTCGATCTTGCCTGAAGCATGAACACGTCACGCATGCATGCAGAGAAGTATACAGGGCATATTATGTTGTATGGGCGGCATAATATGTGTTTGTATATGGATCCACCATAGGTAACAACATGTGGCGGTTATGTTGTATGGGCGGCATAACCTAAACCCCATGGATGTTTTTTTTAGAACGTTTTCTTTTTAGTTACATACGATAATATGTAGTATGGGATGCATAAGATCGTATGTGTACTCCACTCATATCATGCATTAAGGCTTCATTAGAATGCAAAGCATGACATAAGCATAGCATTACACTGCATTTGCACACGTGCCAAGTTAAAGATCGACAGGATGACACATGTACACACATGATTTAAGAAAAGTAATATCAAGCATACATACAAGCATATGTTAGGCACAAGAGCTAAGGACTAAATGAAAATAACGCGCATTCGATCTTGTTCCCAGAGCTATATGATAACAGAAGTTGGTATTTGTTCTATTTCCTTTGTTCTTGGGTTATGGATTGTGAGTGAGTGTTTTCTTTGATCAGTAGAAATGGCTTCCAAGCGTCGCCCGGCGAAACCTGCCCCCCAGTCTGAGGGAGAGTCTTCTGGTGCCCAGAGTGAGGCGGTGATCGAGGAATTGCGTCAGAGCAACTTGGCTCTGACTCAGCAGATGGCTGCCATGCAAGAGCAGTTGCAGGCGTTCATAGCAGCTTCAGAGAGATCGCGGACTGCTACCCCGGATGGTGCAGCGGTTCAGGATGCCCCTGCCCGACCTGCTCCTTTAGTACCCCCGGTCGCGTTACCACCCGAGATGAATTTCATCTCTCATTTCCAGCGGTTAGGACCCCCGACTTATGATGGGAGCGCCGACTTCGTGGCGCTGGATGATTGGATTGTATCAATGGAGGAGATGTTCTCGTACTCCGGTGTCACAACGGAGCAGAAGGTCATGGTTGCTGCCTTCCAGTTGAAGGGACTCGCGAAGGGATGGTGGATTCGTACGAGGGAAGTACTTACGGATGGTTGCTCGTGGGATGAGTTCAAGCGGAGATTGCTGCGGAAGTTTTTACCCCCAGTTGAGGAGGATCGCTTGCGAAATGACTTCCTGCATCTGAAGCAGAGGCAACTTTCTGTTGGAGCTTATGAGATCGAGTTTGCAAAGCTGAGCAGGTTTGCTCCAGGGTTAGTGGCTACTGAAGATGAAAGGGTGAAGAGATTTCTTGGAGGACTTCGGAGTGAAGTGCAGCAGTTGGCATGTGCCTACCGTGCTGAGTCGTACCCCGAGGCGGTAGAGGCTGCCCTGAAGGTTGAGGCGATCGAGAACGCCAAGAACCGAGGTAAGGAGTTGAGAAAAGATAAGAGGACTTTTGAACCAGGAGCCAGTTCGGCGCAAGGGAAGAAAGGCAAGATAGTGTGTAGCTTCTGTGGCCGGGTGGGCCATCCATTCGAAAAATGCTTTAAGAGACTTGACGCGCAGAAGCAAGTTCAGGTGATGGCTCTGCAAGGAGAGCCCAAGAAGGAGGTGGTGACTTGTTCCCATTGCAATCGAAGGGGCCATGAGGTCGCTCAGTGCTGGATGAAGGTAAAGGCTTGTGAGCAGTGTGGTATGAAAGGCCATGATGCAGCCCGATGCCGTTTGCATGAGAGGGTATGTTACCAGTGCAATCAGAAGGGCCACTTGAGGACCCAGTGCCCGCAGCTTCGGCTTGCTGGTGGGCCGCCTGTTGTGCCTACAGCGATGCTCCCGCCGCCGCCACAGCAGCTGCCTTTTTTGGATCGTGCAAAAGCTAAGTTGAACGCTGTCACAAAGGAGGAAGCGGAGAGTTCAACTCAAGTCATATCAGGTTAGTTACTTTTGTATTGTACTGTTTTGATGCATGTGATAGTAATAGCGATTCTTTTTCGCGAATGTTTTTCACAGGAAGATTTAAAGTTAGAGGTTGTTGGACTCGCGTTCTTTTCGATTCTGGTGCGACCCACTCCTTTGTGGCCGATAGATTTGTGAAACAGCATCGTTGGGCCTTAGAGTCTTTTGCCGACCCTTGGTCTGTTAGCTTTTCGTCTGGTGATTCAGTCCTGTCGACCCGGTGTGCCGATCAGTGTCCCATCTTGTTGGATAGGTTTGTGGCTTTTGCGACTCTGAAGGTTATCGAGTTAGAAGACTTCGACGTAATCCTCGGTATGGATTGGTTAACCCGTTATGGCGCCGTTATCCGGTGTAAGGATAAGCGTCTCGATTTGCTCATGGACGGTGGTCAGCCCATGAGTGTGTTTGGGTTACCACGTCAGGCGTCTTCATTTGCTTCTGTGGTTTGTGCTCGTGCTTTTGATGAGCTTGGTGGTTCCTTTTGCTTGGTATCTCTGTTGAGTGCAGTTTCTGCATCTTTCTCGATTGATAGTATCGCTGTGGTACGAGAGTACCCAGATGTCTTTCCTGATAATCTTCCTGGTCTCCCTCCGGAGAGAGAAACAGAGTTTGTGATTGATCTTGAGTCAGGTACTCGTCCGATAGTTAAAGCTCCGTATCGCATGGCGCCGCGTGAACTAGAAGAATTGCGTACTCAGTTAGATGAGCTTCTGCAGTGTGGATTCATTAGGCCGAGTTCGTCTCCGTGGGGTGCTCCCGTATTGTTTGTTAAGAAGAAGGAAGGATCTATGCGACTTTGCATCGATTATCGTGAACTGAACAAAGTGACCGTGAAGAATAGATATCCGTTACCGCGAATTAATGACTTATTCGACCAGCTGCGTGGTAGTAGTGTATTCTCAAAGATTGATCTTCGTTCGGGCTATCATCAACTGAGGATCCGGGAGTCGGATGTGCCTCGAACTGCCTTCCGTACGCGGTACGGACATTTTGAGTTTTTGGTCATGTCGTTCGGGCTGACGAATGCGCCCGCAGCTTTCATGGATATGATGAACAGAGTCTTTAGCGACTTTTTGGACAAGTTCGTAGTAGTGTTTATTGATGATGTGCTTGTGTTTTCTTCTAGCGAGGAGGAGCACGCTCGGCATTTGCATTTAGTTTTGGCAACTTTGAGGAAGCATAGGTTGTATGCTAAGCTTAGTAAATGCGAATTCTGGCTTTCTGAGATATCGTTCCTGGGTCATGTGGTGAATCAAGATGGTGTATCGGTGGACCCAGCGAAGGTAGCCGCGGTGTTAGAATGGAAACGACCGCAATCGCCGAAGGAGATAAGAAGTTTCCTGGGATTGGCTGGATATTACCGGCGTTTCGTGGAAGGGTTTTCAAAACTATCTGCTCCATTAACTCAGTTAACTCGGAAAGGCGTTGCCTTTGTTTGGAGCGATAAGTGCGAAGAGGCGTTCCAGGAATTAAAGAGAAGACTGTGTTCTGCTCCAGTGTTGGCTCTTCCGGTAGAAGGATTGGAGTTCCAAGTGTATGTGGATGCATCGTACATTGGACTCGGGTGCGTGCTTATGCAAGATGGTAAAGTAATTGCGTATGGGTCGAGGCAATTGAAGATCCATGAAAAGAATTACCCTACGCATGATTTAGAGTTCGCTGCTGTGATTTACGCCCTGAAGTTGTGGAGACACTTGTTGTACGGCGTGTCGTGCAAGATTTACTCGGACCACAAGAGCTTGATTTATGTGTTCTCTCAGAAGGAGTTGAACCTGCGGCAGCGAAGGTGGTTGGAGTATGTTGCGGATTACAATGTAGATATCTTATACCATCCAGGTAAGGCAAATGTTGTAGCTGATGCCTTGAGTAGGAAATCTGCCGTGTTTGGTTTGTCGGTTCAGACTTTGGTGGAAGAATTTTACCTGATGAATATTGCTGTGAAACCCAAGGATGGGTTATCTTCTGTGGAAGCGGCCGAGCCTTCATGGATAACTCTTACGAGATTACATCAAAAGGAAGATCCAGATTTGCAACATCTGCGCGGTAGAACTGAAAATGATGAACTGCCAGACTTTTCGATTGATCGAGAAGGCACGTTGAAGTATCGTGGCCGATTCTGTATCCCTGCGGTGGATGAAATTCGGGAGAAGATTTGTGAGGAGGCTCATGAATCTAGTTTGGCGTACCATCCGGGTTCGACAAAAATGTATCTTGACTTGAAGAAGATTGTTTGGTGGCCTGGAATGAAGAAGGACATTGCGCTGTTCGTGGCTAAATGCTATACCTGCCAGCGTGTGAAAGCCAGTCACCAGAGGCCCGGAGGAAAGCTGGTACCGTTAGATATCCCGATGTGGAAATGGGAAAGTTTATCGATGGATTTCATTACTGGATTGCCGAGGTCCCCTCGTGGACATGATTCGGTGTGGGTAGTTGTCGATCGTTTGACCAAGTGCGCACACTTCATACCATTTAAGATCAGTTACTCGATGGAGAAAATCGCATCTTTGTGCCTGCAAGAGGTGATCAGATTGCATGGAGTGCCAGTGAGCATAATCTCTGATCGAGATTCAAGGTTTATGTCTCGCTTTTGGCAGAGTTTGCAGGGTGCTTTGGGTACCGATCTGCGATATTCTATGGCGTATCACCCGCAAACGAATGGTCAGACAGAAAGGGTGAATCAGATTATCGAGGATATGATTCGCTGTTATATTTTGGAGCACGGAGGAGCCTGGGACGAAAGGCTTAGGCTGATGGAGTTTGCTTATAATAACAGCTATCAGGAGAGTTTGCAGATGGCTCCGTTCGAGGCCTTATATGGAAGACGGTGTCGTACACCGTTGTTTTGGGCAGAAGTTGGTGAGGAACCAGTGCTTGGACCTGAAGCTCTAGAAGAAATGAGTATCTCGGTATCTCAGATTAGAGAAAAGCTCCGCATAGCTCAAGAGCGGTGTGAAAAGTATGCCAATCGGCGAAGGACTGAATTGGAATTTGCTCTGAACGACTTGGTTTTTCTGAAAGTATCGCCGATGGCCGGAGTGAAGCGATTTGGGAAGAATCATAAATTAGATCCGAGATACGTTGGGCCGTTTCAGATTATTGAGCGTATTGGGGTTGCTGCTTACAGGCTTCTGTTGCCCGATTCCTGCTCTGGTGTGCACGATGTGTTCCACGTGAGCCAGTTGAGGAAGTGTGTTCCGAATGAGAGGCAAGTTCTGAATTCAGTGCCTGCACTGCAACCTAATCTCACGATTGTAGAAGAGCCGGTCCGTATTCTGGAGAAGCAAGATAAGGTGCTGCGAAGAAAAGTCATTCCCATGGTAAAGGTCCTGTGGAGCAATCAGGATGTTCGAAGCGCGACTTGAGAGTTAGAGTCGGCTATGAGGGAATCTCACCCTCAGTTATTCGTGTAGCTTCTTCGGTAAGTACTCTCTCTCTTAGTACTGTTTACCTTCCGATTAATTCCTTTGTTCTGTACGTTATGTCGAAAGTTTCGGGGCGAAACTTTTTTGAAGGTGGGGTGGCTGTAACGCCCCCGATTTTCGAGTTTCCCTGGGTGCGGTCCGTTTTAGTTCGGGCGTTACCATCTCGTGTTCGAGGGAGCGTGTATCTCGTACTCGTAGTTATTTTGAAATAATAAAGCTAAATTATACAGCTTTAATAATAATATTAATAACCTTAGGAGTGGGCAACTTTCGTAAAAGAGTAATATAAAATGAACTCAAGTTTTCAATATAATACATATATAAAACACATGTATTTTGTCAAAATATATATAATTCCTTGTCAAGAGAGTTCCCAGATTTTATATAAAAATGTATATATATATATATATATATTTCATCTTATCAAAAGAATAACGACCTGGGAGAGTGTGCCCCCTTTATGAAAGAAAAAAAAAAACTCTCTTCTTCTTCTTCTTCACGCCATTGAGACTGTACTGGGTTCAGAAAAAGAGAAAGTTGAGTTTAGAGAGAGAAAGGGTGAAACGAGTGCTTTGGAGGTGATTTCTCTCCCGTCAGCGGCTAGATTTCTCATCGGAGGCCGGAAATCAAAAGCTCTCGGCGAGGGCTTTCCGGCTAGGTTCTTTTCGTAGCGAGCAACGGTGATTCAGCGGCGATTTAAGGCAAGTAGATCTCCATTTCTGTCTGGACCTTCCTTGTTTCTATTTTAGGTGAGAAAAATCTGATGTTTATCCTTCTATGGTTGTTTTTATCATTTTTATCGTTTTGTATCATCGATCTGGGTGTTTATACTCAAAAATATTCGAAATTATGTTTAGTTATGCTGCAGCAAGTGTTAGGATAGGTTAGATCGTCGAAACGGCTTTTAAAACGCGAAAACCCAACTTTTTACTGCAATTCGTCGAAACCTCCCGTGAAAACCCGTGAAATACGTGAAATCTCGTGGAATTCGTCGGGATGATCCCGTGAACATCCGACGAAATTCGTCGGGACTTCATGGGTCAACCCAGGAAATCGTTTAAGTCAGATTCGTCGAAACGTCCCGTGTAAACTCGACGAATTTTTCATAAATTCGTCGGGAGACCCTTGTCCCGTGTAAACTCGACGAATTTTTCATAAATTCGTCGGGAGACCCTTGTCCCGTGAAATCTCGTGGAATTCGTCGGGATTCCACGAGAGGGAGCTAGCGCCAGCGCTAGCTAGCTAGCGCCGGCGGTAGCTCCTCTTCCTTATTTTGTGCCCCCCAGCTCCAAGTGTGATCGTCATGTCATGTCATGTTGTCGGTATACGTCAGAAGGTCCCTGTACCCTTTAGTTCAATAGATATACCCGGGGACCGTGGTTGCCATTTTCGAAAGATCGTGAGAAGGCTTGTTTCCTCCGAGAGGTGATACCCGTTAGTGGGGTTATGTTATTATATGATGGGGAAAGTATTATTTTGGGTCGTTGGATGGATAGTGACTCGGTAGGTCCGCCACCACGATACCTTGTTTCTAGTTTGTCTGTTGGAAGGTCGGTGACCCGATGTGTTCCGCCTTCGCAGCAATGTTTGAATGCGAGATGGTAGTGACACCGTCGTGTTCGCCATCACATTCCTCGCCTCATCATGTAGTAACATTTGGGAAAAATCTGTGCGTTCGATGCACTCCGAGTTGACATTACTTATGATTGTCAGATTTCTTTCTCTCTGGTTTGCTTGCACCCGCTTTGGGCTGAGGCATTCTTCGGTTTTGAATGCTTCAGGTTCAGGTACTTAGCCGTGCTACTCCAGGGTTTTGCTCCTACTGGACGGCGTGCTAATACTCTTGTTTTCTTTTCTCTGGTGAGGAGTTGTACTTTACTTTACTTTGTATATCATCTAACTTTGACTACTATGGGTTCGTGTCAGTTGTTGGCGCCCTTAGTGCCTTGCTTATGCTTTAGTAGTTTTCTTTTTTTTTTATCTCCGCTCTGTTTATATTTATATGCTCTTGGGAACGGTTTTATGTTAGGATGCTTAGTAGATACTTTAAAGTATATATATATATATATAAAAGCTGCATCCTTACATTAATGGCACAATTTATGCATAAACTTACTACCTTTTAAAGCGTATCAAACGATTCCTTATACCTCTTTAAGTATAAATATAATTATGTCATCAAACTTGTATTTATGTAAAGAGATCATATATTCTGCTGCGTAAAATACTTTCTTTTACTTGTGGACTACATGAGCCACTGACCGAGGGACACGGTCCAAAGCTAAAAACCTATGATTCTCTTCAATAAAGAAACATCTTATTGTTTGAAATGTTGTTTATCGGTTAGCCTGAGCGTCAGGGGTTGTCCCCTCCCTGACGTGGCATCGCAGCGCGTAGTTTCCCCTCCACTCTGATGTAACATTTATGGTGGGAAAATGCGGGTTGTGACAACCTCTGAGCCCGGAAACCACGGCTCGAGAGGAGTTCAGACTGGTGTAGCTTGCTCTTACTTCTTCTGAATTCAATCACTAGACCGGAAACTCAAGGCAAAGAACCTCACTCACACGGTGGAAAACTATAAACAGACCCCTCGAGCTGCAGCGAGGAGGTCCCGCAACAAACCGGAAGATCTCAGAGAACTTCCCCTCCCAAGCCAATTTCTGAGCTGGGCACCTTGGAGAGTGCTAAAGAGCCTCTGTATGCCCACCCGGAAATAAAGGTGAGCTATAAGACAAAACTCTATAGCCAACCAAAGCTAACTAGAGGAGAGAGAAACAAGTGAGAGATCCTCTCCAAAGGTGCCCTTGGGGGGGGGGGGGGGGGGGGGGGGGGGTCTACTTACAGTTTTCTTAAAATAGTCTTCCGATAGCTAAATCCCGCCTTTTGGTTTTACTAAAAGCAGCCCAAATTGGTCTGCCAATAGCGGAATCCCGCTGTTTAGAATGGCTAACTGCATGCCAAAATGGGATCACTTGGAAAAACAGACCACCAACCACACATGCGTTTCCATGCTACTCTAAGCCGACTCGTCGGAGTGGCGAGAGCCCAGTAGAGCTGGGACTCCCCACTCGCACCGAGATAGGGGCGAGTGCCCGCTAGAGGCGAGTACAAGCTGAGGACAGCCACTCGACCGACTAACTCGTCAAATCCCAGTCTCGCTCCAGATCATCTGATGGCTTGATGAATCCACCGACAAACATGGGGGTGTACACAATCTCCGCTCTTTGCGAGTTTGCCTCAAGCATAGAAAGATAGGTCATCCCCTACTATTTGGAGAGTGCCTTGATGTTGAGAATCTTCTAGTGGGTCCCACTGGGGGCTATATATAACAAGGGGAACCCCCCTGTCACAACCCGCATTTTTTCAATATATAAATATAACGTCAGAGTAAGAGAAAACACGTGTCATGATGCCATGTCGTGCATGGGATAACTGCAGATGCTCAGGCAGTTCTATATTTACCCCATTCTTTATAAAAGACATAAACTTTATGTTTAAATCATAATTTAAGTTTGAAGGTGTAAAACACCGTGTGTCTCGGTTTAGTGGATCATCTAGTCCACAACCAAGAAAGTATAATTATACGCAGTGAAAAATACATATTTTACTTTAGGTCGTCCTACGTGAACAGGAGAACTCTACTAGCAATCTAATGATATGCACTTTCTAGATTTAGTATAGATACAGATCGCCAGCCTCTGCTCTAGTTTTCTCGTCTAAGGCACGAGCGGTCAAGTTATGTCGAGATCGCCAGACCGGGCGGTCTGGTCTTTTTCTCTCTTTTTATTATTAGCACCCCTTACCACTGCCCCGACTCTCCTATATCCTGGGTATCCCGTAATTTTTGGATCTGCCCATTTGGGCAGCCTCCACGTCTATAAATAGAGGGGTAGGGGTACCTGGAAAGGGACTTTTGGCTTCGAGGTTCCATCTTACAACCTGTGTAAGTGGTCTCGAATTCTGTCACTTTTCTACCTCTTCCTCTGGCCTATTCTGGACTTCCATCCTGCAATCTCTTTTGAGATTAACTGAAACAGTTTTCCCCTCAGAGGTCTCTCCTCTGGCATCTTCCATCTCGAGTAACCTGCACTTCACAGTTTTTCCCTATCCTTTTCTAGTGTGAGTTTTGGAGGTGCACTTTTTGAATCAACAGAACGAACACGCGACCTTCAGATTTGAAGTGTCCATGTGAAATCAGTAGACTTTTTGAGATGTCAGACTGTGATGGTCAGGCCGGTCAGTTTGTCGGCGATCTCCCTTCTTCAGCGAGTGTGATCTCTCTAGAAGTTCTTGAGCTTCGAATGGAGCTCCACCTCGCTCAAGCCTGCCGGGATGCCGCCCAAGTCCGCCAGGAGACCGCTCAGCAGATTGAGTCAATGAATCAATTGTTGTCCGAGCTCTCCAAGAGATTGTTGCCTCAAGCTGATCAGGTCGTGACCCCTGGTCGGTTGGTCGCCAGTCAGACTCTAGACCGCGCGACCCCTCATCCCGTTGCTCCCTTGCGGTCTCAAGGTGAGGAGTTCGCCGCCCGTTAGGCTTTTTTCAGGGGAGCAGCCCAGGGATCTCCAGCTCGAGCCCTAAATTTCTAGGAGGATAATGTTTATCCTCCAGCTCTCGCTTCTACCCCTCTTGTACCATCAGGTGTTTATGAGGCAGAAGAGCCCTCTCCTTTTTCTAATAGGATCCGTTGGGAGCCAACTATGCATGGATTTAGAGAGCCAAGGATGCCTATGTTTACTAGGGATAGTGATCCCAGTTCTCATCTCCAAGCCTTTGAATCCACAGTCGCTCTGAAAACTCTCTCAGATGCAATGAGGTGCAAGTTGCTGATCACCTCTCTTGATGGGTAGGCAAGGGAGTGGTTTTATAATTTACCTCCCGAGTCCATCTCTTGCTCCACAGTTCTGAAGCAGGAGCTTCTTCTGAGGTTCGTTACCTCAAAGAAGAGGAAGAGTGGTCCTGCGGCCCTCTTCAAGATCAATCAAAGTGAAAACGAGACAACAGCCTGCTTCATCGACCGTTTTCAAAGAGAGATTCTGGAAATAAGGGATGTTGATCCCTCGTTATATATGGTTGCCTTGATAAATGGTTTGCAGGAGGGACCTCTCAAGTTTGAGATCACAACCAGAGAGCCGAGCTCTTATCAGGAACTAATCAGCATCGCGAATAGGTTCATAGAAGGGGAAGTAAACAACCATGTTTATGTTTCCAATTTGACTTGCAAGGCAGTTCAAAAAGGCTCCATAGGTTTTCCTCCAGCCCCTCCATTGTTAAAAAAATCGTCGCGACATGAATTCCAACCTCCAGCTCAGAGAGGAAGGAATTTTTGTCGCCATCATCCCTACCAGGGGCATCATCAGTTTCAACCCCAAGTGCCCTTATTACCAGCTCCAGTCACCCCAGCTCCCCAGCAAGTTCCCATTCATCAAATTCACTTTGTTCAGCCTCCTCCCCCGCTCCCTCAGCATTCTTTTAATGATTCTCAAGAATAATTTACCGAGCTCAATGTCCCGATGAGTGAGGTAATTCAGATCCTCCAGAAGCAGCCTTTTTTACAAAAGGCCAGCCCCCATGCAGTCTGATCCGAGATCCAGAAACCCTTCTCTCTATTGTGAGCATCATAGAGAGAAAGTTCATCTGACAGAGAATTACAGAGCTCTCTGAATGTTGGTGGAGAAGCTTGTGAAGGAAGAAAGCTGCAGGGGCTGCTGCAAAAAGATAATCCTTCTAAAGCCTCCACCTCCAAGAGAAAAGAAGTGGTAGAGGTCCACTGGGAGTGTGAAGAGGTCGACGACGTTGGCCACCTTGGCAATGTCGGTTACCCTAGTGAGTGTGTGGATGCAAACGATGAAGGAACATTGGGTAACCTTTTTTGCATCCATGGGGTAGCAGGGCTCGAGTCTTCAAAGAAGGCTAGCTTGGCCATAGTTTTTAGATCAGAAGTTGTCGTTACCTCCTCTTCCCCCCTATCTAAGGAATGGTTACTTTCAGGCAAGAAGATCTTTCTCCTACCGCCAATCCTTTCAACTACGCAGTCGTTATAAAGGCGGTCATTGAAAATTATACGCTGGAAAATATTTTGATTGATACCGGGAGCTCAGTGAATCTTCTCTTCAAACCCACTTTCGAGGCTCTGAAGACCGGGAAGACTGTTCCTTCCACCGAAGGGCGACTCTATGATTTCTCTGGAGAGAAGAAGGAAGTAGAAGGAAACGTCACTCTCTCAGTGATGCTTGGGGGAATTACAAAGCTAGTCAAATTGATAGTCATTGAAGCTCCGAGTAGCTACAATGCAATTTTTGGGAGGCCAATTTTGAATGAGTATCAAGCGGTTGTTTCCACTTACCACCTCACAGTGAAGTTTTCCTGGAATGGCAAACAATACCAGATCAGGAGAGATTCGAGGAAAGCTCAGGAATGCTATGTAAAGTCAGTTAATATGATTGAATCTTTCTCCCTTCAGGTAGCTGAAGCCTCTTTTGTCCTTCAAATTTCCAATCCTGATGAAGCTATGGAAGAGGCCGCGGAAGAAGTGGCAAGAGATGGTGTTCGCTTGGAATCCGCCCAAGCAACTCAAGTGGTGCCCATCAACAATGAATATGAGAGTAGAGCTCTCTCAATCAATGCGGATCTGCCTGAAGCTGAGAAGGATCAACTCATCTCCTGCCTCCTGCAGAATTTGGATATATTGGCTTGGTCAGCAGATGATATGCCAGGAGTTGATCTGGACGCTCCTTGCCACCATCTCAATATTGATCCAGCTTTTACGCCTATCAAGCATAAGAAAAGAGCGGTTGCAATGACCCTAGCTCAAGCAATCCGGGAGGAGGTGGAAAAGCTTATCAATGCTAATTTTGTTAAGGAAATTCAATACCCCGAGTGGGTATCGAATGTTGTAATGGTAAAGAAAGCTGGTGTGAAGTGGCGAATGTGTGTGGACTATACCAAACTTAATAAAGCTTGCCCTAAAGATTGCTACCCCTTGCCTCAGACAGATTCTCTAGTTGATTCTGCGGTAGGGTACTCTTGCATGAGTTTTTTAGATGTGTTCTCTGGTTATCACCAAATAAGAATGCATAAGCCCGATATCCCTCACACCTCATTCATTACGAATGACGAATGTTTCTGCTATCTCGTAATGCCTTTCGGGCTAAAGAATGTTGGTGCTACTTATCAGAAAATGATGGACACCATTTTAAAACTCAAAAAGGAAGAAATTTAGAAGTTTATGTTGATGATCTTATAATAAAAACAAGCTTTTCTCAGCTCATCTTAACGACTTGAATGAAACATTTGCAACTCTCCGAACCTTCAATATGAGGTTGAACCCTTTGAAATGCATTTTTAGAGCTAACAAAGGAAAGTTCATCGGCCATCTCCTTACTCCGGAGGGGTTAGAGCCAAATCCCGATAAGGCGAAGGTTATCCTAGAGTTGTCACCTCCCAAAACCCCTAAGGAAGTTCAGCAGCTGGGTGGGAGGATGGCAGGCTTGAGCCATTTCATCTCCCGCTCAGGGGATAAGAGTGCTCCATTCTTTAAAACTCTTCATGGATGAGCTAAGTTTGAATGGACAAAGGAGTGTGATGATGCGTTTGATCTACTCAAAAAACAGCTAACGTCTACCCCTCTACTCCAAAGCCCGAGAGAGGGAGAAGATCTCTTTTTGTATCTTGGTGTCGGTTTTGATGCTATCAGCTCTGTGCTGGTAAGAGAAGAAAAGAAGAAGCAATATCCAGTTTATTACGTGAGTAAAGTGTTGAAGGATGCGGAAGCTCGGTATCCGATCCTTGAAAAGTTGGCTTTAATGCTTGTGGTCTCAGCGCGAAGGCTAAAACCATATTTCCAAGCTCATTCTATTCACGTTGTTATTGATCTTCCATTAAAGAGCGTATTGAAAAAACCGGAACACTCAGGTAGATTGGCAAAGTGGGTGATAGAGCTTAACGAGTTTGATATCTTCTATATTCCTAGAGTGACGATCAAAGCTCAAGTGTTAGCAGATTTTATGATCGAAGCAAAGGAAGTTAGCTCAGAAAAAGAAGTTGGAAAACCTTTGGCATGGACAATCTATATAGATGGAGCTTCCGAGAGAAATTCATCAGGAGCCAGAGTTGTGTTAGTTAATCCCAATGGGGTTAGATTGAATCAAACTCTCAAGTTCTATTTTCCAACAATGAACAATCAGGCGGAGTATGAAGCCTTGCTCGCCGGCCTTAGATTTGCAAGAGAGCTAGGGATCGAGGATGTTCAAGTTATAACTGATTCTCTAGTGATGTTGTCTTAAGTAAACGGAACCTATGAAACTAGAGATTCTATTTTAAAATAATATCAAATGTTGGTGAAGATTAAGATAGGGAAGTTCAAAAGCTTCACTATTCAGCATATTCCAAGGGAAGAGAACGTGGAAGCTGACGAGTTGACCAAATTCGGTCTCCTTTCAGGAGGAACTACTTAGAATTATTTCATCCAGCTGTTGAAAAAGGAGACATCATGTTGATTGATCAACGACCATCCTGGATGGATCCCCTTAACTCTCTATCTCTCAAGTGGAGAATTCCATCCGGCGGTAAAAGACAAGAAGCGATTTAAGTTAAAAGCAGCTTATTATTATCTTGTTGCAGGAATTCTCTACAGGAAAACTTTTCTCTCGCCTTTGGCAAAATGTGTCTCTGAAGAGGAAGTTCCAATTGTTCTTCGAGAGGTGCATTCGGGAGAGTGCGGCAGTCACTATGGAGCTAGAACCTTAGAAAAAAGGATTCTAAGGCAAGGTTATTTCTGGCCCCAGATGACGAAAGATGCAGAGAGGTTCGTAAAAAAGTGGGTTCAATGCCAAGAGTTCGCTCCTCTTCAGCATCAAACAGCTCAGCAACTAAAGTCAATAACAACTCCATTGCCATTTGTTGTTTGGGGAATGGATTTGATTGGACATTTCAACTTGGCTAGTAGTCAGCGCAAATTTATTCTAGTGACGATCGATTATTTCAGCACATGGCTCGAGGCAAAGGCGCTAGCTAAAATTACCACTCAAGTTGTGAGGAATTTTATCTGGGGAGAGATAGTATGTAAACATGGAATTCCAATGGCAATCATCACAGATAATGGTCCACAATTCAATAACTCGGGCCTTATAACTTTCTGTGATCAAATCGACACTAAATTACGATTTGCTTTTGTGCATCATCCTCGAAGTAATGGCCAGGTAGAAGCCGCAAATAAACTCATAATCAACCTTTTGAAGAAGAAAGTTGAGAATCTCAGAGGCAATTGGGCAGAGCAATTACCTTTGGTGTTATGGTCTCTCAGGATGACTCCAACCTCAGCTACCAGAGAAATTCCCTTCAGATTATCTCATGGCTCGGAAGCTCTCATTCCCGTTGAGTTTGAAGTTAAGAGTCCAAGGGTATTATTATCTCAACAACATCCAGATAGCTGGATGGAAGGGAATGATGAAGAGTTAAGATGCAGCCTTGATCTCATTGAAGAATTAAGGGATACAACAACCATCAGGCAAGAAGAAGTAAAAAGGAGAATGACTAAATATTTTGACAAAAAAGTTCGAGTTAAGGAGTTTGTTGTTAGTGATCTCGTCCTTAAAAAGGCTGACACGGCAACAAGATTTGGCTCGGTCGGAAAACTTAATCCAAATTGGACAGGGACATTCATTGTTAAAGAAGCGCTCAAGAATGGAGCTTATCGTCTCCAAACTTATGAAGGGGAAGATCTATCTCACACTTGGAGTGGAGATGATATCAAGCGCTTCTTTTCCTAAAAACTTGTATTCTTTTCCGTCTTTTTCTTTCCTTCAATTTTGCAAGTATTACATGGTGTGGTTGTAACCTCTTGCATTATGCATATCGAAAAGAAAGCATAAAAGATATGTTGGCTAACTTTCAAAAGCTAAAGACCCTGCCAAGTGAGATATCGAAGGATCCTACTTGCATCCCCCTCGTCTTGAAGCTTGAGATATAAATCTACCATGACCACAAGTAGCGAGGAGATTTCGCACTTGTATAGTAATAGCTCGCCAAGCTCATGCAGAGGAACATTAGGATGTTGGGTCCTTGCTAACATCTGACACACCTCTGCATCAAGGTAGGTACGGGTGAATGTTCAGCTATGTTGTGCATTTCAGGACATCGTTACAGCCTTGATGACCTTTCAGGGAAAGCAATGTCGGTATAGCCTCCGCGGCATAACCACACCTGCCCTATAGATCATCATGCCCTGTAACTCTCAAATACTCATTGGTGAAGTGATCGCCAAGAGACGGCCGGTTGCATCTATGGCCGTTATTAGAGCCCTTTAGTGGCTAGGGTGTTACAATCTTAATGATCTCTTGAGGAAAGCAATGTCGTTATAGCCTCCGCGGCATAACCACACTTGCCCTTTTTATCATTTGGAGTTGTTCACCTCTTCCTCTCTCTCTCTCTTTTTGAAAAATGTTAGAATTATGATGATCCCTTGAGGAAAGCAATGCTGACTTAGCTTTCAAGCATGGTCGCACCTGCCCTTTCGATCATTACAAATTCTATCTCTCAAAGCTATTTTTTTCTTAATGGGCGGTCTGAGGTTTGTGGAAATCGCCGGTCATAAAATACTCTACTATTTTGGAAATGGAGTGGTCTAAAGCAATTAAGACCGCCGCCTAAGTTTTTTGGGACTCTGTAAAAATCATAAATGATCTGAAATATTACTATATGTTTATGGTTCTAATCTGTGGAAAGGCGGTCTGAAAAATTTGAGGTCGCCGCCGGGTTTCCTCTAAGTTCTTGTCTTTAGGAAGCAGGATCATTTATAACCTTTCTAATATCTGCTCATATCAATCGGTCTGGCAATATGAAGACCATAGAGCTACCTTCTATAGCGACCTAAAAGATATGAGATCGCTGGTTATCTACCGTAAAAGGGTCGTTTCTTCTAAATATCATCCAGGGAAGGAGCGGTCTAGATTATTGAAGATCGCATCTCTCATTCTTCTTAGAGGTTATTCAGAATCGGTATTTGTGGATTATAATCTTTTATCTCTGTAAATCTTGAAAGCTGCGATCGTCATATGACAAGCGATCTAATACAGTCGTGTTATAATGGAACTCACACAATTTTTCATCATCCCTTAGGTGGTTTAATAAATACGATACCACTATTATTAATTATCGTATTCTTTTAACCAGTATGCAGCATTTCCTTACATAATTGTTTATTTGAGCTCAACGAATACCTAAAGCATTGAGATCCAATGTTATTTCTATCTCGTAAAATCTAGACCGCTGAGACGAAGATTATTGCTGATATAATTACCGATTGAGATACGTGAGATCGCAAATGATGAAAATTAGTCGCCTCGCAAAAAAAAGTGATCGACATAAACACAGATAAATAATATAAGCATTCATCCATATAAGAGAAAGGTATGTCAAATTTCTATTTATATTTTATAGTCTGGTTACATTGATCGACCGGTCTTAATACCGGTGACCGCTTAAGAAAAACGAGCAGCTACAAAGGAAAATCTATTTGATTTTCGATCTCTTCGGAGACCGCTCATCTGAAGAAGAAGAACTAGACTCCTCTGAAGATTCTTCTAAATTCTCGGGAGAGATTTTAGAGCCAGAACTTGATCCCGCAGCAGAGCTTATATCATTGCCTTCAACATACTGTCTTTCACTCGCTTCATCTCCCTCAATATCAACATCTTCTTCTCCTTCTTCTTCTTCTTCTTCAGCAGCGATCTCACCTGTTGTGATCGATTGTTCATCTATAACTCTTGCTGCATCTGGGAAGAGATCGACGAATTTGACATCTTTGAACTCATAAATAAGAGCGCCGCGAGCACAAAGCTCTGAGATCATCTGCTCTGCAGTGTCTTTCACATGATGCATTAAAGCATTCTGGAAATCTTGATTCTCCGCATCATATGCAGCTCTCTTTGATTGCTGCAAGAAGAAAAATGGTCAGATCGCGTGGTCACAAGAAAGAAAAAGAGAAACTTCAGGTAAAATAGCTGTACATTTAGTTCTTCCTGCATGGGTTCGATATCCCTCAAGGCACCTCGCAGAGATCGCCCCATATGGTGGTTCAAGACCGGGCTCCTAGCGGTTGCCTGCGCACAGAAATCAGGGAGCAAGTTGGTCTCAATGTTGTAGGCCTCCCTTGCATTGCTTTTTCCATAAAGAGCGACGGTGATCGCGAAAGCATCGCACGTCAGCTTTCCACCCCAGGAAGGGAGATCGGTTGATACTTTTACATTTTTGCCTTTTGCGCCCCACTTGAGAAGGGGCTTTCCTTTGGTATCTTTCGTTTTCTTCGAAAAACCGATCCGAGGAAATGGTTCGCTGGCGGTCTCAGATCCACCACCGAACCCCGTGATCTCACGTTCGCGGTCTCGCTTCTTCCTTTGCTCCCTCTGGGTAAGCACTTCAGCTGGAGCCATAGGGTCAGCCGCGGGAATGATAAAGGTCGCTGAAAAGAAAATAGTTAGAAGAAATATAAATGAAATTATGCTGAGATCGTAGGAGACCGTAAGTAAAACTGCTTACTCTCTTCTGGAGAAACCGCAGCGATCTGAGGCCAGATCGCCAGATAATGAATGAGGTCAAGGCGCTTGCCCGCCAAGAAAGCCAAGATATTAAGCTCGCTTTCCGAGAAAGTCTTGAGCTTTCTGAAAATCTTCTCCGCCCTTGGGGATGGTTGGCTGCTGAGACCACCAAGATCGACTTCAAAAACTAAATATCTCTCCGTCCAGAAAGGGTCCTTGTTAGGGTGATTCAAAACTTTTATTCCATTACATGAAAAATATACTAATCCTTTAAATTCTTCTTTTTCTGCCCTTCTTTTAGCGACTTCACAGTAAAGGTCACGCGAAAGAGATCCATGTATAATTTTATCTTTTCCGATCTCAAGTAGTTTACAAAAACGTTCATGAGACCGATGGAGTTGGGAGGTAAATGGGCAAGCACAAAACCATAATATTCCATCACCTCAAGAATTTCCCAAGGAAGAGGTAATTTCAGGCCGTATATGAAGTGATCGATGGGAATAATATATTTATTCTCTTCTCCAAAATTTAACCCTTCATCCTCTGTCGGCGGTCTCACCACGATCTGATTATAAGCCATACATTTTCCCAGAAAGGCTAAGTATTCATCATTTGAAAGCCTGGAGGAATTTTGATCAACATTTAGGAAGGTTTCAACGGAAGAAACTCGAACGAACACCATTATGGGAATTCACTGAGATCGATGTTTCGGGCGCATTCAAAAAAGCATAAAATGAAGAAACTTAAGACATCTATTTATAGGACAGGAAGGGTGATATCATAATCATTACTTTTTATGAGACCGCCCAGGAAGCGCGCCAGACCGCTGAACCTGCTTGAGAATTAAGACGCAACATGCAATATCTTCGACCTCAAAAAGAAGCGATCACAATAATCATCTAATAAACATCACATAAATCACAAAAAGAAGCAAAGGAGATCAACATCACAACAATTAAACGGGTCAGATGAAACGAAAGTCAAATTTTCACAATATATTACAAGACCAAATTGTTCATAATTATCATCTCGAGACCACTCAAAATTAAGAATAAAATTTATCTCCTTGGCTGACGTTTTCTTCCTATGAAGGTCGCGACATCTTGCATTTCGTTAACAACAGACAGAGCAGTCACCAAGCTTTGATTTGCTGACTTTGCAGCGCGATGAATTTTAGCGACCTCCCGGTCTACCTATTCCATAGGAATAACCATTATTTCTGAGGTCGGCCTTTCTTCTGGGTGACCTCCAGAAGTCCCTGGCTTCATCATCATGGGAGCATAGCTAACTCTAAGAGAAGCGACCTCAGCGGCCAGCGCATCAGACTTCCCTTTATAATAATCAGCATGTCTTTCTGCCCTCAGAAGCACCCTGGTATGGTCGCCAATTTTCAGTTCGCTCTCCTCGCGGACTTGCTTTTCCTTGGCTAGCAACTTTTCTTCAAAATCAGCGGCCAGCGCTCGGAGCTGATCATCGCGAGCCCGCTCCCGATCTCACATTGTTCTAACATCCTCAAATATGGGTGTGAGAACATCAGCGAGCTGAGGAGGAAAAACCAGCGGTTGCTGCTGGATTTCCCCCTATTCAGGAGCTGGATCAACCTCATCAACATCTGCAGTCAGAAGAATAGAACAATTAGCCTAGCTGCAAGCAAATCAAAAACAAAAGAGCTCGCATAAGAAGAATACTCATGGAGAAATCAAGACCGCTGTCACGCAAGGTATTTTCAGTATCTTTTGTGACCGCAGGGCCTGCGGTCAGCAAAAGGCGGTCTGATTCTCTTAATCGCTCGAGGTTCATTCTTTCTAACTCCCTCTTCTGCTACCTCTCTCATTCTTTTCGCCTTCTTTTTAACTCTGCATTGCTAACGAGGATGTCATCTATTTCAATAATGACGATCTCACGCTGCTCTTTTGGAGATCTAGGTCAAAAGCAAGTAATGGAAATAATTCAAGCGGTCTCATGGCTGGATCTACCTTACCAGTTCGCAGGGCGGAGACCACTATAGCGCGGTCTGCCGCTGCTTTATTCAGCTGAGCATCCAGGTCGGCAGAGATATTTATCAGACCGCGGGTTAGCGCGACCTTCTCTTTTTTAATCTGCTGAATTCATTCTATCTCCCCTCCTTCCTCGGTGGCCTTCTTTTTCTTCTTCTTATTTTTCTTCTCCTTTTCTTTTTCTGTGGCGATCTGCATCGCCCTTTCTTCTTCTCTTTTCTTATCAGCAGTGATCTGCGCTGCCTTCATTTCTTCCTCCCGCAGCTTCTCGGCAGCGATCTGTGCCGCCCTCGCTTCCTCCTCTTTCTTTTGTTCAGCAGCAATCTGCATCGCTTCATCCTCCTTCTCTTTCCTTTCCTTCTCTTCTTTCTCTTTCCTGATCTCCTCTTCTGCGATCTTCCTATTTTGCTCCTTAGCGGCCTCTCGCAGGTTCTCAGTTTCAAAAGGATCGACCACTTGCGAGATTGGGCGAACAAGACCGTTAGAAGAGTCATAGTTAAGATAAGCAATTAACTCTGGTTCTGCCCCTCCGGAAGAAAGAGAGTCTGCAGAAGAAAATGGAAGGTCATTTTGACTTCTTATATTCCCATAAGCCTTTTCGGAAAGTGGTGGATTCACATATTCAGGAAGTGAGACCGCTTCTTTGGCGATCACTACTTTATTATCCACATTTTTTTCTTTTCTTACTAACTTTTCCAGAAGGACTTGTGCCTTTTCTTTTCTTTCTCTCACAGCTTCTTATTGTTCCGCGACCTGTTGCCTCAATCTTCCAGCTGAGGCTGCCTATTCTTGTAGTCTAGTTTTAATAACTTCAGCAGACGTGGTCTCTCCGGTCAATTCAGTGGCCTGCCTGAGAGCTTCCTCAGATTTATGACAGTCAAAAGTAATAGACACGCTTGCAAGTTCAAGCGCAGGAGGTCCAGAAGAGGTGGCCGTCAAATCTATAATATTCAAGGCCGACAAGACCCTGTCCCCCCAGTAGTTAAGTTGATTTTTTTTCTCAGAAGCGATGGAAATCTCCTTCGTCCCACCTTTGCAGTTTCTCTGGGAGGTTAGACCGCTAGCGTCTTCTTGGAGCCGGCCATCTCCTTCTTCCCTTTCGTAGAAAGCGCATTGAGTGATCGCTTAGAAATTCAGTCCAGAATGCTCACCATCTCAGCTTTTGTCTCGGACTCAGAAGTGGTGATAGCTTAAAAAGTCAGCTCGCAGCTCTTTCCATAAGTTTCTGGATGCTGGGGCCCTTAAGTTGTATTTATCGTTTCCCTCACATTTATGTCGGTCGCGGTCTCGACGGTCAAAGTAAAACATTTCCGAAGTTCTAGTGAAACTTGAAAATGTATGGGGATCATTTTTGCCTAGAAATCTGTGACCCCTCCTCTCCAGTCAGAATGGACCTTTCTAGCGGTCTCAGTTTTGGGAGACCGCCCAGATCGCTAGACTCTGCTCTGGTTTTCTCATCTAAGGCACGAGTGGTCAGGTTATGTCGAGATCGCCAGATCGGGGGGTCTGGTCTTTTTCTCTCTTTTTATTATTAGCACCCCTTACCACTGCCCGACTCTCCTGTATCTGGGGGAACCTGTAATTTTTGGATATGCCCATTTGGGCAGCCTCCGGCGTCTATAAATATAGGGCACAATTTTCTGAAAAATTGTGCCAAAAATTTTCTGAAAAATTCCAACTTCTCTAATTATTAACTTCTGAAAAGTGTTTTACTACTATTATCATTCTACTTCACTTTCAGAAAAATAATATAGGCTTTTGGTAACTTTTCTCGTCTAAGGCACGGGATTTCTACCTAAATTTCAAACTATCATAACTTTTTATCCACTTGTCAGAATTTCACCCACAATAGCTTTTCAGAATAAGGTCGAGAAGCTCTATGCATTGGCAAACCAGCTTTGCTTGTTTGAGTTCATTTTGACCCCTCAGATTGCCAAAATTCAACTCTGTTTAGAAGTTACCTCAGTTTTTCTTTTTCCTTTTTCGACAATTTGTGTCTATGTTTTTACGTCACAGGCTCCTGGGTATCCTTCCAATGACTTAGAAATTCTTACTCTAGTTATCCTATACTGCCATGACATAAAAGTAGAAAATTGGAAAGTTAAAATTCATAAACTATGTTGCTTCATAATCAACTCTAATTAGAAATTAATATCATGCAATGTTATGTTAAAGCAAAAATGGAATAAATTTTGAAAAATCAAGAAAAAAAAATATATATATATACATGGTTTGTTAATATTCAAAAACCAAAGAGAAATTTTATAAAACCTTTCAAAAATAACCAGAAATGTTTTCTCATTGTATTCATTATTCACCTTACAATCTTTCTCTTTAATATTTTGAAAATGATGAATATGAATTGTTTTATATACTTCACTTAGATCATTATGAATAATTAATGCCTAAATTTCTTTGTGATAAAATTAATGATCATTTATAATAATTATGCAAAATCAAAATATCTTTTAAATTCAAACATTAAACATAACTACAAAAGATTCTATTGCTTCAAACATATGGTTTATGATCATTATCAGTATATGAATGTTTTATGAATTGCATGTATCTCATTTATATGTAGACTATAGAATCAATTATATATCAATAAGAATAAATCAAATAGAATCATCACTTCATTCTATGTCTAAAGAAAATTGAATCACTATTTTTGACACGCAACATTATTTCAATTAATCTTATGGCATATCATTGCATTCTAATTCATCACTCTAGCGTTATCGACTAATAAATATTATTATTCATGTTAGTTATCTCATATTCCCATAATGAATTAATTTTAAAGTAGAAAAATTGAAAGATAAAATTCATAATAACTATGTGATTTTAAAATCAAATATAATTAGAAATCAATCTCTCATAAAAGCCATAGTTTATAAATTGATTCCAAGGGAGAAAATGCTTAGGATGTCCATGATCATTCACCCATATTATGTGTCTCACAATAGCGAGGGTGTAGGATTGTATGCATTAGGAGACCTAACCTCTAAGTCATGTCTTGTCCTTAACCGGGGAGGGTTCCACTGGGGCCTTGCGAGGCATCGGGGGGAAAGAGTGCTAGGTTAAACGTTCTCTAGTGTGTGCATATGGGATTAACACCCCAACCTACGACATTTGTGTAGCTCCTCATGCCCATCTGTCACTTAGTACGGGGCCAGTACGTAGGCATATGGTTATGGTATTATAATCTAGGACATACTTATATCATATTTTGCATGCACTCTTTATGATTATATTATTCATGCAGTCTTGGGTTGATTCAGCATGCTTATCTTGTGTTTTGTATATTTTATCATTTTTGACCTCTAATGATCTTGTAAAACACAAGTATTTGAAAACCCAAAAAGATATAAAACCTATTTTTTAATAAATATAAAACATGTTTAAATAGCCTTCTAATCATCTCCAATTCTCTAAAATTTCTACACTAAGAAGGTCTATATACATTAACTCCAATCCAAAGAAAATGTTTTCCAAAACCTACGAAAACAGGATTATGTTTGGGCGTTAAGAAGCCAACGCCAGGTGTTAGCTTTTTTGGCCAAATTTTCATTCTATTTTTTCTAAAATATTTCTGGTATTTTTCTCATGCATTTTCTTTGTTTGTTTTCTCAGATTTGAATTGTTACTTATTTGTCTTATTTCAAAAATATAAAAAAAAAATTAAATAATCCAAAAATGTTGAAAAATATGTTTTTGTCATTTGTTTGTTTTCAATGTTTACAAAAATATATTTTGATTATAAAAACTTCACATGAGCAAAATATCTTAGTATTTTTATTAAAAATGGTCAAAATTGATAAGACATACACTTAATGATTTTCTTCAATGTCTAATTTTCATTTCCAGTTTCCAAAACATTGTTTTATCTTGTCATGTCTTGACCTTAATCTTATTGTGTGTAATGAAATGGTCTATAGAAAATTGTGTAAGATTGCCTAGCATGCCTCTAAGTATAAGTAATGTTTTATATTAATTAATGATTCATTCACTCACTATTTTGGTAATCTACATGTGCTCATAATCTTAGTCTTGCATAATTGTGTAGTTTAATAGCTTTAACTTATTAAGTTGTGTGTTTATATTACCTACACCATCTTTCAAACAAAATATTTCTTGCACATATATAAGTGTTATTTCATTATTGCTAGTGTTTGCAAAAACAAGTGAATTCGGAGACCTTTGTCCCAAAATTTAAATATGAAATAAAATGACAAAGATAACTCCACCAAGCACTACTCACCCTCCCGATAAGTCCTAATGAGCATTGTGAGATTGAGTACCTTGGAAAGAATATTAAAGTGTCTTGTGCAAACAAATTTTCTTTATCACTTCTATTTTTACACCAGATCACTTAAAATAGAAATTTATAAAAAAAATGTTTATGTGATCCCCCAAGAAATACTTCGCTCCCTGATAAGTCTTAATGAGCATTGTGTGGGCGAAACACCATGGTAGTTGTAATCTTTTTATGTGCTTTGAAATTTTATTCTAGAATTGATGTATGTAAGTAATTATAAGATTACAATCTTAATATGTTTTACTATTTCATTGCATATGTCATGTGTTTTGATTATTTCACTTGTATACTCTTATCAAAACACTTTTATGCATATATCATTGTTTTTCATAAAGCTTCTACTCATGAGAATTAGATCCTAGTGCATATTTACATGATTCTCTAAAAACTTAAGTGAAAGCATTATATTGCAATGCGTAATTTCTACAATGTTTTCCTTACTTGAAATACGAATTAGTTACATTGTAGCTCTTACCTTTTTGAATATGTTAAATCATGCTTTCCTATTAGTTGTGAAAATTTTTCAAGGATAATGCTCATTATATGTGGAATATTGTGCAAGACCAATGCTCTGGATGCTGAATGAAGGAAGCATGGTTATGTGCACATAAATCAAAATGGATTCTTGATTCTGCCCTCTCTGATGTCTTTGGATTTGATTTGAGGGCATGATTCCGCAGCAAACGTGACGGTATAGGGGGCCACTATTTCAGTGGTAATCTGTGAGCAGCCACTTTGTGCATCTATTGTCAAAGGTTCGGTCTTTCTCCTCTGAGAGAAGCCACTTTGGGCATAGGGCCAAAGGTTAGGTCTGTTTCCAATCTTCCCCCGCCCATACCCCCAATGATTGGGGACTATATGGGTTCTGTTGTTGTTGTTGTTGTAATGCTCATTATATGTGGAAAGTCTAGAAATATTGTTGGAATTGTCCAACCAAAACAATAATATTTTTTCTTATCTTGGTTACCTTGCTTTTCCACATTATTGATTTGATCGTGTACTTTTATAATACTTTATCATGCTTATTTTTAAGGTCTCTCCTTCGCTTGTATCTTTCAAATTCTTTTGTTCATTATTTTCTAACAAGTAGAAGAATGGCTTGGTAAAGTACATGGGATATTATTACTCACGCTTTTCATATTCTTTTTCTGTTGTGCTACTCTCTCTCTTTCTTAGCTCGATTATGACCTACTTTATGCTTAAAATAAACTCTTATCCTCTCTTAGCTTGTCCTAACTTTTGTCTTCTTTATTCTAGCATTATTTTCACTCCACCCACTTTTGCTAATAACAAAAGGGAGAGAATAAAATGATAAATATTAATGATTAAAGGAGTAGGATTCACTAGTTTAAGGGGAGCACGAATCTAGGTTATGGGAGCGTACACTAGCGGGGGGGGGAACTTAAGTAGGGGGAGAACAATTTAACGAACTATAATTATAATTCTTATCTTTATGTTGCTTAGTGTCATATATCTTTCTAAAAACACATCTCTTATATATGAATCTAATTTATCTCTATTGGATTTGTTATTATCAAAAGGGGGAGATTGTTGGAACATGATTTTCCGCATCCCTTTGATTTGAGAATAACAAATCTCACTTGTATTTGATCTAGTTTGCCATTGTATTTTTAGCATGCAGGTTTGAACAAAATTGACACTAGGATGCTGCATTGTTGGTCTGGATTTGCTCACAAGCTAAAATGATGAATGTGGTCTAACGCCAGACGTTAAGACTTAACGTCGGTGTTAACTTTCGTTCTCACCAAGACAAAAATGGCATGGAGGGAAGATGTCATGATTGCAGGAGTATTTTGGAAATGATTTGGCTTAATGCTAGGCGTTAGCCTTGCCTAAAATGAATATTTCCAAAGATGCAGAATCTTCTTCCTATTTTGAAGATCTGATCCATCAAATTATTTTTATACTGAGTCAACGCCTGACGTTAGCATTAACACCAGCGTTAGCTTCCAGTCCTATAAATATGTGGCATTTATTCTCTTCAATGATTGATCCTAGGGAGCCCTATTCCAGCACTTCAGAAACTCTGTGAGGGCCATATTTTCCAGACCACCATCTCCCACATAAACTCAAGAGAAGAATTCGAAGGAGGATCGGATCAACGCTCACCCAACGCAAAGAATGCACGCTTCGACTTCGACGATATTCAGTGGGTCTTCGTCGTCTCCACAATTCTTCATAGGGAGTTTAACTTGTCTTTTATATTTTGTTGCGCCTCTTTCATTGTGATCGTTTAGTGAAATCACTGCAGTTTTTGGCGACTAGGTTTGTGTACGGCTTAGGGGGAATTCATCGCGGTTGTTGGCAACTAGGTCTAGGGAGTAGATCTAGGAGGTGCTCGAGGCCTTTCTGGGGATAGAAAGGCTAGAGCGGCTTAAGGCCATATCTGGGGAGAGATAGCTAAAGCTAACTGGTTCTTATTACGAAGAGTCGGTATAGAAAATGAAAAGAGTCTTTCTTATTCTCCTTGATTTCTAACGTCATTGAAATCAGATTTTGTAATCAGCTTTATAAATGATAATCATGTATTTTCAGGCTCAATAAAATTGATTTCATTTCTTATTTCAAACTCTTTACTTGTGATTCAATATACTTCATATTAAATATCAAAAGTTTTTCTTAAAATCCTAAAGTTTTCTAAAACCTTTATTCACCCCCACCCCTCTCTAAGGGCACCTCAAGATCTAACACTTTCGGAGGACGACTGCTCGGATGTAGCCGAGGATTGATGTTTGTATTTATTGTTTTCTATCTTACTGTTTTCTTTCGTTGTTTTCCATTACTTTCTACTAATGTGCAGCGTTCAACTGGTGTGATTGTGCTCTTTTGGATTTTATTATACAGCTTTTATTTTGTGTGTCTTTCATGGTTTTATGGTCTTAACTATCTTCGGAGTAGTGGTTAAAGGGATAGGCCCCCAGAGTGCTAGTGAAGTGTGTGTATGTTCAAACCGTTGACGACCGCAAGAGGGGCAGACCCTTATGACGTCGGGACCTTACTGCGGGGAAAAGAGCGGACCTTTGATCGACGGTAGTGCGAAGTCCTAGGGGCAAGACCCCAAAATGGCCGGTGAAGAGCGTGTTCATTCAAACCGTAGACGATCGCAATAGGGGCAGGCCCTTATGATGCAGGGACCTTACAATGGGGAGAAGGGCAGACCTTCGATTGGCAGCAGTGCGAAGTCCTAGGGGCAGGGCCCCAAAATGGCTGGTGAAGAGCGTGTTTGTTCAAACCGTTGACGACCGTGAGAGGGGCAGACCCTTACGACGTCGGGACCTTACTGTAGGGAGAAGGGAGGACCTTCGATCGGCGGCAGTGTGAAGTCCTAGGGGCAAGGCCCCAAAATGGCCAGTGAAGAGCGTGTTCGTTCAAACCGTTGATGACCGTAAGAGGGGCAGGCCCCTACGACGCTGGGACCTTACTACGGGGAGAAGGGCAGGCCTTCGATCAGCGGCAGTGCGTAGTCCCAGGGACAGGGCCCCATTATGCTCTTGCGGTAGCAGAGTTAAGAACATGTAAAGCATATTTAATTAAAACAAACATTGATACATGCGCAAGTTAGCGATTGTTTTTTTAATACAAACTAAACGAGAGTGTAGATAATGCTGGGCTCCTTTGCCCGGTTCCTGGTCCTTTTTAGTAGTGCTTGCACGAGTTTTTTTGGATCGCCCTATGTGAAGCGCGGTAATGGTCTAGGAGCTGTTCACTTCGGTGGCTGGCCCCGAGCTGCCTTCTTGCGAGATATTTGGCGAAAAACCCTGAGGTGTCCTGATTGGACAAGGTGCTCAATCTCGTCTTTCAGGTTGATACATTGCTTCGTACGGTGCCCCAGACCCTTGTGAAAATCATAGAACAAGGATTGATCTACTGTATTTTGGGGGAGCGATCTTGGACACTTGAGGATCTTGGTGTTGTAGATTACTAACAAGATATGTGATGCGATATTTTCGGCAAGTGCACCGGTCGCGCAAGTAATAATAATGGGGAAAATCCCCGAGTGTCGGTCTCTTGAGGAACACAGTAAGGTGGAATTTAATATCGAGGAAGGATTTGAGATCGAAGTCCTTGGTCGGTGTTACAATGGATGGTTGGTTTGGTTTGCGAATAATAAAATAAAATACTACGCCTACTCTTATGCAATGCCGCTATGCAATGCTTCGATTGGCGAGATGGAGACTAAGCAGGCCTTGAGCGCGCTGCGTCGAAAGGGCGGATGGGCGAGAAGGCAAGCGGAATGAGGGTCGCAAGCACCTCGTCAACAATAAGCACGCCACAAGCAATTGCTAGTGCGACACCGGTCACGGTGGTGGAGTGGGAGATGGAATAGGGCGCACCTCAATAACACAAATGAACTAGATAATTCCAAAATCATGAAATAAGCAATAATACACATGGTTCATAGCATTCATCATCTAAATAACGAGATTACAACAAATATAACCACACAAGTAGAAGAAAAAGGCAAGAAATACGACCGAATCCGGAGTCTCGTTGTAGATTCACGGTAGGAAGCACCGGGTTGTCAATTCGCGTCCTAGCTCGGTCCCAACTGCGTCCGGGGTAGAGGAGGGCTGTCACACCTCCCAATGGACCCGTCTTCTCCAGCGATTTACCATCCGGCCACGTCTAATGCGAAGAACTTCTTCCTTAGCGATCAAAATGAGTGTAGGATCCCTTCTTGCAAGCCCTTGGATGATGGAGGAGGCCCAGGGGATGAAAACCCTCTGAAAATGGCGAAAACGGCGGAAGGAACGAAGTCCAAATGCCTCCCCCCGACCTAATTCGCGATCAGGTCATTATATAGGCGCTGAATTAAACAGCGCGCACGGTCATTGGCGCACGACCAGTGGTCGTGCGCATTGGAATTCTGCGATCGTGCGCACTGCCTGGGAGGAACCTGCAAGATACGAAATTATAAAATAAAATGTTCGCACGACCAGTGGCGCACGACCGGTGGTCGTGCGCACTATCGTTGATGGTCGTGCGCAATACAGCAAACAGAACTCAGAATTTTAATGATAAGTGCGCACGAGCAGTGGCGCACGACCGGTGGTCGTGCGCACTGGCGTTGGTGGTCGTGCGCACTGCACCAAACAGAACTCGTGAAAAAGGGCTAAGTGCACACGATCAGTGGCGCACGACCACTCGTCGTGCGCAATAGAACCGGTGATCGTGCGCAGTGTTCCTGTGCAGAATTGCACCGGGAACACTTGCACGACTCCTATTCCCGCACAACCACAGATCTAGCCACTGAAAGTGGCACTTAACAGCACATGAACACTACTAATGACAATAAGCACGAAAATCACACCAAAGTGGGCCAAGATGTGCACCTAGCGTGGATTATCAAATATAAACTAAAACAAGGCTAAAGTGCGGAGAAATGACTAAAAAACGGCCCGGATGAGTCCATAAATGTGTATATGATCAGGACTCATCACACCCCCAGACTTAACTGTTTGCGCGTCCCGAGCAAACGAATCCGGCGGAGCGTGAAAACGATAGTTAACATAGAGAATTACACAAGGGAGTACAGTGCGAAGTAACGTACGCATGTGAGTAGAGATTCTAGTAGAAAGAGATTCGAATTATGCTAACTAATTTACATAAGTATTAAAGCGTAAGTAAAGATTTAGTCCTACTCAGTTGGTGAATTATGAAGAATTTGACGATCATGCCCAGTATGAAAGTGACGAGACACTGAGGCGGGTGTTGCAAAAGATCAGGGCTTAGGAATAACTCCGCTGAAATCCATCAACGTCGTGAACCATACGCTCGCCCGGTCACACTCTCTCCACGGCGCTAGCAAACTCGCAAATCAAATCAGTAGGACTTATAGGATTAAAACGAGGCTTAGGTTACGGTATGATATTCACAGTTAAACACGGTGGCTACGCAACCCAAGTGAGCTAACGGAACGCTGCACCATACAAGACCAACGAACAATGCTCGTGTGACACACCCCCAGACTTATCATGAAAACCAGGTGTGCACACGGCCTACTTCACAAATACCAACAGATTTTCTGTTTTTAGCTCGGGAGGATTTTTTTTCACAATACTCCATTTTTTTTCTTTTACACATTTTACTTCTTTTAAGTATCCTCCGGTTGGTTTAAAATCAGCAGACAGAAATTATTTTCCCTTCATAACACAAGGATTCCACACTCCACACAAGTTTAGAATTATGAGCGCAGTTAAAAACAATTTGGTTGCGGGCGTGGGATAGGCTTCAGGCTTTGGTGGATGAAGAGGAGCTGAACAAAGGATTGGTAGGCACAAAATTGGCTTGCAAAGGTGAATGAAATGGACATGGAATAACAAAGCTCAAACTAGCCAAAGGGTGGCCTACATCATGTTTGACTCAACGAGTAGCTCTCACCCATGCTTCGAGAGTCGCTTGGGGCAAGTTCTTAGCCCACGAGAAAGGTAAACCTTCCTCCCGACTCGAGCAACACACGACTAGCAATCGCACACACACAACACCGGGTTATCGTCAATTTCATGCGAATTCACCACTTGAGTATATTAAATCTAAATTTACGCAGAAATACTAAACATAAATTAGATGCATAAAGAAAATCTAGTTCTACTCAAATTCTACCATAGCATGCGAAGTGACTAGAACACTACATGAGTCAACATCGCACTCCAAATAATAATTCCTGCGTTAACAACCTATTTCACATTCCAACCAAACTAGTTTAAACGGAACAACAACAAAAAGACAAGCGCGCACTCAAGTGGGTGAAGTGGTGTGAGAAGAATGCAACGATGATAATGAAAATAATAAATAAAAAGCAACCTTCTAGTATACAATGCAGCATGTGCACATTGGATAACAACAACCGCTCCCCCAGACTTAAGCTAAACGATATATCTAGAAATTTGAAGCTAAAAGAAGGGAGAAAGTGTTACCCAATGCTCAGAAATGAGCATACCAGACGATTGGCATAAATGATCAAGAATAGTCCGCAGCATCCGCTCTCATGAGAAACAAAGGCCACCTGAAAGTTATACACTAGAGCAACAAAAACAGTAAAAACTGAACTAAACATGTGAGAGCACAAAAAAAAATCAAGAATTCTAAGTTATCACCCATGGGAGTGAACTTGTTCCTGCAATAAATATTGAGCACTCGCACACAAAATAAGGGAACAGAAAAAGCTGAATAAATAAAACTATGCCCAGAAGAGCATTCCACAAGCAAAATGTTATTATTACAAACATCAAAAGAGAAGGAGTTCAAACGACTCAACAAAAGAAACTAAACAGAAAGCACGGCTTAGAATATCTCGCATGCAGGGAGGAAGATCACTCGTCGTCGCTGTCGCTATCTAACACCACAACGGACGGCGACCGTCTGGAAGATGATGCGGCCCGACCCGGAGGTGGGGGGCTATTTAGCCCTCCCCGCAGTGCTTGCTGATAGACAAAATCCGTAAGCCAGTACTGGTTTGCCTCCAATTGGAGAGGCGCCGATCGAAACTTGGCACCTCCGGCGCTCTTGACGAACTGCCCTCCTCCTTGGCTCTCCGCTCCTGCTGAAATGAATGCCTTCGCGGCTGCAGAAGGGCTACCTCGCGGTGAGTACTTGGCGGCTCAGCCGGCTCTCCATGCTCCTCGTCGCCTTGCCTCTCCCTAGGCGCATCTCCAGGCATCACGACCACAAAGCGTTTGCTATTCTTCTTCCCCACGACTCGTAATAGATGGAAACTCACCATGGTGGCCCGCGTGATGAATGAGTGTGCAGTCACCTGCACCATCGGAGGCAGATGACTCCAGACCCCCAAGCTTTTGGCAATGCGGGTGATATAGTAGGCACCACCAATGGCGCCTGTGAGACCGTAGGTAGCCTCGTGATGGAAGAAGAAGGCCAACATGTAACCGAGATGCAAGGGCTGCCGAAATTCCATACTATAGAGGGAGATCAGATCTTGCCACCCCACTACATTCTGACTAAGGGCACGGGCGACAAGAGAGTGGCTAAGGACGTGCTGCAGGTATCGGAGAGCATGCGCGACGATCCATGTGGATTTGCTTTTTCTGGCCACATATTCTTCATCACGACCCGTGAGGGCACACCACGCGGCACGCGGGGTAACACCATCAGGGAAGGAGACATCCAAATCCAGAAAAGGGATCGTCGTGGCCTCGGCTTCGGTGTAAAATCCAGCGTGCACCGCCAACTCGGATAAGGAGAGAGTGAAGACCTTGCCCAAAATGCGGAAAGAGCACTTTCCCGGACGTTGACCGGAGGGCAACACTTCCCACTCAAACGTAGCAAGAAATTCCAAGGTAAGCTCCCGGTAGCCGAGGTCATTGCACTCGAACACCCCGCTCCAATGATCGAAATAATAGCGTTGGCGGACGGCCTCCCCCAACTACCCATTGTCGCCGATAGAGTTCAACTCGTTCCAATCCACGAGACGCTGTGATAGGAATGGCTTCTCCTTAAGAGAATTGAATCGCCGCGTGTGCGAATCCTTGGAAAAAGTCGCCATCCTAGCGAGGATCTGAGCAGGAGAGGCGGAAGAGCGGCCGGAGCGTTGATAGACCTTTTGGCGATCTCAGGAGCTCATGGTGGTAGGAGGGCAAAGGAAGGAGGAGAAATAGGGAATGGGCTCACCGGAAGGGAAGGAGGCGCACGATCGGCGGCAAGCAGGCAGAAACGGCGCACGGACGTCGGAGAACGAAAACCCTAGATCGTGCGCGAAAGGCTCGGGCGGACGGGCTTTTTATAAAAATCTGGGCCGATCGCACGACCAGTGGTCGTGCGCGATAAGTAGTGCGCACGACCAGTGATCGTGCGCCTTAGGAATTTTCCAAGCGGCCAAAATTTTAGTAAAAACTCCATCCACCGTGCAATTTACGCACAACAAGGAGGCAGCACACGCAGCGAGGCATTCATAGCCTTAACAAAAACTTAACTAAACCAGACAAAATAAAATTTCAGGGTAAATAAAGATAACTACTGGGGTTACTGTCATCCCAGCACGACTTATTTGAAAAACATAAGGGTTCTAACTAATGGGCCTATGGAAGAGAAAATGCACAGGTAACTGTTCCAATATCCGTTTCGGTTGCGGGTACCGATACAGTGATAGAATAGTCACCCCTCTACCTAAATAATGATACCTGCTCCTCACAGGTAGAGGGTAGAGAGTGTAAGAAAAGGAGGCAGCCTGGTCCTTACTCAACTCACAAAACACATCCTTGCCTAGCAAGGTATCGTCCACAGCAAGTTTACAGGAGGAGGAGGCAACGAATGAGGCTTCCTTAACGGAGGAGGGGTCAACCTCCTCGCATATGAGGATGCAATCATCATTGACTCGGGCAAGAAGCTCCAAGTCCTCCTGAAGTACCAGTGAAGACTCAACCTGCACAGGCTCAGATGGAGAAGGGGGGTTAGGAAATAAAAGAGAAGAATGACATAAATAATCAAACAGCGGGGGAGTGGTCCCGGTCTCACTCCCAGCAGGATCCAAGGATAGATCGCTATCATCATCGTAAGTATCATGGCGAGGAGAACTCAAGAACTCAGGGTCCTCAGTGGTGGTTTGGACCTCCTCGTCCCATGAAGAAGTGTAAACCTCCTCATCAGAGAGAGTATCCTCCTCAACCCACTTTGGAGCACCCTTCGAGTCAGAAGCATCACCCAACTCCTTTACTTCGATAGGATCATAAAGAATGTGCGTAGAAAAAGTATGCAAAGAAACTGGAGGAACGAGAAGGTTTGGTTCCTCAGCAAAAAGATCTGCTAAAGCCTCCCCGATGGAAAGAATACTTTCCTCGTCAAACTCAGGTGCATCAAGGATCTCCCATTCCTCTCCCTGTTGACAAACGGATGAGTGATCATCATCGCTGGGCGTGAAGCCAAACACAGGGAGTGAGGAGTCCATGCACGAAATAGGCTCTGGGGTAGAAGGTACAACAACCTCCATGGGTAAAGAATGAGTGATAGGGACAATGTCGTCCTGAGTGGAGGAGCGGCGGTCAGGCTTGACAAGACTAGGACAGTCCTTCAATTCATGACCCTCTCCTCGACACAGCAAGCAAACAATGTTCCTACACTGCCTAGCATTTAACTCATTCATTTGGGCTATATAATAGTCCATCATGTCGTAAGTGCCAGGAGAAATATCCCATGAAGACATTTTCACTAATAAATGCAGATATAAAGAAACAGAAATGCTCTGCACGGGAAACTACACAAACTAATCAAAATCCTTGGATTAAACTTGCTTACAATTGTAAAATAGGAGAGAAGAAATAAACACAAACAACAGAAGATTAAAAGGCAAACAAAAATAATAAAGCGGCTATTCACAATGGAAGAACTACTATCTCTTGTCTCCCTCTACAGAAAACTCACACGACTGTGTTCCCCGGCAACGGCGCCAAAAACTTGATGCGATATTTTCGGCAAGTGCACCGGTCGCGCAAGTAATAATAATGGGGAAAATCCCCGAGTGTCGGTCTCTTGAGGAACACAGTAAGGTGGAATTTAATATCGAGGAAGGACTTGAGATCGAAGTCCTTGGTCGGTGTTACAATGGATGGTTGGTTTGGTTTGCGAATAATAAAATAAAATACTACGCCTACTCTTATGCAATGCCGCTATGCAATGCTTCGATTGGCGAGATGGAGACTAAGCAGGCCTTGAGCGCGCTGCGTCGAAAGGGCGGATGGGCGAGAAGGCAAGCGGAATGAGGGTCGCAAGCACCTCGTCAACAATAAGCACGCCACAAGCAATTGCTAGTGCGGCACCGGTCACGGTGGTGGAGTGGGAGATGGAATAGGGCGCACCTCAATAACACAAATGAACTAGATAATTCCAAAATCATGAAATAAGCAATAATACACATGGTTCATAGCATTCATCATCTAAATAACGAGATTACAACAAATATAACCACACAAGTAGAAGAAAAAGGCAAGAAATACGACCGAATCCGGAGTCTCGTTGTAGATTCACGGTAGGAAGCACCGGGTTGTCAATCCGCGTCCTAGCTCGGTCCCAACTGCGTCCGGGGTAGAGGAGGGCTGTCACACCTCCCAATGGACCCGTCTTCTCCAGCGATTTACCATCCGGCCACGTCTAATGCGAAGAACTTCTTCCTTAGCGATCAAAATGAGTGTAGGATCCCTTCTTGCAAGCCCTTGGATGATGGAGGAGGCCTAGGGGATGAAAACCCTCTGAAAATGGCGAAAACGGCGGAAGGAACGGAGTCCAAATGCCTCCCCCCGACCTAATTCGCGATCAGGTCATTATATAGGCGCTGAATTAAACAGCGCGCACGGTCATTGGCGCACGACCAGTGGTCGTGCGCACTGGAATTCTGCGATCGTGCGCACTGCCTGGGAGGAACTTGCAAGATACGAAATTATAAAATAAAATGTTCGCACGACCAGTGGCGCACGACCGGTGGTCGTGCGCACTATCGTTGATGGTCGTGCGCAATACAGCAAACAGAACTCAGAATTTTAATGATAAGTACGCACGAGCAGTGGCGCACGACCGGTGGTCGTGCGCACTGGCGTTGGTGGTCGTGCGCACTGCACCAAACAGAACTCGTGAAAAAGGGCTAAGTGCACACGATCAGTGGCGCATGACCACTGGTTGTGCGCAATAGAACCGGTGATCGTGCGCAGTGTTCCTGTGCAGAATTGCACCGGGAACACTTGCACGACTCCTATTCCCGCACAACCACAGATCTAGCCACTGAAAGTGGCACTTAACAGCACATGAACACTACTAATGACAATAAGCACGAAAATCACACCAAAGTGGGCCAAGATGTGCACCTAGCGTGGATTATCAAATATAAACTAAAATAAGGCTAAAGTGCGGAGAAATGACTAAAAAACGGCCCGGATGAGTCCATAAATGTGTATATGATCAGGACTCATCAATATGCTCGCGGGAGGCGTTTAACGATGTGTAGATCCATGTTCTTTGTTTCATCAACTCTTAGGGACAGCTCAGTCATCCGGCCTTTGGCAGTAGTTGTTGTACCTTCCTTTTTCGACCCATGATTTCAAGTTGTCGCGGGTTCGCTAGTGCTGGGAGATTGGCTACTGCTGTTGGTGATGGGGTTGCACGACTTTTCTGTTGTTGAAATTTCTAATAAGTGGAAAAACGGGAACCAGGTCGCAGGAACACTCCAACAATACCAAGCACCAGAAACCAGAAACAATGAAGGAACAAGAAAAATCTTGTATCAACTATCTTTTGTACATTTCAAGACATACATTGTGAGACATGATTTATCAGTACACACAATAATGAGGAGAGAAGAAAACCAACTACAAGAAGCTGACGATTTACAAGATTAACCCGCCAAACCGCCCGGCTAACAAGGTTGTCCGCGCAAGCCGCCAAGTCGCCAAACCGCAACTCAACACGTGGACTACCTACCCGTTATTCCAATGCTTACTCTGTTCGCCCAAGCAAGGCCGCCTGACAGCTGTCACTTAGCTGCTTCTAACAACGAACGAGCTATTGAAGAACTGAACAGAAGTAACAGACAGGCAAAGGCAAACCGCCTAACCGTCGCAGTCTGAACTTTATTGAAAGATGGAAATGAGCTGAAGAGAACCTGCCTTGTCGCTAATCGCGACCTCCTGCTGCTACCCATCGCTGAGTGCTACCCTTATCCATTGCGGTATCCTCTGATCAAGTCAGAACCATAAGCAAGCCGCACAACAGTTCTTGTCTTGGTTCTTCGATCAGGGGGGTCCTATATATAGTAGATGTGAGGAGTGCGGTCACTACCTACACGATAGGATAACCGCCCATATCAGCAGCGGGTAGTAAACAACTCATGCGACTTCCTGAGTTAACCCTGTCGAACAGTTCGTCGACCTAAGAATAAGCTGCGTGGACTACTCGCAAAACTCCAGCAATACCAGCAAACACCTGCCAGCCCGCGAGTAAAGAACTGGCCAGATCACAATCTCTAGAAGTAACCGCGGATGCTAACCGCCCAGTTACAACCAGATAGCAGACCCCAGATGGTTGACAAATCAAGGCCACCTGCTACTGGCTAGCCGCCAGTCCAATGCAGGAAGACAACCCGTACGGTCTCCTTAATAGACTGCCCGACCTCCGCAGTTTGCCAGACTGCCCGGTCTGATGCTCAGACCGCCCAACCTCCGCTTACACTTCAAAAATTCAACACTCCCCCTTGAAGTGGGAAGTGGAAGTCAGCCCAAGCAATCCTCATAACCGAGTAAATGGTCCCTTTTCTAATGTCTTTGTAAAGATGTCAGCGACATTGACCTCACTCCGCACATGCTCAACCATCAGAGATCCCTCTAGCACTTTCTCCCGAATGAAAAGATGCTCGATCTCGATGTGCTTGGTCTGTGCGTGACAGACTGGATTATTAACCAGTTTGAGAGCACTCTCATTGTCACCACGCAGCAGAGTAGGACTTCGAACCTCCTTATGGACGTCCTCCACCAATCTCCTAAGTCATATGGCTTCCTAAGCTGCCAAAGTAGAATCCTTGTACTCCGCTTCAGTGGTAGAGACGGACACTGAATCCTGCTTCTTGCTGCACCATGAAATAGCCGCTGATCCGCATAAGAAAACATAAACAGACGTCGACTTCCGATCGTCAGAGTCTCCCCCATAATCGGCATCCATGTATCCATGCAAACAAAAGCTCGTGTCTCTCCCATAAAAAAGACCCATGTTTGAGGTCGACTTCACGTACTTCAGAAGACTCTTTACCGCTACCAGATGAGGTTTCCGTGGTTCTGCCATATATCGACTTACCCTACCAACTGCATAAGCAATATCCGGTCTAGTAATCGTCAAGTATATCAGACTCCCAACAAGAGCCCAGAACACCAACGGATCAGGAAGAATCCTCCCCTCATCCCGCCGAAGTTTTGGACCAACCTTTAGTGGAGTAGAGCTGCTTTTCCCATCCTGCATGCCGAATTGCTTAACGATCCGCTCCACATAACCTTCCTAAGAAACGAGTACACCGCTCTCTTTCCTCTCCACCTTGAGTCCATGGAAATGGTGAAGCTCCCCCAGATCCTTCATCTCAAACCTGATAGCTAATTCAACCCGAAGCTTAGCTACCTCAGCCTCTGAGTTCCTCGTGATGATCAAGTCATCAACGTATAACATCACCAAAACTTGCAGCTCCCCGTTCTTCTTTATGAACAGACTCGAGTCTGAATCTGAAGCAAAATATCCACAGAACTGGAGGTATTCTGTAATCTTCCCATACCACGCCCGAGGCGCTTGCTTCAACCCGTAAAGATCTTTCTTGAGCTTGCAGACGTGTCCTAGATGAACCTCTGATACATATCCCGGTGGCTGAACCATGAAGATATCCTTGTCAATCTCACCATACAAGAAAGCATTCTTTACGTCGAGTTGCCAAATCTTCCATCCTTGGCTAGCTGCCAATGCAATCACCACCCATACCGAAGTCATCTTGGCTAATGGATTGAACGTCTCTTCATAGTCTTCTTCATACTGTTGAGAGAACCCTAGATCTACAAGGCGAGCCTTGTATCGCTCAATACTCCCATCAGCTTTCTTCTTAAGCTTGTAGACCCACTTGCAGGTCACAGGAGTAATGCCATCCACCGTGGGCACAAGATCCCAAGTCTCATTCTTCTTGAGAGCAGCCATCTCCTCATTCATGGCATCTTCTCACTCCTTGACTCTAGTGGCGTCTTCAAAGTAAGACGACTCTCACTCATCCAAGGGACCAACAAAGAAATATGAGACGAAGCTCACCTGGTTTCCCCTGTATACCGAGCTGGTGAAATAATAGTCCTCTTGGACCTCCTTAGAGCTTTACTCAGATCCACCTCTTCCACTGCATCTTCTGGACTAGCTCTTTTCCCGGGCACACTTGGATCATCGCTCCCCTTCTTCCAGAACCTGAAGCACTTGACCCAGATCTAGAAGCAATTGGTACACCTGGAGAAACAGGTAACTCCACCAGAACTTCCCTTACAGTTCTTCTGGTCCACCATCTTTCCTGCTTTCTTGTAGCTCAACAGAAGAGCTACCCTGGTATGATGTCAACTCATCAAATACCACATCCCTTGAGTCCACAGCTCTCCGTGTCTCTGGATCCATGCATCTCCAACCCTTCTTCCGGTCATCATAATCGGCGAAGACTAGCTTCCTTTCTTTCGTATCTAGCTTCGTTTTGAGGGCATCAGGAACATGCACATAGCAAGTAGAACCGAAAACTCAAAGGTGTTCCACCATAGGCTTGATCTTGAACATCAACTCATGAGGGGTCTTCATGTTGATGGGATTTAAAGGCATCCGATTGATGACATAAGTTGCACAAGACATTCCCTCTGCCTAGAAGGACTTTGGGATACTCTTGGCATGAATCCAACATTTGCAGGTCTCCGTCAGATGATGGATCTTCCACTCTGCAATGTCATTCTGTTGTGGAGTGTGAGCATAAGAAAGCTCCCTCCGGATGCCATGCTTTCTGCAGAAGTTAAAGAATGCATTGGAAGTAAACTCCCCTCCATTGGCAGTTCTGAACTTCTTGATCCGCAGATTAAGCCGACCCTCCACGAGCTCCTTGAACTCCACAAACTTCCCGAACGCTTCCGACTTCTCCTTCAGAAAATATACCCAAGTATATCTAGTGAAATCATCAATCAGGACCAGCATATACCTGCTGCCTCCATGATTGGCTGTTGCGGTAGGTCCAAATAAATCACCATGAATACACTGCAATGGTGCCTTGCATCTACTTTGTGACTTGTCGAATGGAAGGCGATGAGCCTTACCATATTGACAACCTGCACAAACATGACCTTCACCAAAATATGATAAACTCGGCAAGCCTCTCACAAGACCACTTCCCGCCATAGCCTTCAAATTATCCATCCCAACATGCCCAAGTCTTTCATGCTAGATAGCAGCGCTATCATTAGTCCTCATTTTATCAACATAGGAACTTGTAGATAACACAAACAAGTCCTTCACCCTTCTACCAACATGAGTGACTTCAGCCTCCACTGCTGACACGTTTTGAAGAAACTTCACTTCTGTTGGACCAAAAGAACGTGATAGCCAGCATCCACAGCGTTGGTCACCGAAAAGAGGTTTTTCTTCATCCCTGGAACATGATAGACACTCTTCAATGTGAGTGGACCTCTATCTCCGTTTAAAGAAACTATACCCTCCTTCTCAATTGCATGTATAGTATCAGCAGTAATGATAGCATCATTACCTGTATATGTCTGCAAAGAAGAGAACTTGGATTCATCCCTGGTGAGGTGATGACCACACCCAGAATCCACTATCCAATCATCATGATAGTTAATGGAAGCCATAGCCCGAACACAAGTGCCCGTCATAAAGGCTTCATCTTGGAACCAACCTCCTCCTTTCCTGCAGCATGCCCCGGCTGAAGATTGATTTTGTAGTCCTTCTTGAAGTGACCAAGCTTATTGCACCTGAAGCTTCTTGGTCCTTCCTTCTTCTTCCCATCACGCTTAGGAGCATAGCTCCTCTCCTGCTGATATGAAGAAGATGTACCATCATATCCAAATGTCTTCTTCTTCTTGTCCCAACGCTTCTTCTTTCCTGAGTATAAGACCTCGCTTTCTCCCCCGGAGACAAACATCCCTGCCATCTGCATAGCCAAACTCTCTTGCGATGCAAGCAAGTTTTCCAGCTCCAGCAATGATGGCTGATTGGCCTAGCCTTGAACAAAAGTGACAAAGGCCACATACTCCCTCCGCAAGCCGCGAATTATGTGCCTCTTCAGCTTAGCTTCTGAGATAGGCTCATCCGAGTCCAATGACGATATCTCTGCGCAAAGGTTCTTCATCTTCAGGAAGAACGTTTATATGGACAAGTCTCCTTGAGTTGCTTTCGCCAACTCATTTTCTAAGAACTGTAGCCGAGCTACATTCTTCTTATTGAACAAGCCATCCAAGGCTGTCCAAATCTCAACAACTGATCTACATCCAATGATGTGATCAACAACTCTGATGAGATAGCCCGCTTGAGAGTAAACTCTGCCTTAGCATTAGTTCTCCTCCAAGCTCTCAACAGATAAGCATTCTCACCGGCAACAACCACTTCTTGAGTTTCTTCTCCTCCAACAACCTCCCAGAGGTCCTCACCCAAAAGATAGCTCTCCGTACAAGACATCCACTTCTTAAAGTTAGTCTGCGTCAGGAGCTCAATACCAAGACCTCTTGCTATTCCTCCTTCCATTACTATACCACTGATAATTGTGCTTCCAGAAATCCAAGCAAGATTACTGTGGCTGAATCACTGCTCAAACCTCTGTCCCCTCTAATACCATGTTGAAATTTCTAATAAGTGGAAAAACGGGAACCAAGTCGCAGGAACACTCCAACCATACCAAGCACAATAAACCAGAAATAATGAAGGAACAAGAAAAATCTTGTATCAACTATCTTTTGTACATTTCGAGACATACATTGCGAGACATGATTGATCAATACACACAATGATGAGGAGAGAAGAAAACCAACCACAAGAAGCTGGCGGTTTACACGATTAACCTGCCAAACCGCTAGGCTAACAAGGTTTTCCGCGCAAGCCGCCAAGTCGCCAAACCGAGACTCAACACGTGGACTACCCGTTATTCCAATGCTCACTCTGTTCGCCCAAGCAAGGCCGCCTGACCGCTGTCACTTAGCCGCTTCTAACTGCCAACGAGCTACTGAAGAACTGAACATAAGTAACAGAACAGCAAAGGCAAACCGCCTAACCACCGCGGTCTTAACTTTATTGAAAGCTGGAAACGAGCTGAAGAGAACCTGCCTTGTCGCTAACAGCGACCTCCTGCTGCTACCCGTCACTGATTACTACCGACTTATCCACTGCGATCTCCTCTGATCAAGACAGAACCATAAGCAAGACGCACAACAGTTCTTGTCTTGGTTCTTCGATCTGAGGGGTCCTATATATAGTAGAGGTGAGGAGTGCGGTCACCGCCTACACGATAGGATAACCGCCCATATCAGCAGCGTGTTGTAAACAACTCGTGCGGCTTCCTGAGTTAACCCTACCGAACAGTTCGCCGACTAAAGAACCAGCCGCACGGACTACTCGCAAAACTCCAACAATACCAGGAGACACCTGCCAGCCCGCGAGTAAAGAATCGGCCAGATCACAATCTCTAGAAGTAACCACAGAATGTAATCGCCCGGTTAGAACCAGATAGCAGACCCCAGATGGTTGATGAATCAAGGCCACCTGCTACTGGCTAGCTGCCAATACAATGCGGGAAGACAACCCGCGTGGTCTCCTTAACAGACCGGCCGACCTCCGCGATTTTCCATACCGCCCGGTCTGATGCTCAGACCGCCCGACCTCCACTTACACTTCTAAAATTCAACATAGGTGGGCAGTCTTTCTCAGGGATTGGGCTTCGTGACGGCCCATGGCTGATCCAAGGAACTTTGACTGTTGCAGTGCTGAGACTGCAAACTAACTTTTGGAGGTTTTTCCCTTTGCTTGCCATTCGGCCCGCCATGGAGGCATCATGCTGGAGGGCGTCGAGTAGGATGCTCCCGAATATTGCATCGTATGGTGAATCTGCTTCTGTGATAGTGAATTGGACGTCTTACTAGACCGGTTTTGGGAGTGCTCCCACATGGATGGGGAGGACGATGACTCCTATGATGGGTATTACCATCCCGTTCGGGAGTTCTGCGCTGCTTGCTCTGAGCTAGAGGTTTCACACCAAGGATTTTGAGTTGTGCCACGGTCGTCATGAACAAGATGTTGAATGAGATGTTGTGGCTTATTAAGTCCCTACTTAACTCACAGGCCGGGTTGTCGATGCTTGCGTGCAGGGCAAAGTACAACCATTCGTGGAGGTGCTTTTGGTGGAAGCTTATGACGACCTCCTCTTGTCTCGTCATGCTCTGCCTACCTTGAATGGGGGATCGACCTGACTCGAGCTCCTCCCATGCTCGTTTATCTCTTCATATTCTTTGTTCGCGAGCTTCATGCCATCCAGTGAATAATTAAGATAGCTCGATAAAGTAATGAATGGTTCCCTCAGGCAGGGACCGATACCATTTGAGCGTGCCTCCGCGTAGGATTTCTATGAAGATCTTACAGCTAATTTGGTCAGGATGCTCGAACGTCTCCATTGTGGCCAGGAAGCAGTTAACATGTTCGTATGGGTTTTTGGTTCTGTGAAACTCTCTATAGCGTGGGAGCTTAAGCCATAAGGGAATCAGATACTTCAAGATTTGTCTTGACAGGGGAGATCGTTCTAGCTGGAGCATGACGCCATTCGAATCATGCTCCGCCGTTGGAGGAGCCTGCTTGCCGGCAATGCCAAGCCACTATGGAGGATGGGTGCAGCGATGAGCGCATTCTCCCCTGAGCCCGTAGGGATGGAGGAACTACAAGTGTCTGAAAGTGCCTGGTGGGTGTCCATTCCTGCCAGTTCTGAGTATTGCGGTGAAGCGGGTGTTGTTTCTAGGATGCCTTTGCAGAGTTTTGGAAACACATTCCCACAGACGACGCCAAACTGTTGCGGGTCGCTCGGGTGCTCTGGTAGACCAGTCTAATTAAAGCACATTACCTCAGAAGCAAACCGAGCGCACAGTTAGTCAATGAAAGAAGTTAGTAAATGACAAGAGGAATTTTAACATGGAAAACCCGAAAAGGGTGAAAAACTACGCAGTCGGGGCTATGCCGACCAAACTCCACTATCTTCTAGAGTGTTACAGTTTGAATTTAAGAACTAGAGTGCGACAGCCGCTGCTCATTGCAATGGTAGAGAGATAGAACTACGAGTGTGACAAACCACCTCTTAGAAAGCTGAACGCTTCTTCTTCTGAGAACACTAGTGAGAACAAAAGTGAGATGACTGAGTCGCCTTTCTGGATTCGAAGGATTCCCAATATCTTAGGAATATTGTATTATGAAGTAGAAGAAATTTTCAAGCACTCGAAGGAGATCTTCGAAGGCTCGAAGGAGATCTTCAAAGGCCGAAGGAGATCTTCAAGCGCCGAAGGAGAACTCAGAGGAAATCTTTAACAGAGCTCTCTCGGACGTAGAAGACAAGGTGTCTTGAAATGAAGGCTCTGAGCTCCTTTTATAGCCTTGGGCAGGGGTTGCCTGGTAATTTCGCCATTGTAACCATTGTAATGTTAAAATTTTTTAAAGACCGTTTAGGAGTAAGCAAGAGTTGTATCAACAAGAGTTATAGCCAAACAACCACAATGCCAAAAACAGCAACACAAGAAATCTTTATTGAAACAGAACAGCTTTACAATACGAGGTATACATGGCGAGACATGATTCATAAGAATCACGGAGATGAGTAGAACAAACACACCAAAAATGAAACTGGCGGTCTGCCAAAGCAGAGACCGCACGGACCGCAAAAAGGCTCAGGTCGCCCGGCTTGCTCTGCTGTACTCCCAGACCGCTTGCACAGTCAGACCGCAGAAACAACTTGAGAACGCGCGAACAGAAGCAGACAAGCTGCACTGCCAGACCGCAATCCCAGACCGCACGAACTGAAGCTTATTGGAACAAAGAACTGAAGCTGTCGCCAGACCGCAACTCAGACCGCCTAACCGCTGAAGGTCGCCTGATCACTTAGCTCGCTGCAAACAGCACAAGAACACAATAAACCAGTTCGCTGACAGACCGCAGACGAACTGTTTATTCAAGCCACCGGAAATCACCAAGGAAGGAGACCGCAACCTGCTGACCGCAAACCTGCGAACACAACAACCGTTTAGCTCACTTCCGAGACCGCGCGACTTCAAACTTGAGTCCGCAAGAAACAATCCGGGCTCTTGTTCTTACAGTTCTTGTTAGGAATGATGGGCCCTGCACCCCTATTTATAGGCGGATAGATGGATGTTGTCACCGCACAAACCGGGATACAATAACCGCCCATCAGATCGCCAGCGGCCTCATAAGACAGACCGCGCGGACACAGCTCTTGGACGAGATCCAGCCCAAGTCCGCAAGACAGCAGCAGTCTGCGAACAAGCCGCGCGGACACAACACTTGGACAAGATCCAGCCCAAGTCAGTAAGACAACAGAAGTCCGCGCACAAGTCGCGCGGACACAGCGACCTCCCTTCCTGAGATCGCCAACGCAGGGACAAACATCTGGTCGACTTGAACCAAGTCGCCAGAACAGCCCAAACAAGCCGCCCGGTCACTGCGGACAACCAAGACCAGGTCGCCCAGAACAAGACCGGAAGAACTCGCAACAGGTCGCCAGAACCAACGACCAAACCAAGAAGCAAACTGGCCGATCACAGCAGATCGCCAGAACAACAGGGAGAGATCGCAGAACCAAACCGCCAGAGCACCAGCGCAGGCTGCGCGGTCTCTGCGGTCTCCAGCCTTCAGTCCGGCCGGACTCCCTTCCACTTCACTTCAACAATTTCAACACTCCCCCTTGAAGTGGGAAGTGGAAACTAGACCAAGCAACCCCCTTAACCGTGTAAACAGTCCCTTCGCCAGCGGCTTTGTGAAGATGTCTGCGACATTGTCGCACTCCGAACATGCTCGACCATAAGAGATCCTCCCAACACCTTTTCACGAATGAAATGGTGTTTAATCTCTATATGTTTGGTCCTCGCGTGACAGACTGGATTGTTAACCAGCTTCAGAGCACTCTCATTGTCCCCGCGTAGCATAGTGGGACCTCGAACCTCCTGATGAACGTCCTCCACCAACCTCCTGAGCCAAATGGCTTCCTGAGCTGCCAAAGCCGAAGCCTTGTACTCCGCTTCTGTGGTAGATACAGACACCGAGTCTTGCTTCTTGCTGCACCAAGAGATAGCTGTGGGGCCCGTCATTAAGACATAACCAGACATTGATCTCCGATCATCCACGTCTCCCCCATAATCAGCATCCATGAAACCATGCAACTCCAAGCTTGACCCTCTCCTATATAGGAGACCCAAATCAGAGGTCGACTTCACATACTTCAAGATGCCTTTTGCCGCCAGAAGATGAGGTTTCCGTGGTTCCGCCATGTACCGACTCACCTTGCCAACTGCATAAGCAATATCTGGCTTTGTGATCGTCAAGTATCTCAAACTCCCAACCAGAGATCGGAATACCAACGGTTCAGATAAAACTCTCCCCTCATCCTTCCGAAGTTTATGATGTTGCTCCAGAGGTATAGAGCTGCTCTTTCCTTCCTCCATGCCGAATCGCTGAACAATCCACTCTGCATAGCCAGCCTGAGAAATGAGCACTCCGCTCTCCCTCCTCTGCACCTCGAGTCCAAGGAAATGGTGGAGCTCCACCAGATCCTTCATCTCGAATCTGATATCAAGCTCAGCCCTGAGTCTTTCAACAGCTACCTTCGAGTTCCCGGTGACAATCATGTCATCCACGTACAGCAGCACAATCACCTGAAGCACCCCCTCCTTCTTGATGAACAAGCTAGAATAAGAGTCTGAAGCAAAGAATCCACAGAATAAGAGATATTCTGCAATCTTCCCATACCACGCTCGAGGCGCTTACTTCAACCCATACAGGGCCTTCTTCAACTTATAGACGTAGTCCGGATACTCCTTCGAGATGACGCCTTGCGGTTGGAGCATGAAGATATCCTTGTCAATTTCGTCGTATAAGAAAGCATTCTTCACGTCGAGTTGCCAAATCTCCCAACCACTCGAAGCCGCCAAGGCAATAACAAATCGAACCGAAGTCATCATTGCCACTGGACTGAACGTCTCATCATAATCTTCTCCGTACTGCTGTGAGAACCCGCGAGCTACAAGGCGAGCCTTGTACAGCTCGATACTGCCGTCAGCTTTCTTCTTGAGCTTGTAGACCCTTTTGCATGTCACAGGAATGGTGCCATTGGGCTTGGGCACAAGAGACCAGGTCTCATTCTTCTCGAGAGCTTCCATTTCTTCTTGCATAGCAATGTCCCACTCCTTCACGCCTCTGGCCTTTTCAAAGCTCGATGGCTCCCTTTCATCCAAGGGACCAGCAAAGAAACATGAAACAAAGTTCACCATGTTTCCTCCTGTGTATCGATCTGGTGGTTGAATAGTCCTCTTCGACCTCCTAAGAGGTTGCCCCTGACTAACCACCTCCTCAGCTGCTTCTTCAGAACTAGCTGCTCTTCCCGGCGAATTTGGAGCATCGCTCCCCCTGCTTCCAGAACCTGAAGCTTCCGCCTCTGAGCTAGACACAGCTGGAGCTCCTGGTGAAACAGGCAACTCCACTTGAAGATCTTCAGCAGCCTTCCCTCTTATATCAACCCTGCTTTCCGGTAGCTCAACTCCTGAACTCCCCTTGTAGGAACTTACTTCATCGAACACCACATCCCGAGAAACAATTGACCTCTGTGTCTCAGGATCCATGCATCTCCATCCCTTCTTCCGCTCATCATACCAAACAAAGACTAGCTTCCTTTCTTTCGCATCTAGCTTTGTCCGAAGAGCATCAGGAATATGCACATAGCAGGTTGACCCAAACACCCGAAGGTGTGCAACACTCGGCTTCTCCTTGAACATCAATTCGTGAGGGGTCTTCATGTTGATAGGACTTAAAGGCAACCTGTTGATGACATAAGCTGCACAAGACATTCCCTCCGCCCAGAAGGACTTTGGGATATTCTTGGCATGAAGCCAGCATTTGCAAGTTTCCGTCAAATGACGAATCTTCCTCTCGGCAACGCCATTCTGTTGTGGAGTATGGGCACAAGTGAGCTCTCTCCTGATGCCATGCTTCCTGTAAAAACTTGAGAACTCACCAGAGGTGAACTCCACACCATTGTCTGTTCTAAGTTTTTTAACCCGCAGGCCAAGCCGGCCTTCAACCAGCTCCTTGAACTCCACAAATTTTGCAAATGCTTCCGACTTCTCCTTCAAAAAATACACCCAGACATATCTGGTGTAATCGTCAATCAACACCAACATGTATCTGTTGCCTCCAAGGCTTGGGGTGGCAGTCGGTCCCATCAAATCACCGTGGATGCACTCCAACGGCACTTTGCACCTTGTTTGCGATTTGTCAAATGGAAGTCGATGAGACTTACCAAACTGACATCCTTCGCAGACATGACCGTCTCCATAGGAGGACAAGCTAGGCAAGCCATTGACAAGGCCCCTTACCGCCATAGCCTTCAATTTGTCCATTCCTACATGCCCCAACCTTTCATGCCAGATGGCCGCGCCATCATTTGTCCTCATCTTATCAACATAGGTACTTGTAGATAAAACAAACAAGTCCTTCACCCGCTTGCCGACGTGAACAACATCTCCTTTTATCTCCGGTTGAGTTTTAAGAAACTTCACTTTTGTTGGGCCAAACAGAACGTGATAACCGGCATCGACCGCATTGGTCACAGAGAATAGATTTTTCTTCATACCAGGCACGTGATAAACACTCCTCAATATGAGTGGACCCTTACCACTGCTCAGAGAGACGACTCCTTCGTGCTCTACTGGATGAATAGAATTATCAGCCGTAATGATAGCATTGTTACCTGAGTAAGGCGCCAAAGAAGAGAACTTTGATCCATCCCCGGTGAGGTGATGCCCACACCCTGAATCAACAATCCAGTCCTCATCATAGTTGATGGAAGCCAGGGCCTTAACGGGCATCGCCGTTATATTAGACGCAAAGGCTCCTCCCCATCCAACTTCACCAGACTTTGGCATCTCCTTCTCCACTGCATGTCCCGGCTGAAGATTCACCCGGCAATCTTTCTTGAAGTGCCCAGTCTTATTGCATCTAAAGCACCTCGGTCCCTCTCCTTTCTTCTTCCCATCAGACTTAGGAGCATAGCCCCTATCTTGCTGACCTGAAGTGGAGGGTCCATCATGACCCGCCTTCTTCTTCTCCCATTTCTTCTTCTTCTTCCGAGAGAACATCACATCACTTTCTCCCCCGGAGATAGAAACCCCCGTCATCTGTCTTGTTAAACTTTCTTGCGAAGCAAGAAGGTTCTCCAGCTCCAACAACGACGGTTGATTTGCCCAACCCTGAACTGAAGTCACAAAGGCAAGATACTCCTTCCGCAACCCGCGGATGATATGCCTCTTCAGTTTTGCCTCAGAGATTGGCTCATCAGAGTCCAATGCAGAAATCTCTGCCGTGAGGTTCTTCATCTTGAGGAAGAAGGTGGAAACAGAAAGATCACCTTGAGAGGCTTTCGCCAACTCATTTTCAAGATACTGTAGCCTCGCTACATTCTTCTTATTGAACAATCCATCCAAGGATGTCCAAATCTCAGCAGTAGATTTACATCCGATGATGTGATCAAACAGCTCCGGTGAGATAGCCCTTTTGAGAGTGAACTCTGCCTTAGCATTCGTCCTCCTCCAAAGTCTCACCTCTGCCATATTATCTCCTGCTGGAAACACCTCAAGTGTGTCTTCTCCTCCAACTACCTCCCATAGATCCTCGCCAAGCAAGTAACTCTCCATACACGACTTCCACTTTTTAAAGTTAGTCGATGTGAGGAGTTCAATACCAAGACCTCTTGCGTATCCACCTTCCATGGCAATCTATGTGGTATCTTCTTCACAAAGACGATGGCAACTCTAGTTGATCACTGCTTATCCACTCCAGAAACCTACCTCTGATACCATGTTAAAATTTTTGAAAGACCGTTTAGGAGTAAGCAGGAGTTGTATCAACAAGAGTTATAGCCAAACAACCACAATGCCAAAAACAGCAACACAAGAAATCTTTATTGAAACAGAACTGCTTTACAATGCGAGGTATACATGGCGAGACATGATTCATAAGAATCACGGAGATGAGAAGAACAAACACACCAAAACTGAAACTGGCAGTCTGCCAAAGAAGAGACCGCACAGACCGCAAAAAGGCTCAGGTCGCCCGGCTTGCTCTGCTGTACTCCCAGACCGCTTGCACAGTCAGACCGCAGAAACAACTTGAGATCGCGCGAACAGAAGCAAACAAGCTGCACTGCCAGACCGCAATCCCAGACCGCACCAACTGAAGCTTATTGGAACAAAGAACTGAAGCTGTCGCCAGACCGCAACTCAGACCGCCTAACCGCTGAAGGTCGCCTGATCACTGAGCTCGCTGCGAACAACACAAGAACACAATAAACCAGTTCGCTGACAGACCGCAAACGAACTATTTATTCAAGCCACCAGAAATCACCAAGGAAGGAGACCGCAACCTGCTGACCGCAAACCTGCGAACACAACAACCGGTTAGCTCACTTCCGAGACCGCGCGACTTCAAACTTGAGTCCGCAAGAAATAATCCGGGCTCTTGTTCTTACAGTTCTTGTTAGGAATGACGGGCCCTGCACCCCTATTTATAGGCGGATAGACGGATGTCGTCACCGCACAAACCGGGATACAATAACCGCCCATCATATCGCCAGCGGCCTCATAAGACAGACCACGCGGACACAACACTTGGACGAGATCCAGCACAAGTCTGCAAGACAGCAGCAGTCCGCGCATAAGCCGCGCGGACACAACACTTGGAGAAGATCCAGCCCAAGTCAGTAAGACAGCAGCAGTCCGCGCACAAGCCACGCGGACACAGCTACCTCCCTTCCTGAGATCGCCAACGCAGGGACAAACATCTGGCCGACTTGAACCAAGTCCCCAGAACAGCCCAAACAAGCCGCCCGGTCACTGCGGACAACCAAGAACAGGTCGCCCAGAACAAGACCGGAAGAACTCGCAACAGGTCGCCAGAACCAACGACCAAACCAAGAAGCAAACTGGCCAATCACAGCAGATCGCCAGAATAGCAGGGAGAGATCGCAGAACCAAACCGCCAGAGCACCAGCGCAGGCCGCGCGGTCTCTGCGATCTCCAGCCTTCAGTCCGGCCGGACTCCCTTCCACTTCACTTCAACAATTTCAACACTCCCCCTTGAAGTGGGAAGTGGAAACTAGACCGAGCAACTCACTTAACCTTGTAAACGGTCCCTTCGCCAGCGGCTTTGTGAAGATGTCTGCGGCATTGTCCGCACTCTGAACATGCTCGACCATAAGAGATCCTCCCAACACCTTTTCACGAATGAAATGGTGCTCAATCTCTATATGTTTGGCTCTGAGCTCCTTTTATAGCCTTGGGCAGGGGCTGCCTGGTAATTTCGCCATTGTAACCATTGTAACCACCTGACGGGTGAATCATGCTGGTCGATTTGGAGCACATGGATCGCCATTTTTGTAAATGACTATTTTGCCCTTCGGGCTGTTCGGGCAAGTTAGGCGGTTCGGGCAGCTTCAAAGACAGCGATGAAGGCGACAAACAAGACCTGTAATATGAAAAATAAAGAAAGGTTAATTATCGTGTATGCAATGAACACGTAAGCATTCTGAGCACGCAACAAACACGGGAGCGTCTTAAGCGTGCAATGAGCATGGGAGCACTCTGAGTGCGCAACGAGCATGGGAGCGCTCTGAGCGCGCAACGAGCACGGGAGCACTCTGAGCGCGCAACGAACATGAGAGTATTCTGAGCGCATAATGAGCACTGGAGCGCTCTGAGCCCGCAATGAACACAGGAGCGCTCTGGGCGAATGGAGATTGAGCGAGTGTGAATGAAAATCAATTGCTATGAAAGTGGGGACATTCCCTCCAAAAGTCACGCCATTCGAGAAATAGGGAAACACGCCCCTTAGGGAAAAGGGGGCGCCGACCGCATCCTGCAAAAAGGGGGGCGGCTTGGCCACACCCCCGTGGGGGGGGGGGGGGGGGTGAAATTTGGCCTCATACCCAAGCGGGTGTAGCTTGGACGCACCCTGTATAGGAGTGCGGTTTGGTCGCACACCCATGGTGGAGCCCACCATAAGGTGCAGCTTGGCCGCACCCCCATAGGGGGTGTTGCTTGGCCGCACCCCACCATGGGGTGCGGCTTGGCTGCACCCCCATGGGGCGCGCCAAGGCCTCTGTAATAGCCCTATTCCTTCTATACCTCCTTGGGTTAGGGTTAGGGTTAGGGTTAGTTTTGGAGTTGTGAGTAGAGGTTATGGTATGCCTCTAGGCCAACTTGAACTTTGGAAAATTGCTATAAGCACCCCAAAAGTGCACAAATCAACCTAAGCCAATGTACTTCAAATTGGACTCACCAACTCAAATTAAACTTACCAATAGGTCCCTAACCCCAAGAGAGACCCAAGTGACCCAAAAGTCACATCATAGGGTCACCAATTTTGGCCAATTTGACCAAATCAACTCTAGGTTAAAATAGGTTAACATATGTCAATTCAACTCAAATTTAGTCAATAGGGCTTCATATGATCAAATTGACCCCACCACTATATTATAAACCCTAATTGGGGTGAAATGGACTCAAAAGCCCCATCAAGTGCTCACGAATTGGCCCAAATTAACCAAAGTACCATTTTGGTCAACATAGGTCAATCCTTAACTAATAGGTCCAATTGACCCCCTAAAACTTGAAATTGACCTCACTCCTGGTCTTATAACATCATAGGGGACCCAATGGACACAAAATCTTCATTAAGAGGTCATCAATTTGTCCAATTTGACCAAAGTCAACTTTCCCCCAATTTTGGTCAAAATCACTCCAATTGGCTAAATTGGCCCAATTAGGGCATCACCATGACCCAATCAATATTTGGTAGTATCAAGAGACTCAAGACAACACATTGGACCAGTCAACCCATCAAATTGACCAAGTCAGCCCTAAAGTCAACCTTGGTCAATGAACCCTAATTATGAGATTAAGAGCCTTCTAATTAAATCCAATTGGGCTAGGGCCTAATCCAAAGACCATCCAGCCAGCCCATGAGCCAAATGATCCCCTAAGCCCCTCTGAAATTGAATGAAGGAATTTCATGGAGGGAAAATTGGGAATTTCACCACTTTGGAGGTTAAAAAGGAGGAATATATGGAGTACTTGGCACCCAATCCCCCTTTCCTTGGCATGCTCACAACCTCCCCATTATTTCCCTAGCAGTTTTGGGTGAGGTGGCAGCTGGATGGAGGGAGAGAATAAATGGGGAATAAATTTGTTCACCCACATTAATGGCATTGCATGAAGAGCCAACATTTGGCCTCAATTCCCCTTCCCCAGACCTTCTCTGAGCTCAGGGATCAATTCCCTACAATTATCTTGCCAGCAAGGAGCCCAACTAGTGGTTGGAATGGGAGGTGGCAACATTGCCGAAAACACCATTAATGGCAAGCCTTGCGCCCTTCCCAACACCCACTGAGGACCAGATTAGCTTCAAATGGACGAGAGGAAGAAAAGCCCTAGTTCTATTGAAGAGGACGGGTTGTGTTGGAGGAGATTGGCAAGGAGATCAAATCAAGATTCGGAAATGGCATCCCAAGAGAATAGCCGACCTCAAGCCCTATCAAGGTCGGTTTCTCCTCCCCACCCCTTGGGCTAGCATTCCCACTTTCTTCCTGTTCGAATTACTGAAGAACTCACTGAATCGCCATGGCCATTTTGATGTTCCAATCCGAAAAATGAGAACAGCGGGGGGGGGGGGGGGGGGGGGGGGGGGCTTGCTCCGGCCACCTCCAGCCGAGTTCTCACTGCCGGTGTATGGCCAAACCTCGGTCAAAGGTGGTGGCTTAGGGGTTTTGCCAGAGATGGATGGAAAATGGGGCCAAAGTTGGCCCTGTGAGAGCAAATCGGGGTTGTGGGATGATCGGGGAAGATGATCTCGCAGCCATTGGATCTGGCTGATCGGATAAATGCATACCAAATGATTAATTAAATTGTATTTTGTCACATAGGAATTGGACTTTTTGATTCTAAATATTGAGTCCCTTAGAACCCAAAAAATGAAAAGTTGGCTGAGACAACTCTTGTAGATCTATGAGTCTACTTTATGTAGGAACTTGATTCAAGTCATTTGGACCATCGTAGCTCCCTGTAGGGCAGTTCTAGTGGGACTGGTCCTTAGGAAGGACAAAACTTTGATGATGAATAACTTTCATATGGTAGCTTGTACGAAGATGAAATTTGGACCATGTATGTATGTACCCTAGACATACCATATGCCTAAAAGTCAGAATTTTGGGGGGACATGTTTTTATAGTTTTGTCCAAGATATGATTTATTGAATTAATGGAATAAAAGTGGTTAAACAACTCGTATATACCCAAATTTTGGTTGGGAGGTCCATTAGGTCATTATAAGACCCTGGTAAAATTTTGAGACCAATTGAACCTCAGCATGTTGGTGAATACAGCCTGCATGAAGCTAAGGCTTAAGGAGGTGGTGTGCATGTAGCCAAAAATAATACATTATCTGTCACACTTAAGCAGGCCCTTTTAACCCTATTTTTGGACACCAAAAAGACTGAATCAGAAAAAGTGTTTACTACCAAATAGGTATCCCTAGGTCTTACCTTCACATGGGCACTAATTTCACCTGATTTGGTGCACCACGGCTCCTTGGGCACCTGTTTTTGTGCTGGGTGTACTTTGAGCACTTGCAAGTTTATTTTGCGAATTTATTTGAAACTACTCCATAGATGGGCATGAAATTTAAACCATAGCTGTAATATGACCAATCACATAACCTGTCGAAAAGTTGGAATTTTTTGTGAATAGTTTTCTATGGTTTTAAGAATAATTTAATAAAATATGCATGGTGTATTTTTTGGGTTAAATGGACCAAAATACTACCAAATCTTCTCTGGAATATTAATTATGTGTGTATAAGTGTCTGGTAAAAATCTTGGGTCATTTGGACCCATGCATGTGGATTGATCTAAATGCAAATAAAACTTAGTAGAATGAATTTTAAGGATGTGACATGGGGAGTATTTTGTGAATTTTTCCCAAATCCTTGGGAGAATAAGTCTGAATTTTTTAACATAGGTATAATATATCTAAGTACAACCTCTTCTCAAAAATGAGTATTTTTGGAAAACATTTCCCCATTATTTAAGTAAATATTTGATAAAGTATGTATGCGTGTCACACATGCCCAGACAACACCAAGTGAACCCAAATTTTGGTGGGTGGTGGGGTAGGTACCTATAAGTCTTTGGTAGAGAATTGAGACCAATTGGCTTGACGCATAAGTGGGAATCCACCCATATATGTTAAGAGGGAGTTGTTGGTGTGCATATAGCACTATTAAGAAGGTATGAAATTTTATGATTAAACCAACTTATCTTAACCCAAATTTTGGGTGGGGTGATAACAAGGCCATCAATAGGAACTAGTTAAAGTTTGAGCCCAATTGGACTCTTGCATGTGAGCAAAATTCACACGCTAAGGCCTATGTGTTAAGAAGGTGTTCTTGAAGATACTTAAGCAACAATGTTTTGGGAGTTGAAGGGTATTCCCTTGGTCATTTCTTACGAAACTCAAAACATACAATTAGGGTTGTGAGATGATACACCTTAGATAAAATATTGAACTTTTGGGTTGATCCACCTAGGAAGTTGAGATTTATATAATTTTGTCACCAAAGTCTCAAATGATCATGCTAGGGTTAAAACCTTCTAAAAAATCACTAGACTTTGGGTTTCACTTAGAGGAGTGAGATTACACCTTGTGGAATTTAGTTAGACTTTGGGTTTCACTTATCATACTTCTCTCACAATGTGGAACCTTGTGTTATAATTTGAAAATTAGATATCTTGAAATGTTGATGCTGGAATATTCTAGAAATTTATATATAGACTAGTGATGATCTCAATATGAACATCAAGAAATTTTGTTAGATTTAATTACTAAGAAATCATCATACTTCCTTCACAGTGTGGAACCTTGTGTTATAATTTAAAAAATTGATATCTTGAAATGTTGAAGCTGGAATATTCTAGAAATTTGTGTATAGACCTGTGATCTCAGAATGAATATCTGGAAATTTTATTAGAAATCGCTGAACAATTATCATACTTCCATCACAAGTGGAACTTTGTTGTTTTCATTGAAAAATGGATATTTTGAAATAATGATACTGGAATATTATAAAAATTTGTTGATAGACTTGTGATCTCATTATGGACATCTGGAAATTTTATTAGATTTAATTATGGAATAATTAGATTACTTCCTTCACAAATTGGTTTTGTACCCTTAGACATATAATTAATCCACTGAAATTATTTCAAGAAGAAAAATTATGAAATTTTTCTGAACTTCATTTTGGACCTTAACTAATATCTGGGATTTTATTTAGAGTTGTTGGCCTATTGATGAGTCCCATTTATATACACATATTTAGACTCATCTGGGCTAGTTTTCATGCATTTGTACTTCACTTTTATTTCATTATCGCTTAAACTTCACTTGAACACATTTCTTCACAAAGTGCACTCTTTGGGCCCATTTTGGTGTGCAATTGTGCTCTATGTTGTTGGGGGTAAGCACACGGTGCTCCCCAACCCTTTTTTATGTATTTGGATTGAGTTGGAAGGGTATTCCTAGCTGTATGATTGATGTTTGGTGCTGTGCAAGTGGGTAGATCATCAATTATGCCCAGTTTTCATGTCTGCATGAATTGCACGGTCGTGCGTTTTCTTTACGCACGGTCGGCTGCGATCGTGCGTTCATTTGCGACCCAAAAATAGCATTCTGAATTTGGTCGTGCGTTTTTACGCACGGTCGTGAGTTTTTACGCACGGTCGTGCGTCTGGTCGTGCATGAACAAAATTCTGCACCTGTCTATAAATAGCTACTCCGCGAAAACAGCCGGATCGACTTCGTTTCTAGGTCTTTTTGAGCGCCGTTTTTTGCGTTTTTTCGTTCTAGGCCTCCTCCATCATCCTCAAGCTTCAAGGAGAGGGATCTAGCCCTACATCCATCATCATCCAAGGAGAAGGAAGCTTTGGTATTGCGGCCGGATCGTGACACAAAGAAGACGGGCCATTGGAAGGTAGTGACAGCCTTGTCTACCCCGGACGCAGTTAAGGACCGAGCTTGGATGCGTATTGACAACCCAGCGATTCCAACCGTGAATCTTCGGCCAGGCTAAGGATTGGGTCGATTCCTTACTTTCTCCTTCTTTATGTTGATGGTTGTATAAGATTTATTCCTCTATCTTTTGATGATGTGCACTATGAATCTTGCTTTGTAATGTTTAATTCATGTTTATGAGTTCATATTATTCATATGTGTGTATGAGGTGCGCCCCATTCCATCCTCCATCCCGACGTTACGTTCGTGTGCCTCACTAGCAATTGCTAGTGGCGTGCTTGTCGACGAGGTGCTTGCGACCCTCATTCTGTAAGACTACTCGTCCATCCGCCTAGTGAAGCGTGGCATAGCGGCCCGTGTAATCCATTCGCCTAACGAAGCAGCGCGCTCATGGCCTGTATAGTTCGATTCCGCTTGCCTACTCATCCATCCGCCCTTGTGAAGCAGCGCGCTCAAGGCCTGCCTAGTCTCCATACCGCCAAGCGAAGCATTGCATTGCGGCATTGCATAGGATTAGTTTAGTTATTTTCTTTTATTTTCCAAAAGCCAAATCAACTCTCCTGCATTCCATCCGACTCAAGGACTTCAATCTCAAGTCCTTCCTCGATAGTAAACTCCACCTTACTGTGTTCCTTCGAGATCGATACTTGGGGATTCACTCCCACATTTTATATTACTTGAACGATCGGTACACTGTCATTTCGTGCCGCAGTCTTGCTACCGCCTATAGCGATGTGCTAAGATTTGGGCATCAAATTTTTGGTGCCGTTGCCGGGGAACACAGATGTGTGAGTTTGCTGTAGATGGAGACAAGAGATAGTAGTTCTTCCAGTATGTATAGTCGCTTTATTATTTTTTTGTTTGCTTTTTAATTATATAGTGTTTGTTATTATTGCTTCCTCTTCTGTTTTTAAAGTTTTAGGCAAGTTTAATCCAAGGAGTTTTATTAGTTTGTGTACATTTCCTTGCAAAGAATTTCAGTTTCATTATATCTGTTTTTTTTGTTGAAAATGTCTTCATGGGATATTTCTCCTAGCACTTACGACATGATGGTCTATTATATAGACCAAATGAAGGAGTTAAATGCTAGGCAGTGTAGGAACGTTGTTTGCTTATTGTGTCGAGGAGAGGGTCATGAATTGAAGGACTTTCCTAGTCTTTTCAATCCTGACCGCCGCTCCTCCACTCATGACAACATCGTTCCTTTCACACATTCTTTACCCATGGAGGCAATCGTGCCCTCTATCCCCGAGTTTATCTCGTGCATGGACTCCTCACTCCCTGTGTATAGCTTCACTCCTAGTGATGATGATCACTAATCAGTTGGCCAACAAGGAGAGGAATGGGAGCTCCTAGATGCTCCTGAGTGGGATGTGGAAAGTATTCTTTCCATCGGAGAGGCATTAGCAGATCTTTTTACGGAGGAACCAAATCTTTTTGTTCCTCCAGTTTCTTTGCAAGATTTTTCTACACACATTCTTTATGATCCTATCGAAGTGAAGGAGTGGGGTGATGCTTCTGACTCGGAGGATGCTCCAAAGTGGGATGAGGAGTTTGTTTTCCCCGAAGGAGAGAATGAATACTTTGAACACGATGGTGCACCTCGGTGGGATGAGGAGGATACTCTCTCTGATGAGGAGGTTTGCACTTCCTCATGGGACGAGGAGGTCCAACTCACCACTGAGGCCCTTGAGTTCTTGGGTTCCCATCGCTATGATACTTACGATGATGATAGTGATCTATCCTTGGATCCTGCTGGGAGTGAGACCGAGATCACTCCCCCGATTGATTTTTATTCAAGTTCTTCTTCTGTTTTATTTCTTGTTCCCCTTTCTCTATCTGAGCCTGTGCAGGTTGAGTCTTCACAGGTACCCCAGGAGGACTTGGAGCATGATGCTCAAGTCAATGATGAGAGCATCCTCTTATGTGAGGAGGTTGATCCCCCCTCCGTAGAGGAAGCTCCACTCATTTCCTTCTCCTCCTGCTGCCTCCCTGGAGATGATACCTTGCTGGGCAAGGATAGTTTTGGTGAGTTGAGTGAGGATGCCTCCTCTTCTTACTTTTTATTCCCTCTACCTGTGACGAGCAGGTATTATTTATATTCGGGTAGAGGCGTGATTGTTCTATCGCCGTATCGGTACCCGCTACCGACACGCATATTAGAACAGTTACCTGTGCCCTTTTCTTTTCATAGACCCATTAGCTAGAACTGTTTAAATTTGAATAAGTCATGCTGGGAAGACAATAACCCCAGTAGTTATCTTACCTTTCTTGCAATGTTAGTTTATCTAGTTTGTTTAGTTAGTTTTACATTATTTTAGTTTGTATATTTTCTTTTGTTTTTGCGGAGCTCACCTATGCAGGTTCTTTTTCTGGATGGCGGATGCTGCAGCTTTATCTTGGTTTACACACGTCTTCTGGTATGCTCACTTGCTGAGCATTGGGCACCCTCTTCCCTTAGCTTCATTTTGAATTTCATGGCCATATATTTTGTTGGATTGTTTAGATTAAGTCTGGGGGAGAGCCGCTATGTGTTACCCATTGCACGTGCACATATCATTTGCATACTATAAGTATATTAATCTCATTTATGTTGTATTGTTCATCTTCACAGCACATCACAACACCCACTTGAGCACGCGCTTATTTGTCTATGCGTCTCGGGTAAATATTATTTTTCTGTGTGTTTGAAAGATCATGATGCTGGCATAGGATTGAGTGGCGGAGTAACATGTTGAGTCTACCAGTGCTCCTAGTCGAGTGCTCGCGTCTCGTGTTGAAATTCTTGTAGAATTAGCTTTTTCTCATGCATTTAGTTTTATAATTTTCCAATTGCGTGAATACTGTTTATTATACTCGTATTTCGTGAATCCAGTTGAATCCAACGATAGTGTAGGTGCGTGTGTAGACGATCGCTAGTGATGTATTGCACGAGTCGGGAGGAAGGATATTCTTTCTCGGTGGCTAAGAACTTGCCCCTAGCGACTCTCGAAGCATGGGTATAGGTTATTTCATTTGTGCGAGTGTGATATAGGCCATTCTTTGACCCGGTTGAGCCTTTGCACCATTCCTAAACGCTCTATCCTTGCTTAGCCCCTTTGTGCCTAATTGATGCGATATTTCGGCAAGTGCACCGGTCGCGCAAGTAATAAAGTTTGGGAATAGGATCCCCGAGTGTCGGTCTCTTGAGGAATGCAGGTTGGGTGAATGAATCGCGTTGTGTGACTATTGTTACACAAGCGTAAACAAACACACAAAGGGGGGGTTTTGGTTGGGTTTTCCTACTCTTAACAACAATGAAGGAAATGCGGGTTGAAAGCACTGCTTCGCAAGGCGATATGGATGCAACGGCCGCGATGCCGTGCTTCGTGAGGCGGATGGAGTGTGCTCTAGTGCGGGAAGGCGAGGGTCGCAAACACCTCTTCACAAACGCCATTAGCTCTTGCTAACGCGGATCGAACACCTTGAGTGCGTGAATGAGTGAGTGGATGAGTGGAGGCGAAGCGATTCACAAGCAAGTAATGATGAAAAGAGAAGAAACATTCATTTCATTTAAACCAAACATCATGATATTCAAGTTTAAAAGATTCAAAGATTACAACGAGGGAGAGAGGAAAGAGATAACCAATGGATGAAGACTAGCGGCCGTTCACGGCCGGAATGGTAGTTTGTCAAGCTACCTCCGGACTCGGGCGGACTGTGCTTCCGGTGTAGAGAAACTGTCACGATCTCTCTACGTGGTTTCGTCGTCTTCTACCTCAGGATTCCTCTTCTTCTCACCGGACAGGAGTGGAAAACAGGTGCTTGAGGGCTTGCGGATGGTGGAGAATGCTCCCGGACAATGGAGAAATACTTGGAATGGTTGGAGAGGACTTCCCCTTGCGTAGGAGATGAAGTGGAGGTGTCCAGGAATGGAAATCGCCGGCGTACGGACTGCCACTCGCGCTCTCGGCGGCTCCCTCCTGCCCTAAAAGCGGAACAGGCATATATATAGGCGCTGGAATGAATACTGCGCACGGTCATTGGCGCACGACCAGTGGTCGTGCGCACTGGAGTTCTGCGATCATGCGCGCTGCCTGGGCGGAGCCTGAAATGAAAGAAATTTATAAAATACATGTTCGCACGACCAATGGCGCACGACCAGTGGTCGTGCGCACTATCGTAAGTGGTCGTGCGATAAGCAAGACAGAACTCATAAAATGGGCGTTAAGTGCGCACGATCAGTGGCGCACGACCAGTGGTCGTGCGCGATAGAGCCAGTGATCGTGCGCAGTGTTCCTGTACAGAATTGTACCGGGAACACCTGTACGACTCCTGTTCCAGCATACAACACCAGTCTATCCACTGAAGGTGGCACTTAACACTACATGAAAACTAGTAACGAAGATGAACAAGAAATAACACCAAAACGGGCCTAGAAGTGCACTTAGCATGGAGTATTAAATAGGAATGAAAACATGTCTAAAGTGAAGTGCAAAGACTAGAAAATCGGCCCAGATGAGTCCATAAATGTGTATATAATTGGGACTCATCACACCCCCAGACTTACCTGTTTGCGCGTCCCGAGCAAACGAATTCGGCGGAGTGTGAAAATGGTAGTTAACAAAGAAAATTACACAAAGGAGTACAATGCGAAGTAGCAAAAGCATGCAAATAGAAATTTAGTAAAAAGAGATTCTAACTATGCTAACTAATTTACGAAAGTATTAGAGTGTAAGTAGAGATTTAGTTATACTCAGTTGGTGAATTATGAAGAATTCGAACGATCATGCCCGGTGTGAAAGTAACAAGACACTAAGGCGGGTGTTGCACAAGGTCGGGGTTTAGGAATAACTCCGCTGAAATCCATCAACGTCGTGAACCATACGCTCGCCGGTCACACTCTCTCCACGGCGTTAGCAAACTCACAAGTCAAATCAATAGGGCTTTTAGGATTATATTGGGGCTTAGGTTGCGGTATGATATTCAAATTTAAACACGATGGCTACGCAACCCAAGTGAGCTAACGGAACGCTGCACCACACAAAACCAAAAACAATGCTCGTGTGACACACCCCCAGACTTATCATGAAAACTAGGTGTGCACACGACCTACTTCACAATTACCAACAGATTTTCTATTTAGCTCGGAAGGATTTCTTTACGACATATTTCTTTTTCAGATTTTTTTTTCTTTTAACAACATACTTTTCTTCTTTTACTTATCCTCCGGTTGGTTCAAATTCAGCAAAATAAAACGTGTTTTTCTTCATAACGCACAAGTTCCAAACATCACACAAATTGAGAATTATGAGCGCAGTTAAACAGCAATTTGGTTGCGGGCGTAGGATAAGCTTCGGGATTTGGTGGATGAAGAGGAGCTGAACAAAAGAGTGGTACGCACAATTTTGGCTTGCAAGGGTGAGAGAAAAGGACATGGAATGACAAGGCTCAAACTAGCCAAAAGGTGGCCTACATCACGTTTAACTCGACGAGTCGCTCTCGCCCATGCTTCGAGAGTCGCTTGGGGCAAGTTCTTAGCCCACGAGAAAGGTAAACCTTTCTCCCGACTCGAGCAACACACGACTAGTGCTCGTACACACACAACACCGGGTTATCACCAATTTCGTTCACATTCACCATTTGAGTATAACAAATCTAAAACTACGCAAAAATACTAATCATAAATTAAACGCATAGAAATAATCTAGTTTTACTCAAATGCTACTGCAGCATGCGGGTGCGACTAGAACACTGCTCGAGTCAACATCGCACTCCAAATAGTAATTCCTAAGCTAACACCCCAATTCACATTCCTAACCAAAATAGTTTATTTGGAAACAACACAAATAGGAAAGCGCGCACTCATGTGGGTGAAGTGGTGCAAGAAGCATGAAAACAATGATGATGATAAAGATAAATAATAAACAAACTTCTAGTATGCAGTGCAACTCGTGCACAGTGGATGACAACTTACTCTCCCCCAGACTTAGTTTAAACATTACATCACAGAAATTGGAAGCTAAGGGGGGAAGAAGTGTTACCCAATGCTCAGAATTGAGCATACCAGACGATTGACGATTAAGATAAAGAGCAGTCCGCAGCATCCGCACCAAAGAACACAACACACCTGCAAGCACAAAACTAAAAACAGCAAAAACAAATATAAAAACTGAACTAGACATGTTAGATAAAAATAAAATCAGGAAATCTGGGTTGTCTCCCAGCAGCGCTTTTGTTTTATGTCCTTAAGCTGGACCAAATACCTGTATTATGATTGTTTAAAGAGCACAGAAATTAAAGGAGAAGTTCACAGAAGCAGTTTCACAAATTCAGACAACACAAATCAGTTATAGGCGCTCTTATGGTGCGCGTCTCCCATAGCTCGTAGGCGGGAGGTGAAGGCTTTAGGGCCAACACTGGTGTCACCCAGTGTTCCCCTAACCTCCGCCCTCTTGCCACGGAGAGCGGCAGCGTGAGCGTTGTGCAGAAGTTTCTCCTGTTTAAGTTTAGTGACAGTCGGGGACTGCCAACGTTGAAAGTTTTCAGATTTTTTCCACCTTGGTGGTGGGCGGCGTCACTTCCGGCATCGCGGTAACTACCGGATCAGCCCAAGAGATGGAGCGCTTAAATTGTTTATTACAAGAATCAAAACAAGAAGATAATGGGACAGTGTCCCGAACTAAATTCAAGTTAATATTTTTCGAAATGCAATCTTCCTCCGTCTCGGAATCAAATTCTCTCCGAAGATCTACTTCTTCCTCACTGGACTGGTGCTCCTCCTTTTCTCCTTCAATTGGTTCTTTATCTTCTTCATTTCCTACACAACTCAGAGATTCATCAAAAATAAAGAGAGGGGGAAGAGTGGATGTTTCAGTTATAGCTTTGGGGCAAGTGGGCTGCGGCACCTTATTGGGTAGGAAGACACACCCCGTAGCGAAATCAAGGGTGGCACTGCTCTCTTTCAAGAACGGCACGCCCAAGATAGGGATATAGTGATTTTCCTGGGGTCCCAACACCTGAAAATCAGCAACCACAATCGTCCCCTCAACTATCACTTCTACATTTTTCACTTCCCCCTCAGATTGTATAACGGTCCCATTAGCAAGCATAAGGGATTTCCGATCCTCCGTGTTCATCTCAAGTTGCAATTTAGCAACGTCTTGCAACGCAATGACGTTGCGGGAGGAGCCGGAATCGCACAAAGCTTTCGTTTCAATATTATTGATGGAACAAGAAATCACTAACTCACTTGGATCAGCCTCTACCACATCGTCGAGACTCTTCCCTTGATCTATTGGGTTCTTTTTAGTGTTGCTAGGAAGGGTCCCATGCGACCGCTCGGTTAGCACTTGGGCCAATTGGCCCAGCTGCGTTTCCAAGTTCCGCATGGATGCGGTTTGGTTCACCATATTTGAGGTAGCCGCTTGCATAAATTTTTTCATCATCTCCTCCAGATTACTCTTTTTTTGGGCTGGGGGGCCTAGGTTATAATCCGGGTGTGGTGGCCTCGGTTGGCTCCCGGAGGCGTAAGCATCGTTTTGATGCTACCCCGGTGCCCATCGTTGGCCATGCGTGTTTGGGTTCCATGAGAAGTTCGGGTGACTTCTCACTCCCGGATGATAAGCATTATTAAATGGAACCCCCTTAGACTGTTTTCCTATAAAATTAACGGATTCATTCAAGGATAAGTGCGCGAAGTCACCTGATACGTTGTTCCCTGAACATTCGTACGCGTGGTGGCCGCCGCCTCCACATCCTTCGCACGTAATGACAGCAGCAGGAGCGGGTGTAGGAGGAAGTGAGTTGACCACAAAGAGACCGTGGGCGTTCCTTGGTGCATTTCTCCCGGCAGTCCAGAATGTACTGTGGGAGGCGGTGTCGCGCAGAATCCGAAGGGCCTCCTCTGGAGTGTGGTTCATTAGAGTACCACCCGCAGCAGCATCGATCATTGCCCTGTAGTTGGGCTCGATCGCAAAGTAAAATGTCTCTACCACATTCCACGGTTGGAGCTCGTGGTTTGGGCAGCGGCGGAGAAGATCATTAAAGCGCTCCCACGCCTCGGCAAGGGTCTCTTGGTCAGCTTGGCGAAAGGTGGCGATCTCCCGCCGCAGGCTCACAATTTTATCAACGGGGTGGAATTTGGCCAGGAACTTGGATGCAACAGCATCCCAAGTCGCGGCGGTCCCAGGAGGAATAGAATGGAGCCACACCTTGGCCTTGTCGCGAAGTGAGAATGGGAACAGTCGCAGCTTGACTGTATCGTCAGGTATTCCAGTGTAGCGGAAAGTTCCGCAGATATCGGAAAACTCTGCCAGGTGCAGGTGCGGGTCTTCACTGGTCATCCCGGAGAACTGAGCATTGTTCCGGATGATGTTCAAGATCGCAGGTTTGATCTCGAACTGGTTGTTCATAATGTTGGGACCAAATCCGGGATATACACTCCCATCTGTCGGAGTGGTATAGTCTCTCATCGTTTGGGGTCGAGGCCTCACTACCTCTTCCTCATCTCCAGGTTGGTGCTGCCCCACATCGGGCACTCTTGGGTCAGCATTGTTTGGGTCTATGTTGTCACCCATTGCCGCCTGTACGGCTGCTGCGCGCCTTCGTGCGCGAGCGGTCCGTTCGATCTCTGGATCAAAGGGTACAAGTTCCCCCGCGGCTTGTCTCTGCATGCACAGTCACAACAAAAAGAAAACAAAACAAAGGAAATCAAAAACAACTGCTCTTGTAACAAAAGCTCACAACTCAAGACGTTACACGCCTGAACATTCCCCGGCAACGGCACCAAAAACTTGATGCGATATTTCGGCAAGTGCACCAGTCGCGCAAGTAATAAAGTTTGGGAATAGGATCCCCGAGTGTCGGTCTCTTGAGGAATGCAGGTTGGGTGAACGAATCGCGTTGTGTGACTATTGTTACACAAGCGTAAACAAACACACAAAGGGGGGGATTTGGTTGGGTTTTCCTACTCTTAACAACAATGAAGGAAATGCGGGTCGAAAGCACCGCTTCGCAAGGCGAGATGGATGCAACGGCCGCGATGCCATGTTTCGTGAGGCAGATGGAGTGTGCTCTAGTGCGGGAAGGCGAGGGTCGCAAACACCTCTTCACAAACGCCGTTAGCTCTTGCTAACGCGGATCGAACACCTTGAGTGCGTGAATGAGTGAGTGGATGAGTGGAGGCGAAGCGATTCACAAGCAAGTAATGATGAAAAGAGAAGAAACATTCATTTCATTTAAACCAACATCATGATATTCAAGTTTAAAAGATTCAAAGATTACAACGAAGGAGAGAGGAAAGAGATAACCAATGGATGAAGACTAGCGGCCGTTCACGGCCGGAATGGTAGATTGTCAAGCTACCTCCGGACTCGGGCGGACTGTGCTTTCGGTGTAGAGAAACTGTCACGATCTCTCTACTTGGTTCCGTCGTCTTCTACCTCAGGATTCCTCTTCTTCTCACCGGACTGGAGTGGAAAACAGGTGCTTGAGGGCTTGCGGATGGTGGAGAATGCTCCCGGACAATGGAGAAATACTTGGAATGGTTGGAGAGGACTTCCCCTTGCGTAGGAGATGAAGTGGAGGTGTCCAGGAATGGAAATCGCCGGCGTACGGACTGCCACTCGCGCTCTCGGCGGCTCCCTCCTGCCCTAAAAGCGGAACAGGCATATATATAGGCGCTGGAATGAATACTGCGCACGGTCATTGGCGCACGACCAGTGGTCGTGCGCACTGGAGTTCTGATGCGCAAATCCTACACACCACTATAGATGGTGGCTAAACTGCGGCACGAAACGGCAATGTACCGATCGTTCAAGTAATATAAAATGGGAATGAATCCCCAAGTATCGATCTCAAAGGAACATAGTAAGGTGGAGTTTATTATCGAGGAAGGACTTGAGATTGAAGTCCTTTGGGTCGGATGGATGCGGAAACGGGGGATTTGGTTTGCGAATAATAGAATAAAATATTACAACTACTCCTATGCAATGCCGCTATGCAATGCTTCGCTTGGCGGAATGGAGACTAGGCAGGCCTTGAGCGCGCTGCATCGCAAGGGCGGATGGACGAGTAGGCAGACGGAATCGAACTATGCAGGCCTTGAGCGCGCTGCTTCGTTAGGCGGGATGGAATACACGGGCCGCTATGCCACGCTTCGGTAAGCGGATGGGCGAGTAGGCTAACGGAATGAGGGTCGTAAGCACCTCTTCACAAAGCACACCACTAACAATTGTTAGGGCGGCACAACACAACGAATAATCCACACCACGGGGCACACCTCAAATGAAAATATAACAAGATTACTCAATCACATAGACATGATTTCATACTAATGTTAACAAGCAAAATTATACTTCATCAAAATGTTGATTCTAGCTACATACACATCAATAAGAGAAGAATAAGGCAAGAAATCGACCAAATTCGAAGTCTCATTGTAGATTCACGGTTGGAATCGCCGGGTTGTCAATCCGCATCCAAGCTCGGTCCGCAACTATGTCCGGGGTAAAGAGAGCTGTCACTACTCTCCAATGAGCCTGTCTTCTTCGTGTCACGATCCGGTGGAGGTTGCAAACTTCCTCTTGCTTGATGGTGATGGCGGCTAGGTCTTCCCTTGGAGCGCTTGGATGAAGGAGGAGGCCGAGAGGAAACTCCGGCTCAAGATTGGCGTGAAGAACAAGCCCGGAGCCCCTCCATATGGTGGGCGGCTGTGGAGGGGCGAAATCGGAGCCCTGGAGTGAGAAAACGGCAGAAGAAAATTGGGATCTCGACCTAATTCGCGAGCAGGTCGTTTTATAGGCGCTGGAATAAACAGTGCGCATGGTCATTGGCGCACGACCAGTGGTCATGCGCACTAGAATCCTGTGATCGTGCGCCTGACTGGACGGAGCCTGCAAGGGAAGAAAATTATAAAATACAAACTTCGCACGACCAGTGGCGCACGACCAGTGGTCGTGCGCACTATCGTCAATGGTCGTGCGATAAGGGGAAACAGAACTCAGTTTTCAGGGGTTAAGTGCACACGATCAGTGGCGCACGACCAGTGGTCGTGCGCAGTAGAGCCAGTGATCGTGCGCAGTGTTCCTGTACAGATTTGTACCGGGGACACCTGCATGACTCCTGCTCCAGCATACAACACTAATCAAACCACTGAAAGTGGCACTTAACCATGCATGAAAACTAATAATGAAGATAAACAAGAAAAAACACCAACACGGGCCTAAAGGTGCACTTAGCATGGAGAATCAAATATAAGTGAAAACATGGCTAAAGTGAAGTGCATAGACTAGAAAATCGGCCCAGATGAGTCCATAAATGTGTATATATTTGGGACTCATCACACCCCCAGACTTAACTGTTTGCGCGTCCCGAGCAAACCATCTCTCGCGGACAGGAAAAACATAAGCTGGCGAAGAAACTATCAAGCGGAGTACCATACGAAGTCGCATGCTCATGTGCGTAGAAATACAGTAGACAAAATTTCTAATTATACATATTAGTTTATAATTTTCTAGGAGCGTATTTATATATTACATTTACTCAAAAATTGAATCACGGTGAATCACAAGGTCGTACATAGGAAGAAAGTAAACTGAACGCTGAGGCGAGCATTGCCAAAGATCGGGGCTCGAGACAACTCCATTGAAATCCATCAATGTCGGTGACCATAAGCTTGCCCGTTCGCACTCTCTCCACGGCACTAGTTTGACTCAAATGCGTGAATCAATAGGACTTTAGGTTTTAAATGGGGCTTGTGTTTAGGTGAGGATAAACAAAGATAAAAACGACGGCTCAAGCACTAAACCCAAATAAGCTTATGCAGAAATTATTCTCGTTCACCGCACAAACACGCGAGTACATCACACCCCCAGACTTGGACTTAACAATATGGGTGTGTGCACCGCCTACTCCCAAATATAATCTCAAACAGATTTTTTTCAATTAAACTTTTCATTCTTCTTTTTCTTTTCAAATCTTTTTCTTCTTTTCTTTTTCTTTCTTTAGCAATTTCAGCAAATTTTTAAAGAGGCACATCCACATTTTCACATTGTACTTCCACAATCAACACCACAAATTTAAAATTTAAACAAAATGCTTGCATTTTGGGTATGCGACTAGGATTGGCTTTTGGGCTTTGGTGAAATAAAAGTGGGGCTGAATCAAAGAAAGGGTAGGCACAACTGGGCTAACGAGGATATAGCGATAGGAATAGGCACAAAGCTCAACCGGGCCAAAATGATGGCCTATATCACATTCACGCAATTGACTAACCGTATGCCCATGCTTCAAGAATCTCTTGGGGCAAGTTCTTAGCCACCGAGAAAGATAATCCTTTCTCCCGACTCGGGCAATACGAGGCTAACGAACGTCCACACACATCCCTATGCTACCGTTTGATTCACACCGGATTCACCAATTTTTGAGTGTAGTAAACAATATTTACGCTAATAGAAAAATATAAACTAAAAGCATAAAAAGAAATTGAATCTACACGAATTTCTATGCGAGACATGAGCACTCAACTAGGAGCACTACAGGAGTCAACATTTTACTCCGCCTCATAATCCTAAGCCAGCACAGTGATTTTCCAAACCACACGAAAAGAAAAATTCAACTCGCGACGTGCCAACGGCTAAGCGCGCTCAAGTGGGTGCTGTGGTGTGCAATGAAAATAAACAAAACATTTTAAATGAAATCTTCTAGTATGCAGTGCAATAGTGCACGTGAGCGGATAAACAAACTACTCTCCCCCAGACTTAAACTAAACAATCCGCATAATATATGACAGGAAAATCAAAATAGGGTTAGGGAAAGAGAGTACCCAATGCTCAGCAAGTGAGCATACCAGAAGACGCGTGTAAACTAAGACAAAGCTGCAGCATCCGCCATCCAGAAAAAGGATACCTGCAGGGGTCAGCTCCGCAAAAACAAAAGAAAATAGAAAACTGAAATAAAGTGCAATTAACAAAATAAAATTAGAAAAGAAATGAAAATGCAAGAAAAATTAAGATAACTACTGGGGTTATTGTCATCCCAGCACGACTTATTCTAAATTAAAACGGTTCTAGCTAATGGGAGTATGGAAGGAGAAGTGGACAGGTAACTGGCCCAATATCCGTGTCGGTAGCGGGTACCTATACGGAGAAAGAACAGTCACGCCTCTACCCGAATATAAATACCTGCTCCTCACAGGTAGAGGGAAAAGAAAGTAAGAAGAGGAGGAGGCCTGGTCCTCACTCATCTCACCAAAACTATCCTTTCCCATCAAGGTATCGTCCACAGCAGGTCCGCAGGAGGAGAAGGCAATGAGTGGAGCTTCCTCTACGGAGGGGGAATAAACCTCCTCACATGAGAGGATGCTCTCATCATTGACTTGAGCAAAAAGCTCCAAGTCCTCCTGTTGTACCTGTGAAGACTCAACCTGCACAGGCTCAGATGAAGAAGGGGGGTCAGGAAATAAAAGGGAAGATGGACAAAAATAATCAGAAATCGGGAGAGTGGTCCCGGTCTCACTCCCATTAGATTGGGAAAGTAAAATAATGTCAGCATCATCGACAATGCTGCAGGGCTCGGTAGGATCATCAGTGACCTCCTCCACGATTTGGACTTCCTCCACCGGTGCTGAGGTAGAATCCTCGTCACCTTGGAAAATATCCTCCTCCATAGGAATAGGCACAACACATAAATCACCTGCCTTATCCTGCAAAACATCCTCAATAATGTCGTCAGAGACAAATGTAGTAGAATGCACAACAGGGGGAGGAATAGTGCTTGGATAAAAGTCAAGCACCGATTCTTCACAAAGAATCGAATCCACAAGGGGTGGTGGATGCACCGGGAGAATAGGCTCAGCAATGTCGGTGCATAGATCAGCCGCACATCCGGTGACCATGTCCATGCCATACCCTTCAAGATGTGAAGGTGACAAAGATACATAACAGGATGTTGAAGGTGTGCCGCCAGAGTTAGGAGTTGGGACGATCCGGATATCCGGCTCGTCATCCTCGTCCAATTGGCGAAGATAAGCAGCACAATCCTTCAAGGCATGATCTGTGCTCCGACAAAACTGGCACTGCCTAGCGGGCTTCTTTGGCACAGCGGGGGCTGAAGCCGAAAAGAAGTAAGACGGTAAAGGCTCAGCAGAGTAGCCATAAGACTTACGCGCACCATATGGAGTACCAGACGAAGTCGGTGCTCCATATGCTGGGCTATAAGAATTATGCCTACTGTTCTCCGTAGGGCATTCATCACTAGAGTGGGAAGTAGCTCCACACCAACGGCAACGGATATTTAGATGTGCCCACATAGTGTGAAGATAAAACGATTCAAAACGAAGGACACTATTGTGCGAAATACCACACCTAATAAAATTTACTAAAGCAACCTAATTAAAACAGGAAAATGGAATAGAAAAAAAATAAATAAAAATGAAGAAATGCAATTTACAAATGGAAGGGCTTCTCTCTCAGGTTCTCCCTCTCCAGAAAACTCACACGTCTGTGTTCCCCGGCAACGGCGCCAAAAACTTGATGCGCAAATCCTACACACCACTATAGATGGTGGCTAAACTGCGGCACTAAACAGCAGTGTATCGATTGTTCAAGTAATATAAAATGGGAATGAATCCCCAAGTATCGATCTCAAAGGAACACAGTAAGGTGGAGTTTATTATCGAGGAAGGACTTGAGATTGAAGTCCTTTGGGTCGGATGGATGCGAAAACAGGGGATTTGGTTTGCGAATAATAGAATAAAATATTACAACTACTCCTATGCAATGCCGCTATGCAATGCTTCGCTTGGCGGAATGGAGACTAGGCAGGCCTTGAGCGCGCTGCGTCGCAAGGGCGGATGGACGAGTAGGCAGACGGGATCGAACTATGCAGGCCTTGAGCGCGCTGCTTCGTTAGGCGGGATGGAATACACGGGCCGCTATGCCACACTTCGGTAAGCGGATGGGCGAGTAGGCTAACGGAATGAGGGTCGTAAGCACCTCTTCACAAAGCACACCACTGACAATTGTTAGGGCGGCACAACACAACGAATAATCCACACCACGGGGCACACCTCAAATGAAAATATAACAAGATTACTCAATCACATAGACATTTCATACTAATGTTAACAAGCAAAATTATACTTCATCAAAATGTTGATTCTAGCTACATACACATCAATAAGAGAAGAATAAGGCAAGAAATTGACCGAATTCGAAGTCTCGTTGTAGATTCACGGTTGGAATCGCCGGGTTGTCAATCCGCGTCCAAGCTCGGTCCGCAACTACGTCCGGGGTAAAGAGAGCTGTCACTACTCTCCAATGAGCCCGTCTTCTTCGTGTCACGATCCGGTGGAGGTTGCAAACTTCCTCTTGCTTGATGGTGATGGCGGCTAGGTCTTCCCTTGGAGCGCTTGGATGAAGGAGGAGGCCAAGAGGAAACTCCGGATCTAGATTGGCGTGAAGAACAAGCCCGGAGCACCTCCATATGGTGGGCGGCTGTGGAGGGGCGAAATCGGAGCCCTGGAGCGAGAAAACGGCGGAAGAAAATTGGGATCTCGACCTAATTCGCGAGCAGGTCATTTTATAGGCGCTGGAATAAACAGTGCGCACGATCATTGGCGCACGACCAGTGGTCGTGCACACTAGAATCCTGTGATCGTGCGCCTGACTGGACGGAGCCTGCAAGGGAAGAAAATTATAAAATACAAACTTCGCACGACCAGTGGCGCACGACCAGTGGTCGTGCGCACTATCGTCAATGGTCGTGCGATAAGGGGAAACAGAACTCAGTTTTCAGGGGTTAAGTGCACACGATCAGTGGCGCACGACCAGTGGTCGTGCGCAGTAGAGCCAGTGATCGTGCGCAGTGTTCCTGTATAGATTTGTACCGGGGACACCTGCATGACTCCTGCTCCAGCATACAACACTAATCAAACCACTGAAAGTGGCACTTAACCATGCATGAAAACTAATAATGAAGATAAACAAGAAAAAACACCAACACGGGCCTAAAGGTGCACTTAGCATGGAGAATCAAATATAAGTGAAAACATGGCTAAAGTGAAGTGCATAGACTAGAAAATCGGCCCAGATGAGTCCATAAATGTGTATAAATTTGGGACTCATCAAGTTCTGCGATCGTGCGCGCTGCCTGGGCGGAGCCTGAAATGAATGAAATTTATAAAATACATGTTCGCACGACCAATGGTGCACGACCAGTGGTCGTGCGCACTATCGTAAGTGGTCGTGCGATAAGCAAGACAGAACTCGTAAAATGGGCGTTAAGTGCGCACGATCAGTGGCGCACGACCAGTGGTCGTGCGCGATAGAGCCGGTGATCGTGCGCAGTGTTCCTGTACAGAATTGTACCGGGAACACCTGCACGACTCCTGTTCCAGCATACAACACCAGTCTAGCCACTGAAGGTGGCACTTAACACTGCATGAAAACTAGTAACGAAGATGAACAAGAAATAACACCAAAACGGGCCTAGAAGTGCACTTAGCATTGAGTATTAAATAGGAATGAAAACATGTCTAAAGTGAAGTGCAAAGACTAGAAAATCGGCCCAGATGAGTCCATAAATGTGTATATAATTGGGACTCATCACTAATCCCTACCATTTGATTCAGCTCCACCTTCAATTCACCAAAGCCAAAATGACTATCCTAATCGCACACCATATTCTGAGCTCAAGCGAACTATTTGTGCATTTAAAAGTTGGGTGTTGAGGCTGTGTATATTTGTGGTTGTGGTGGGAATGCGTTATTGAAAATATAGCTGTGTTTGTTATTATATGTGCAAAGTTATAATTTTAAAAAAAAAAGAGAAAAGAAAAAAATGTGAAAAGAAATGAATAAAAAAAGTGTAAAGCAATGTATTTGGGAATAGGTGGTGTACACACCCCATAGTTTCATGTTTAAGTCTGGGGGTGTGGTGTACACATTTTTCATTATTGCCGGATAGTGTTTTTATTGCGAGCTCATTTGGGTTAGGTGTGCTAAGCCCCCACGTTTATCATTGTCTACCGCACCGTAGCCTAAGCCTAAATCATAACCTAAAAGTCCTATTGATTTGCACTCTGAACGTAACTAGTGTTGTGGAGAGAGTGTGAACGGGCAAGCTTATGGCCATCGTCATTGATGGATTTCTTTGGAGTTTGTCCCGATCCTCGATCTCTGGCAATATTCCACTTAGTGATCGAGCTACTTTCACCCTACGTGTGATTGAAGGAATAACCACGATTCAAATTATGAGTAGCAATAATAAGTAGAAATGCAATCTAGAAAATTCTAATCTATTTCGCATGTTTAAACGGTTTTTCTACTGAAATTTCAACGCGCGCGTGTAAGCGACTTCGCATTGTACTTCGCATATTCAATTACTTTGTTAGCTTATGATTTTTCTACTTCAAATGGGAGATAGTTTGCTCGGGACGAGAAAATGAGTAAGTCTGGGGGTGTGATAAGTCCCATTTATATACACATATTTGGACTCATCTGGGCTAGTTTTCATGCATTTGCACTTCACTTTTAGTTCATTATCGCTTAAACTTCACTTGAACACATTTCTTCACAAAGTGCACTCTTTGGGCCCATTTTCGTGTTCAATTGCGCGCTATGTTGTTGGGGGTAAGCACACGGTGCTCCCCAACCCTTTTTTATGTATTTGGATTGAGCTGGAAGGGTATTCCTAGCTGTATGATTGATGTTTGGTGCTGTGCAGGTGGGTAGATCATCAATTATGCCCAATTTTCATGTCTGCATGAATCGCACGGTCGTGCGTTTTCTTTACGCATGGTCGGCTGCGATCGTGCGTTCATTTGCGACCCAAAAACAGCATTCTGAATTTGGTCGTGCGTTTTTACGCACGGTCGTGCGTTTGGTCGTGCATGAACAAAATTCTGCACCTGTCTATAAATAGCTGCTCCGCGAAAACAGCCGGATCGACTTCGTTTCTAGGTCTTTTTGAGCGCCGTTTTTTGCGTTTTTTCATTCTAGGCCTCCTCCATCATCCTAAAGCTTCAAGGAGAGGGATCTAGCCCTACATCCATCATCATCCAAGGAGAAGGAAGCTTTGGTCTTGCGGCCGGATCGTGACACGAAGAAGACGGGTCATTGGAAGGTAGTGACAACCTTCTCTACCCCGGACGCAGTTGAGGACCAAGCTTGGACGCGGATTGACAACCCAGCGATTCCAACCGTGAATCTTCGACAAGGCTTCAGATTGGGTCGATTCCTTACTTTCTCCTTCTTTATGTTGATAGTTGTATAAGCTTTATTCCTCTATCTTTTGATGATGTGTACTATGAATCTTGCTTTGTAATGTTTAATTCATGTTTATGAGTTCATATTATTCATATGTGTGTATGAGGTGCGCCCCATTCCATCCTCCATCCCGACGTTACGTTCGTGTGCCGCACTAGCAATTGCTAGTGGCGTGCTTGTCGACGAGGTGCTTGCGACCCTCATTCCGTAAGACTACTCGTCCATCCGCCTAGTGAAGCGTGGCATAGCGGCCCGTGTAATCCATTCGCCTAATGAAGCAGCGCGCTCAAGGCCTGCATAGTTCGATTCCGCTTGCCTACTCGTCCAACCGCCCTTGCGAAGCAGCGCGCGCAAGGCCTGCCTAGTCTCCATCCCGCCAAGCGAAGCATTGCATAGCGGCATTGCATAGGAGTAGTTTAGTTATTTTCTTTTATTTTCCAAAAGCCAAATCAACTCTCCCGCATTCCATCCGACTCAAGGACTTCAATCTCAAGTCCTTAATCGATAGTAAACTCCACCTTACTGTGTTCCTTCGAGATCGATACTTGGGGATTCACTCCCACATTTTATATTACTTGAACGATCGGTACACTGCTGTTTCGTGCCGCAGTCTTGCTACCGCCTATAGCGGTGTGTTAAGATTTGCGAATCACCTATGACAAAAGGCATATCATGTTCAATTCTAGGCTTACCCGAATTTATAAGAATTATTTAAATAGGCCCAAATGTGTTTTTATTATGAGAAAATTTAGAAACCTGAATGTTGTTATTCCTACAAATTCTGGAACTAGATCGGACTCATACTTAGTTAGGAATCATATAGTCAACCTTGTAAGACATGTGGTTTTACTTAAAGGCAAATCGGTCTGCAAATAGTAAAAACTGAATTATTTGATTTAGACCACGCCTGATCATCACACTTAGAATTATTAACTCCCTGATTGTGTAGGCATAGCTTGATTTAAGGATTAAACATTAGTGGCATGCACTATAAGTAAGGGTTGGGGTGTGTTTAGTAAAACTATCAATTCGGGAATGACATCGATATGATAGGAGATGTGAGGAGATCCACTAACAACTAGAGTTCATGATTGAAATCAGGATGGAACCTTTAAATAAAGATTGAGAGCGGACGTGAATGTGTAGTTAGTCATTAATTATTTGTTACAATTGTTACAAATATTTGATTTCGTTACAATTGTTATAACATAGCACTAATTATTTCGTTACAATTGTTGTATACCTTCCTTACCCAAAAAATTCATTTATATTTTTATATTTTCAATTTCTAATTTAGATGGGTACGCATGATTTTATTATAAATATGAAATATTATTTAAAGTATAATATAGTTTTATATTATGTAATAATATTTTATATTCATTGATATATAATTTGTAATTAAAATATTTAAAAATAGAAATCATTATAGGTTTAAAGAACTAATATACTTTTCATATATAAAATTTGAATCAAGTACGGGAAGGAAAAAATATGCCAAATTAATAAAAAGAAAACGCATTACAAATATTAAATTTGAAATACTTGCAGTAGCTTGATAGAGTACTAGTGTCATCTCCTCTATAACAAAACAATATTACATGGCTGCCCCGTGTAAGAAAATTTTAATTGTTACAAATACTTTCATGGTGTTGTCACAATTACTACTTATTGTGAGGACATTTTACTATTTGTAACGTAAAACTAGTCTTGTTACAAATACCTGCGCTTATTGTAACAAACATTTAGTTATTGTAACGAATCATGAAATACTTGTTACAAAAAATTAAGCTTTTGTAACGATAGCAAAATTTTGTTACTAAATATAGCTATTAGTAACAAATTTTTTCTTCATTACAATTTAGTCCTTACTAAAAGTGTATTTTGTTGTAGTGTGTTTTGTTGGGCTGTGGTCAGCAATTGCCCTGGCGTATTGCGCTATTCGAAGCAGAAGGGTGTGTCCCCTGCGGGCCTAATTGGCTGCCCCGTGGATCCTGCTCGGGTAGCCGACTCTATAAAGGATAGATTGCGCCTTCACCAACAGTCCGGGCTTTTGGTCGAGTTGGTTGCATCGAGTCCCCACAAGTGGTATCAGAGGGGGTCGCGGGTTCGAAACCCCGGGTCATTGCTGGGGGGATTGTTGGGCTGCGGTTAGCAATTGCCCCGACATGCTGCGTTATTCGAAGCAGAAGGGTGTGTCCCCTGCGGGCCTAACTGGCTGCCCCGTGGATCCTGCTCGGTTAGTCGACTCTATAAAGGATAGATTGTGCCTTCACCAACAGTCCGAGATTTTGGTCGAGTTGGTTGCGTCGAGTCCCCACATGTTTGTTGTTTTATTTTAGTTCAGACATACTATTGAGATCTGTGGGTTGGTGTCAGGTTATTGACACCCACAGAGTTTGTTGATTTTGGACACTTTGCTAGCTGCTATTTGTTTTCTTGCTCTTTTGGAGTAGTTTACTTGCTCTCTGGGAGGTTTTATGCTAGGATTGCATGTTAGGTATTTTAATTATAAAAAAATGGGTTTATATCAGTATTTCATTACTTTTTTCAAAAGGAATCTCACTGTATTTTAAAGGTTATAAAAAGGTCTTTTCATACTTATACTAAACCTAAAGGTCTGTATATCATGTTATATCATTGGATTGTTATGTTCATATAGAGAAATAAGTGAATAAAACCAAGTATTTTCCGCTACGTATTTCTACTTACACTGTTATTCATGGATTAGTTGATCCACTGAACCAAGGGACACGATTAATAAACTTAACTGAAATCATGTTTCAAAATTTTAATTCATGGATTTTTCATGATAAGTAATAGGAGTAGGAATTGCCTGAGCGCTTGCAGTTGTCCCATGCACGGCGTGGCATCACGATGCGTATTTTCTCTTACTCTAACGCATTATTTAATACGGAGAAAATGCGGATTGTAATAGGTAGCCACCAACATGATTAAATATCTTGAGAAAGGGAGGTTTGGGATGTCACCCCATCATACCTTCTAGTACCGCTGCGAGCCCTTCACTGGGTAGCCCTCGGGAAGTCCAAGGTTAACCCTAAAACTTCTAAGTTCAACTAAATAATAGACAAGAGTAGTTTAAGTAGGAGAACTTGATAAGATAATCCTTGTCCCAAATTTGGGACAGATTGGTATAAGAAAGGACGGGTTAAGTCCTACGAGCGGTAGGCTCGGTATTATATAAGGAGAACTGGATAGTCCGGTGAGCTGTAGGCTCTGCATTATATAAGGAGGACCAGATAATCCGGTGAGCTGGAGGCTTGGGAAATAAAATATAGATATTGTGCTTACCAGATAGTACGCAGATACCCTATGTGTTCATAGGGCGTACAAAAGGTCTAGGCTGGGAGATGTGTGGCATAAGCCTAGAAGTGGACATGACCAATCCACTGCCCTGTTTGCCTCAATCGGGTACCTGAATTGACACACTCGAACAGAGGGAACTAACAAAAGGTCTGTACATACAAAGTCGACTGTGTGAGTTGCATCATTGAATTGCACAATATAGCATAACATCATTTCATAAACAAGACCTTATCGTATAAATTAGTATGAGCTCTTTTATACGATGAGTTTACCTTAGTGTCAGATCTCTTAACTTATAAGTTTGTATGGACATTCATATAAGTTTAGGTTACTTTTGTAGCTGCTCTTACCTTTTTTGCTTACACTGTTTGAGATATTTATAGAATTGCTAGCATAGCCCTTTTTTAATGGTAGTTTACACATGTATATGCTTGTTAGCTAGTTTCATGTCACTTGCTTGTTTTTACCTCTTGTTGTCCTCCGCTTGGTCCTCCCGCACGGTGCCTAGGAGTCGTGGGGAGAGACGAAGACAAAACTGGCTTACTCTTTATGACTAACGGTCGGTTATGACCGTAACACCAGGTGTATGAGGAGCTGGAGCAGCAGTACGACTAGAAGGACGTGATGGCAAGAACTGTGGAGCAGTTGTCGCGCAGCACCACTACCCGATGACAGATTGACGAGAGTTTGATAGCTTCCGCATAGATGTAGAGTGAGTGAGATTTTACTTACTTTATTTTAGACATGTACCAGGCATAAACCCACTGCAAGATAATACAGCATTGGCGGCATTTTAAATAGACTACGACGACATTTTTCAAACACCCCAATGCTTTGGCAACGTTTTTATAAACGTCGCAAAGGCGTCGCGGTATAATTCGTCGCGGAAACATTCAGCGACGTTTGTTTTTTGAAAAACGTTGCTAAAGGCATCGATGGCGTTTAAGTGTCAAAACGTCGCTATTTTTCTGTCACATTTTAAGCAAAAACGTTGTTAACATTAGCCACGTTTTTTAACAAAACGTTGCTAACATAGCCACGTTTTCTGTAAAAAAAATGTGGCTATTGTTAGCCACGTTTTGCTAAAAAACGTTGCACCTTTGGCCACGTTTTAAATAGTAAACGTGGCCAAAGATGATGAATTTAAAAAAAAATTTATTTTTTTATCACAGCAAAAATAGTAATAATTATCTTCCGTTACTTTGCAATGCAGTCATAATTATTTTTGTATCACAACAAAAAAAGTCATAATTATCACAACAACAAAATTTATTTTTGTAGCACAACAAAAAAAATCATAATTATTTTTGTATCACAACAATAACATTAAATAATATGTAAACATTTGGTTGAAGAACAGCATAATTATAATATTCCATAAAAAATTTACACAATGTTATAAATAAATTACTACAAAATTACACAATTTTGCTATCTTTCACTAGGTTACTTCACCATATGTTCCAAACTTTCAATACAGTACAACTAGTTCTAGCAATGATACAAACTACTAAAAAAATCTCATTTTCTTGACAATTCCATCTTCACCCCATTCCTGAGAGTATTATCTTCCGGGAGCGATCGACGATATTGTCTTAACTGCATCTTCATCCTCCAAACCCCTATAGCAAATCATGAACAAACATATTCTCGGACTCTTATTGTTAATGACGACGTAGAATCTGAAAATAAGAACCCAGCTAGGAAGAGATAACAATAATTAGTAAAAGTAAATGACTTATATCTCCATGGTAGCAGAAATGAAATTCATTGTCTTAACTGCATCTTCATCCACCAAACCCCTATATATATGTATGTATATACTTATAAAGCAGAAATGAAATTCATGGAATACCTCATACAGGCGTATAACATTTGGGTGCTTAATCAGCTTCATTGTTGAGAAAATTGTTCTGTAAAAATGCCAGTAAATCAAACAGCCTACACGTTCAAATAACATGCCATTTCATAAGGAGACTCTGAAACAATAAATTTACGACATAATATCAAAAGAATATGCTAAGCCATCCAAGGATGCTCCACCACTCGGCAATCATAACAAAATGAGTTGCATAAGTGAGCTTGTGCTGGCCATAACAATATCATTTCAGAGCTAAAATGAATGTAAGCAAAGTGCCTACTCCCACGAACATCACTTCTATATATAGAAATTGTTTTGGCTTACTTAATTTTGCAAACTGGAACAGAATTCAACCTATTGGGATGACACTGCCCGATTCAATTTTTGAACATTCTAAAAAGAACTATTTGATTCAACATAAAATGGACTCAATTTTGCAAGGTAGGATAGAACTCAACAATTAATCAAGATTAAGAGAATGAGATTCTATTTCAAAATCAGTTGATGAGCATTTTTACCATTTTATATTTAAAAATTAGCAAGTCTATCTCTCACCATTCAATATAAAAATACGCATTCCCTAAAGTAATAAATAACCATGATAATCAACAGGATTGTTTTCACCATTCTATATTTAAAAAAACTACAGTTTTATAAATTAACAAATCTATTTGAAAATAATCTACCCAGTAGATTTTAAAAAATAGAAAAAAATTTAAATAGTGTGAGAAGATTATTGTTGACAGATTAAGACGACACTTATTATTTGCTTGATCATATAACCATATCTGGAATGAGATTTAACTTATGAAACCTGAATGTAGTCCCAGTGAAGAAATAATGAAGCCTTCTGACTTCATTGATTCATAAAATCTCCACATTAAACTTAAAATGATACTTGAGAGCAGATATTTGAGGCTAGTTGGATCCATAAAATCTCCAATTTGAGCAGATATTTGAGGCAAGTTGGATCAAGAAACTTAAAATGATATTTGAGAGCAGATACTTGAGAGCAGATATTGAGGCTAGTTGGATTATTGATTCATATAATCAAATTACGGCATAGTTGGATTCAATTTGGCACAAAATCACAATTAGTAAGAATTCTGGGAGGAAAAATGAGAATATGTTTTGATGCAAAAAAAAGTGGAAAGCAAAAAATAGTAAGACTAAGCTCAAATTTACTCACCCAAAAATATGCTACGCCTTAGTGCAATAATCAAAATTAATTATCCCTCCTACTCCGACGTGCTTTATTTTCCTAGTTTTCTCCGTGGCCACCTGATTTTAGATTAATTCATTAAACATAAAACTACATTAATATTATATAATTAAATATATACATTACCTTGTTCATGGTGGATTCTTGTGTTAGGTTCCGTAGGAGGTGTATCATTAGGAGTAGACTCAGTACTTTGGTTTGGTCTAGAAATATTATTCATCATCCTCGCAAGCTATAAAAATATTAAGCAAAAAAGTATTAGAGACTGCTTAAATATAACTAAAATTTAAGTAAAAAAGTATAAGAGGCGGCTTGAATATCAATTATACTTGATCTGTACATAGAAAGACCCCGGGCGCCACTGATGTTCCAGAACAATCTTCTCTAGAACTTTGTTGTGACATGGCATTCACTAGACAATCTATAGTTTTTTTGCATATTCATCATTTGTAATTTCAATTGATCAATCTCTCGCATCTCCATTGAATTTGTTGTGCCAGACATTTTTGAACGACATAATAGATTAGGATAAACTTGAATGGCTGTGACACCAGATCCCATGCTCCGACAATGACCATAGTATTCTGGTCCAAATCTAAACCGAAAAGCAGCCTCATGAATTTCACCAATCAGTGTGTCAAGGGGACATTGTGACATTTGCTCAGCTATCGCTTTTTCTAAAGCAGCCTAAATATAAACAACTCACTCACATGATGATAATTTAGAAAATGTTTGTATGTTCAAATAATTATATCCAAGAAAAAAACATTCTTACTTTTTTTGATATGGCATAATCATCCACCAAACTATTATCTTTCGCTTTGCTTGTACAACTATTTATGTATAATTCAAGACGTGTCGGCTCCTTTCCCAATTCAACGGCCTTACAAAAAATATTTAAATATTTTAATATAATGAATATGAATAATAGAATAAAGAGAACATACGACTTGGTTTGACATACCAATTCTTTCCTCCTATTAGCAAGACTTGTCCTACCTAGAGCATGTGCACCAATTTGATTACTTCGGCATGTTTTATTCTTTTCACTAATGTTCTATCACATCTCGATGGTCATAATTATCACAATTCAATATGTAAACAATATAAAAATATAGCAAAATACAAAACTAAAAAGTAAAAATTACCTTACCCTTTGTTGAGTACCAACATGTCACCATATCAACAAATTCACTTATGTAACATCCCCCAAACAACTAGACCCCTATAGTGGTTTTGTCATGACCAGGTCATGAAAAAACCCTAAGAAGCTTGAATGGACCACTTGGCCTTAGGCAAGAAGAAGGAAACCATAGTGGTCTGCAAATAGCAATTTCTAGTTACCTAACCTAGGGTTGAAGTTCTAGGTATCAAGTTGATCACCTAACCCTACCATGACACCCCTAACCCTTTAGGGAGCCCCTTGGGTCACAAAGGACCCATTGGGGTCAACCCAATTGGTCAATTTGACCAAAGTCAAGCCTAACCTTAAATTGGTCAAAGTAGCCTAATTAGGGTCAATTGGCCTCCACCATGACAAATTGACCTTTCCCCTACCGTTATAAGGATATTAGAGACCCAATGGACTAAAACCCCTATCATGGGGCCACAAATTTGGTCAATTTGACCCAGGTCTACTCTAGCCCTGTTTTGGTCAAAACAACACCTTTTGGATAAATTGGCCCAATTGGGGCACCACCATGACTCAACCAACTTTGGGTGGTGTCAAGGGACTCAAGACACACCACTTAGACCAGTCAAACCATAAGTTGACCAAGTCAACACCTCAAATCAACACTTGGTCAACCTTGCCCAAAAAGAGGGGAAAAGGCTAACTCAAGCTCAACCCACTTGGGCTAGGCCCAATTGAAGTGACACTCTAGCCTTATGAGGCTGAAATTACATGGAATGCCATCCAATTTCTGGAGGGGTGACTAGGAGAGAGAAATTGGGAGTTTCCCCCAATTTGAAGAGAGAGAAAGTGGTCATTCAAGGTGAATTCATGGCATTCAAGGCAAATTAACCCCCCATTCATCTCCCCACAGCCTCCATTCATCTCCCCCATTGAATTCTAAGACGTTTTCCAGCCTTTCCCATGCCATCCGGTGGAGAATTCAAGAATTTTCAAGTGAAACCAAAATTGCCATTAATGGCACTCCACCATTAAGACCCCCTCCTCAAATTGACTCTTCCATCACCTTCAGAAGGGGGATATCAGTTGAAATCGAGTCCTAGATCGTTGCATTTGGTGGAGAATTGGGAGATCGGCAAGGAGCTCAAGGAGGGTGGTCGGCCATGACAAATCCCGGAAACAACTGCCATCAAGCCCGATTGGAGGTCTGGTTCTCCTCCTCTCTCTATGGATATATCTTAGATCAAAATAGGTGAGAAATCGGGCTCAATTGAGCCCGATCCAAGTGAGCAAAATCTGAAATTTCCATGAAAATGGTCTCGATTGGGTTCGCCGGAAACCGCCCCTCCGGCGGCCGTGTCGCCGCCCGACGTTATCCACCACCTCAACGGAGGTGGTGGTGGTGGTGGTGGCCGGTCAGGGAGGTGGCCGGATGGCAGGGAAAACGGGCTGGTAGAGGCTACAAGAGGAATGAATCTCGGCCATCGGATCGTGGCCCTTGATTGCTTTCCTGTACAGATTTTTATAATAATGATTATTATTCTGTTTTATTTTCTTATTACTGACTGTAGTTAGAAATAATTATAGAAAATACTTAGGGCCCTCTAAAGAAAAAATGGGGTCTTACAAACTGGTATCAGAGGCAAACCTCGATCAGAATAAAAGAAATCCACACGGTGCCTAGGAGACATTGGGGGTGGGGTGGGGAACATAAGGCTTAGTCTTTTTGACTAACAGTCGGTAGACCATATCATTTTAGGGGATCGAGGAGACGCAGCAGCACCAGAGGCCGGTGTAGATGGATGCGGGTCAGTCTAGTACAGGAGCACAAGTTTCAGGATCAGTGAGTGATTAGTAGTTAGCTTCCGCGAGTGATCTTGTAGTGAGGACATGATGTACAGGGCATGAGCCCTTTATTATTGTAACTTTGTTATTTCAGTTATACCATGTGGACATTTATTATATATAGCATGTGATTGTGGACTTGAACTTCTTTTTGTTCGTTTATACTTTTCTTCTTCTGTGATCGATATGGCCAGCAGGATCGGCGTTTTGTAGTGGCGACCTTCCCGAGTGAAGGTGTCATCGCGAAGCGGTAGTTCTGGGCATAAGACCCGGTTTTTGAAAGAAAAAATGGGGTCTTACAACTTACATGCATGCTTTTAGGACCACCTCGAGCAATAACACCTTCAATAGTGTCTGAGGGTCGATAAAATAAACTTTTAAACTTTGCCTTATTGTCTTTAAATCTTTCACACAGGAGATGTCTGATATGTTTTTTATCAGACTCATAAACATCAAATCGTTGCTGCACCAATATTTGTGAATACTACTAAATAAATTAAGGAACTGAATGTAAATGTAAATGATTATGCACATTTATCAAATTATGCACCTTTATAAAATTCCAAGCAGTGTTCTTACTAAAATTGGACACATGCGTCCACGAAAGGTGGGTCATTGGAAATAGTGATCTCATTCTAATTAGGGTCCCCATGAATGATGACAACTGAACTTGACCATCACCCACAAATTGGCCAAAATCATTGCGCTACATTTTGATTACTTTATCTGGTGGCATTAAATAATATTGAAAATGTTTACATGATTGCGGTCTTGATTCCTTTCCAAGTACTCTTTCCATGCGAACCCTATTATTTTCGAACTTTTGATAGTTGGGCTAATCTTGAAGTTTCCTTGATCGCGGGTGATGAGATCGAGGAAGGGGAGCTCCCTCCGCAGAAGATCATGATCCCTGACCAGCTTACCAATATCCTCAGCCCAATGTTTGAGGATGTTCGGTCTATGTTGGTTCAGGAGCGAGCTTATCATGATCAGATTTGCGGTCTTGAAGAGAAGCTTCGTGCATCTCGCGAGGACAGCGGTCTGAAGATTGGCGAACTCACTCAAGCACTTCGAAAAGCCGAAAAGAATGCTGAGTATTATAAAGGAAAAGTCGCTGATCTTTCCTCTGAGATCGCTGTGCTGAGAGGAGGATCTTCAAAAATGACGATGAGGTCGGGGCCATCTGGCGATCATGATGCGAGACCGTCCTCCAAAATTATGGTCATTCCTATGGAACAAGTTGACAAAGAGATGTCCAGGATTCACCGGGCCGCAATGTTTGCTAACCAAAATCTCGCGTCGGTCTTTAGCGCCGTCAACGAAATGCAAGATATTGCAGCCTTTGTGGGGAGGAAGCGGCCTCAAAATAAACATTAAGCATTTTATTTTTATGCGGTCTTGTGATGTAATATTTGGACAATTACTGTGTAATGTGTTTAATTTCTGTTGCCTGCGATCTTTATTCTATTGTGATGATTTCTGCAATCATGTGTTGCTTGCTGTATATCATTTGATCTGGGGTGTTGCGATCTCCTCTTATTGAGATAGAAAGAACGTTTGTGCCTTCTTAACTCTTATGCAGGTGTTTGCGGTCTGGACGAATTTACTGGGCGGTCTCGAGAAAAGCAATCATGATGAAATCATCCCTTGCTTTCAATAAATAATTGTCTTCAAACGTCATTATTTTATATTTCTTGCATGCTCCCTAAGCACCGGTCACAGCGATCTCGAATCATGGTGCCCGCGCGAGCTTCATCTGCCTGTGTCTTTTTGCACGCCGATCACAAACCCTGCCGCCTTTCCAAAGATGAGTATGTTGACTTCCTGAAGAAGCATATGATTCAAACTCAGATAGTTGTGAGACCGCCAACGGAGGCCGAAGGACTAAACTTTGGGGAGGAGAACAAGTTCATTATCCCCATCGATCATTTCGATCATGGGTTGAAAATCCCTCTTCCTTGGGAGATTCTTGAGTTAATGGATTACTATGGGTTGGTTCTCGCCCAGCTGCCGCCGAACTCAATCGGTCTCATTAATGTCTTCATCAAGTATTTGAGATCGGAAAAGATAAGATTTACCATGGCGTTGTTCCGTGCGACCTTCACTGCAAAGGTCTTAAAGGAAGGTCAGAAAAAGTAAGAATTTAAAGGTTAATATACTTCTCTGCTGAAGGAATCAAGGTGTTGAACCTCCCCAACAAGGTCTCTTTCTGGACAGAAAGGTTCCTTGTGTTCGAAGGCGACCTTGGCGGTCTCAAGAGCTGACCTTCTGCGCGACCTGACAGGATATTCCAGAAGAACAAGTCGATCTCGGAGGAAGAGCTGAAGATTCTGGAATTTCTGGCAGAAAAATGACTAGATCTCATCCACTACTTGGCGATAAGGCATGAGGTCGCTGAAGTTGATCCAGAGGAAAGCGGGTATCTTTTCAGCGGTCTTCATTATTTCTTTTGCATTTTTCTTTTTACTAATTTTTGCGCTTTCAGCCTCCTTCGCGGTCCCGACAAAAGATCTGGTATCCCCAGTGGAAGAAGTGCTTACACAGAGAGGAAGAATATTAAGGAAGGAGGAAGACCGCCAGACCGCTGAGACCGGCAACACCCCTCGGACCGCTGTCGAGCCGTTCGTTCTTCACGTCTTTATGAGAAGTCAAAAAGACATAAAGGGCAAGCCCCTTCTCAAATGGGGTGCTAAGGGAAATAGTGTGAAGGTCTCCATCGATCTCCCTCTTTGGAGCAGAAAACTGACTCGCCATGCTACCGCGGTCACTGTGGTCTTGTATGGAAAAAAGAACACCGCCGAGATGTACGATATTGAGACCAACATGCTACCGGACATCTACGCTCAAGCAGCCGTTAGGAGCACGGTCTTACATCATCATATGGGGCGGTCTCTTCGGGGCATTTTAAAGGAGGTAGAAGACCTGCAGGTAAGATAATTCTATCATATGATTTAATACTTGCCTATTATGATCGCGCGGTCTGACTATAATCTTTCTGCAGCAAGCAAGAGAAATGGCTTATGATCTCCACAACCCTGAATTCCAGAAAGTCATGATGCAGCATGTGAGGGAGACCGCCGAGCAAGTGATTACTGAGATTCGTAATCACGGCAGCTTCACTGAAGAATTCAAAGATACAACTTTTGCCGATCTTTTTCCAGAAGCGACAAAGAAAATTGTTGAACAGTCGGTGACCGCAGATGAGACCGCTGATGATGAGGAAGGAGATGTCGAGATTGTTGATGAGGACCAGCAGAGCGGCAGCAAATATGTGATGGGCCAAGATATGAGCTCGGGAGCAGAATCGAGCTCTGGATCAAAAATCCAAGGAGAGAAATCGGAGGAGTCACCCGACGAGACCGATTCCTCTTCTTCAGATGAGCGGTCTCCCAAGAGATCAAAGAATGAATAGGCAATCTTGTAATTTTTTATTTTTTGGAGACCGGGTGGTCTGATGTACCTCAGTATTTTGAATGAATATAAAAATTGAATAGTCATACCTTTCTTCTTTCAATGAATGAATATTTGCTTCTGGTATTTTACTTTTTGTATAGAATATATCTTTGCGATTTCTTTACGACGAGATAGAATTGGCATTTGATCTCAATGCCTTAGGTTTTTGTCGACCTTAATACGATAGACTGATAATTTGAAGAGAGGCGGTCTTACATTTTCTAGACCGCATTATAAAGAGATATGGTTGACCTTGATAAAAAAGCCTCCGAATAATTTCGAGTTTAAACACAAAAAATATGATCTACTAATTTAAGAGATCGCTTCATGAGATCTTGAATAATGAGAGTGATAGACAACCTACAAGTAGAATTTCGAGACATCCTTTCCATAGAGATCACAAATGGCGACCTTCATTATGCTGGTTTGTTTCAGAAATCAAGACATCATTAGTCTGATATCATGCGGTCTTACATTTCCCAGACCGCGCTCAATATAACTGGTCTCCGGATATTTTCGAATGCCTTAGAGCTCTGTCCAAAACTTCTCTTGGAAAACCATTTTGTCGATCTCAATCACGTTTAAGATCGCTAAAAGACCCGCTTCTGAAATGAAATGGAGAACTCAACCAGCAATCTCAAACATCCAAGTCCTGAAGGAGATCAAACTGGCGGTCTCAACATATTTAGAGATCGCTGAAAACCACTGAAGAAATGGAGAACTCACCCAGCAATCTCAAACATCTAAGTCCTGGAGGAGATCAAACTGGCGGTCTCAACATATTTAGAGATCGCTGAAAACCACTGAAGAAATGGAGAACTCAACCAACAATCTCAAACATCCAAGTCCTGGAGGAGATCAAACTGGCGGTCTCAACATATTTAGAGATCGCTGAAAACCACTGAAGAAATGGAGAACTCAATCAGCAATCTCAAACATCCAAGTCCTGGAGGAGATCAAACTGGAGGTCTCAACATATTTAGAGATCGAAGAAGACCCCAAGGCTAGAACTGGCGGTCTCACAAATTTCAGACCGCCCCCTTTTAAGATTATCATGACGGTCATAGATGTTTCTGACCAAACCCCGGTTATCCATAATCCAATGAGTATTCAAGAGTTACAGACAAAAAATGATCCATAGGGCAGGTGTGGTCATGTCGCGGAGGCTGTACCGACATTGCTTTCCCTGGAAGATCATTTAGACTGTAACAATGTCCTCTGAAAATGCATAACAGAGCTGAACATTCAACTCGGCCTACCCTGGTTCTGAGGTGTGTCAGATGTTAGCGAGGACCCGACATTCTAACCATCCCTCGCATGATCTTGGCGAGCTACTGCTACACAAATGCGAAAACTCCCCGCTACCTGTGGTCCTGGCAGATTTACACCTCAAGCTTCAAGTCAAGGAGGATGAAGTAGAATCCATTGATGTCTCTCTTGGCAGGATTCAAGCCTTTACTTAACAATTTATTTTTGGTAACCTTCTTTTATCATACATATCAAAAAGGTTTAGAAACATATCACCATAATGTTCAAGAAGAGGAAGAGCAAGAAAAAGGAAAAAAAGAATTAGCTACAAGCATTTTAAGAAAAGAAACGCTTGAGGTCATCCCCACTCCAAGTGTGGGGCAGCTCTTCTCCTTCATAAGTTTGGAGACGATAAGCGCCGTTCTTGAGCACTTCTTTTACTACGAACGGCCCTGCCCAATTTGGATTAAGCTTTCCCACTGAGCCAGATCTTGCTGCCATATCTACCTTTTTCAAGATCAGATCTCCAACGGCGAACTCTTTAATTCTGACATTTTTATCAAAGAGTCTCGCCACCCTTCTCTTCACTTCTTCCTGCCTGATCATTGTTGTATCTCTTAGCTCCTCGATGAGATCAAGACTACATTTCAGTTCTTCATCATTTCCTTCCATCCAATCATCCTGGTTTTGCTGGGATAACAACACCCTTGGACTTTTCACCTCAAATTCAACAGGAATTAGGCCTCTGAACCATGTGATAGCTTGAAAGGAGTTTCTCCAGTAGCTGAGGTGGGAGTCGTTCTCAAGGCCCATAATACTGAAGATAATTGTTTCGCCCAATTTCCCCGGAGATTTTCTACCTTTTTCTTCAGAAGATTAATTATGAGTTTATTAGCAGCTTCTACTTGCCCGTTGCTTCAGGGATGATGCACAGAAGCAAAACGCAGCTCGGTGCCAATCTGGCCACAGAAGTCTATGAGTTGTGGATTGTTGAATTAAGAACCTTTGTCAATTATAATTGCCATTGGAATTCCATGCCTGCATACTATCTCCCCCCAGATGAAATTTTTCACAACTTGGGCAGTAATTTTGGCCAACGCTCTTGCCTATATCCATTTGCTAAAATAGTCAATCATGACTATGATATATCGGCGCTTCCCACTTGCCATAGGGAAAGGCCCAACCAAATCCATCCCCCAAACTGCAAACGGCCATGGGATCGCTATAGATTTGAGTTGCTGAGCCGGTTGATTCCCAAGGGGGGCAAACTTTTGACATTGGACACATTTTTTGGCAAACTTCTCTGCATCCTTCCTCATCTGAGGCCAAAAGTATCCCTGCCTTAGAATTCTTTTCTCCAATGTCCGAGCTCCAGAGTGGCTGCCGCACTCTCCTGAATGAACCTCCTGAAGAACAATTGGGATCTCCTCTTCTGAAACACATCGGGCTAGAGGTGACAGAAATATCTTCCTGTAAAGTACTCCTGCAACAAGATAATAGTGAGTTGCCTTTAATCTAAACCTTTTTCTATCTTTTACCGTTGAATGGAGTTTTCCGGTTGATAGGTAGAGAATGAATGGATCCATCCAAGATGGGCATTGATCTATCTCCATAACTTCTCCTCCCTCAATTGCCGGGTGAAACAACTCCGAGGTGGTTCCCCCCGAGAGAAGACCGAACTTTGCCAATTCATCTGCTTCTGTATTCTTTTCTCTCGGGATATGCTGAATGGAAAAGCTTTTGAACTTTCCTATCTCACCTTTCACCAAGGCTAGATACTACTTCAGAATCTGATCTCTGGTCTCAAAAGTCCCATTAACCTGAGATGCCATCACCAGAGAGTTTGTTTTAATCTGAACATCCTCGATTCCTAATTACCTATCAAATCCGAGACCAGCCAATAAAGCCTCATACTCTGCCTGATTATTAGTAGTTGGGAAATAGAATTTCAGAGCTTGGTCCAATCTGACCCCGTTCGGATTGATCAAAATAACTCCTGCTCCAGATGAATTCTTCCCTGAAGCTCCATCCACAAAGATCGTCCAAGCAAAAGGTGTTCCAACTTCCTTCTTTAACAAAACCTCACTTGCATCAATCATGAAGCCTGCCAAAACCTGAGCTTTGATTGCTACTCTTGGGACATAGGAGATGTCAAATTCACTGAGCTCTATTGCCCATTTAGCTAGCCTTCCCGAATGCTCTAGCTTCTCTAAGACATTCTTCAATGGAAGATCAGTAACCACTTGGATCGAATGGGCTTGGAAATAAGGCCTTAGCCTCCTTGCTGAAGTTACGAGCATTAGAGCCAGCTTTTCAAGAATTGGATAACGGGTCTCTGCATTCTTCAGGATTTTACTCACATAATAAACTGGAAATTGCTTCTTCTTGTCCTCTCGGACCAACACTGAACTTATGTCATCAGAGCCAACTCCCAAGTACAGAAAAAGATCTTCTCCCTCTCTTGGGCTCTAGAGCAGAGGAGTTGATGCCAATCGCTTTTTCAACTCATTAAAGGCATCGTCACACTCCTGTGTCCATTCAAACTTAGCCCCTCTGCGGAGGGTCTTGAAGAAAGGAGCACTTTTATCTCCCGAATGAGAGATAAAGCGGCTCAGACCTGCCATCCTTCCCCCAAACTGCTGAACTTCCTTAGGGGACTTAGGAGGTGACATTTCCAAGATAGCTTTTACCTTATCTGGATTAGGTTACAACCCTCCCGGAATAGATAACCAAGAAACTTCCCCTTGCTTGCCCCAAAAACACACTTCAACGGATTCAGTCTCATGTTAAAGGTTCGGAGGGTTGCAAACATCTCTGAGAGATCATTTACATGAGACGAAAATGATTTACTTTTTATTAAGAGATCATCCACATAAACCTCAAGATTTCTTCCTTTTTGACCTTTAAAACCCGTATGCATCATTTTTTGATACGTTGCCCAGCATTTTTAAGCCCAAAAGGCATCGCAAGATAACAAAAATAGCCGTCATTCGTGATAAATGAAGTGTGCGGAATATCGGGCTTGTGCATTCTAATTTGGTGATAGCCTGAGAATGCATCTAAAAAATTCATGAAAGAATAACCAACTGCGGAATCTACTAAAGAATCTATCTGAGGCAAGGGGTAGCAATCTTTCGGGCAAGCTTTATTGAGTTTTATGAAATCGAAACACATTCTCCACTTCCCACCAGACTTCTTGACCATTACAACATTAGATACCCATTCAGGGTACTGAATCTCTTGAACAAATTTGGCCTTCAGCAGCTTTTCCACTTCTTCTCGGATGGGCTGGGCAAGGGTCGTTGCAACAGCTCTCTTCTTCTGCTTGATGGAGATGGAGTTGGGATCGATATTGAGGTGATGGCAGGTGACATTGGGATCAACACTTGGCATGTCGTCCGCTGACCAAGCGAAGACATCCAGGTTCTTTAGAAGACAAGAGATTAGCTGACTCTTGTCAGCTTCAGACAATTCAGCGTTGATGGAGAGGCTCTTGCTCTCATATTCCTCGCTGATGGGAACGGCTTGAGTTGCTTGGGCAGGTTCCAAGCAAACTCCATCTCTTGCATCTTCTTCTTCAGCTTCCTCCACAACTTAAACTAAATCAGGAACTTGAGGCACTAAAGCCGCTTCTGCCACCCGGGGAGATGAAGATACGAACATTGTTGGAATCTTAGTTTTGATTTGAGTTAGGATCCACCTTTAATGTCTAAGTTTATATCATAATATATCTTATAACTTAGAACAAATCCTATTAAGGTAGAAGGCTGAAAAGAATATATATATATAATATACTAAGAAATATAAAGATATATATTTAATTGGCTGAAAAATAAGAGAAGAATTAAATTTACATATGTTCTCTGCGTTCGACGAACGGCGATCTACGTTCGACGAACGGCGCTCTGCGGTCGACGAAAAGGTTCAAAGCTGCGTTCGACGAATTCCAAGCAGCGCTCGACGATCCCGCCTCTGCTCAGCGGTCGACGAACAGATTGGTTCAGCGGTCGACAAACAGATTATCTCAGTGGTCGACAAATAGACCCCGGCTCAGCGGTCGACGAAATCCTGCATTCGACGAACTCAAGTCTGCGTTCGACGAACAGCTCAATATTCAGTGGTCGACGATCCAGCCCGTCTCAGCGGTCGACGAATCCTTCCGTTCGACGAACTCAAGTCTGCGTTCGACGAATATTCAGCAGATGTTTAGAACAGTGAATCAAATGTTCAGGTCGACGAATCAAATGATGAGCTCGACGAACGTGAAGCTGAGCTCGACGAATTTCTCCCAGCTTTATATATTGATATCATTTAGCTCGACTAAATTATTATATATGCTGTCAGAGTTATTAAAGCAATATTTTATTATTTCTATTTATATATTGCTATATATATTGTTGACTTAACAATCCAGTCGTTGCAGCATTAATTAATATAGCCGTTGCAGCAACGCCAAAGACGACAACTTATGTTCTCGAGGATCTGGGAAATAAAAGAAATATTATTTCTTTCCTCCTCTGTTGGCAAGGATTCAAATCAGCCGAAAGCTTCCAGATTAAATATACAGAGGAAGATCAAAGAAGAAGTAGCAGCAGTAGAATATGATATAGAACAGCTAACAGAGAAAGAGGAAGAAAGAGACATAACGTATCAATATTGCTGTACAGGAAAAGAAAGAGGAAGAGAGAAACAGAGGAGCAAAAAGAAGAAGCTGATCAATATATTATATCTTCTTTTTGCCTAACTCTTCTTTTGCAGATCATGTACAACCTGAGACACCAAATCAAATATCATTTGCTCAGGGATCTAAAATGCAAGAAGAGAAGAGGATTTGCTTTCTAGAGAAGGAGCTCCATCCACAAGATGTCATCAAACTAAATCAGACAGGGGGAGCTTTCTTCAACATCATCATCAAGATCCAAACTCAACTACCAATCAGGATCTTCAAGTGTCTTCTTAGAAAGAGAAGAACAACATAACTTTTTTGTTTTCTTTTATTCCTTCCCACCTTATACATGGTTAAAACTCCCTTCAAAAGTTTACTCCCGGTGACAGGCCACCTTAGCAAAAACCTGCATCTTGGTTTATAAGCACCTGATCAAAATCTAATAGGTGATTTGGGCACCTGATCAAATCTCCATTGGTGTGTGGCCACCTGAACAAAAACACCTTGGTGTGAGGGCACCTTATCAACAACCTCCAGTGGATTCCTACCAGTGGGTAGAAGAGTAGATGTACTCAGTTGAGGGGAACTACTATATATCTTGTGTCATCTGGATGTGTCTTGTTTGTTTTATTTCTTATTTGTTGTGTTGTGTTTTATATGTTTCCTAATGTTTGTGTTTATTACTCAATCAACAAACACTTATATATATATCATTTATTTTGAAGTAAAACTTAAACAAGAGTCGTTTAATATATATTAAGAACTAACACTCCTTTCAATTGGTATCAGAGGAGGTTGATTTTTCACACAGGCTAACACCTGAAATCGCAAAGATCACTTAGTTCTTATTTTTTTAAAAGGTTTTTCTAAATGGCACTTGTAGATTTTTCATTTTCTGATCCACCTATATGTAATTTGGATAGATTTGATTTATGACAAGTTAGAATCAGATTATATATGAATGCCATAGATAAAAATATTTACAAATCTGTTTTGACAGGACTTTCATCTTCAATCCCTTCATCTGATGATCAAGAAAAGCTGAAAAGTGCTGATGCCATGGCCATGAACATATTGGCTTAATCAATGTCAAAAGACATTCTTCTTAAAGTGGTTGACTGCACTTCAGCAAAGGGCATCTGGAACTCCCTCTCAAGGATGTAAATGAATCCACCTTTACTTCTTCCACTAACTGTTTGTTTGATGCAGAACCATCATTCACTCTAACTGAAGAAGAAGAAAAAGAAGAACAAAAAGCCAGAGATTTCTGCATGTTGGCCATATATGGGTCAAACTATTACTCAGATGCAAAATCTGAATCTGAATCTGAAATAGAAAAGGTAAAAGAGGTAACTTCAATTCCTATTTTTACCTCTAATACATTTAAATCTATTTTCAACTCACCATGTACAGGTTTAATGAAATCTGAAAATAAAATTAAAAAGGAGTTAACAAAAATAAATATTTTAACTTCTAAATATAATAAACTTCAAGAAAATTTAAAATCATCAGCAGAACAAATTATTAAAGCTGATAAGTTTAAATAGACTTTTAAAGAAAAAGAAATATTTTATGATCAGCAAAACCAAAATAAATTTTCAAATTTATATTTTAATGAAATAAAAAGACCAACATATCTAATTATAAAGCATTTGTTTTTACCTATTTTAAAACATTTATAATTAAACAGCAGTTAAATGATTCCATTGAATTTTTCTATCTTAAAAACAAGTCAGATAACTTCACATTCTTCCAGATTTTCTCCAAAATTAGTTTGAGCATTCTACTCAGATTGCATAGATCAGAAATGATCAAAGCACTAAGTGTGAGTCTCTTCTGATTAATGGGATTCTATAGAAAGAAGCTATCAGGCATTGTATTTCTGATTTTAAAATTCTTAGAATTCAATAACAGCTAGCAATTCATCATTAAAATCCTATTTAAATCACAATCTAGGAAATCAGAAATTGCTTGGTTTTAAAAAGAAATTTAGAAATAATCTCTGACCCTTAAGCTTCAAAGACTTTTTATGCTTAGGTATCCTAAACCAAATAGGGGGAGATTGTTAGAACCTAGTCTTCATTTGGATTAGGATCCCAACTCAAATAGGGGGAGATTGTTGGAGCCTTAGTTTTGATTTGAGTTAGGATCCACCTTTAATGTCTAAGTTTATATCATAACATATCTTATAACTTAGAACAAATCCTATTAAGGTAGAAGGCTGAAAAGAATATATATATAATATAATAAGAAATATAAATATATATATATTTAATTGGCTGGAAAATAAGAGAAGAATTAAATTTACATATGTTCTCTGCGTTCGACGAACGGCGATCTGCGTTCGACGAACGGCGCTCTGCGGTCGACGAAAAGGTTCAAAGCTGCGTTCGACGAAATCCAAGCAGCGCTCGACGAACCCGCCTCAGCTCAGCGGTCGACGAACAGATTGGCTCAGCGGTCGACAAACAGATTATCTTAGCGGTCGACGAACAGACCCCGGCTCAGCGGTCGACGAAATCCTGCGTTCGACGAACTCAAGTCTGTGTTCGACGAACAACTCAATATTCAGCGGTCGACGATCCAGCCTGTCTCAGCGGTCGATGAATCCCTCCGTTCGACGAACTCAAGTCTGCGTTCGACGAACTCAAGTCTGCGTTCGACGAATATTCAGCAGATGTTCAGAACAGTGAATCAAATGTTCAGGTCGACGAATCAAATGATGAGCTCGACGAACGTGAAGCTGAGCTCGACGAATTTCTCCCAACTTTATATATTGATATCATTTAGCTCGACTAAATTATTATATATGATGTCAGAGTTATTAAAGCAATATTTTATTAATTCTATTTATATATTGCTATATATATTATTGACTTAATAGTCCAGCCGTTGCTACATTAATTAATACAGTCGTTGCAGCAAAGCCAAAGACGACAACTTATGTTCTCGAGGATCTGGGAAATAAAAGAAATATTATTTCTTTCCTCTTCTGTTGGCAAGGATTCAAATCAGCCGAAAGCTTTCAGATTAAATATACAGAGGAAGATCAAAGAAGAAGTAGCAGCAGCAGAATATGATATAGATCAGCTAACAGAGAAAGAGGAAGAAAGAGACAGAACATATCAATATTGTTGTACAGTAAAAGAAAGAGGAAGAGAGAAATAGAGGAGCAAAAAGAAGAAGCTGATCAATATATTATATCTTCTTTTTGCCTAACTCTTCTTTTGCAGATCATATACAACCTAAGACACCTAATCAAATATCATTTGCTTAGGGATCTAAAACTGCAAGAAGAGAAGAGGATTTGCTTTCTAGAGAAGGAGCTCCATCCACAAGTTGTCATCAAACTAAATCAGACAGGATTTGCTTTCAAGAGGATTTGACCGTCTTGACATAACACTCCCTAGCCTTCTTCGGATCACACCTGATCCGATGATGCTTGCCATTCAGGGCAAATTTCACTGTCTGATGGTAGGTTGAAACCACCGTCTGATACCCATTCAGAACGGGCCTCCCAAAAATCGCATTGTAACTGCTAGGAGCATCAATGACTCTAAATTTCACAAGTTCACGATGCCGGATAGAATTACTGAGAGGGTGATGACTCCCTCCACCTCCTTCTTTTCCCCCGAGAAACCATAGAGAGGTCCCTCAGTGGAAAGAAGACGCTTTCCCGTCTTCAAGGCTTCGAAGGCGGGCTTGAAGAGTACGTTAACTGAGCTCCCAGTATCAATCAAGATTTTCTCCACAGTGTAGTTTTCTATCACTGCTTTGACGATAACTGCATCGTCGAAGGGGTTGGAGGTCGGAGGAAGGTCCTCTTCTCCAAAGGTGACCATTCCTCGGACCGAGGCAGAGGAGGTAGCAGCAACCTCTGAACGGTAGACTCTTTTCAAACTTGCCCTCCTTGAGGACTCTGGCCTGCACCTCCGTGGATGCAGAAAAGGTTACCCAGGTCACCTTCATCGTCTACATCCATGCACTCACTGGGGAATCCGATGTTGCTGATATGGCCAACATCATCAACTTCTTCGCACTCCCAGTGGACTTCAACTACCTCCTTGATCTTGGAGGTTGAATCCTTAGAGGGATCATTCTTCTGGAGGAGATCACAGAGCTTTCCCTCCTTCAGGAGCTTCTCTACTAACAAATGAAGGGCTCTGCAGTCTTCGGTCAAATGGCCTCTTTCCCTGTGATAATCACAGTAGAGAGCCGGATTTTGAGACTTTGGGTCGGAGTTAAGCGGGGCAGGCTTTCTGAAGAAAGGCTGCTTCTAAAGGATCTGAACTACATCATTCATAGAAACGCCAAGATCCGTGAAGGATTCTTGGGAATCATTGTAGAATGGTTGGGTAGTCAGAAGAGGGGGCTGAACATACTGGATCTGGTGGACGGGAGTGGCTTGCGGAGCTGGAGCAGCAGTGGTCGGCAGCAGAGGACCTTTAGGCTGGAAAAGCTGATTCCCCTGGTTAAAGCGGTTGTTTCGGAAATTCCTTCCTCTTTTCGGAGAGGGAGGAGGAAACTCTTGGTGCGACTTCGACGATGGCGGAGCTGGATAGAATCCTGTGGAACCCTTCTGGACGGCCCTGCTAGTCAAATTTGAGACAGGCGGGGTTGTTGATTTCCCCTTCTATGTAGCGGTTTGCGATGCTGATCAGCTCTTGATAAGAGCTGGGCTCCCTAGTAGTAACCTCGAACTTGAGGGAGCCTTCCTACAAACCATTAACTAGTGCAGCCATGTACAGAGCGGGATCAACATCCCTGATTCCAAGAATCTCCTTTTGGAAATGATCGATGAAGCGAGCCGTCATCTCATTATCCCCCTGCTTGATCTTGAAGAGGGTCGCAGGACCACTCTTCCTTTTCTTTGCAATTGCAAACCTTAAGAGGAGCTCATGCCTAAGAACAGCAAAGCTCGAGATGGACTGGGAAGGCAGTTTATAGAACCATTCATGGCAGGCCCATCAAAGGAGGTGATCAGAAGCTTGCACCTCACTGCATCTGAAATGGTCCTAAGAGCGACGACGGATTCGAAGGCCTGAAGATGCGAAACTGGGTCACTCTCCCTAGTGAACATGGGGAGACGGGTTTCCCTGAAGCCATGGGGAATAGCTTCCCAACGAATTTTATCAGATAAAGGCGGGGGCTCCTCTGCCTCAACTTCACCTGTAGGATTAGAAAACGAAGCAGGGAAAGGAGCAGAAAATTGGACAGGAAAAGGAGTGGAAAGAGGAGCAGGAGGGGCCTGAGGATAAACAAAATCCTCTTGGAAGTTCAGGGTCTGGGCTGGAGGCCCCTGAGCTGCTGCTCTGAAAGAACCTTGACAGGCTGCGAACTCCTCCTGCTGAGACCGCAGAGGAGCTGCAGGCTGAGCGGTCGCGCGGTCAGAGGGATGATCACTGGCCAAGCGGTCAGGTGTGGCGGGCTGACCGGGCTGAGGAAGGATCCTCTGGGAGATTGCTGCCAGGACTTGACTCATGGTCTCCATCTGCTTGGCGGACTCCTGCTGGGCTCGGATGATCTCCTGACGATCACGAGCGGTCTCCTGCTAAGATCGCATGATCTCTTGCTGGGATCGCGTGATCTCCTGCTGAGCTTGGGCAACCTCTTGCCGAGCTCGAGCGGCCTCCCGGAGGGCCTACTCAACACGCAACTCGAAACGATGCTCGAGAGCACCTAGAGGATTCGAGTCGATGGGAGGGCGAATACTAGAAGACCAGCGAGCTCACATCCTTCGGTCTGCCATCTCGAAGTCTGTTGGATTCACCTAGACACTCCGATCTGAAGGTCGCATGTTCGTTCTGTTGGTACCAAAAAATGTACCTCCAAAACTCACACTAAGAGAAGGTTGGGGGGAAATTGTGGAGTGCAGGTTACTTAAGATGAAAGACGGGAAAGAGAAAAAACGAGAAGTGAAAATCTACTCGGATTAACCTCGGAAGGGTAATACAGGGGGGACTAGAAACAGAGCAGGATCTGAGGTAGAAAAGTGACAGAATTCGAGACCGCTTACACAGGTTGTAAGCTGGGGCTTGAAGTCCAAAAGTCCCTTTTCAGGTACCCCTACCCCTCTATTTATAGACGTAGAGGCTACCCGAATGGGCAGGTCCAAAAATTACGGTCTGTCCGGGATACAGGAGAGTCGGGGCAGAGAGAGGGGGTGCTAATAACAAAAAGAAGAAAAAAGGGCCAGACCGCTCGGTCTTGCGGTCTGATTGGAGGTTGATCGCCTGATACTTAGAAGGATTCTTGAACTGGTGAGACGCGGTCCAGGCGGTCTTGCAAACAGGAGACCGCCGAGCAGGAGCTGTCGGCTGAGCCAAAAGAGGAGATCTGGACGGTCTCAAAAGTACGAGACCGCTGGGAAGGTCCATCCTGGCTGAGAAGAGAGGTCGCGGATTTTTCGGGCAAACATATAGATCTTTTCTTCATACACTCCCAAGGTGGCACATTATACACTACCAACATAATTGTCCATGTGCTATGTGTACAGCTAAGATTCCCAAATGGAATGAAACCATCGGTTGTGAGGCCGAGTCGAATAATTCTAGGATCATTGGAGAACTCCTTGTGATTGCGATCAAACTCTTTCCATGTCAAACCATCTCTAGGGTACTTATGCATTAAATTATCATGATTGGGCATCATCTCAGCAGTATGCTTACAAAGAAATAATCGCTCTAAACGTTCCTTTAGCGGGAAATATCGAAAAACTTTTTTAGCAATCTTCATTGTACTAGAAATGTCATGTTGTCTATGTTTCTTCAGCATGTGATTAAATTGTTCTTCATTGGTTTCAATTCATCGTGACTTCCCGCACACATAACATTCATTATCATTTGTGTGTATGCCACAAAATAATGAACAATCATCTTCACAAGCATCAATCTTGAGATAATTGTGACCTAACTTTGAACTGATTTTTTTGGCCTCATGACAGCTCGAGGGGGTCGTTTCATATCCACCTGGCACCGCGCCCTATAAAACTTTCAACAACATACTAAAAGGTGTATTACTCCAATTACCTAGAGTCTTAATATGAAGGAGCTTTAATAAAAATGATAGTTTTGTGTACTCTTGGTATCCTTCCCACAATGATTTATTTTCCTCTAAAAGAGTCATGTATAAATCATTAGCATCCAGATTAACAGGAGCTTGAGGACAGACAATTGTCTCATCTTCACCCTGATGATCATTCAATATTTCTTGTTCATTCACGTTCTCCTCATTTGTCATGTTAGGAATAGCTGCACGCAATAATTCATCCATGGGATCAACAAAATTGTCATTACTGTAAATTGGGTTTGTAGTAAAAGAAGATATATCATTAGATCGAGCCCCATTACTAGATAGTCGTCCATCATGATAAATCCATTCTGTGTAGCTTTCCATAATACCGTTCCATACAAGATGTCCCTCAACCTTTTCTCGATCCCACGTCTTTATATTTACACATTTTTTGCAAGGACATGGACATTTTTCCCCTATTGGTTTATATGCGTAGAATAGATCTAGCAAATATTTCATGCCTTCTGCATAGGTCTTCGAATGTCGTGACTTTCTAATCCATTTTTGTCCATTGCTAAATTGTTTCTGTGTACCTATACATATAAGTGACAATAATCACAATGTTAGAAATGTCTTGAATTCAAAGTGTTCTATGAAGTTAATTAGGTTCATGTTCAAAATATTTATAGAATGTGCGACCACAAGTGATATCCACGGAGAAGTCGCATAGACTTATTAAGACATGCAACAATAAATACAGACATAGACTTATTTACATGGTTTTAATCTTCGGTTCAAAGTCACTGGGGTGTAATAGTAAAGTACCAAATAGAAGACACCTAAGATGATCTCCGATGAAATATGCACTTACACAAAGTCACAAAATAATCATAAAGACAATTATTAAAAGGCTAAGAAAAGAACTCTTTTCTGTAATGTTTAAAAACTGTAGTGAGTATAATGTGATATTGCCACGCAACATATTTTGAAAGAAAGTTTTTAGAATAAAAATCATTGAAGCTGATAGCACTCCCTCCTACTATTAGTGAACTTAGGTGCTATGATTAGAACAACTATCAAAAATTTTAACTGAAATCTCACCCCCAACAACTCAAGGGAGTCCAGTATTACTCTAAAAGGAATACTCCCTCCTACTATTGGTGATTTAACCTATGGAAATACCTAAATAGAAAACCTAAAGCCCAAAATGATACATGTACCAAAAATGATACACTCACGCCTTCTTCTTTTCTCTGAGAGAAGTGGAGAGAGGAGTGAGGGCACGCGATTTAAGTCATGTTCACACAAACCTGAAAGATGATGGCAAGAACCCTAACCTGAAAGATGGAGTCCACGGATAAGTCACTACATTAGATCTCAGCAGGCCGCCGACGATCAGGAGCAGGCTGTCGGAGATCCGAAGGTGGCCGTCGGCGATCAAACTTGGAGCACTGATGAATAGTAGAATACATGTATTTTAATATAGTTTTTAACATTGTTTTAGGTAATATTATACATATTTCATGTATAATATTAAATAAAATGGCTTGTTTTATCTAATGTATATAAATATATACCTATATGTAAAGAAGAAGCTATTTAAGTATGAAACAAATTAGAAAAATATGTAAAAATATCTCTTGTAAATATATTTATTTAATTATTAAATTTTGAAATAAATTATTTATTTAATGTACATATAATACTATGAATAAATAAAACCATAAAATAAAGATACATATATGCCATTAAAAACAATGATATATATATATATGTAATTATAAAATAAAGATATAAAGATGTATAAATATAGTCATATGTGTGTGTGTGTGTGTGTGTGTGTGTGTGTGTGTGTGTGTGTGTGTGTGTGTGTGTGTGTGTGTGTGTGTGTGTGTGTGTGTGTGTGTGTGTGTGTGTGTGTGTGTGTGTGTGTGTGTCTGTGTGTGTGTGTGTGTGTGTGTGTGTGTGTGTGTGTGTGTGTGTGTGTGTGTGTGTGTGTGTGTGTGTGTGTGTGTGTGTGTGTAAATGTAATATTATAAGTAGTGATATATATATGTAAATAATAAGTATAAAAAATAATGATATATTTATATGTAAATATGATGTAAAAATATAATACTACAAATATATATATAATAATAATAGTATATAATATATAATAATATATATAATAAATAGTAACAGTGTATATATATTAAATATAATCATATAAATAATTTTGTAAATTAAAAGAAAATTAAATTAAAAAATAAAAATATTTGTGCAATCATATTAAGTATAGTTATTGCTCTATACAGGTTGAAGGAACCGCTTGGCTCACTGGTTCTGGTCTTCGCTTGCTGCGCTGCCACCCCGGGTTCGAGACCGACCATTGAATTTTATTTAGGATTAAATTTTGTCGCCAGCGCACTCTAGCTTCCCGTCGGTCGAGACCTCTTCCCGTCGATCGAGCTAGGATCCCGTCGACTTCCAGAACTAGCAGCAGTCCCGCCGATCATCCAGAGCACCTTCTCGCCGATTTCCAGAAGCCTTCCAATCGATTTCAAGAACCAGCTGCCTTCCCATTGATCAAATCTGCCTTCCCGTCGATCGACCCAGTGTCCCGTCGATCGACGGGAAGCCTTCCAGCCCGCCAGCTCAGTTCTTCCAGCACCTTCCAGCCAGCTGCTACCTTGTATCCGCACACCAAAACTCCAGGTCACCTCCTTCTAGTGCCATCCAGCTCACCTCCAGCCCATCACCTTCTAGAAATCTCTATCCGCACACCTAGCTTCTCCAACAAGCTAAGATTTCTCTATAAATACAAGCCTCCCCCCTCACTTATTCTCTCCACTTGGATTGCCCATTTTTGGGTGATCTTCCACCATCTTTTCCACCTTAGTTTTTTGTATTTTCTTTTTATGTCCTTCTTTTATATAATTAATTAATTAATTAAGTGTTGTTTTTGTAATTTCTTTTTGTATTTTCTTTTAAATGTTGTAATGTTTTTTATTTCTTGTAATCTTTATTTCTTGTAATCTTTATTTCTTGTAACCCCTTAATTATGGACATAAATAAGTTTAGTTTTTATTTAGTGTAATTTCAATTCTGTCCGGAATATTAATTCGTAGCGTTGTTTCAATTCTGTAATTTCTTTTATGCACTGCAATTTTATTCTTAGCTTAGCTTCAATTCCTGCATTTTCCGCATTTTTTCTCGCTTTTGTAAGCAATTTATTTATTGCCGTAATTTTGGTTTTCGTTTTAATTCAAAATTATTCATCTTTGTAACTTTCGCTCTTTTTCTTCCTTGACACGGAATCGATGGAACCGAATATTACGTTTCCGTTAATTTTCGCTTTAATTCCGGTTTTAGTTATCTCTTTTTTCGCTTTGATTCGAATTTACTCGCCGTCATAATTTTCGTTCTTTTTTTCCTTGACGCGGTAGAGATTAGAGCGGAATATTATGTTTTCGTTTATTTTCGTTTCGAAGCAATTTTCATTCTCATTATTTTTGTTCCTGCAATTTTCGCCTTCGTTGTTTTCCGTTTCCATTATTTTTCTTTTCGTCGTTTTTGTTAAAGTTTATATTTTTGTTTATTTCTATTTTTGTTTTTTTATTAATAGCTTATGCAATTTCCATTCGTAGCGCAGATTGTTTTATCGTCCTGCATATATTTCCCGTCTACCCGTTTGGGTAGAACTCGTCCTGCATTTATTTATCGTCTACCCGTTTGGGTAGAACTCACTCACGCATTTATTTTTTGTCTACCTATTTGGGTAAAACTTGTTGGAACCATAGGTTGTGATTTGGGTTAGGATCATATGCTATGCTCACTTATGATAAGAATCAAATGATCCCTTATGATAAGCTCAGATGATAACTTATGATGATCTGTCAAATTAAACTATAAAGATCACCTGTTGATTTTATAAGGAAACAAAAATTTTCTAAGTAAATATTTCGATCGACGAAAGTTTATCTGCGCTCGACGATTTGTTCTCAGCGCTCGACGCTTTTTCTTAAACTCAGCGTTCGACGAAATCTCAGCTGAGATCGACGAACCTCGTTCTGAGGTCGACAAACTTCGAGCTTAGTTCGACAAAATTCTCTATCAGATCAATGATCATTTCATCTCATCTTCTCAACCAAGTCAAATATTTCTCTCAAGAGATTTTATCTGTAAAGAAAGATTTTCTTTTGGCATGCGCATTTAATGCTCTCCTTCTTGAAAAATCAACTGTTCATTTCCAAGGAGAAAATCAATAAAGACAAGTCCTGTCATACCTTAAATAATTTTGTCTTTTCTTATAACGGCTACAGAGCGGTTTACAGAGACATACAGCTATATATATAGTTGTGTGGAGAAGAGAAATATATACATATACATACAGAGATATATACAGAGAGACACAGAGATATAAAAATACAGAGGATGAACACTTAAAGGTTCAACAGAAGTATCAGAAAAGAGCACAGAGATAGATGTTTCAGAAAGGCATTAGTGATATACATATATATACATCTTGCACTAATTCTGGTTTGCAGAACTCTTCTTCCTCATCTATGAGCAACAGCACCAACTAGCTCAAGCTTCAAATTCCAGACAACAATCAACAATCTGAAAAGAACATTTATTCAGGATTATTTGCTGGAATTTCAAAGAAGCTGAAGAGGCCTTATACACTTAAGCAAGGCTCACCTGACAGCAACATCTCATCTTCTCAGGGGGAGATTTGTTCAAGATCAAAAATCATTTGTCTTCTCTTTCTTAAAACAGAGAAGAACATCTAACTCTTCCTTACCCCATCTTGTAAAGGGTTCTAAATTCCCTTCAAAAGTTTAATCTTGGTGGCAAGACACCTTATCAAAAAATCTAGTTTGGTTTTTGAACACCTTATCAAAAGTTCATTGGTGATTTGGGCACCTTATCAAAATCCCATTGGTGGCAGGGCACCTTATCAAAAACCTGTAGTGGATTCCTACCAAGTGAGGTAGAAGAGTAGATGTACCCTATTGAGAGGGGAACTACTATAAGTTTCTTGTGTTCTCTGTGATTGCTTTATTTTCTTTATACTGTGCTGTGCTGAATGTGTTTTCTATATGATAAATAATTAACTAAATTATTATACATCACCTATTTTAATTCCGCTATCAAAAACCCCTCAGTAAATCACTCAAGTTTTTAAAATACTCTATTCACCCCCTCCCCCCCTCTAGAGTAAACTAGATCTAAAACCCCTCACTTTCAAAACTTGCACCACATTTATTTCTTGCCTACCTGTTTGGGTAGAACTCGCTCACGCATTTACTTCCCCTTTACCCGCTCGGGTAGAGATTGCATTTTTGTCTTTCATTTTCTGTAATTTTAATTTCTTTAAATCACGTTTTTATCCGATAAAACAATAGTTGACTTCTCGAAGTAGCAGTACTCGACCAGACCCAGGAAAAATATGACCTTGATAATTTTCTAAAAAATTAGCCTATAGATACGCCATAAGGTATACTTGCCTTTTCGAATGATTAGTTAGGATAATAATGATACAAAGACTCGCAAAAACTCTCCCTTTCTACACATTTAAATGAATTCGGCGCCGCCGCCACAGCGTGATCGTCGATATTCCGAAATAAGAATAGATCGTTACGTATATTCATCGAAGTAGGATAATGGTTGGTTCCTCGTAGTAGGAGTACTCGCGAGACGCCTCGAACGCGCCCGCCGAATTCTAATATCCGCACCCGGAAATCTTTTGCGGCGCTCTCAAATAAAACTTTTACTCATCAAGTCTTTGGGTCGTTGCCGGGGATCTTCGTCGATATTTTGAAAAGAGTTTACGCTATTGATTTTATCTTATTGAAAATCCAAAAAAATTAAAAAACACTCAAAACCCCAAAATAGATGTTTTCTTTTTGTAAATCTCATTTTTTCTCTTTCTTGTATTTTATTTTTAGTTCCTCTTTTCTTTTCTCATTCTTAAATTTTAATTTGTTTTCAAATAGGTATATTTTAAAACATCGAAAAACTTTGAAAAAAAAATAATAATGACAATTTCAAATAATGAAAACCTTTGAAATATAAATCAAAAAGAATTGTAGGAATTTTAAGATAAAACAATAGATCGTTTTCTCGAAGTAGGATTATTCAACAAACCCGAAAGGGGATTTTTGTCGATATTTTGAAAAGGAAAACCCCGTTGCTTTTATCTTTTCATTTTTTCTTTACTTTCTATCTAAAAGCTTCTCTTTATTCTTTATTTTTCTTTTTTCTTAAGTTTTGATATATTTTTATATATGCATATTTAAAAAAAACCAACAAAAAAATGATGAAAATATGTTTTTAGAAAAACTCCAAAAAAAAAATAATAATGATTTAAAAAAATATAGTTTTGTATTTGTATCTTTATTTTCTTCATCTTTTTTTTTCTTTCTTTTTCTTAAGTTTTAATATTTGTATATCCTTAATAAATTTCCCTTTTTTACTCCCCACATTGTAAATAACTATTATCATTTTGTTTTAACATATTTTTCAGGTATTAATCCGGTCATCCCATCTCCAAATCAGGGACGTGCTTTTTCCCCTACTATTTTATTACTCGCATTTTTCTTTTTTTTCTTCATGCTTTTGTATATATAATTTTGGTCCTCATACTTAATTTTAACATTGGGGACAATGTTGACTTTTAAGTATGGGTGTGTTTTTCACTTTTTGTAATTATTTTGGTCCCTCCCATATTAGAAAAGCTTCAAAAAATGATGATGAATTTTTTCTTTTCTTCTTTTCTTTTGTTTCATTATTAATGTATATATAAATAACATTTAAAAGATCCATAAAAATAAAAATAAAAATTACTTAGAAAAAGAAAAAAAAATACATTTGCTCCTTTTTTTGTTTTTCTTCTTCCCTTGGTTTTCTTTCTTCTTTAGTTTTTGTTTTATTTTAAGTTTCTTTTCTTTATTATTAAATATTAGTGTGTAAATTTTTGAAAAAAAATATTAAATCAAAAAAATTGATGTTGAATTTTTTTTTTTTGGAAAAAACCAAAAAATATATATAGAGGTTTTATTTCCTTTTTGTAAATTTGTTTTTTTTTTGTCTTAGTTTGTATATAATCCAAAAAAATAAAACTCAAAATCCAAAAAAATGATGAAAATTTTAGAAAAACACCAAAAAATTATTATATATGTTTTTTTATTTCTTTTTCTCTTTCCTTCTCTTCTTTTCTTTGTTGTATTAATGTATATACAAATAATATTTGAAAATTTTGAAAAAAACGATGAAGAAAAATCTTAGAAAAAAAAATCATCTTTAGATTTTTATTTTTCTTCTTTCTTTTCTTTCTTTCTTTTCTTTCTTTCTTTCTTTCCATTTATTTAGTATTAATGTGTATATATATAACAAAATAAAAAAAAAGGTGATAATTAAAAAAACTGATGAAAAACTTATCCAAAAATCCAAAAATAAAATAAAACCCCTACTTAGCTTTTTGTTATTTTCAAAGCAGGGTTGGGTTTATTTATAAGCGTTTTCATTATTTTTGATATGCTACAAAATTTTATTCTTATCATAGTTTGTAGATTTAACTTTTTGAAAATTTAGTTGTAAAGAGCACATTATGATTTTAATTTAAGTGGAGAACAAATTTTTTAGCACTACTTCTCCTTACCCCCTAAATAGTTTCTTTTTGTATTATATTGACAAACCATCCTTAGATTTTAATTATTCTTACTTCAAACATGTGAAACTTTAGGAATATTATAAGCTTCTAAATTTTGTTCTCTAAACTTTTTTAATTTATAAACTCTAGAAATTTCTTGCTTACCCTTTATCTCATTTACTTGGTATTTTCATTTTAAAAGATCTTATGTCAATGAGAATAAGATTTCATTCCGTAAACATAGGCACCCAATTTTATTAAAAGATTATATGGCATGGGAATAAGATTTTCGTTCCCTAAACATATACATTGGGTTATTTTTGAAGATTGAAAAATTTTCATTTTGGTAGTAAGATTTCATTCTTAAAAATTTCTTTTAAGTTAAAGTTTTTATAATTCTATTCTAATCATGGTGCTAGTGATTGAAAATATATGTTCGCTATCTAGTTAACCGAAGAAGCCTTGTCGGCTAAAACGTTTTCGCTCTTTTAAATCATCTTCATAATTTAGGATTTACCTCTTTAATTCTCCAAAGCTTATTTCAAGCTTACTTTTGATTAATTAAAGTTTTGGTAAATTAGAAATTTTGTTAATGTCTTATAGGTATCCCATACTTTTGCTCTGGAATAGCAAAAGCTTAAGTATGGAGGTATTTGATGAATAGTAGAATACATGTATTGTAATATAGTTTTTAACATTATTTTAGGTAATATAATACATATTTCATGTATAATATTAAATAAAACGGCTTGTTTATCTAATGTATATAAATATATACCTATATGTAATGAAGAAGCTATTTAAGTATGAATCAAATTAGAAAAATATGTAAAAATATCCCTTGTAAATATATTTACTTAATTATAAATTTTTGAAATAAATTATTTATTTAATGTACATATAATACTATGAATAAATAAAACCATAAAATAAAGATATATATACATGTCATTGAAAACAATGATATATATATATAATTATAAAATAAAGATATAAAGATGTATAAATAATATAGTCATATATATATGTAAATGTAATATTATAAGTAGTGATATATATATATATATACGAGTGACAATGCACGCCCCCCCCCCCCCCTGTGCCTCGCTTTACAGTACCCGCCCCCCACCGGCGGGCTTCGCACGCCCTCAAATGTCGAGCTTCTCCATCGGTGGCACTGCCCATGAGAATCGGCTTCCTCTTTTCTCAATCCAACCCTAATTAGATAGCCCGACTTAACAATGTCTGCATTATCTATATCAAGATCAAAACTTTCTGGATTATTTAGAATAAAAAGGCCTACCTCCTCCATACTCATGCCCAGTTTCTGGAAAAAGGTCAACCTCTGTGCAGGAATGAATTCATCAAACTCTAAAAAAATTATGTGGTTGCATCCCAAGAGCTCTCCCATGCCTCCCTCCTCCAAACCAAAATCATAGAACACTCAGATTCTCTGGCAGAACCGAAAGAACGCGTCGACGTCATCTCCGGCGTAGCCAGCAAGGCCGTAGTCGACAAACTGGATTTTGAGGTCGCCGAAGAGGAGTTCAGTCTCCAGATCATGTTCGGAAGCACGGAGGGTGCAGGAGAAAGTGAGGCAAATGGTAATGACGTAGAGACAAGGTAATCTGAGGCCCTCAAACCGCCGGAGAAGATGTAGGAGGTGACCTGGCGGAGAGGAGAAAATGGAACGGGAATCGAGGTAGAGGTTTCCGAAGAGGATCCCAGGGAAGCCAAACCGGAGGAGGGAGGATACAGCGGCGAGGAGGCGCACGTCGTCGGAGAGGAAGTGAGGAGTGACAGAGGGGAAGGAGGGATCCGAGGGGTGCTGATCGATGCTTTCGAAGAAGAAGTCGAACTCGTTTACGGGATGGTAGGCGAGGAAGCGGCGAAGGATGCGGCGGAAGTCGGAGGGAATCACGTCGTCGAAGAGAATCCGGGAAACGAAGCTGCGGAGGGAGACAGGGGAGTTGGAGGCGATGTGGTCCATGAGAGCGAAAGGGAGGGAACCGGTGGCGTGAAGCGGTGAAGGTAATAGGTTATGACAAGCTTGGCCTCGGCGAGGGCGCGGGTTTTCAGCGGCTTGGAGAAGGAGGAGAAAGCAGTAATTGGCTATTTGCAGTCCAGCGGGAGCTATTTGCAGGCCATTTTGATGGAAATGGAGGGTTGTGATTTGTTTTGTGGCACTAATTTGGCTTCAGATGGGCCTGAAAGTTTTGTTTTATATAATATAGATATATATGTAAATAATAAGTATAAAAAATAATGATATATTTATACTATAATGTAAAAATATAATACTACAAATATATATATATACATATATAAAATAAATAATAATAGTATATAATATATAATATATATATATATATAATATATAATAACAGTGCATATATATTAAATATAATCATATAAATAATTATGTAAATTAAAAAATAAAAATATCTATGCAATCATAATAAGTATAGTTACTACTCTATATAGGTTGAAGGAACCGCTTGGCTCACTGGTTCTGGTCTTCGCTTGCTGCGCTGCCACCTCGGGTTCGAGACCGACCTTTGAATTTTATCTAAGATTAAATTTTGCTGTCAGCGCACTCCAGCTTCCCGTCGATCGAGACCTCTTCCCTTCGATCGAGCCAGGGTCCCGTCGACTTCCAGAACTAGCAGCAGTCCCGTCGATCTTCCAGATCACCTTCCCGCTGATTTCCAGAAGCCTTCTTGTCGATTTCCAGAACCAACTGCCTTCCTGTCGATCAAATCTTCCTTCCCGTTGATCGACCCAGTGTCCCGTCAATCGACGGGAAGCCTTCCAGCCCGCCAGCTCACTCCTTCCAGCCAGCTGCTACCTTCTATCCGCACACCAAAACTCCATCTCACCTCCTTCTAATGCCATCCAGCTCACCTCCAGCCCATCACCTTCTAGAAATCTCTATCCGCACACCTAGCTTCTCCAACAAGCGAAGATTTCTCTATAAATACAAGCCTACCCTCTCACTTATTCTCTCCTCTTGGATTGCCCATTTTGAGGTGATCTTCCACCATCTTTTCCACCTTAGTTTTTTGTATATTCTTTTTATGTACTTTTTTATGTAATTAATTAAGTGTTGTTTTTTGTAAATTCTTTTTGTCTTTTCTTTTAAATGTTGTAATGTTTTTTTATTTCTTGTAATCTTTATTTCTTGTAACCCCTTAATTATGGCAATAAATAAGTTTAGTTTTTATTTAGTGTAATTTCAATTCTGTCCGGCATTTTAATTCGTAGCGTAGTTTCAATTCTGTAATTTTTTCTGCACTGCATTTTATTCTTAGCTTAGCTTCAACTCCTGCATTTTCCGCATTTTTTCTCGCTTTCGTAAGCAATTTATTTATTGGCGTAATTTTGGTTTTCGTTTTAATTCAAAATTAATCATCTTCGTAACTTTCGCTCTTTTCTTCCTTGACACGGAATCGATGGAGCCGAATATTACCTTTACGTTTTTTCGCTTTAATTTGGATTTTGGTTATCTCTTTTTTTGCTTTGATGCGAATTTACTCATCGTCATAATTTTCGTTCTTTTTCTTCCTTGACGCGGTAGAGATTAGAGTGAAATATTATGTTTTCGTTTATTTTCGTTTTGAAGCAATTTTTGTTCTCGTTATTTTCGTTCCCGCAATTTCCGTCTTCGTTGTTTTCCGTTTCCATTATTTTTCTTTTCGTCATTTTTGTTAAAGTTTATGTTTTCGTTTATTTCTATTTTTGTTTTTGTTTTATTAATAGCTTACGCAATTTCCTTTCGTAGCGCAGTTTTTTTTATCGTCCTGCATTTTTTTATCGTCCTGCATTTATATTTACCGTCTACCCGTTTGGGTAGAAATCGTCCTGCATTTATTTCCCGTCTACCCGTTTGAGTAGAACTCACTCACGCATTTATTTTCCATCTACCCGTTTGGGTAGAACTTGCACCACATTTATTTCCCATCTACCCATTTGGGTAGAACTCGCTCACACATTTACTTCCCCTCTACCCGTTCGGGTAGAGATTGCATTTCTGTATTTCATTTTCTATAAATTCAATTTCTTTTTTTCATTTTCTGTAATTTTAATTTCTTTAAATCACATTTTTATCCGATAAAACAATAGTTGTATTCTCGAAGTAGCAGTACTCGACGAGACCCAGGAAAAATACAATCTTGATAATTTTCTACAAAATCAACTTATACTATACGCGATAAGGTATACGTGCCTTTTTGAATGATTAGTTAGGATAATATCTATTGCGGGTCGCTTAGGGCTCTTGGTAGACCGGTCGAATTGAACCACCTTAGCTCGGGAGCGAACCAAGCGCGCAAACAGTCACAGAGAAATTCGTTGAGTACACCTGGACATTTTAGCGTGGAAAAACGCGGAAAGGGTAAAAAAACCACGCGGTCTGGGATGTGCCGACCAAACTTCACTATCTTCTGAGAGGTTACAATCCGGTGTTTAGAATTTGAGCGCGACAGGCTGCCGCTCGTTAAAATATTAGAGAGAGAGAGAGAACGTTCTGAGGGTGACAGGCCACCTCTCCGAAAAAACTAAGTCTTTTCCTTCTGAGAACGGTAGAGAACGAAAGTGAGAATGCCTTGTCCGCATTCGTGAAGATGAAAGTGAGAACGCTGTGTCCGCTTTCGTGAGAACGAAAGTGAGACTGCCGAGTCGCCTTTCGGCCGAAGGAAAACTTCAAGTCCACGAAGGAGATCTTCAAGCACCGAAGGAGAAATCCGTGGAAATCTTCAAGGAGCTCTCTCTGGTCATCAAGGCGGGATCCTCTCAAATGAAGCCTAGGGGGTCCTTTTATAGCTTTGGTCGGGGGTAGCCCAGTAATTTTGCCGCTGTAACGACCATAATCACCTGGGAGGACGAATCATATTTTCCGGTTCAGAGCCCACGGATCACCATTTTTTGTAAATGATCATCTTGCCCTTCGAGGAAAGGCGACAAGCTCTTCCTGAAAAGTGAGAAACTGAAAAGACAAAAAGTGAGCGAGCCGAGTCGGAAATGTGAGAAGTCAGAAAGACAAAAAGTGAGAAGTCAGAAAGACAAAAAGTGAGAAGTCAGAAAGACAAAAAGTGAGAAGTCAGAAAGACAAAAAGTGAGTTGAGCGCGCTCAGAAGCATTCTGAGCGCGCAACGAACGGAGAAGCAATCTAGGCGACTGGGGAAGCGTTCTGAGAATGCTCAGAAGCATTCCAAGCGTGCATGAGCGCGGAAGTGTTCTGAGCGTGCAACGATCACGGAAGTGTTCTAAATAAACAGGTGAGCGGTGCTGGAACACAGTCATCATGTGGTCGAGTTGTGGCTCCCAGCGAATGCATCCATTTGGAAGGCGGGAATGGAAGCCCTCCAGGGAGGAGAACAGGCTCCGCTTGCCCTAGACAGGGGGGATGCGGTTTTGACTGCATCCCCCGCGACCCCCGGGGAGGATTTGGCTGCACCCCCCATGGGTAAGGGTGCGGCTTGGCCGCACCCCCATGGAGGGGTGCGGCTTGGCAGCACCCCATGGAGGGGTGCGGCTTGGCAGCACCCCATGGAGCTGCACCCCATGGAGGGGTGCGGCTTGGCCGCACCCCACCATAGTGGGGTAGGGGGCTATCCGCACCCCACTTAGTGGGGTGCAGACTAACCGCACCCCAGTAGTGGAGTGCGGTATTTGGCCTCGCTCGGCGCTGCTCCGGGCGTGAAATACGCGCGTGGCAGAGTTATGATCATGGGTTTGACCATTCATCCCACTAACTCCACTCCTCCTTAGTGGGGATTCTCTCTAACCGCACCCCGGATCTCCTATTAGTGTACTGGTCCGTATCAAGAGCCCCCCAAACCTTCGAAGTCTGAGTCATCGCGTGGAGGAGTGCGGAGGTTTTGATTTCTTCGTGGCAATTAGATCATCGTCATCTTCGCGACGTCTTGGGTCGGAATCGTTGCCGAAGGACTAGTTATTGTGACTTGCGCAACTATGAGTCTGTCGTTGTGCGAACTTTCATGAGGTCGCTGCTCGGCTCTAGTTGTGGGAGAAACTTCTGTCTCGCCTTGTTTGGTTGTGAGCTTGTCGTCTTAGCGTCGAAGCCTGAGTAGCTTGGGAGCGATGTGACGAAGCAGCGTTGAGGCGAGGTGCGCAAGGTGTGCTGCTGGGTGTTAGTACCGAAGATCGTGGACTTGAATAGGACCAATTTTAGGACCCCCAAAGTTTCTGCGAAGGGCTGGCGCTTCGTACCGTGACCTAACATGAGGGCGAAGTGCGGACGCTTCGTGTAGTAATAAGGTCACTGGGGGAGGAGAGCGAGCTCTCGCGTCTAGTGGACGTTGGGTCCTTTTAAAAATATCATAGCCTCTACTTTGGGACACCCGGTCGTTCTGTTCGGAAGAGCTCGAAGTTTTTGTATGACATATACAAGCATTTGTTATGGGAGAGGTCAGAGTCTCTTGTCGGATGATCTGAACATTCTGTTCTGGGAGAGGTCAGAGTCTGTTGTCGGACAATCTGAACATTCTGTTCTGGGAGAGGTTAGAGTCCGTTGTCGGACAACCTGAACACTCTGTTCTGGGAGAGGTCAGAGTCCGTTGTCGGACGATCTGAACAATCTGTTCTGGGAGAGATCAGAGTCCGTTGTCGGACAATCTGAACATTCTGTTCTGGGAGAGGTCATAGTCCGTTGTCGGACAACCTGAACACTCTATTCTGGGAGAGGTCAGAGTCCGTTGTCGGACGATCTGAACATTCTGTTCTGGGAGAGGTCAGAGTTCATTGTCAGACAACCTGAACACTCTGTTTTGGGAGAGGTCAGAGTCCGTTATCGGACGATCTGAACATTCTGTTCTGGGAGAGGTCAGAGTCCATTGTCGGACAACCTGAACACTCTGTTCTTGGAGAGGTCAGAGTCCGTTGTCGGACGATCTGAACATTCTATTCTGGGAGAGGTCAGAGTCTGTTGTCGGACAATCTGAACATTCTGTTCTGGGAGAGGTCAGAGTCTGTTGTCGGACAACCTGAACACTCTGTTCTGGGAGAGGTCAGAGTCTGTTGTCGGACGATCTAAACATTCTGTTCTGGGAGAGGTCAGAGTCCGTTGTCGGACAACTTGAACACTCTGTTCTAGGAGAGGTCAAAGTCCATTGTCGGACAATCTGAACACTCTATTCTGGGAGAGGGCAGAGTCCTTTGTCAGACAACCTGATCACTCTGTTCTGGGAGAGGGCAGAGTCCTTTGTCGGACAACCTGATCACTCTGTTCTGGGAGAGGGCAGAGTCCTTTGTCGGACAATCTGAACACTCTGTTCTGGGAGAGGGCAGAGTCCTTTGTCGGACAACCTGATCACTCTGTTCTAGGAGAGGGTAGAGTCCTTTGTCGGACAATCTGAACACTATTGATGCTGAAAACACGAGATACAAGTAAATACGTCGGGCGTAGAACAGGCTATTCTTTGGGACTGTCACTCTGGGGATTGCTCCCCTGCTGGATCATTCTTGAATTTTTGATTCAGGATCCTTGGTTTGGAGAAATTTTTCAAGGAGTCCCCGACGAACAAATCGTTCGATTTCTGTGCTCAGTCGCGAACAATCTTCGGTTTTGTGTCCGCGACCTCGATGGTAGTCGCAGTATTTGGATTGGTCTCCAGAATTTGGTGCAAGATTCCTAGGCCTCTGGAGAGAGGGATGATCGCGGATGGCAAGGAGAACGTTAGCCCTGGTTGTGTTCAGGGGAGTGTATTCTTGATGTTGGCGAGATCTTCATTCTCGGCTGGGGTTGTCGTGATGCTGGTTGTTCTTGTTGGGAACTGTCTGTAGCGACGACTCCTCTTTCTTCCTCTTTGAGCTCCCGTCGAATTGCCGGTGGTTTGCTTCGATGGCCTCGTCGGCGGCTATCTGAGCTTCAACTCGTCGAATGAGGTCGGGGTAACTTGGTACGGTTTCTCTCATGAGAGCTGAGTAGAAGCCACTTGGGCGGAGTCCTCTAAGGAAAACTCCCCGCAAGAGCTCAGGGTCAACTCCTGGGATCTGTCGAGCCTCCGTAGTGAAGCGTCGGAAAAAATCTTTGAGTGTCTCTCCGTCGTTTTGGCGAATCCCTGAGAGGTGGGAGGGATCTCGGACAATTCTGCGGTTGGCGATGAACTGGTCCACGAACTGCTGCGCCATTTCTGCGAAGTTGCTGATGGCCCCATCTCGCAGGGAGTGGAACCAAGTGCGTGCTTGTCCTTTCAAAGTTGCTGGGAACACTTGACATAGGAGCTGGTCGGGGGTGCTGTAGATCCTCATGATGGTGGTGAAGTGATTGACATGTTCCACTGGGTCGTCCGTCCCATCGAACGTTTCGATGTTGGGAAGCTTGAACCCATTTGGAACTGGATGGGCTAGGACTTGAGGCGATAGTAGGGAGTCGTGGTGTGCGGGACGGCGGGCGAGAGCTGTGCGTCGCCCCGCCTGGATGTATTCTTCCTCTATCATATCGCGTATTTCTTCTCGTGTGGTTCTTTCTACTGCTCGATCAGGAACAACTCTTCCTTGGCGATGGTGATGGTGGTCAGCTTCTGCGTCGGAGAATTCTTCTGAGGCTTCTTCTTCTCGAATGACCTCCTCATTTGGAGCATGGTTCGGAGCTGGGGGCGGCGGAACGTTCAACGCTGGGGGTTGAACGGGAGCTCGAGGAGCCCCAAGGTTTCTTACGAGAGCCAACATCTCGGCTTGTTGTTCTTCCATCTGCCACATGCGCCCTTCCAGTATTGCTGCGGGCGCAGGCACTGCCTCTTCTGCGAGAGGCGTATTGATAAGCGAGTGGGAGGTAGCCGGGTCGATGCGTCCCTTCGGGATTGATCCTTCAGTAGTGCGAGCACTTTTTCTTTCCATTGCAATTGGTGGCGAAGCGCTTCCTTCAGTGAGTCTTTGCAGAGTTTTGGGAATTGTTCCCACAGACGGCGCCAAACTATTGCGGGTCGCTTAGGGCTCTTGCTAGACCGGTCGAATTGAACCACCTTAGCTCGGGAGGGAACCAAGCGTGCAAACAGTCACAGAGAAATTCGTTGAGTACACCTGGACGTTTTAACGTGGAAAAACCCAGAAATGGTAAAAAAACCACGCGGCCGGGGCTGTGCCGACCAAACTTCACTATCTTCTGAGATGTTACAATCCGTTGTTTAGAATTCAAGCGCGACAGGCCGCCGCTCGTTACAATATTAGAGAGAGAGAGAACGTTCCGAGGGTGACAGGCCACCTCTCGGAAAAAACTAAGTCTTTTCCTTCTGAGAACGGTAGAGAGCGAAAGTGAGAATGCCTTGTCCGCTTTCGTGAAGACGAAAGTGAGAACGCTGTGTCCGCTTTCGTGAGAACGAAAGTGAGACTACCGAGTCGCCTTTCGGCCGAAGGAAAACTTCAAGTCCACGAAGTAGATCTTCAAGCGCCGAAAGAGAAATCCGTGGAAATCTTCATGGAGCTCTCTCTGGTCATCAAGGTGGGATCCTCTCAAATGAAGCCTAGGGGGTCCTTTTATAGCTTTGGCCGGGGGTAGCCCGATAATTTTGCCGCTGTAACTACCATAACCACCTGGGAGGACGAATCATATTTTCCGGTTCAGAGCCCACGGATCACCATTTTTTGTAAATGACCATCTTCTCCTTCGAGGAAAGGCGACAAGCTGTTCCTGAAAAGTGAGAAATGGAAAAAACAAAAAGTGAGCGATCCGAGTCGGAAAAGTGAGCGAGTCAGAAATGTGAGAAGTCAGAAAGACAAAAAGTGAGAAGTCAGAAAGACAAAAAGTGAGAAGTCAGAAGGACAAAAAGTGAGCTGAGCGCGCTCAGAAGCGTTCTGAGCGCGCAACGAACGGAGAAGCAATCTAGGCGACTGGGGAAGCATTCTGAGAATGCTCAGAAGCATTCCAAGCGCACATGAGCGCGGAGGTGTTCTGAGCATGCAATGATCACGGAAGCGTTCTAAATAAACAGGTGAGCGGTGCTGGAACACAGTCGTCATGCGGTTATGGCTCCCAGCGAATGCGTCCATTTGGAAGGCGGGAACAAAAGCCCTCCAGGGAGGAGAACAGGCTCCGCTTGCCCTAGACAGGGGGGATGCGGTTTTGACTGCATCCCCCGCGACCCCCGGGGAGGATTTGGCCGCACCCCCCATGGGTAAGGGTGCGGCTTGGCCGCACCCCCATGGAGGGGTGCGGCTTGGCCGCACCCCCATGGAGGGGTGCGGCTTGGCCGCACCCCCATGGAGGGGTGCGGCTTGGCCGCACCCCCATGGAGGGGTGCGGCTTGGCCGCACCCCCATGGAGGGGTGCGGCTTGGCCGCACCCCACCATGGGGTGTGGCTTGGCCGCACCCCATGGAGCCTCACCCCATGGAGGGGTGCAGCTTGGCCGCACCCCATGGAGGGGTGCGACTTGGCCGCACCCCATGGAGGGGTGCGGCTTGGTCGCACCCCACCATAGTGGGGTAGGGGGCTATCCGCACCCCACTTAGTGGGGTGCAGACTAACCGCACCCCAGTAGTGGGGTGCGGTATTTTGCCTCGCTCGGCGCTGCTCCGGGCATGAAATACGCGCGTGGCGGAGTTATGATCATGGGTTTGACCATTCATCCCACTAACTCCACTCCTCCTTAGTGGAGCTTCTCTCTAACCGCACCCCGGATCTCCTGTAAGTGTAAAGGGTCCGTATCAATAACGATACAAAGACTCGCAAAAACTCTCCCTTTCTATACATTTAAATGAATTCGGCGCCGCCGCCGCGGCGTGATCGTCGATATTCCGAAAGAAGGAAAGGTTATTACTTCTATTCATCGAAGTAGGATAAAGGTTGGTTCCTCGAAGTAGGAGTACTCGTGAGACGCATCGAATGCGCCCGCCGAATTCTAATATCCGCACCCGGAAAACTTTTGCGGCACTCTCAAATAAAAAAATTTCTCATCAAGCACGTCTAACGGGAGCAGTGGAAAACTAGGGTTTTGGCGAAAACGGGAGCACGTCTAATGGGAGCAGCGGCAGCGACGAAGAGGGCGTGCGAATGAATCCACGGGGAAACCTAATTTAATATAACTATTGCATCATTTTTTAAAAAGCGTGGCGGAAACTCATGGTTTTAGCGACGTTTTTTAATAAAAATGTCTCTAAATGTGCCTCCTATTTTTTCCCGCACAACTCGTTTAGTTTTTGCCGCTTTAAAAAAATTCATTTATATAACAATGTTTATTAACCTAAACGTTGCGGATAAGAAATGTTTTGGCCACATTTTTTAAAACGCCGTAAAATAAACGTTGCCAATAAAGTCTTTTCTTGTAGTGACACACAAACACAATTTCATCCAAGCACACATACACACCTAAACACGTACACACACGACCTACACACATATAAATAAAATTTCATCCAAGCACACATGCATACACATCTACATACAAACACATAGACGTTCATCCACACGCGCGCACACATACATACAATATGCACAATGTTTGGTCTTTCTCACTACACCGGAGCTTTAAAATAGAGGTTTACATAAACACTTACGTTTCTCTAGCGAAGTGAATCAAAAACACCTTAGAGCAACAAATAGGTTACAAACAAAGCCTAAATCTACTAACAAAAAATAATTAGCACACAAGAAACTAGGGGAAATAGAGCAATATCACAGCAAGTGGTAATAGTAAATCACTAGGAACAATAAGCGACATATAATAGGGATTAGGGAAGAATAACTAATCACAGCTAAGAACAATAACATGAAATAAAAACTAATAATAGCTACGGATAACCATAAGCCCACAATAACTGTAAATCATAGCTAGGAACAAGCACAAAAATAAATCACAACAATAGTAAAAGTATTATAACAATGAGAAAATGAGTAACAAGATAACAACAAAGTAAGGTCAAGCATCAGCGAGCTGCTCTTGTAGCATACCAAACAGAACACAAAATCTAAAATTAGTATTAAGCAAAATACAAATATATTGCCAAATAAAATTCAAGATCCGTGCAAGCTACAAAAATGTTAAGAAACTAGAATTTGTTTAGCACGTCTTAACATAATAAATCTAATCGAAGTGTGATCAAAAAACCTAGAGCCCAAAATAATACCTAGACAGAAAACCTAATGCCCAAAATGATACATGTAGCCTCATTTGCCTTCTTCTTTTCTCTGGATAGAGAGCGAAGGGGAGACGAGTGAGGGCACATGATTTCAGCCTTGTTCATACAATGAAATCATTTACGACAAAATCCACGAACCTGATGTTAGGGCGGCTCCGCTCAAAGTATTCTACAATACCTCATCAGACATCTGGCATGGGTATTTATAGTACCTCCAGCGTAGAGCAATGCCCTAGGACGACACGAAACCCACGAGTCCCTATCGGATCAGTCTCAACACGTGCGGACATATACACGAATATTCAACAATCTCCTCCTAGCTATGTCCATCGTAGACCCGACTTCGATATAGGTGGTTTGTGCAATGCTCAAACGTACATGAATCATTCACATTAGTTTCGCAAACATGTTAAAACAATATTAGACTAAAAAAAGAATTCTATGCAGGCATAAGAACAGAATAAAATTCAAAGCAACATCATAAACTATAAAGGTAAAACTGTAGCACAGAGTCCAGCACATCGTAGTCTCTACTAGTCACCAAAGCATAATAGTCCAAAATAAAATATGTAAGCAAGAAATAACAACTCTAAGCAGAGATACAAGAAACCAAGAACGTAAAAGAAAAAATAGCACTCGATATTGTCATCTTCCTTAGATGTACAATAGGTCGTCCTTATCAGGATCCCAATCAGCAAATGCTCCTCCATCTGCACCATTGATGAATAGTAAATATACGCATTTTTCTATATAATTTTTAGTATAATTTTAATTAGATTTCTAAATAATATATGTAAATTAATGAATAAAATGTTTGTTTTTGTTATTTTTGTTTTTAACTTAGTTTTATTTTAATTTTGTAAAGTTTTTGTAATTTTGTTAAGTCACGCCCTTGGTCACGCCCGTGTCCAAGGGCGTGTTCACTAATCCCTAACATTTTCTTTTCCCTGTTCTTTTTCCAACTCAAACATCAAGTCACGCCCTCGGTCACGCCCGTGACCGAGGCCGTGTACCTCGGTCATGCCCGTGACCGAGGCCGTGTACCATGGTCACGCCCGTGTTGAATGACCAAGCCCAGATTCGAGCCAAGATGTCAATGTCACGCCCAATGTCACGGCCGTGATCGGGTCAAGCCCGTGACCGAGGTCGTGACTCAGCAAATTCTTCCAGAAGAACAAGGACACGCAAGGTGTCACGCCCAGCACACTGCCGACATCGAACACGCCCGTGTTACTTGGAACACGCCCGTGTACTTCCGAAGTCGCCGGTCAAGCCTTCCAGATGCCTGCCTGGATCCAGCTGTTCTGGCTATTCGCACCCCAAGCCGTGTCACGCCCTCAGACACGCCCGTGTCCGAGGGCGTGTAATCCAAAATTTTTTTCTATAAATAGCCAGATTCAGCTGAGTCCAAGGGTTCAAAATTTTGGGAGCTTCTCTTAAGGTTTTGTTCCATTTTGCTAATTTTTGGTGTTTTGTAATTTTTGTAATTTTGCACTTTCTCTCTCTAGTTTTGTAACCCCTTTTTTGATGGAAATAAATTAAGCTTGTAATTATTGTCTCTCTTTGTTTTAGTGTGTGTGTTCTCTTTTTGTTCTTTTTCTTTTTATTTTTAGTTTTATGTAATTTTGTAATTTTTGTTAAGTTGTCATTTTAATTTGGGTGTGTGTGTGTATGAGCGTAATTTTCTTGTTTTTAGTTTTGTTGAAATTTTTAGATGATTTCAAATTAGTGTGTGTGAGTGTAGGAGGTTAATTAGTTTTTTTTGTTTTGTTTTATTTTCATTTGTTCTTTTTACTTTCTTTTTGCTTTTTTTGTAAGTGTGTGTGAGTGTATGAGTTTAGATTTGTTTTATTTTAATTAGATTTCATTAACGTAGAGTGGGTGTGTGTATGAGTATAAAGTTTGCGCCTTTTTTGTAATCGAATAGTTTTCATTTCCGTCACGCATTTATTTCCCGCCTATCCGTTTGGATAGGACTTGCTCACGCATTTATTTCCCGCCTATCCGTTTGGATAGGACTTGCTCACGCATTTATTTCCCGCCTATCCGTTTGGATAGGACTTGCTCACGCATTTATTTCCCGCCTATCCGTTTGGATAGGACTTGCTCACGCATTTATTTCCCCTCTACCTATTTGGGTAGGGATCGCATTTCTTCAATTTCTGCAATTTACAGCTTTCATTTTAATTCTGTAGAGTGCGTGAGTTTTTAATTAGTGCGTCTTTTATTTTTTATATATTTGCTTTTTGCTTAATTCCGCTACCCGCTCAATCGCTTATTATCGCCGTAGTTATCATTATCGTTTTATAAAACCCTAAAAAAATTCTAAGCAAAATTACTTTTTAAATTAACATTTTCGTTCTTTTTCTTTTCATCGCTTTTCTTGGTTTTTGCTAAACGCACACCAAGCCCGCGATAGTAATCATTTTCGTCACTAGCTTTTCTATAAAATCATAAAAATCAATTTTAAACTCTTTTCGATAAAATAATAGCGCGTTCCTAAGAAGTAGAAATAATCGATACGACCTTGGAAAAATATGACCTTGATATTTCAAAAGAAATATCCTATACTACTATCGATAAGGTCCACTTGCCTTTATTGATTTTAGTCCGGATAATTACATAAACCCAAAAGCTTTCTCTCTAAAGCACTTTTTAAAAACTCTCTTTTAAAAACACTAAAAAATTTGTTGCAACACCTCTTTGGTTGTTGCAACTAGCTCAAGGTAAAAGAAGTTTTAAAACGCTCTTAAAGAATTGTTGCAACTACTCAAAAAATTGTTGCAACAATATTTTCAAAAAGCTTTCAATTTTAATTTCAACATAAAGTCCTTTTTCAATCTTTTCTACTTAGCTTTTGGCGATGCGGCCAAAGAGTAATCTTCGATATTTCGAAAGAGGAAAAGGCCGTTACTTCTATCTTTCGATAGGATAACGGGTAATTCTTCGAAGTAGGATTACTCGCGGGACTCTTCGAAAACGCCGCCGAATTCTAATAAAAGAAGAAAGCAAGGCTTCACACTTAAAAAAAAATAATTTTAACGTATCAAGTTTTTGGCGCCGTTGCCGGGGACTTGTGTCGTTATTTTGAAATAGGAAACGCTATTAATTTTATCTTATATTTCATCTCTTTTTCTATCTAAAAAAACAAAAAAAAAATATACTATCTAAGTAAAGAAAAATCAAATAAAAAAAAATTATATACATATATTTTTCAATTTTCCTTTTTTACATATATTTTCGAATATAGCTACATATATTTTCATATAAAAGCCCCACAAAAATCAAACCCAAAAAAAATATATATTTATATATTTTACTTAAGTAAAGAAAAACCCAAAAATATATTATTCTCTTTTATTTTCTTTCCTTTCTTTTTCATCTTTGTAAAAATATTTCTAAAACAAAAACATCAAAAAAAAAATCTATAAAAGAAAAAAAAACTCTTCAAAAAATTAATTAAAAAAAATAGTGTATGACCCGAGGCGAATCTTCGGATAATCCAATATTACCTTTTGATCCCGAAATCGAGCGCACGCTTCACGAGCGCCGCCGATCTCATAATCAAAATCTACAAATAGATCCCGAAGAATTCGTCGGCGATATACATATAGGCGTGATGGGCGATCCTAATCTAAATGCGGCCCCACCGAGGACCATGGCCTATTATGCTAGGCCAAATTTAGAGGATACAGGATCGAGCGTTACCCGCCCTGCGGTAGCTAATAATAATTTCGAAATCAAATCCAGTATAATCCAAATGGTACAATAGTCGATTCAGTTCGACGGTTTGCCAGATGAGGACCCAAACCAACACCTTAATAATTTTTTAGAAATTTGCGACACCTTCAAGATTAATGGCGTCAGCGATGACGCCATTCGCTTCCGCTTATTTCCCTTTTCCCTGCGGACAAAGGCGAAATCGTGGTTGACTTCTCTTCCGAGAGGGTCCATAACCACGTGGGCCGAATTGACGGAGAATTTTCTAACTAAATATTTTCCTCCGTCAAAAACCGCTAAATTACGCACCGATATCGCATCCTTCATTCAATTCGATTCCGAGTCTCTCTACGAGACTTGGGAACGTTTTAAAGAATATTTGCGTAGGTGTCCTCATCACGCGCTACCAACTTGGCTTCAGGTACAAACGTTCTATAACGGCTTGAATTTCTCAACGAGACAGATGATCGACGCAGCCGCCGGGGGAACGTTAAACAACAAAACCCCGGAGGCCGCTCAAGCTCTGATCGAAGAAATGGCCATGAACGCGTACCAATGGAACGTGCCAAGGTCGCGTCCTCCTAAACCGGCTGGTATTTTCGAAGTGGATGCCACTACTCACTTAGCCTCGCAGGTAGAGCGGCTAAGTAAGCAAGTGGCAGAGATGACTGCTTCCTCCTCCACTCCCGCGTGGGCTAATAATAATAATAATAATTTTAATAATCTTAATCATAATAATAATCTTAATAATATTAATAATAACAATAATTTAAGCGAGGAATCGGTGGATTACGTGGGCAATCAAGTGCGGGCGCCCTTCAACCCATATAGTAATAACTATAACCCGGGTTGGAGGAGCCACCCGAACTTCTCCTGGAGTAACCCTAATAATGCGCAACGCCCTCCACCTGCGATCCCGCAAGGATTTCCGCATGGATATCCCCAAGGATTTCAGCAGGGTTTTGCGCCTCCTCCTCCAAAACCTTCTCCGCTCGAGGAGATTTTTGCAAAATACATGGCTTCCAACGACGCAAATATCCGGAATATAACCGGATCGCTAAAAAATTTAGAAATGCAGGTTGGACAGCTTGCAAAAATGGTCTCCGAGCGGCCACTTGGAGCACTACTGGGGAACTCGGAGCAGAACCCGCGTGAAAATGCCCACGCCATTACCCTTCGCAGCGGCAAGGAGGTCGACTCCCCATTGCGGGTTGAGCATCAGGTAACTGTTTCGCCTCCGAACCCTGCACCCTCGTCTTTTATTTTATTAGATACGGAAAAAAAATTAGCGTCGGGCGTCTCGAGCCCGCAAATTCCGTACCCCGCAAAACTTAATAAAGAGAAGGAGGACGAACATTACAAAAAGTTTTTACAAATTTTTAAACAAATTCAAATTAACGTCCCCTTCTGCGAGGCACTCTCACAAATGCCGAAATATGCGAAATACCTTAAGGAGCTCCTTTCTAATAAAAAGAAGCTCGAGGGTATTTCGCGTGTTTCCTTAAATGCGGAATGCTCGGTGGTCCTACTTAATAAATTGCCGCCAAAACTAAACGACCCGGGAAGGTTTTCCATCCCGTGCCTATTCGGCAATTTATTAATAAAGTACGCCCAAGCGGACCTGGGAGCGAGCATCAATTTGATGCCCTTCTCCCTCTTTAAAAAACTAAATTTGGGTGTTCCCACCCCAACAAAAATGAGCATCCAACTCGCGGATCGCTCGATAAAATATCCTATCGGGGTAGTGGAGGACGTTCTGGTCAAGGTTGACAAGTTTATCTTCCCGGTAGACTTCGTCATCCTCGACATTGAGGAGGACGCCGAGGTACCAATTATCCTCGGTCGCCCTTTCCTCGCGACCTCCCGCGCATTAATTGATGTGAGTAACGGTCGCCTCCTCCTTCGGGTAGGGGACGACGAAGTTACCCTTCTTATTAATCCCTCGATGCGAAATTCTTTATCGAACGATGATTCTTGCTTTCACTTAGAATCCGCGTTCGAGGATGAGTGTTCTTCGCTTTATGAATTACTCGCTTTAAATTTAGACGAACTGAATTTGGCGGACCTCGCCCCTTTGGACGAGCTACCGCCGGATTCGCCTTTCGAATCTTTTAATTCTAAAAGTTTAAAAATAACAACTTCTTACGAAGAACCCCCGGTCTTGGAGCTTAAGCCACTCCCTGACCATTTAAAATACGCTTTTCTCGCCGCGGACTTAAAACTCCCGGTTATTATTTCGTCTTCTTTATCTGATTCGGAAAATTCCGAATTAGTTAAAGTTTTGTCCTCGCATCGCCATGCAATTGCATGGCAGATTTCCGATATTAGGGGGATAAATCCCTCTTTTTGCACGCACAAAATCTTCTTAGAAGATAATTCCCGCAAAACCATCCAGCCTCAGCGACGATTAAACTCAAATATGCGGGAGGTCGTTAAGGCTGGAGTAATAAAATTAATGGATGCGGGGATTATCTACCCTATATCCGACAGCACGTGGGTTAGTCACATTCATGTCGTGCCTAAAAAGGGCGGTATAATGGTAGTGGCAAATGAACATAACGAATTAATTCCAACTCGTACTGTTACGGGTTGGAGGGTGTGCATCGATTACCGAAAATTAAATGATGCCACCCGCAAAGACCACTTTCCGTTACCATTTATCGATCAAATTTTGGAGCGACTATCGGGTCATCCTTATTATTGTTTTCTCGATGGTCTATCGGGATTTTTACAAATTCCTATCTCCCCCGAAGACCAGGAGAAAACAACCTTTACGTGCCCCTTCGGTACCTTCGCGTACCGAAGGATGCCATTCGGCCTCTGCAACGCGCCAGCTACATTTCAACGATGTATGATGGCGATCTTTGGAGAGCTCGTAGAGGATATTATGGAAGTCTTTATGGATGACTTCTCGGTTTTTGGAAGCTCCTTCCAAAACTGCCTCCAAAATTTAGATCGAGTCCTCCAACGATGCGAAGACACGAACCTGGTTTTAAACTGGGAAAAGTGTAATTTTATGGTTCGAGAAGGCTTAGTTCTCGGCCACAAAATTTCTGAAAGAGGGATGGAGGTCGACAAGGCCAAGGTCGAAATAATTGAAAAACTCCCCGCGCCCTCAAGTATAAAATCAATCCGTAGTTTTCTTGGCCATGCGGGTTTCTATAGGCGGTTTATTCAAAACTTTTCCAAAATAACAAAACCGCTAACCCACCTCCTGGAGAAGGAATCTTCATTTATTTTTGATAACGCGTGCGTAGAGGCATTCAATGCCATAAAAAATAAACTTATCCATTCTCCCATTCTGGTGGCGCCCGATTGGACCCTTCCGTTTGAGATTATGTGCGACGCGAGTGATATAGCAGTAGGGGCCGTATTAGGTCAACGCGTTAATAAATATTTTCATCCTATCTACTACGCGTCCCGCACGCTCACGGCCGCACAGGCTAATTATACGACAACGGAAAAGGAACTCCTTGCCGTCGTCTTCGCCATAGATAAGTTTAGGCCCTACGTCACGCTTTCAAAAATTATTATATTTACCGACCACTCCGCCCTAAAATATTTATTAGAAAAAATGGACGCTAAGCCCCGCCTTCTTCGATGGATCCTCCTATTACAAGAATTTGATTTAGAGATCCGCGATAAGAAGGGGGCCGAAAATTTAGCGGCCGACCACCTTTCTCGTTTAGAGCACCCAATCGCTGAAGCGCTCTTCGAACCGGAAATCGATGATCGATTTCCCGAGGAGCGTCTTTTAGCTTTAAATAATTTAAAAACTTCTCCCTCGCCTTGGTTCGCAGACTACGCCAACTATTTAGTTGCGCGGGTGCTCCCGAAAGACTTTTCAAAACAGCAAAAGAAGAAATTCTTTTCTGATTTGAAAAATTACTTTTGGGAGGACCCTTTCTTATTTCGCGTCTGCGCGGACCAAGTCGTGCGGAGATGATTTTCGAACGAGGAGGGTGCGCAAATTTTGCGGCACTGCCACGAAGGGCCGGCCGGGGGGCATTATCAAGCCAACCGGACCGCGCAGAAGGCGCTGGAGGCGGGCTTTTATTGGCCCGCTCTCTTCAAAGACGCTCACACTTTTGTGAGCGCATGCAATAGCTGTCAACGGTCGGGTAACATCTCTCGTCGCGACAAGATGCCCCAAAATTTTTATTTAGAATGCGAGATTTTCGATTTATGGGGCATAGATTTCATAGGCCCCCTACCTCCTTCATATAATAATCGCTACATTTTAGTGGCGGTCGACTACGTATCTAGGTGGGCGGAAGCGCAAGCTCTCCCCACCAACGATGCGAGAGTCATCGTCAAATTTCTTAAAAAATTATTTTCTCGCTTCGGTACGCCCCGTGCGATAGTTAGTGATAGGGGTACGCACTTTTGCAACGCCCAGTTTGCAAAAATATTAACCAAATATGGCGTCACGCAAAGCTCGTCACCGCCTATCACCCCCAAACGAGCGGCCAAGTGGAGGTAGTAAATCGGGAAATCAAACGCATATTAGAAAAAACCGTTTCAACTAATAGGAAGGATTGGGCACTTAAATTAGACGACGCGCTGTGGGCATATCGTACGGCGTACAAGACCGCAATCGGTTGTACGCCTTATCGATTAGTCTACGGCAAGGCGTGCCATTTGCCCGTAGAATTAGAGCACCGCGCTTTTTGGGCGTTAAAACTCTTAAATCTCGATCATAATTTAACCGCCGAAAACCGGAAATTCCAATTAAACGAACTCGATGAATGGCGTGCGAACGCTTACGAGAGTAATAAATTTTATAAGGAACGCTCGAAATTTTACCACGACCGGAAAATAAAATATCCAAAATCATTTGCGCCGGGCGATCTCGTCCTCCTATATAACTCACGTCTTCGTCTTTTTTCGGGGAAACTAAAATCCCGTTGGTCCGGCCCCTTTCAAGTGAAAGAGGTTTGGCCATACGGGACCGTCCTTATCACCCACCCGGAAAAAGGCGACTTAAAAGTTAACGGTCACCGACTAAAACTCTACCACGCGGGGGATCAACTGGGAGGGAAGTTAAATTCCATACCCCTCCCCCACCTCTAAAAAGATCGTACCCCGCCAACGAGTCAAGCTACGAGACGGTAAACAAAGCGCTCGTGGGAGGCACCCCCATATTTATCCAATTACGCTCCTTTTTTATAAAACCAAAAAAAAAATGATGAAATAAATTTTCATTTCAAACAAATAAAAACTTAAACAAAAATAATAATAATAATAAATAATAATAATAAATAAAAAAAACAAACAAAAAATAATAATAATAATAATAATAAAATTAATAATTATGCATATTTTAAATTATCATTCTTTTTCAAAAAAGAAACATAAAACAAAATAAAATAATGCAAAAACTTTAAAACAAAAATCAAAAAGAATTTTGGGAATTTTAAGATAAGACAATAGGAAGTTTCTCAAAGTAGGATTACTCGACAGACCCGAGAGGGGATTTTTGTCGATATTTCGAAACGAGAAAACCCCGTTGCTTTTACCTTTTTATTTCTCTTCTTTCTTCCTTGGTTTTTATCTTAAAGCCTTTTCTTTATTTTACCTTATTTTATCTTTCTTAAAATTTAGATATATTTTAAAACATGCATATTTTAAAATTAAAACCAAAACAACAACAAAAAAATACCTATAATATAAATAATCACATAAAAAGATGATAAAAATTTATTTTTATCATACCAAAAAATATATGTTTTTTTTTTACTTCTTTTATACGTATTCTATTCGTGTTTTGTACATTTCGAAAAACTAAAACAAGCCAAAAAAAAACAATTTTGTATATATTCGTGGAGTTCCTTTTTTTTGTAACTATCCTTGTATATATTTTTTTCTCTATTTTGTAATTAAAATCTTCATCTTTCCTTTTTTGTAAATATTTTCGTTCCTCACACTTACCTTCAACATTGAGGACAATGTTGGTTTTAAGTATGGGGGCGTGTTTTCCCTCTTTTTGTAATTATTTTTGCCCCTCCCATATTAGAAAAAATCCAAAAAAATCTTTAATTAACTTAGAAAAAAATAAAAAAACACACAAAAACAAAAAAAAATTTATAAATGTTTTATGTTTGTCTTTTATTTGTATATAAAAATCCTTATTTATAATAATAAATCAAAATCCAAAAAAATGATGAAAAATGTACTTAAAATTTTGTTATAACAAAATTCATTTTGTCATAACACCAAAAATGTTTTTCCTTCTCTCTTTCCTTTTCTTTTCCTTTTTTTCTATTAATGTACATATTTTTAACAAAATTAAAAAATAAAAAAAAATATATGATGAAAAAAATTTTCTTAGAAAAAAAAAAAAAATCATAAATATTTTGTATATAACTTTTCTTAATTTTCTTCTTCCTCTTTTTTGTATTTATATATGTATTTTGTTATGAAAAATCAAAAATAAAAAAATATATCATATCTTAAAAAACTTCAAAAAAATTGCTGAAAAACTTATCAAAAATCCAAAAATAAAATAAAACCCCTACTTAGCTTTTTGTTATTTCCAAGGCTAGGTTAGTTTTATCTTTAAGCGTTTTTCATTATTTATGATTTGCTAAATCAATTTTATTCATTTCATAGTTTGAAAAATTTAAATCGAGGAATTTTTAGTAGTAAAGAAAATCTTGCGATCTTAATTTAATTTGAGAACAGAATTTTTAGCACTACCTCGGGTTTACCCTAAATAGATTCCTTTTTGTATTATATTGGCAAACCATCTTTAGATTCAATTATTCTAACTCTAAACTTGTGAAACTTTAGGAATATTTTTAATCTACTAAACTTGCTCTCAAAAATCTTTTTTTATTAATCTAGAATTTCTCTTGAAACCCCCCTTATAAACACCCTCTAGCTTGGCATAAAAATAATAAAAGTAGGAGTTTTAAAAGAAATCCTGTGTCAATGGGAATAAAGAGATTCCGTAAACACAGGCACCCAATATTGTTAAAAGAAATCCCGTGTCAATGGGAATAAAAAAATTAATAATTCCGTAAACACGGGCATTGGGTTAAGTTGAGAAATGATTTCAATTCTCCCGCGTAAACCAACGCTGGGAATCAAAGCAAAGGCCACCAAAAAGGTGGGGTGGGAGGATAAAATCCGTCACCCTTTTATCCAAGCACTCTTCTTTTTGCCAAAGCTACCTTTTTTCCCCTACCCCTTAGCCAACAAAATTGTACCTAGATTTTTAATTTAAAAAAGTTTGAGAGAGCATAATTAGTAGGCTTTATTTATTCTTAAAAACTTTCTTAAAAAAGGTTATAGTTTTATATAATTCTATTCTAATTAAAAGGTACCAAAGACTGCAATAATCGACGCTATTTAGCTAACTTTAGAAGTCTCGCTAAAAATTTTTCGCTCTTTTTAAATTACTTTCATAGTTTTGGACTTACCTCTTTAAATACCCTAAATTTATTTCGATCTTACTTTTGATTTAATAAAAACTTTAGTAAATTAGAAATTTTATTAAACGTCTTATAGGTATCCCTTACTTTTGCTCTGGAATAGCAAAAGCTTAAGTATGGGGGTGTTTGATGAATAGTAAATATACGCATTTTTCTATATAATTTTTAGTATAATTTTAATTAGATTTCTAAATAATATATGTAAATTAATGAATAAAATGTTTGTTTTTGTTATTTTTGTTTTTAACTTAGTTTTATTTTAATTTTGTAAAGTTTTTGTAATTTTGTTAAGTCACGCCCTTGGTCACGCCCGTGTCCAAGGGCGTGTTCACTAATCCCTAACATTTTCTTTTCCCTGTTCTTTTTCCAACTCAAACATCAAGTCACGCCCTCGGTCACGCCCGTGACCGAGGCCGTGTACCTCGGTCACGCCCGTGACCGAGGCCGTGTACCATGGTCACGCCCGTGTTGAATGACCAAGCCCAGATTCGAGCCAAGATGTCAATGTCACGCCCAATGTCACGGCCGTGATCGGGTCACGCCCGTGACCGAGGCCGTGACTCAGCAAATTCTTCCAGAAGAACAAGGACACGCAAGGTGTCACGCCCAGCACACTGCCGACATCGAACACGCCCGTGTTACTTGGAACACGCCCGTGTACTTCCGAAGTCTCCGGTCAAGCCTTCCAGATGCCTGCCTGTATCCAGCTGTTCTGGCTATTCGCACCCCAAGCCGTGTCACGCCCTCAGACACGCCCATGTCCGAGGGCGTGTAATCCAAATTTTTTTTCTATAAATAGCCAGATTCAGCTGAGTCCAAGGGTTCAAAATTTTGGGAGCTTCTCTTAAGGTTTTGTTCCATTTTGCTAATTTTTGGTGTTTTGTAATTTTTGTAATTTTGCACTTTCTCTCTCTAGTTTTGTAACCCCTTTTTTGATGGAAATAAATTAAGCTTGTAATTATTGTCTCTCTTTGTTTTAGTGTGTGTGTGTTCTCTTTTTGTTCTTTTTCTTTTTATTTTTAGTTTTATGTAATTTTGTAATTTTTGTTAAGTTGTCATTTTAATTTGGGTGTGTGTGTGTATGAGCATAATTTTCTTGTTTTTAGTTTTGTTGAAATTTTTAGATGATTTCATATTAGTGTGTGTGAGTGTAGGAGGTTAATTAGTTTTTTTTGTTTAGTTTTATTTTCATTTGTTCTTTTTACTTTCTTTTTGCTTTTTTGTAAGTGTGTGTGAGTGTATGAGTTTAGATTTGTTTTATTTTAATTAGATTTCATTAACGTAGAGTGGGTGTGTGTATGAGTATAAAGTTTGCGCCTTTTTTGTAATCGAATATTTTTCATTTCCGTCACGCATTTATTTCCCGCCTATCCGTTTGGATAGGACTTGCTCACGCATTTATTTCCCGCCTATCCGTTTGGATAGGACTTGCTCACGCATTTATTTCCCGCCTATCCGTTTGGATAGGACTTGCTCACGCATTTATTTCCCGCCTATCCGTTTGGATAGGACTTGCTCACGCATTTATTTCCCCTCTACCTATTTGGGTAGGGATCGCATTTCTTCAATTTCTGCAATTTACAGCTTTCATTTTAATTCTGTAGAGTGCGTGAGTTTTCAATTAGTGCGTCTTTTATTTTTTATATATTTGCTTTTTGCTTAATTCCGCTACCCGCTCAATCGCTTATTATCGCCGTAGTTATCATTATCGTTTTATAAAACCCAAAAAAAATTCTAAGCAAAACTACTTTTTAAATTAACGTTTTCGTTCTTTTTCTTTTCATCGCTTTTCTTGGTTTTTGCTAAACGCACACCAAGCCCGCGATAGTTATCATTTTCGTCACTAGCTTTTCTATAAAATCATAAAAATCAATTTCAAACTCTTTTCGATAAAATAATAGCGCGTTCCTAAGAAGTAGAAATAATCGATACGACCTTGGAAAAATACGACCTTGATATTTCAAAAGAAATATCCTATACTACTATCGATAAGGTCCACTTGCCTTTATTGATTTTAGTCCGGATAATTATATAAACCCAAAAGCTTTCTCTCTAAAGCACTTTTTAAAAACTCTCTTTTAAAAACACTAAAAAATTTGTTGCAACGCCTCTTTGGTTGTTGCAACTAGCTCAAGGTAAAAGAAGTTTTAAAACGCTCTTAAAGAATTGTTGCAACTACTCAAAAAATTGTTGCAACAATATTTTCAAAAAGCTTTCAATTTTAATTTCAACATAAAGCCCTTTTTCAATCTTTTCTACTTAGCTTTTGGCGACGCGGCCAAAGAGTAATCTTCGATATTTCGAAAGAGGAAAAGACCGTTACTTCTATCTTTCGATAGGATAACGGGTAATTCTTCGAAGTAGGATTACTCGCGGGACTCTTCGAAAACGCCGCCGAATTCTAATAAAAGAAGAAAGCAAGGCTTCACACTTAAAAAATAATAATTTTAACGTATCAACCATCTCTTGTAAATTTCAAACGGAGAATTTCATGTCAGAATGAATTCAAACATTTGAAAATTACAAGTATCTAGTTCCACTATAAGAACTTAGTACTACATGATTAAGTAAGGAGAACACTTACACAGAGTATTTTATGTTCCAGGTTCAGAATCTATTATCTGTTTTACAAGAGATGATATTATGGACTTCTAGTCAACTATACTATATTTGTGTTCAAGTTTGGAATGTCACGACCACTGTTCCCCTTAAGTTAAACCAGATATCATCAAAATTTGGAATGATACTATTTAACAAAAGAAGAATCAAACCAAGATAGATTGTGTTATCAAAATTTGGAATAATACTTTCTTCCCAGGTAAGAAAGAGATTCAAGGTTGAGTTAAGCATCAAATATTGGAATGAAACAACTCACCATATTCAAGATCAGCAACCACGAGCATCAGCGAGACACAATATGCTACTAAATGACAAAGGAAAATCTAAGAGCATCAAAACATTAAACTAAGGTTGAACTAAATCGCCTTTAGTCCCATTTCCCCCACTATTTTGATCAATCGATCTTTCGACATTCCTTTCATCAGTGGATCAGCTAAGTTATCTTTCGATCGCACATTAATCAAAGTGATAACTCCTTGTTCCTTCAAATAATTCAACAGGGCATTTCTTAGTCGTACATATCTCCTCTTAGTGTTGTAGAGGGCATTTTTAATGACTTGGAGTGCAACTTGATTATCACAATACAAGCTCAAAGAGTTGACTTGTAATCTAGATAAAAGAACATCCAGAATTAAATTGCTGATCTAGTCTGCCTCTTCACCAGTTGAAGCTAAGGCAAACAATTCTGCTTCCATAGACGATAAAGTTATGCAAGTCTTTCTTTTGGATTTTCAAGTTATAGCAGCTCCACCCAAAGTGAATATGTATCCACTAGTGGACTTACTGTTACTGATTTCTGAACACCATGAGGAATCAGAAAATCCATCCACTGTAGGAGGATGACCAGTATAATACAGAGCATGATCTTTGGTTCCTTTCAGATATTTCATCAACCTATCTAAGGCATCCCAGTGCTCTTTGCTTGGATTACTGGTAAAACGACTCAGCATGCCAACAGAAAAAGCAATGTCAGGTCTCGTATAGTTTATGGCATATATAAGACTACCAATTATTTTAGAATAATTTTCTTGATCAACACTGGTCCCGACATTTGGACTCAATTTGATATTATGATCAAATGGTGTCTCTACAGGCCTACAATCTTTATAACCCCAAGTAGAGAGTAGTTGATCAATGTAATGAGCTTGACTAAGGGTAAAACCACGCTTATCTTTATTAACTTTCATACCTAGAAGGGTATCTATAGGACCAAGGTCCTTCATATCAAATTCTTTTGCCAGAGTGGATTTTATATCACTCACTACAGAAAGATCCGACCCCAGAGTCAACATATCATCCACATGGAGACATATGATGACAGTCTTATTCGACACAGAAAGGTGATAAAGGCATTTATCAGAATAGCTGGATTGAAATCCATAGCTCTTTACCACTTTATCAAAATTTAGGTGTCACATCTTAGGCGCTTGTTTAAGCTCATAGATTGATTTATCCAGTTTGCACACCTAATTCTTTAAATCTTTCTGGACATAACTTTCAGGTTGTGTCATATAGATTTCTTCATTTAGCTCTCCATTCAAGAAGGCTGTTTTTACATCCATCTGATGGACTATGAAGTTCTCGATATATGTTATCGTTATAAGAATTCTTATAGTAGACAGGTGACACACAGATGAATAAACATCAAAGTATTATATTCCCCCTTATTTCTTATAACCCTTAGCTACTAGACGTGCTTTGAATCTAGCTATTGACCCATCACTATTCATTTTCTTCTTCAATACCCACTTGCATCCAAGGAATTTGCACCTTTAGGTAGGTCAACTAGATGCCAAGTGTTGTTCTATAGCAGCGAGTCCATTTCATCATCTATGGCTTCTGCCCACATTAGCGAATCTCTCAATCTCATTGCTTCCTGGTAGGAGAATGGATCATCCTCTAAGTGGTAGGTAACAAAGTTCTCACCAAAGTCCTTAGGGATTCTTTCTCTTGAAGATACTCTAACAGGAAGAGGTTCAACCTCATAAGGTTGTGGAGCAGTGCCAGAGGGACCAGCTTCAGGTTCTACCATAGATTCTGAAATCAAGTCAGTAGACCCAGATAAATTAAAGTCTTGATCTTTGATAAACTTGTTTTCAAAGAAGACAACATCTCTAGACTCTATCACTGTGATTGTGGATAGATCAAGAAACCTATCAGTTGTATTGTCCTCTGCACTACCTAGGCACACACAGGTCGTAGTCCTAGGTCCCACCTTAGGTCTCTTTAGGTCTTGTATTCTTACATAAGCAATACAACCCCAAGTCTTAAGAGTATCGAATCTACAAGAGTGACTGTACCACAGCTCATAAGGTGTAGAAGTGAGCTTAGAGTGAGGCACCCTATTTAGATTGTGATTTGCAGTTAGGACTGCTTCACCCCAGAAAGAGATTGGCAAACCAGTTGTAAGTAACATAGAGTTCAGCATCTCTGTTAAAGTCCAATTCTTACGCTCAGCAATGCCATTTTGCCCTCTACACTACCTAGGCACACACAGGTCATAGTCCTAGGTCCCACCTTAGGTCTCTTTAGGTCTTGTATTCTTACATAAGCAATACAACCCCAAGTCTTAATAGTATCAAATCAACAAGAGTGACTGTACCACAGCTCATAAGGTGTAGAAGTGAGCTTAGAGTGAGGCACCTTATTTAGATTGTGATTTGCAGTTAGGACTGCTTCACCCCAGAAAGAGATTGGCAAACCAGTTGTAAGTAACATAGAGTTCAGCATCTCTGTTAAAGTCCTATTCTTATGCTCAGCAATACCATTTGATTGGGGTGAGTATGGAGTAGTAGTTTCAAGAATTATGCCCTCGGAGGCACAAAATTCTCTGAACCAAGTTGTAGTGTATTCTACTCCTCTATCACTTCTAACCATCTTAATATTCAGACTTAACTGATTTTCTACTCTATATTTGAAGATCTTAAAGGTCATGAATGCATCATCTTTCGATTTCAACATGTATACATGACAATATCTAGAATAATCGACTATGAAGATAATTAGATACTTCTTTCCTCCTTTAGTGACATGACTTCTGAAATCACATAGGTAGGAATGTATCAACTCAAGAAGTTGTGTACTCCTAGAAACTGTATTAAAAGGTTTTCTGGTGATCTTGGTTTGTGCACACACCTCACACCTATCAAATCAAATAGACAAATCTAAAGGGATGTTGAGACTCTTTTCTAGATCACACATTTTTCTATAGTTCACATGTACAAGCCTATTGTAACATCCCCAATCCTGCTAGACCCATTGGAAATGTTAGGGCATAGTAGTGAGATGAGTGGCCACAAGGGCCTTAGGCTAAGGTAGAAATTGTTAAGTGCACACCAAAGCTCAAAAACCAACCTAACCCTAAGCCCCTCAACTAGGTCAATTGACCCTCAATTGTCCAAATCGACCTCACATGTGATGCCCTAACCACTAAGGGAGACCAATCGGATGGAAATTGCACTTGGGTGGGACCCAATTGCATGAAATTGACCAAAGTCAAACTTTACCCAATTTTGGTCAAATCTACACCCTTTGATTAAATTGAACCAATTGGGGCCCCACCATGGACCAACCAATGTTGGGTGATGTTAAGGGACCCATGACCCCCCCCCCCCCCAAGTGGGGTCAACCCACTCACCTTGTTGACCAAAGTCAACCATGGTCAACATAGCCCATTAAGGGGAATTCTAAGCCTAAATTGAATGGAACCCAACCCCCATCAATTAACCAATTAATTATGGACTTAGGACACCCCCCACCTTATCAGCCTTGGACTGAACCCAAACCATGGTTTGATTAGCCAAATGAGAGGGGGACCAAAAACAATTAAAAAGGCAAAACCAAAAGAGAAAAGATTAAAGCAAACCCCCCCTCTAACACTCCACCTCCAATCAGCCTAGGGGACAGCCCTGATTGCTGATGATCTGGGCTTGACCCAGAGGAAAGTAGGAGGCCAGCAGTTGTAGGAGGGTGGCAGCAAGGTGCATAACCGAGGAGGCTTGATTTCAAATCGAGCTATAGAAGCCTCCCCACCTCATTCCAACCACACCATTAGCTTCAGAAGGGAGAGAGCAGTCGGGAATGACACCTGGAGCAAGGCCATAGCCAGAGAATCGAGGTCAAGAGCAGGCATGCCGGAGCAAGGCTTAACCATGGTGAACCGCCGCCGGAGCCGCTGCCACACCCCAATCACGGTTCGTTTCTCCTCCCCTCCCCCCATGCTAGCTTCCTATCACAAAACGAAGAAGGATCGGGTTCAATTGAGCCTGAATCCATTCCTTAAATCCATGGTTTTCCGCTCGAAACGGGAAGCCTGGGATCGCCGGAAACCACCGCCTCCGGCCGCCAGTCGCCGGTGGATGGTAGCCCCGACCACCATGAAGGTGTCGGTGGTGTTGGCCGGCGGTGGTGGTGGTTGGATCACCGGCAATCCCGGTCGCAATCTCGCCCGGCATGGCTCGATCTCATCCGTTGGCTGGAGGAGGAAGACGATGCCTTAGCCACAGGATCTGCTTTAAGATTCGTGCACGCCATATTTTGTTATATAAAATAATTCATTATGTTGGAATTTCTGCCCTTACTCATCCAGCCACTTCTAAAATTTATTAAGGGCCCTTAATGACTGAATTAGAAAAAGTGCCCATCATGAAAGTTGTAGGCCTTAACCTTACCTTTCATTAGGGCTTAAGTTCAGGTCATTTGGTAACCCACAGCTCCCTGGGGAGCTGTTTTACTAGGACTGGTCCTACACTAGGTCAGTCCACTAAAATAATTACCTAGCCTAAACCTCTCAAGCTTTGAAGCTGAGATTTTAACCATGGGTAGGTATACCATAGGGGCACCCTATGCCCAAATATCAGCCCTTGATGGGCAATTTTACCTATAGTTTTTGTGGTAGTTAAGATATTTAAATAAAGTTGATTTGTGGAGCATATGAAGTCCAAATGACACCAAATTTTGGTGGCATGCTATTGAATACATGTGTAATGCCTGCCTAAATTTTCACTCCATTTGGAGTTGATTTGATATGAAAAATGGGAAACCCTAATGAGGGCCCTTAAGGGGCAAATTAGGGTTTAGGCCATTTTGAGGAGTTGAGTGAGTTGGCCTCCTCCCATCATGATGATTATGTAGGTAATGATATAGAATTGCATGAGACACCCCCTAATGGAGAATTTGGAGCCATTAGGGTGGTGTGTCCTAAAACCCTAAGGGTAAACCATTAAGGTTGCAATTTAGGGTTTATGAAGGACATAGGATCAAATGGTCCTTGCCTTAGCTCAGAACTTTGTAGTCATTTTTTTAAGAGAATAAAATGGCTTAGATAATTTATTGGGAATATTTTGAGTCATTTATGTATTTTTCCCTTATTAAATGAAATTGCCACTTTTCCTCAAATAAATAAAATGCATGGTCAGATGTCCTTGTATGGTTATGATATTTTATCAGTGGCTGAATTGGGATGAAAATAGGCTATGGTAATTTTAGTAGAATTTATTAAAGTGTTATTTCTTGTGGAGCAATTTTTAAGTGCTTACTAGATTAGAGGAATTTAATTATGAAAAATGTCAAGTCATTGGGAAAAATTATGAAACTTGGTTATCTGTCATATTTTGTTTATATATATACCCATGATAATTATTTGGAAGCCTGTGGATTTATATTTCATGTACATCATGTGGAAATTGGTATTTACTACACTTGGATGTTAAATCATTTTAATTAGTCAAATCATATGGTAATGATATAAATTTTTGGCAGAGGACTCTAGACCCCCATTTGGACACTTGGTAATTTTTGTAGAATTTTTAGATGTGAAATATTATTTTTCCTAATTATAGTGGCATTTTGGTAATTATACAACTATGATGATTTAGTAGGCCACCTGGCATCCTAGGGTCATGAAACTCAGTAAACCACCTTGATAGGGAATATTACCTTACTGATAATTTTCATGTAGCTTGTAGAAGTATTTTGAGGATAGATCATGTGTAATTTGACTTAAGACCTTAACTACTTTGAATAATAATAAATAACAAATTAATATGGAAAATTATGGAAATTGGAACATACCTTATTAAGGTCAGTGGGAGCCTAGTATAATTATACCAGACCCCGGTGATGAGTTTTAGAAGGATCTCCTTTTGAGGCTTGAGGTTAGTTCAACCTAGTGGTCTGCGATTAGTAAAAGCAGAATTTTGAATTTTAGACAATTCAGACCCCTAAGTAGTGATTAGAATTTATGGCCATTCATTATTTATGTTATAGCTTACAATGACTCAAAGAGGGTCAAACCTAGGGTTAGCAGTGAAATGGTGCTAGGGTTGGTGCATGAGGGTGGAGGTACGTCCAACCCAATTGGGTGGGACGGGTGTTGAGCTAAGTTACTTTAATTATATGAAATAATGAGGGGTGAACTAAAGGTTAATCACCAACTAAAGTAAATGTCTTGAGAAAGAGGATGGTGGGGTTGAGCCCCTTTAAATCCTTAGTACCGTTGGGGGCCCCTTTACGGGGTATACCGCGGGAAGTCCAAGATTCACCCTAATTATAATACTAACTAAATTGTAGGCAAGAGTAGACTAATTAGGTCAGCAAACTAGTATGGATCTCCTTCGATGAGGAGATGGGTTGGATCAGCTTGTGTGTTAGTCCCTGAGCCGGAGGCTCGGGTGGACTTAATAACACCTGTTTCTTATGCAAATAGTGGCGAGTCTTCGGTACTAGGCTAGTCGTGTCACCGACGGTAGTACGTTGACTCAGGCGAGGGTGAGGTTTAGAGGGCCTGTAAGTTTGAGTACCGCGTTCTGGAGGACAATCCCTAATAACCCACCCCGACCTTAAAGTCTGGTGGATTCCAGCAAGAGTACGCAGGAGCTCCACTGTTGTGTTCTTAGCGTTGAGGCATACGTGAGGTCTAGGCTTGGTAGTGAGCATACCCGCCTAGGATGTGGAGTGCCCGATCCACTGCCACCGTGAGCCATGACGGTCGGTACCCGAAAGGTTGGCTTCCTTTTTAACAAATTGGGAACTATAAAGGTCTGTGCGCATAGAGTCGTGTGGGTGAGTCACATTGCATAAACACATTAAGTCATCATAAGCATAGCATAGCATAACATACACATTAGCATACCCCCATCATATAAATTAGTATGGGCTCTTTTATATGATGGGTTACCTGGACATCTTAACTTATATGTCGTATGGGCGTTCATATAAGTTAAGGTACGAATCTGTGATGGTAGATTAGTTTTAGTTACTGCACCGCATTTTTATTACTGGTTTACTTCATGCTCTACTTTACTGTCATTTATTTGCACTATACTGCTAGCTAGTTTTACTGCTTTTCCTATACTTGCTAGATTAGTGCCATGTCACCTCTTTCCTTGTTTACCCCTTGTCTTCCTCCCGCTCGGTTCCTAGGAGTCGTGGAGGGAGGCGAGGACAAAACGACCTAGTCTTTATGACTAACGGTCGGTTGTGACCGCAGGAGTCCGAGGAGACGGAGTTGTCCCGCGCGCAGCTGGACGAGATGGCAGGACCTGAGCAGCGGATGCAGCGTACTACCACGATGCCACAGGTTGATGTTTGAGAGTTTTGTAGTTTCTGCATGTTGTAGAGAGAGAGAGTACTCATTTTGGTTATGTATCGGGCTTAAGCCCCTTTTGCTTGTACTGTCTCTTTTTGGACATTTCTGTTTCATTATATATCTATATGATGTTGTGACATGTGGACATGCCTTTAATTCTGTACTCATTTTTGGCATATATTTACTTATGATCGTATAGCCGGCAGAGTCGGTGCTGAGCGGGGTTAGCCAACCCGAGTGTTGGTGACACCGTAAGGCAGCGATTCTGGGCGAAGATCCACCTCAACCGTGCGATGTGGGAGAGGTTCGAGTTTTTAGGTACCCGAACGAGTTTTGAGAAAAGAGATCTTACAAATGGTATCACTGAACGAACGATCATAAGAGAACAGTCCACAACATACTGGGTCACCCCGCTCGAGCTTAGTTTGCGGACAAACTAGGCAGCGGAAGCTATGGTGTGCCCATGTATGGAATCACATAAAACAGTCCAATAATCAATAAGTAAGACCAAAAATTTTAACTAAATCCCTATCTTTTGTAGGCCCAGTGAGCAGGGAGCCTCAGGTCAGTATCCCTCCCCCTCTGACTACCACTACCCTTCAGCAGACAGAGTTGGGACAGACGTTAGCAGCCATTTTAGAGACCTTCAGGGCCCAGTCCATCCCGGCACCACTGCCAAACCCAGGTGCGAACTGGTTGAGCACCTTTAGAGGTCTTTCACCACCGACCTACCGAGGGACAGAGGATGCAGTGAAGACTGAGGAGTGGTTGGACACCATTCAGGAGATGCTGGCCGGCATCGGTTGCCCGGTCGACAAGGCAGTATTTTTAGCAGTATCAGCTCTTGATGCACATGTCAAGAGGTGGTGGAAGTCACTGCTGGAGACCATTTTCAGAGATAGGAATACTCAGATATTTCTTGGGATGAGTTTAGTGCCACTTTCCTGGAGCACTTCATATCCAGCACGGACAGAGATGAGCTGAAAGAGAGGTTTCTACACCTCACTCAGGGGACACGCTTAGTGATTGAGTACCAGAGGGAGTTCTCCTATTTAGCCAGATTTGCGAGGTCTCATGCCACATATGATCGCACTCTTGCGAAGAGATTCTACAAGGGGCTTCGAGACCCGTTGAGGCAGGCACTCTTGTTTGTTTCTGAGAGCAGCCTAACTCAGATTATCGAGACGGCAAAGAAGCTGGAGGCAGATCAGATCAGAGTGCAGGGCAGAAGGTAGAGGCCAGCTGAGGCCATGTACCAGGGGGAGAGCAGCAGAGGCTCGCAGCGGGGCAGACTTATGAGGCACCGGAGGGGTGGGGGACGTCCTCGTCCTCAGATTGCACCAGTACAGCAGCCCCAGCCCTTACCAGCCCCACAGCCCCTACGTACCTGGGTGCCCCAGAGATTTGACGACCAGGGACGCGCTCCAGTAGTGTGCTTCGAGTGTAACCAGCCAGGTCACGTCAGGGCCCATTGCCCTCGTCGATTCCCTCCACCACCTCCTCCACCACCAGCAGCACCTCCGGTAGCCCCTCCAGCACAGCGAGGCCAAGGCCGAGGACGGGGTCGAGGCAGGGGGTATCACGGCAGAGGTAGGCAGCAGGAGCAGGTTTACGCCTTGGATCTTGCACAGCCGAGGAACCCGGAGGACGTTATAGCAGGTAATTTAATGCTTTCAGTACTTTAATTTATTACTGCTTAAATTTACCTGCATTTTCAACCTTCTAGATTAGAAATTAAGCAAACAATCCACTTTCCCCAGGCATTATAGTGGTGTGTGGCAAGCCCGCCCACACCCTATTCAATACCGGTGCCTCTCATAACTTTGTTTCCGAAGACTTTGTTAAGGATTTGGAGCAAATCCATTATTACATGGGACCCACCAGGAGGGTGCGCCTCCCCAATGGATCAGAGATCGAGACGACGGCTAAGTGCACCTTGAAGGTGACCATCGACGGCCTAATGCTCGATGCTCCAGCTTCGGTGCTAAAGCTCGCCGACTTTGACCTTATCTTGGGCATGACGTGGCTCGCTTTGAACCACGCCCAGATAGACTGCCAAGCAAAGAGAGTGGTGTTGCGGTACGATACCACCTTCGCGACGTTCGAAGGTATTGGACCGATCTCCCGCTCTTCTTTATCTTCTGTTGTCACACCCTGCCAGTACGAATAATATAACAGTAGGTCCGTCCGGGACCCCACGCCATACTAACCACACTAGCTAGGAGTTAAAAGGTGATAAACAGAAAGAAACTACAACAGAGTATACTAAACACTAGCGAAAGCATAAAGATTTAACATTTCCATTAGAATTGTCCACTATCATAGGAATGAAACCAAGAAAGAGAGTTATGGCCTTAAGGCCTTACATTTAGCAAATGTACTAAAAACTCCAAAACATACATCGGCACGCAGGCCGGCAATACATGAGAAAGCTAAAAAGGGGCTGGCCTTCAAGGGCCAACTCAGCAAAAGGGCCACCGCCCGCTATTTCCCGCTAGGCTCACCTGCACCTGCATAAGAACATTCCACCAAGCGGTGGCAAACAAGGTAACGGTCAGCACAGCTGACCAAATTATAACGACCCCATCCCTTTCCCGGGGTGGCGGAGATTCTACCCTGCAAGCAAGCCATACCAGCACAAGTACTAACACAAAGAAAGTGCAACTACACAAGGTGAGGTTTCAAGCACATTCAATCTTCTAGGTTGAGCATCAAAAAGGAGGGAACCTAGGTATGCACATGATGTTGGTTGGGTTCACCCGAAGGTTCCCCACAACCGCCTAAACAACCGCATGAGGCTAACAACATCAATTCCACAAACACTCCACCGTAAGGGCCATCGCCTTATGTGGGAAAAAGAGCTTTTGGTCGGTCTAGGTAAACCACCTTCCACGACCTCTCCCATGATCACACGGCTACATGAGGTAGGGACCTCTTACCGATCTACATGGAAACGGGTTCGGTTTAGCTTTGCCCGTGCTCTAATCGTCGCGATCTGTCGCACGACGCGGGTACGGCTTCGCCTCGGCCCGTAAGGGTTTAGCACCTTCAAGTGCTACACAAATATAAGCTACGCACCTAATCCCTTCACAAGGATCTAGGCTTCACAAATACTCAAAAAAGGGGAGGTATAATACGCTCCGCGTCAATTTCGCGGTGAAGGTTTGCCTTCATCCAATCTCAAAGCATGGGGCTTTCGTTAGGATCTTCACAAGACGCCTACACTTAAATCCCGCACTACTATAGATGATTTCACGGAGTCATTCTCCGGCACGCATTCTAGGCTTAACCTAAATGCAACGTCGCAATCCAAGCATCACCGATTCGGGCTCACGGCCACGAATAGGCTTCACACAAAATGCCTAAATCCGCACAACTACCGGATTTTCTACATGCAATATGCAGGGGACGGACACAATCGACCCGGAGTTCCGGAGAACTTGAGGGAATCCTACACTTCACCCATTTGGTGAAAGGGATCCCTCATGCAAGCATAGAGAAACGAAGGAGAGGACAAAAGACAAGTCCAAACAATGGGAGAAGAAATCGTTACCCTAGGAGCGTTCTTTTTCGCCATGGATCCGAGATTCTAGACAGAGGGAAATGACCGCACCGGGCTGCACTCTCCAGATCTGGAAATGGTTCGCGAAACGGAGCTCCGGAGCTCCGTCAATGGCGGAATCTCCCTTCTTCTTCCTTGGCTCCTCCTTCTTTCTCTAGGGTTTGGAGAGAGAATGACTTAGAGAATATGAGGTTTAACCCCCTCTCATCAGCCCTAAAGGTCTCCGGCAACTAAACCTAGCCGTTGGATCAAATCCCAAAAGATTTGGACGGTCCGATCTTCTTCTCCGCTCAAAATCGCGGAACAGAATAAACAGGGCGCACGATCGCTGGCGCACGATCACTGGTCGTGCGCGAAGAGGGAAATGGTCGTGCGCACTGTCCGAGACAGAACTCGATTCTCTTCTGAATTAACGCACAATCGCTGGCGCACGATCACTGGTCGTGCGCGAAGAGGGAAATGGTCGTGCGCACTGTCCGAGACAGAACTCGATTCTCTTCTGAATTAACGCACGATCGCTGGCGCACGATCACTGGTCGTGCGCGAAGAGGACAATGGTCATGCGCATTGACCTGATCTGGAATCTTGAGCCTATCCCGAGCGCAACACTACCATTTCGCCTACCTCGCTGAACCACGATCTTTGGGGTGTTACAACTCCACCCCCCTTAAAAGAATTTCGTCCCGAAATTTCGAAAACAGTAATAGCAGGAAATTACAGTTTTTAAAGAAAATTTACCTGAGGGAAATAGCTCGGGGTACTCCGCAAGCATCGCTTGCTCTCTCTCCCAAGTTAGCTCCTCTCGGCCGCAATTATCCCACCGGACCTTTACCATCCGAATGGACTTGTTCCGCAACTGCTTTACCTCGGTATCCTCGATGCGTAAGGGTTTGACTTTCGTCGACAACCCACTATCCACCGACACTTTGCTGACCGCAACGATATGAGTAGGCTCTTGCACTGCCTTCCTCAGAACTGTAATGTGAAACACGTCGTGCAGACCGCTCAGCTCTGCAGATAGTGCAAGCCGATAAGCCGCATCACCCACACGTTCCACAATCTCAAACGGTCCTAAGTACCTTGGACTGAGCTTTTTCAAGCGTCGGATCCTTGATACCCCTTTGAACGGTTTGATCTTCAAGTAAACCCGGTCACCGACGGCGAACTCTAGGTTCCTATGCTTGGCGTTGTAATACTTTGCTTGCCTATCCTGGGCAATCAATAGCCTTTCCCGAATAGTTCGGATCGTCGAAGTTGCTTCCTCAACATCCTTTCGCTTTAATAGCTTAGTATCGCCCGTTTCTGCCCAAGACAACGGCGTACGACACTTCTTACCATAGAGGGCCTCGAAAGGAGCCATCTTTATACTGGCTTGGTAGCTATTATTGTAGGCGAATTCGATCATATAGAGATGATCTTCCCATTTTTTTCCAAAATCTAGAGCGCACATTCGGAGCATATCCTCCATAGTCCTGTTGGTTCTCTCGGTCTGTCCATCCATTTGCGGGTGGAAGGCCGTGCTGAACTTCAAGTTCGTGCCCAACAGTTCATGGATAAGCCTCCAATCTTTCGATGTGAAATGCCCGTCACGATCGCTGACGATGCTACGAGGGACACCGTGCAGCCGCACAATACTATCGACATAGAGCTTCGCTAGCTTTTCTACAGAATCATCCTTCCGGTTCGGAATAAAATGCGATACTTTTGTCAGTCTGTCCACGATCACCCAGATGGCGTCGTTTCCATGCTGCGATCTCGGCAATCCGTGCACAAAATCCATCAAAATATCGTCAAACTTCCATTCCGGAATCGGCAAGGACTTCAAAAATCCACTGGGACGTTGACATTCCACCTTCACCAACGCGTTAGTGTTGCACTTGGCCACGTAGAGGGCAATGTCCTTCTTCATACCCGGCCACCAGAAAAGTTTCTTCATGTCCATGTACATTTTTGTGCTCCCCGGGTGGATAGAGTACTTGGTATGATGAGCCTCGTACATCAATTCCTCCCGTAAAGTACCAACATTTGGGACGCACAATCTGCCATTCTTCCACATAAGGCCATCTTCGAAAGAGAAATCAGCGTTCAACCCGTCAACGGTTTCCGCTTTGTAGCGTTTCATGCTCTCATCCAGCTCCAATGCCTGTCGAACTCGGTCGGCAAGGTGGTATTGAACCTCCGTCCAGTTCAAGCATGCTGAAGTAGACGCTCTTCGATCAACGCAAATGATCTCCATTTCTTCCAGCTCACGGATTAGACGCTCATCGTGCATCAAAATCCAATTTGCTTGAGCGGGAGCCCGACGACTCAACGCGTCCGCAACTACATTTCCCTTTCCAGGAGTATATTTGATGTCGAAGGTGTAGTCCCCAAGGAACTCCAACCACCTCCTCTGTCGCATATTCAACTCCCTTTGATCTAGCAAGTACTTGAGGCTCTTGTGGTCGGTAAAGATGTCGATCTTCACGCCATACAAATAATGCCTCCAAAGCTTAAGAGCAAATACCACGGCCGCTAGCTCCCAATCATGGACCGGGTAATTCCTCTCATGAGCTTTCAACTGACGGGAGCCGTAGGCAATTACCTTACCGAACTGCACTAGGACACAACCCAAACCACTTCCTGAGGCGTCGCTATAAATTTCGTAGCCTTCCGTACCACATGGCGAGCATAGAATGGGCGCCGTGGTCAGACGGCTCTTTAGTTTCTTCAAAAGCTCGTGCGCACTCGGGCGACCAAACGAACTTATGATCCTTCCTAGTCAGTTTTGTGAGAGGAAGTGCGATCCTCGAGAAGTTTTCCACAAAGCGCCTATAATAGCCGCAAGTCCTAAGAAACTTCGGACTTCCGCTACGTTTTTCAACAAAGGCCACGCTCGGATCGCTTCTATCTTCGACGGATCTACCGCAATTCCATCTCCACTAACGACGTGACCAAGGAATGCTACTGACGGTAGCCAAAACTCGCACTTGGAGAACTTGGCATAAAGCTGACTCTTCCTCAAGGTGCTCAGAACGGCGTGCAGATGCCCTACATGCTCCTCTTCTGATTGAGAGTATACCAAAATGTCGTCGATAAAGACGATCACGAATTGATCCAAAAACTCACGGAACGTCCTATTCAATAAGTCCATGAATACCGACGGTGCATTAGACAGACCGAACGGCATCACCGTGAACTCATAGTGCCCAAAGCGGGTACTGAACGCTATCTTTGGAATGTCGCATTCCCTAATCCGCAGTTGGTAATAGCCGGACCTTAGGTCCAGTTTGGAGTATACCGTCGACCCAACCAGCTGGTCGAAGAGATCATCGATTCTTGGAATCGGATATCGGTTCTTCTCGGTCAACTTATTTAGCTCTCGATAATCGATACATAGACGCAAGCTCCCGTCCTTCTTTTTCACAAAGAGGACCGGTGCACTCCAAGGCGAAGAACTTGGACGTACGTAGCCTTGCTCTAGCAGCTCTTACAATTGAACCTTCAGCTCTGCCAATTCCTTTGGCGCTATCCGATACGGTGAGTGGGCCACAGGTTTGGCACCTGGCACCAACTCGATACAGAAATCGATCTCTCGCTGAGGCGGAGCCCCAGGGAGTTCATTAGGAAACACGTCGGCGTACTCCGCTACAACTGGGACATCACATAACCTGGGCTTTGGCTCCGAAGCCTCCAACAAGGTGAAGAACAACTCGGCGCCTTTTCTCACCGCCTTAACCACTTGGAGAGCAGACATCAGCGTCTTGCTCGCTCCACGCATACCGGCGAACATGGTTTCTCCTTCGGTGTCCCTTCCCAGAGTGATCTCCTTTGTATTGCAATCTATGCATGCCCGCTGCTCCGAGAGCCAGTCCATGCCGAAGATCACATCGAATTCAGCTAACGGCAACAACGATGCTTCCAAATCGAAATCTTGATTTCCGATCCGCACCTTCACACGGCTCTTCCTATCCGCAGACATGCGAGATCCATTGGGTAGCACTACTTCTAATCTATCCTCTACGAAGGTAGATGGCACTCCAATTCGCACCACGAAGTCCTCAGACAGAAAAGAGTGCGATGCACCCGTATCAAATAGAGCTCTCGCCGGATAGTTGAAAATTAGGACGAAACCTAATTGCACACAAATAAAGCATATAGTCGTACCACAGTATGAATTATATATATAGCTGTAAAAGCTAACTTCTAATTCGTACCTGTGACGACATCAGTTTGTCGTATAGCTTCTTGTTGGCCAAGCGAAAAGACTCTCGGCTGAGTCGGAATGTGCTGGGAAGCCGAAGACTCCGCAGCTTTACCCTTTTCCGCAGTACGAGCATAATCCACCGCTCGATTACCAGTCTTCGGGGGACCACTTCGACACACCGCAGCTTTGTGTCCCACCTTCCCGCAGGTGAAACACGTAATAGGAGTCCGCGCGGTCGTGGCTCCCGAAACATTTGAAGGAGCTGGTTCCGCCTGTTTGAACTTCCTTTTGTTCCTTCTGAAAACCGACTTGGACTGAGAGGCCGGCGCATGAAACTCAGGTTTCTTTACAACACCCTTTGCTTGTACCCTCTTCATGTCCAACTCCAAAGATCTGGCAGTTTGCACCATCACTTGGAAGTCGAACGTCATAGGGCCTGCAAGGAGCAACCTCAACTCGTCCCGAAGCCCTTCATAGAACTTATTTGTCTTTGTCTCTTCATCCTCCACCAAGGACCCCACATAGCGACTCAGTCTGGTAAACTCATGCAAGTAATCGTCAACGGAGCGATCACCTTGTGTCAACCTCAAGAACTGGTTTTGTAACGCAATGCGCTGGGCAGAGGGGATAAACCTTTGGAGGAACGACTTTGAAAACTCAGCCATTGTGATTTCAGTAATATCTCTACCGCAGAACTTATGCAGCTCCTGCTCTTCCCACCACAGCACAGCCTCTCCATCAAGAAGGAAGGTGGCTAAGGTGACCATCATGGCTTCGTCCGTCATTGTCGCCCTCAGAGTTCTTCTAACTCTTGACAACCAGTCTTCTGCCTCCGTTGGGGACTCAGATCCCGAGAAGGTAGGAGGATTAAAGCTCAGGAAATGCTTTAATTGCTGGTCACGCGCTCGCCCCGCAACTACTTGCGCAATTTGAGGTTCCACCCTCGGCGCTACCGCAGGTTCCACTGCAGCAACAGCCTCAGGGGCCACATCCGGAGTAGGAGTAGCAGGCTGGACCAGCCTTTGGGGTTGAGCGTTGATCATCGCGAAGACCGCTTCTGCGACTAATTTGATCATTTCAGCAGAAGGAGTGGTCGCTGGCACTTCAGCCGACCCACTACTTTCAGCGGTGTTACGGGGTCGAGACTGCCCCGCAGCACTTCTAGTCACCTATAATCATGCAAAGCACAATTTAGTGACCCAAAACATATCAAACAACAATCATGGAACGCTCAGGTTCCGCAAACAAGTATGTTTTCTTTTCATTCCTAAGTGGACATTCTTATTAGTTTTTGTCGTTTTAGGTGAATGCACAACCCGTGCGCACCACCCCTTAAAAGGAATTCGTCCCGAATTCGCTAAACTACGGATCGAGCGCCTTAAGTCGGATACCAAATTGTAATACCCTGCCAGTACGAATAATATAACAGTAGGTCCGGCCGGGACCCCACGCCATACTAACCACACTAGCTAGGAGTTAAAAGGTGATAAACAGAAAGAAACTACAACAGAGTATACTAAACACTAGCGAAAGCATAAAGATTTAACATTTCCATTAGAATTGTCCACTATCATAGGAATGAAACCAAGAAAGAGAGTTATGGCCTTAAGGCCTTACATTTAGCAAATGTACTAAAAACTCCAAAACATACATCGGCACGCAGGCCGGCAATACATGAGAAAGCTAAAAAGGGGCTGGCCTTCAAGGGCCAACTCAGCAAAAGGGCCACCGCCCGCTATTTCCCGCTAGGCTCACCTGCACCTGCATAAGAACATTCCACCAAGCGGTGGCAAACAAGGTAACGGTCAGCACAGCTGACCAAATTATAACGACCCCACCCCTTTCCCGGGGTGGCGGAGATTCTACCCTGCAAGCAAGCCATACCAGCACAAGTACTAACACAAAGAAAGTGCAACTACACAAGGTGAGGTTTCAAGCACATTCAATCTTCTAGGTTGAGCATCAAAAAGGAGGGAACCTAGGTATGCACATGATGTTGGTTGGGTTCACCCGAAGGTTCCCCACAACCGCCTAAACAACCGCATGAGGCTAACAACATCAATTCCACAAACACTCCACCGTAAGGGCCATCGCCTTATGTGGGAAAAAGAGCTTTTGGTCGGTCTAGGTAAACCACCTTCCACGACCTCTCCCATGATCACACGGCTACATGAGGTAGGGACCTCTTACCGATCTGCATGGAAACGGGTTCGGTTTAGCTTTGCCCGTGCTCTAATCGTCGCGATCTGTCGCACGACGCGGGTACGGCTTCGCCTCGGCCCGTAAGGGTTTAGCACCTTCAAGTGCTACACAAATATAAGCTACGCACCTAATCCCTTCACAAGGATCTAGGCTTCACAAATACTCAAAAAAGGGGAGGTATAATACGCTCCGCGTCAATTTTGCGGTGAAGGTTTGCCTTCATCCAATCTCAAAGCATGGGGCTTTCGTTAGGATCTTCACACGACGCCTACACTTAAATCCCGCACTACTATAGATGATTTCACGGAGTCATTCTCCGACACGCATTCTAGGCTTAACCTAAATGCAACGTCGCAATCCAAGCATCACCGATTCGGGCTCACGGCCACGAATAGGCTTCACACAAAATGCCTAAATCCGCACGACTACCGGATTTTCTACATGCAATATGCCGGGGACGGACACAATCGACCCGGAGTTCCGGAGAACTTGAGGGAATCCTACACTTCACCCATTTGGTGAAAGGGATCCCTCATGCAAGCATAGAGAAACGAAGGAGAGGACAAAAGACAAGTCCAAACAACGGGAGAAGAAATCATTACCCTAGGAGCGTTCTTTTTCGCCATGGATCCGAGATTCTAGACGGAGGGAAATGACCGCACCGGGCTGCACTCTCCAGATCTGGAAACGGTTCGCGAAACGGAGCTCCGGAGCTCCGTCAATGGCGGAATCTCCCTTCTTCTTCCTTGGCTCCTCCTTCTTTCTCTAGGGTTTGGAGAGAGAATGACTTAGAGAATATGAGGTTTAACCCCCTCTCATCAGCCCTAAAGGTCTCCCGCAACTAAACCTAGCCGTTGGATCAAATCCCAAAAGATTTGGACGGTCCGATCTTCTTCTCCGCTCAAAATTGCGGAACAGAATAAACAGGGCGCACGATCGCTGGCGCACGATCACTGGTCATGCGCGAAGAGGGAAATGGTCGTGCGCACTGTCCGAGACAGAACTCAATTCTCTTCTGAATTAACGCACGATCGCTGGCGCACGATCACTGGTCGTGCGCGAAGAGGGAAATGGTCGTGCGCACTATCCGAGACAGAACTCGATTCTCTTCTGAATTAACGCACGATCGCTGGCGCATGATCACTGGTCGTGCGCGAAGAGGACAATGGTCGTGCGCATTGACCTGATCTGGAATCTTGAGCCTATCCCGAGCGCAACACTACCATTTCGCCTACCTCGCTGAACCACGATCTTTGGGGTGTTACATCTGTTCAGGTAGTCAAGGCCCACGAGCAGGGTGACAAGGTATATCTTGTATGCTTCGAGATGGCGGAGGTGGAGGCCTCCTTATCAGACATTCCCATAGTACGGTACTTCTCCGACGTATTCCCGGAGAAGTTACCCGGACTGCCACCGCATCGGGAGGTAGATTTTCAGATTTAGCTAGTGTCAGGAGCGAGGCCCGTGTCTCGGGCACCGTACCGCATGGCACCCAAGGAGCTGGCAGAGTTTAGGGTGCAGTTGAAGGAGCTGTTAGATGCGGGTTTCGTCAGGCCGAGCTCCTCGCCTTGGGGAGCGCCGGTATTATTTGTGAAGAAGAAGGATGGAACGCTCAGATTATGTATAGATTACTGGGAGCTCAATAGGTTGACGGTACGGAACACCTATCCGTTACCGAGGATTGACGAGCTCTTCGATCAGTTGCAGGGAGCTCACTGGTTCTCCAAGATCGAGATGAGATCAGGATACTAGCAGCACCGGATTTGAGAGGAGGACATACCGAAGACAGCTTTCAGCTCCAGGTATGGATTGCATGAGTTCACAGTGATGCCCTTTGGGCTCACTAATGCCACCTCAGCCTTCATGAGCATGATGAACAGGGTGTTCGAGGCCTTTCTCGACATCTTCGTTATCGTGTTCATCAATGACATCCTAGTATATTCCGGGATGGAGGAGGAGCATGCTGGGCATCTGGCCCTAATATTGAGGAAGTTGAGAGAGCAACAGATGTATGTGAAGTTCTCCAAGTGTTAGTTTTGGCTACGGGAGGTGGCTTTTCTGGGACACATCATCAGTGGAGAAGGACTGGCAGTGGATCCGGCCAAGGTGCGGGCTGTTCAGGAGTGACCTCGACTGCAGTCAACTTTGGATGTGCGGAGATTTCTAGGATTGGCAGGCTATTACCGGAAGTTTGTGCAAGGGTTCTCCAAGATTGCCCTTCCGCTCACTTCTTTGACCAAGAAGGATGCCCCATTCGTCTGGTCTCCGCAGTGTGAGGCGGCCTACTTGGAGCTGAAGGTCCGACTCACCTCTTCCCCCATCCTTGCCCTTCCATCTGGGAAGGAAGGATTTCAGGTTTACACAGACGCATCATTTCAGGGGTTGGGAGCAGTGTTGATGTAGCACGGTCACGTGGTCGCGTACGCTTCCCGTCAGTTGAAGGTACATGGGAGGAACTACCCAGTGCATGACCTCGAGCTCGGAGCGGTCATCTTCGCCTTGAAGATCTGGAGGCACTACCTATATGGGGTTCATTGTGAGATCTTCTCAGACCACAAGAACCTCAAGTATATTGACACGCAGAAGGACTTGAACCTACGACAGCGGAGGTGGTTAGAGTTCTTATGCGACTACAGTTACACATTGCATTACCATCCAGGCAAGGCCAACACCATAGCGGATGCTTTGAGCAGGAGAGGAGGTACACCAGGAGCAGAGAGCCGTGTGATGGCTATGGAGCTGACTCAGGCATTGGAGGACATGCACATTTCAGTTGTATCCAGGGCCGACCCCGAGACATATACGGAGTATCTAGCGTCCTTGAATATTGTCTGCGATATTCGGGACCGCATTCGGGAGGCACAGTTGCAGGACCCTGTCTTGGAGCCAGTATTCAGATCGTTGGCGGACGGCATGGCAGGGGACTACTCTTTGAGGGAGGATCTTATTCACCATCGAGACCGAGTCTACATCCCAGCTGGAGGAGGTATTAGAGAGGAGGTGCTTAGGGTGGCTCATTGCTCCTAGTATCCAGTGCATCCAGGGATCACGAAGATGGCTGCAGACCTTCGGAAGGTTGTGTTTTGTCCGGGGATGAAGAGGGATATTATCCAATATGTGATGCACTGCGAGGGCTACCAGCGCGTGAAGGCGGAGTGCAGGAGCCCGGGAGGAATGTTACAGCCATTACCAGTACCTGAGTGGAAGTTTGAAGACATATCGATGGACTTCTTGCATGGTCTACCTCGCTCCCGCTCTGGGAATGACTTGATATGGGTGATAGTGGACAGGCTAACGAAGGTAGCTCGGTTTATTCCAGTACGGAAGGAGGGGTCGGTCGGTGACCTTGTAAGGGTGTTTGTGGAGCAGGTGGTCTGATATCACGGGGTGCCCAAGACGATAGTTTCAGATAGAGACGAACGCTTCACTTCGAGGGAGTGGAAGGCGGTTCAGGCCTACTTGGGATCCCGGTTGACATTCAGCACGGCGTTTCATCCGCAGACTGACGGTCAGACTGAACGCACCAATCGGACTATGGAGGACCTTCTACGTTTGTGCATTTTAGATGTCGGCAAGCCCTGGGAGAGAATGTTGCCCTTGATAGAGTTTTCATATAACAACAGCCACCAGACTAGCATTGGAATGGCACCTTATGCCGCATTGTATGGGAGAAAGTATCGCACGCCACTTTCCTGGATCCAGAACGAGGACCCGAGGTTGTTGGGTTCAGATTATATTTAGGAGACGGATGCGCAGGTGAGGCTGATCAGGGAGCGGATGCTGGAGGCCCAGAGCAGACAGGTGAAGTACTATGATGCGAGGAATCGTATGGTGGAGTTCCAGGTGGGAGAGCGAGTATTCTTGAAGATTCGGTCTATGCATGGGGTTTCTCGAGTGCGGGGGCACAAGAAGCTCAGTCCTCGGTACGTGGGGCCTTATTTGATCCTGGAACGGATCGGTCCTTTGGCGTACATGCTGGAGCTACCGCCAGAGTTGGAGAACCTACATGACGTCTTCCACGTCTCTTAGCTTCGGAGAGCCCTGCTTTGTCCTGAGCAGCATGTTACATCTACATCAGGCCCGGTGGCACTCGATCGGTCAGTCCTACTAGAGCCCATCCGGATCGACGATACGGAGGTCCGAGTCCTGCGGCGGAAGAGTGTACCGTTGGTGAAGGTGTTGTGGTCCAACCACGGATGAGAGGAGCACACTTGGGAGCCCATGGACCTCATGCAACAACGCTACCCAGAACTCTTCACTCCAGGTATAACCTAAACCTCCTTGCAATTTTCTTTTTACCTTATATTGCGTAGAACCCGTAGACCCGATCTTAAATTTTGGGGACGAAGTAATTTTTTTGTTTATTAGGATTTGTAACATCCCCAATCCTGCTATACCCATTGGAAATGTTAGGGCATAGTAGTGAGATGAGTGGCCACAAGGGCCTTAGGCTAAGGTAGAAATTGCTAAGTGCACACCAAAGCTCAAAAACCAACCTAACCCTAAGCCCCTCAACTAGGTTAATTGACCCTCAATTGTCCAAATTGACCTCACATGTGATGCCCTAACCACTAAGGGGGACCAATAGGATGGAAATTGCACTTGGGTGGGACCCAATTGCATGAAATTGACCAAAGTCAAACTTTACCCAATTTTGGTCAAATCTACACCCTTTGATTAAATTGAACCAATTGGGGCCCCACCATGGACCAACCAATGTTGGGTGATGTTAAGGGACCCATGACCCCCCAAGTGGGGTCAACCCACTCACCTTGTTGACCAAAGTCAACCATGGTCAACATAGCCCATTAAGGAGAATTCTAAGCCTAATTTGAATGGAACCCAACCCCCATCAATTAACCAATTAATTATGGACTTAGGACACCCCCATTATCAGCCTTGGACTGAACCCAAACCATGGTTTGATTAGCCAAATGAGAGGGGGGGCCAAAAGCAATTAAAAAGGCAAAAGCAAAAGAGAAAAGGTTAAGCAACCCCCCCCCCCCCCCCCCTCTAACACTCCACCTCCAATCAGCCTAGGGGCCAGCCCTGATTGCTGATGATCTAGGCTTGACCCAGAGGGAAGCAGGAGGCCAGCAGGTGCAGTAGGGTGGCAGCAAGGAGCATAACCGAGGAGTCTTGATTTCAAATCGAGCTATAGAAGCCTCCCCACCTCATTCCAGCCACACCATTAGCTTCAGAAGGGAGAGAGCAGTCGGGAACGACACCTGGAGCAAGGCCATAGACGGAGAATCGAGGTCGGGAGCAGGCTCTCCGGAGCAAGTCTTAACCATGGTGAACCGCCGCCGGAGCCGCCGCCACGCCCCAATCACGGTTCGTTTCTCCACCTCTCCCCCCATGCTAGCTTCCTATCACAAAACGAAGAAGGATCGGGCTCAATTGAGCCCAAATCCATTCCTTAAATCCATGGTTTTCCGCTCGAAACGGGAAGCCTGGGATCACCGGAAACCGCCGCCTCCGGCCGCCAGTCGCCGGTGGATGGTAGCCCCGACCACCACGAAGGTGTCGGTGGTGTTGGCCGGCGGTGGTGGTGGCTGGATCGCCGGCAATCCCGATCGTAATCTCGCCCAGCACGGCTCGAACTCAGCTGTTGACTGGAGGAGGAAGACGATGCCTTAGCCGCAGGATCTGCTTTAAGATTCGTGCACGCCATATTTTGTTACATAAAATAATTCATTATGTTGGAATTTCTGCCCTTACTCATCCAGCCACTTCTAAAATTTATTAGGGGCCCTTAATGACAGAATTAGAAAAAGTGCCCAACATGAAAGTTGTAGGCCTTGACCTTACCTTTCATTAGGGCTTGAGTTCAGGTCATTTGGTGACCCACAGATCCCTGGGGAGCTGTTTTACTAGGACTGGTCCTACACTAATCAGTCCACTAAAATAATTACCTAGCCTAAACCTCTCAAGCTTTGAAGCTGACATTTTAACTGTTGACCCAGAAATCGGCGATCCTACCCTGGGAGGACTCTTTTGCTACATTTTTGCAGATTATACGCCCGTGAAGGATTAGACCTCACGCGAAGGCACTTTTTTCACCCGAAGTGGTAGGAAGGGGCAGCCTCATCCTTCAAACCGCCCAAGTGGGGCGGCCTCTCCATTCAAACCGCCCAAGTGGGGCGGCCTCTCCATTCAAACTGCCCAGGTGGGGCGGCTTCTCCCTTCAAGTCGCCAAGGTGGGGCGGTCTCTCCCTTCAGACCGCGCGGGTAGGCGGCCTCCTCCTTCAGTCCGCGCGGGCAGGCGGCCTCCTCCTTCAGTCCGCGCGGGTAGGCGGCCTCCTCCTTCAGTCCGCGCGGGTAGGCGGCCTCCTCCTTCAGTCCGCGCGGGTAGGCGGCCCCCTCCTTCAGTCCGCGCGGGTAGGCGGCCCCCTCCTTCAGTCCGCGCGGGTAGGTGGCCTCCTCCTTCAGTCCGCGCGGGTAGGCGGCCTCCTCCTTCAGTCCGCGCGGGTAGGCGGCCTCCTCCTTCAGTCCGCGTGGGTAGGCGGCCTCCTCCTTCAGTCCGCGCGGGTAGGCGGCCTCCTCCTTCAGTCCGCGCGGGTAGGCGGCCTCCTCCTTCAGTCCGCACGGGTAGGCGGCCTCCTCCTTTAGTCCGCGCGGGTAGGCGGCCTCCTCCTTCAGTCCACGCGGGTAGAACTCCTGTCACCGGCTCACCGGAGGTGACGACATCGACCCAGAGCCTATAAATAGGACCCTCGACCATGAAGAAGGGACAGGCAAGTGGGGGGTCAAAACCGGCGGCTAGAAACAGTCAGACCGCACCAAGCTGCGACCTGTCCGGGCGACCTGTCCGGGCGACTTGTCCGGGCGACCTGTCCGGGCGACCTGTCCGGGCGACCTGTCCGGGCGACCTCTGCGAACAGGCCGGGCGGCCTCGGCGACTAGTCCGGGCGACCTCGGCAAACAGCCTGCGCGGCTTATTCATTTCTTACCCGCAACTCTCTTGTATTTTCTCTTGTTTCCATGTACTAAGCATAACATGTTGTAATACAGATTATTAAATAAAGGGAAAGCCCGTCGCAGGAGTGGCATTTGCCGCGGCGGGCGAAGTCTGGCCTCGCCGCAAGCTAGCGGCCCCCTCTTCTCTTCTCTCGTTCAGCTATTCATTTGCGACTCAAGTAACCAGCTACTCGACCACTACCCCCTCTTTTTCCTCTGGGATTGAGCATCGAGGGCGTGGGGACAATTTTGGATTCAACATTAACCATGGGTAGGTATACCCTAGGGGCACCCTATGCCCAAAGATCAGCCCTTGATGGGCAATTTTACCTGTAGTTTTTGTGGTAGTTAAGATATTTAAATAAAGTTGATTTTTGGAGCATATAAAGTCCAAATGACACCAAATTTTGGTGGCATGCTCTTTAATACATGTGTAGTACCTGCCTAAATTTTCACTCCATTTGGAGTTGATTTGATATGGAAAATAGGAAACCCTAATGAGGGCCCTTAAGGGGCAAATTAGGGTTTAAGCCATTTTGAGGAGTTGAGTGAGTTGGCCTCCTCCCATCATGATGATTATGTAGGTAATGATATAGAATTGCATGAGACACCCCCTAATGGATCATTTGGAGCCACTAGGGTGGTGTGTCCTAAAACCCTAAGGGTAAACCCTTAAGGTTGCAATTTAGGGTTTGTGAAGGACATAGGACCAAATGTCCTTGCCTTAGCTCAGAACTTTGTAGTCATGTTTTTAAGAGAATAAAATGGCTTAGATAATTTATTGGAAATATTTTGAGTCATTTATGTATGTTGGAACATGGTCTTCCGCATCTCCTAGGTTTGAGAATAACAAATCCTATGTGTATTTGATCTTGTGTGTTTAAGTGTGCATGAAATCAAAGTCTTCATGACTCAAGGATAGTTGTCCCCAAAATTGTGGACAGAATTCCAACATGGCCACTAGTGCCGGCGGTAGCGATAGCGCCCGGCGGTAGCGATAGCGCCCGGCGGTAGCGATAGCGCCCGGCGGTAGCGATAGCGCCCGGCGGTAGCGATAGCGCCCGGCGGTAGCGATGATTAGCGTGATTCTGGCAGTGTTTTTAGAAGGAGCTAGCGCCCGGCGGTAGCTACTAGCGCTGGCGGTAGCATGGCGCATAAGAGGCATAGAGCAAAATGTTGCCGCGGATTGAAGATCCTGCCGCGCAAAATGTTACTTAATCAGGGATAGCGCCGGCGGTAGCGCTGAGGCTATAAAATGGACACATTGGTTCTGTCTTTATCATCCTCCAGAGATCCCAAATTCCAGAACCTCGTGCCACAGCATAGAGAGGAGAGTTCAGAGAGATACTCCCACAAATCCATAAAGCCATAAGGAGATCTGTGGAGAAGATTTCAACACGCGTCATCATCATGATGAAAGACCGCATCGACTACGATCATACTCTGCGGGCCTTCGTCCACTTCTCCAAGAGATCCATATAGGGAGTTTTTATTATTGCTGTCTTCTATTTTATTTCTCTTTTTCCTTGTAAACGGTAGTGAATTCGCCTCGTGTTGGCGACTAGGTCTGGGGTAGGACTTAGGGCTGAAATTCACCTCGTGTTGGCGACTAGATCTAGGCTAGGTCTAGGGGGTGCTCGAGGCCACATCCGGGGAAGGATTGGCTAAGCGGCTTGAGGCCGAATCCGGGGAGGAGAAGGCTAGGGCCACCGATTCGTGGGGAAGCGAGTCGGGATAGAAAATGAAAAGAGCTTTGATTATTCGCCTCCGATCTCTAGCGCCATTGAGATCAAGTTTTGTAAAACTTATTTAATATCAATAAAGCTTGTCTCTCTTTTTGTTTTACTTGACTTCTTGTTTTGATATTGCAATATTCCAAAGTTTTTCTAAATAAAATCTAAAGTTTTTGAAAACCCTTATTCACCCCCCCCCCCCCTCTAAGGGCGCCGACCGATCCAACAAGTGGTATCAGAGCGGTTTTATTCCAATCGGCTTAACAACCGGGAATAATGGCGTCTCATGATCTCGCTTCTACTAGTGGGGTAAGTCTTTATGAAGAAGAAAAATCTCCTAAACCACCTTTATTCGAAGGGAAAAATTATAAAGGGTGGAAATTATTAATGGAAAAAATTTATTAAAAGCTTAGATATCAATGCATGGGATATAGCAATAGTTATACCAGCGGATGAATTAAATAAAAAAGAACGTCAACTAAATGCAAAAGCCAAACATTATTTATTTTGTGCTCTATCAAATGAAATTTTCAAATTAATATATTGCTTTTCTAGTGCATACAAAGTTTGGCAATTTCTTGAAGAAATGTATGATTTTCCTCTCGCAGGTATAGATCAAACACAGGAGGAGAAGAACATAAAAGCATCCACTACTATTCAAGAAGATCTCTCTCGTTGCAAAGCCATGGAAATCATGGAAACTAACTTGGAAAAAGAGAGCAATACATCAAAAGAAAAAGAAGATGAAAATTCATCTATGATGGAGGAAGGCGCAAAAGATAACGAAGGAACTTCATGCACACATTTTGCCTCTACCAAAAGCGTTGTAAGAAAGTCAAAATCTTCTTCTCGTGTGTTAACTTCCATTTTTAGTTTCAATATACTAAAAACTGCTAAACGTAAGATCAAGAAATTGAAAATTACTAATAAAAAATTACGTTTAGAAAATAAGAGATTAAAAACTAATGTTAATTTAGAATCTAATTGTGATGTGGTTTCACCATCTTGTCCTTTACTTGAAAACACAAAACCTTGTTTTGATTGTGATAATTTTAAGGAAAAACTTAAGGAACTTGAAAAAGAAATTATTTGTATAAAAGAACATAATGAAAACTTATCTTTAGAAAATTCATCTTTAAAAGGTGATTGTGCTACATGCAAAAGTTATAAAATTGAAATTGAAGAGATGGATGAAACATTTGAGGAATACAGAAATGAATACCAAAACCATATTGATTCAATTGTTTCTACTCTTAAAAATAGCACAATTGCGTATAACAAAGCTAGACATAACTTGAAACTTAAGAACAATGAATTAGAAACTAAAATTATCTTGCTTAAGGAAATCTTAAAGAAAAATTCTCAATATCAAACAAACTCTAAAAGCAAGTTAAATATGATATCTCAAAATATGAATAAACCAAACAATGGGAATAAAAAACATCAAAAGATTGTAAATGAAATTCCAAAACACTATCATCATCATCATTTACAATATCAATCTTCTCCCAACGAAAAATTAAACGTTCACAAATTTCCTATGAAAAATATCTTCAATAATCATTACAATCATAATCATCAATATAAAGATTATCATAATGGAAATTTGACATATAAGAATAACATTAAACCAAAGTATGAATGGAGACCCATTCTTAAGAATAACGCACTGATGTCAAAAGAAAGGGTCCACTCATCACTATCTCCCCAAAAGCAAACACAATTTATTTGGGTACCCAAAGGAACCGTCACACCCGGTCCTCTTTGGATACCTAAATCTCTCATTCATTAGTATCCCATCATTTACATGAAGTAGAAATCAACTAAAAATGAAATATCACTTCTCTACTTCATGATATGCTTAAACTTTTGTTTTATTTATTTTCTTTTGTTTTGTTTAAACTAACATGATATGATCACTCTATATATCTTGTGATATGACTTTCATAAACCATAATTCATAAATGAATCAATAAAAGTGAATTAAAGTCATATCAATCTGTTTAAGTGATCTACTTATCCTTTTTATTTTTACCTTCTAAATCCATTACCTTTTAAATGTCTTGAATTATGAAATTATTGCCAAGACTAATGATAATATTTTAATGGATTTAAATGGTTTATTAAAGGGCGTAGGCTAAAGATTAAAATGCGAAATGTGTTTTGTTGATTATGTTAGCCCTTATAATGAAGAAAAATATTTTTCACAAAATGCATGATTAATCCGCATCCAAACTCATCATCCTAGCATCACTTTTTGGTTTATGCTTGTGTATCTATGCTAGGTACAACATTTATGATGTTATGTGATTTGAAATCATAATAGAATACTAAAGTTCCATCAAACACATAGTTTATGGATTAATCATTAGAACATATATCATTTGGCTTATTCAAACATGATATCTTGTGCTTACATTTCCTATCAATCTCAATTACATTATATTGATAAATATGAGTCTTAGAAAAATGAAAATGAAAATATAAGAAAATATACATCATGTGTTGATAAGTCATACACTAAATCGCTAATGTTTCATGCAATTTGCACTATCTAAACATCTCCTAAAAATCTGATATTTCAGCATGAAACTGTTATTGGGACACTTAATCAAAATCAATAATTAAAATATTCAAAATCACAAAAAAATCGTTCGCTGTTTCCCGCGCTAGCGCTACCGCAGGCGCTAGTGTCCATGTTCAATTTTCTGTGATTTTAAAATTTTGAAAAATTTCTAAAAATATTTTAATCTATATTTTCTACTTAGTTTTGCACTTCTGTTTTTCTTTATTTTTTGAAAAATCAAATATAAAACTACAAAAACCAAATTACAAAAAATATGTTTTTTCCTGTTTTTGTTTTTGTTGTTTACAAGTTTATTTTTATGCAAAAATCAAATACAAAAATACAAAAGCAAAAATTACAAAAATATGCTTGTATTTGCTAAAATCAAAATACAAAAATATAAAACACTAAAACTATCAAAAATACTGTATGTACTTTTCTGTGATAATCAAGCATGATTTAGTCTATTATTTAGAACTTCTATAATGTTGCAATTTATCTTTTCAAACTACTTTGAACATTGCTTTCATCATGCTTTGATATATCTATTAATATGTGCATCAATTATTGTGAAAAAGTTGTGTAGAACTAAGCTTAGCATGCCTCTAAGTATGAGTAAATATTTTATGTTTGATAATGATCGCTATTCACTCACTTATTTTGGCATTGTCTACATATGTATTTAATCTAAGAATGATTGTGTATGTTTTGTCATAGTACAATGAATTAAAATTGCACAAGTATCTTACCTACACAACCTTTATTTGCACTTTTAAAAGTTAAGAAAAGTGGTTATCTTTTTCATAAATTATATTGGTTTGCAAAATAAGTGTATTCGGAGAACTTTGTACAAAACAACAATCATAAAATAAAGTGACAAAGATAACTCCACCAAGCACTACTTGTACCTCCTGATAAGCCTTAATAAGCGTTGTGAGGTTGAGCACCTTGGAAACAATAGTAAAGTATCTTGTGCAATCCATAACTTTCTTTCAAAATAAAAACCACTTATTCTTAAGTACACCGAATCACAATAAAAAAAACAATATTGAAGAATAAAATTATGTGATACCCCAAGCACTACTTTGCACCCTGATAAGTCTTAATGAGCATTGTGTGTGCAAAGCACCTTGGTAGTTGTACATTTTTTTGTGCATTGAAGTGAGTGGAAGTAAAATTATTGTGTTTTATTGTGCTCTTTACTTTACATATTACTTGTATTTTTGATTAAAACATTTGTTTACTCTATTCAAAATACACTTTTGTGCACATCATTATCTTTCATAACACTTCTTCTCATGAGTATTGGATCCTAATGCAAATTCTATACTACTCTTTATTTATGAAATGCACTAGATAACCTAGCATGCAATATACAATGTTTGGTATGATTTGAAATTATGAATTAAAATAACATTGTAGTAATTTTTTTGATAACATTATTTCATGCTTGGTTACATTATTGAAGATTTTAATTGAACAATGATTTACAAAAACATCTTCTTTATGAAATTTAACTCATATATCTTTTTATCGATCATCATTACAATAAGATGTTTCTTGTATTTCTATAAGTCTTCCGCATCATCACCATATATTTCTACCTTGCGCTCTCATGCTTATATCAAAGTCTTAAATACCAAAATTCCTTTCTTTCAACAAATGGTAGACTTGCTTGGTAGACTTTATATTGGTTGCTTTTTACATGAATTTTTTTTAAAACTCTGATTTATTTCTATGAAAATATTATTGCGCTAAAAATTCTGATTTATGAATGAATTTCAAAATAGCTATGTGAGTGGTTTCATAAATTCAAATAAAAATATAAATTCATAGGCTATGTCATTAGATTTAAAATGCTTATATGTTTCCAATAATTATTATCCATGACTTCATTTCTCACCATAGCGGGGGCGTAGGGATGTAGACATTAGATAAACTTATCTTTAGTCATGTCTTGTCCTTAACGGGGGAGGGTTCCAGTGGGGCCTTGCGAGGCACTGGGGGGAAAGAGTGCTAGGTTGAGTTTTGTCTAGTGTTTGCATATGGGACTAACACCCCAACCTACGGCATGTTTGCAGCTCCTCATGCCCATCCGTCACTTAGTACGGGGCTAGGGTGTAGACATATTGTCTGGGTAGATTGGTTATTTGGAAATCCTTATTTTTGTGCTTAAAACTTTTATATAAAGGGAAAATCATTACTTTTTTATGCTAAAAACTATGATTTCCTTCTATGAAAAATTTTGTAATGCTTATAAATTTGATCTATTTAAATGAAAAACAATTCTAAAACTCCTTATCATTTACTTCAAAATCTCGATCATGCCTTATTTTCTACTTACAAACTTTTTTGGTGCTTTGTTTCCCTACCCACTTTTGCCAATAACAAAAGGGGGAGAACTAACATGATAAATATAACCCGCTATCATAAACCCAACATGACAAATTCAGATGATAGCTTACATATTAGGGGAGCATTCACTTAGGGGGAGCATGTATTTAGGTGGAGCAATTCTAAATGCTAAAATCAATAATTATCATAAGTCATCACTCTCACACACACACAAGTATAGTTTCATCATGCTTATTTATTAATGCTTTGATTTATCATTAATGGATTTGTTATTATCAAAAGGGGGAGTTTGTTGGAACATGGTCTTCCGCATCTCCTAGGTTTGAGAATAACAAATCCTATGTGTATTTGATCTTGTGTGTTTAAGTGTGCAGGAAATCAAAGTCCTCATGACTCAAGGATAGTTGTCCCCAAAATTGTGGCCAGAATTCCAACATGGCCACTAGCGCCGGCGGTAGCGATAACGCCCGGTGCTAGCGATGATTAGCGTGATTCCGGCAGTGTTTTTAGAAGGAGCTAGCTCCCGGCGGTAGCTACTAGCACTGGCGGTAGCATGGCGCACAAGAGGTATAGAGCAAAATGTTGCCGCGGATTGAAGATCCTGCCGCGCAAAATGTTACTTAATCAGGGATAGCGTCGGCGGTAGCGGTAGCGCCGGCGGTAGCGCTGAGGCTATAAAATGGACACTTTGGCTACGTCTTTATCATCCTCCAGAGATCCCAAATTCCAGAGCCTCGTGCCACAGCATAGAGAGGAGAGTTCGGAGAGATACTCCCACAAATCCATAAAGCCATAAGGAGATCCGTGGAGAAGATTTCAACACGCGTCATCATCATGATGAAAGACCGCATCGACTACGATCATACTCTGCGGGCCTTCGTCCACTTCTCCAAGAGATCCATATAGGGAGTTTTATTATTGCTGTCTTCTATTTTATTTCTCTTTTTCCTTGTAAATGGTAGTGAATTCGCCTCGTGTTGGCAACTAGGTCTGGGGTAGGACTTAGGGCTGAAATTTGCCTCATGTTGGCGACTAGATCTAGGCTAGGTCTAGGGGGTGCTCGAGGCCACATCCGGGGAAGGATTGGCTAGAGCGGCTTGAGGCCGAATCTGGGGAGGAGAAGGCTAGGGCCACCGGTTCGTGGGGAAGCGAGTCGGGATAGAAAACGAAAAGAGCTTTGATTATTCGCCTCCGATCTCTAGCGCCATTGAGATCAAGTTTTGTAAAACTTATTTAATATCAATAAAGCTTGTCTCTCTTTTTGTTTTACTTGACTTCTTGTTTTAATATTGCAATATTCCAAAGTTTTTCTAAATAAAATCTAAAGTTTTTGAAAACCCTTATTCACCCCCCCCCCCCCCCCCTCTAAGGGCGCCGACCGATCCAACAATGTATTTTTCCCTTATTAAATGAAAATGCCACTTTTTCCTCAAATAAATAAAATGCATGGCCAGATGTCCTTCTATGGTTATGATATTTTATCAGTGGCTGAATTGGTATGAAAATAGGCTATGGTAATTTTAGTAGAATTTATTGAAGTGTTATTTCTTGTGGAGCAATTTTTAAGTGCTTACTAGCTTAGCGGAATTTAATTATGAAAAATGTCAAATCATTGGGCAAAATTATGAAACTTGGTTATCTGTCATATTTTGTTTATATATATACCCATGATAATTATTTGGAAGCTTGTGGATTTGTATTTCATGTACATCATGTGGAAATTGGTATTTACTACACTTGGATGTTAAATCATTTTAATTAGTCAAATCATATGGTAATGATATAAATTTTTGGCAGAGGACTCTAGACCCCCATTTGGACACTTGGTAATTTTTATAGAATTTGCAGATGTGAAATATTATTTTTCCTAATTATAGTGGCATTTTGGTAATTATACAACTATGATGATTTAGTAGGCCACCTGGCATCCTGGGGTCATGAAACTCAGTAAACTACCTTGATATGGAATATTACCTTACTGATAATTTTCATGTAGCTTGTAGAAGTATTTTGAGGATAGATCATGTGTAATTTGACCTAAGACCTTAACTACTTTAAATAATAATAAATACCAAATTAATATGGAAAATTATGGAAATTGGAACATACCTTATTAAGGTCAGTGGGAGCCTAGTATAATTATACCAGACCCTGGTGATGATTATTTAGAAGGATCTCCTTTTGAGGCTTGGGTTAGTTCAACCTAGTGGTCTGCGATTAGTAAAAACAGCATTTTAAATTTTAGACAATTCAGACCCCTAAGTAGTGATTATAAGTTATGGCCATTCAGTATTTATTTTATAGCTTACAATGACTCAAAGAGGGTCAAACCTAGGGTTAGCAGTGAGATGGTGCTAGGGTTGGTGCATGAGGGTGGAGGTACGTCCAACCCAATTGGGTGGGATGGGTGTTGAGCTAAGTTACTTTAATTATATGAAATAATGAGGGGTGAACTAAAGGTTAATCACCAACTAAAGTAATTGTCTTGAGAAAGAGGATGGTTGGGTTGAGCCCCTTTAAATCCTTAGTACCGTTGGGGGCCCCTTTACGGGGTATACCGCAGGAAGTCCAAGATTCACCTTAATTATAATACTAACTAAATTGTAGGCAAGAGTAGCCTAATTAGGTCAGCAAACTAGTATGGATCTGCTTCGAGGAGGAGATGGGTTGGATCAGCTTGTGTGTTAGTCCCTGAGCCGGAGGCTCGGGTGAACTTAATAACACCTGTTTCTTATGCAAATAGTGGCGAGTCTTCGGTACTAGGCTAGTCGTGTCACCGACGATAGTACGTTGACTCAGGCGAGGGTGAGGTTTAGAGGGCCGATAAGTTTGAGTACCATGGTCTGGAGGACAATCCCTAATAACCCACCCCGACCTTAAAGTCTGGTGGATTCCAGCAAGAGTTCGCAGGAGCTCTGCTGTTGTGTTCTTAGCGTTGAGGCGTACGTAAGGTCTAGTCTTGGTAGTGAGCATACCCGCCTAGGATGTGGAGTGCCCAATCCACTGCCACTGTGAGCCACGACGGTCGGTACCCGAAAGGTTGGCTTCCTTTCTAACAAATTGGGAACTATAATGGTCTGTGCGCATAGAGTCGTGTGGGTGAGTCACATTGCATAAACACATTAAGTCATCATAAGCATAGCATATCATAACATACACATTAGCATACCCCCATCATATAAATTAGTATGGGCTCTTTTATATGATGGGTTACCTGGACATTTTAACTTATATGTCGTACGGGCGTTCATATAAGTTAAGGTACGAATCTGTGATGGTAGATTAGTTTTACTTACTGCACCGCATTTTTATTACTGGTTTACTTCATGCTGTACTTTACTGTCATTTATTTGCACTATACTGCTAGCTAGTTTTACTGTTTTTCCTATACTTGCTAGATTAGTGCCATGTCACCTCTTTCCTTGTTTACCCCTTGTTGTCCTCCGCTTCTTCCTCCCGCTCGATTCCTAGGAGTCGTGGAGGGAGGCGAGGACAAAACGACTTAGTCTTTATGACTAACGGTCGGTTGTGACCGCAGGAGTCCAAGGAGACGGAGTTGTCCCGCGCGCAGCTTGACGAGATGGCAGGACCTGAGCAGCGGATGCAGCGTACTACCACGACGCCACAGGTTGATGATTAGATAGTTAGATTTTAGTATTTGAGAGTTTTGTAGTTTCCGCATGTTGTAGAGAGAGAGAGTACTCATTTTGGTTATGTATCGGGCTTAAGCCCATTTTGCTTGTACTGTCTCTTTTTGGACATTTCTGTTTCATTATATATCTATATGATGTTGTGACATGTGGACATGCCTCTAATTCTGTACTCATTTTTGGCATATATTTACTTATGATCGTATAGCCGGCAGAGTCGGTGCTGAGCCGAGTTAGCCAACCCGAGTGTTGGTGACACTGCAAGGCAGCGATTCTGGGCGAAGATCCACCTCAACCTGCGATGCGGGAGAGGTTCGAGTTTTCAGGTACCCGAACGGGTTTTGAGAAAAGAGATCTTACACCTATTGTGTAATAACTTAGGATCAATTAAATTTAAATTAACTTGGTGAATGTTATCATTGTTTAAGCTAAGTCTATACATTACATTTATTAGATACGCACAACTGAAGTAGTGTGAATTAACAGTTAATGTTATTCTACCATTTAGGGTTATAAAACACATTCTAGCCTTATCTAGCAAACTCATAGAAATTAAATTTTTGGTTAAAGAAGAAACTACTCTAATATGCTTTAGATTAGAATTTTACCTGACGAGAGTACCATATCTGCAGTCCCAGCATGAGACACAACTGTCTCTCCTCCATTGCAATTATGTACAGTGTCCTTGACCACGGTCACCTCAGTAAGAAGACCTTTATCATTTATTGCATGACAGGTAGCACAATTGTTCAGCCACCACTCAGACAAGTCACTGCCGCTGCGACCTCTCTCCATCATAGCTATGAAAGATTGGCGATCAGAAGTGTCCACCAGCATGTTCGTCTTATTCTTAGGCACATCCTCCTTGATCTTCTTCAGAGCCTTGCAGTCTGCGGCCCATTGACCCCACTTTCCACAATTATGGCACTTGCCCTTCTTCTGTTTGAAAGAAGGCTTTTTGGTCTGGAGTTGTAAAGAGAGTTCACCTTTTGATGCAGACGACTTCCTGAGAGATTTGCTGGGATGTGAAACAAAGTTAGCAATCTGAGTAGATTGACTAACCTGTTCCGCGCTTTTCCTGACAACATTTTGATCTTCAATATGTATGAACCTCATGAGTTCATCAAGCCCAATCTGCTCCTTCAGCCTGTGCATCTCAGTCTTGAAAGTAACCCACTCAGGAGGCAGCTTGCTTATGATCAGACCGACAAAAAGATTATCAGAGATTTCAGACTTTTTGTCATACAACTTGTTCCGCATATTCTCCAGCTCGATCAACTGTGAAGTGATTGTCGAATTTGCATTCAGCTTGAAATTAAAAAACTTCTCTGTGAGGAGAGTTTTTGACAATCCTTCTTGCTTCTGGAAATGCGCGTCCAAGCGGTCCCAGATCTCCTTTGCAGTCTTGAATCCACTGTACGTCATTGCGAGGCGAGGATTCGGGGAATTTAGAATTTGATCCCTGCAAAAATCCTCATCCTTCTTCCACTGCAGTTCGTCTACATCTTCATGTTAGATCCGTAGGTGCCCTTAGAGGGGGGAAGGTGAATAAGGGTTTTAAAAAATTTATGTTATTTTGAAATTCTTGAAATATTAGGAAATCAAAATAGAGCAAAACAAAGACAGATTAAGAGAAACAGAATAGAGACATGATTTTATTAGTATGAAAAGTAGGATTACAAAACTTGACTTCTTATAACGCTAGAAATCGAAGGCGAATAGTAAAAGTATTTTTTTACTTTCTATCCCGACTCGTATCCCCATGAACCGGTGGCTTTAGCCTATCCTTCCCGGATACGGCCTCAAGCCGCTCTAGCCAATTCTCCCTTGGATACGGCCTCGAGCACCCCCTAGGTCTACATCGTAGACCTAGTCTCTAACACGAGACGAATTCCTCTCTAAGTCCTACCCAGACCTAGTCGCCAACACAAGGCAAATTTACTAAGCGATTACAAGAATGAAAGTAACAACAATATTAAAAACTCCCTCTTGTAGAACTTCTGAAGTTAGAGATGAAAAACCATTGTAGAGTAAGTGTGGTTGAAGCGATCATCGGTCGGATGCGACGTGTAGAAATACTCCTTCAAAAACTCACGGAACTTTGGGTGGGAGATAACTCTCGGCAGTATAAGGCTCTTGAATTTTGCACTAGAACTCTCTCAAGGATGTGTGTAGAAAATGAGAGGAGAGGGGTCCATTTTAAAGCATTGGAGCTAGCGCCTGCGCTAGCGCTACCGCCGGTGCTATCCTGGATTAGGAAACATCCTCCGCGTGCGTATCTTCATTCCAAGGTAACCTTTCTAAAAATCTGCGCTACCACCAGCATTATCCGCTACCGCCTGGTGCTATCGCCTTCTATACTTGCCGCATGAACTTGCCTAATCAGAGCTAGCGCCCGTGCTAGGTGCAACTGCCGGCTCTAGTGGATATGTTGGAATTCTGGCTTCAAATTTGGGGGCAACCTTCATATGTTATCCTTGAGTCATGTGGCTTTATTTCCTGCACACTTAGACACGCAAGATCAAATACAAATAGAATTTGTTATTCTCAAACCTAGGAGATGCGGAAGACCATGTTCCAACAAACTCCCCATTTTGATAATAACAAATCCATGAGTGATAAATCAGAACATTAATATATAAGCATGATGAAACCTACTTGTGTGTGTCTGTGAGAGTGATGACTTAAGATAATTGTTGTTTTAGGTATTTAGAATTGCTCCACCTAAATACATGCTCCCTCTATGTGAATGCTCCCCTTATATTTAAACTATCATCTTAATAATTAATTATGTTAGTTTTCCAATTTGATAGCATTTATTCTTTATCATGTTAGTTCTCCCCCCTTTTGTTATTAGCAAAAGTGGGTAAGGAAGCAAGAGACATAAAAGAAGGATTTTTGAGTAAAAGATAAGACATGATCGAGCTTTTAGAGGAAATGAAAAGCAAGATGCTTGAAGGTGGGAGTTGAACCTTTTGTGATAAGGAGTTTTTAGCATTAAGATTTTCATAGAAATAAATCTTAGTTTTTAGCATAACAATTTTCATAGAAATACGTCAGAGTTTTTAGCATAAAAATGATATGCGTGTTAGAATAACCAATATAGATTTTACCAAGCAAGTCTACCACTTGTTGAATGAAAGGATTTAAGATTCAAGTGATGATACACACAAAAGAAAAGACTTTAAGTATGCATGAAAGCGCAAGGTAAAAAAAGTATATGATAATGATGCGGAAGACTTATAGAAATACAAGAAACATCGTTTTGTAATCATGACAATTCATAAGAAGAGATATGAGTTAAATTCCAAAAAAAGATATTTTTGTAAATCATTATTCATTTAAAATCTTTAAGTTTGACAATAAAGTAACCAAGCATGAAAGAAAGATAATCACAAAGAGACAACTACAATGTTATTTTAATTTACAAATTCAAGACATACCAAACATTGTAGAGAGCATGCTAGGTTATCTAGTGCATTTTATATATAAAGAGAGTATAAAATTAGCATTAGGATCCAATACTCATGAGAAGAAGTGTTATGGAAGATAATGATGTGCACATAAGTATATTTTGAAGAGAGTAAACAAATGATTTAATCAAAAATACAAGACATATGTAGAGAAAAGTGCACAATAAAACACAAATAATTATACTTCTGCACACTTCAATGCACATAGAAAAGAATAAGTGGTTTAAAGAAAAAGTTTATGGTTTGCACAAGATATTTTACTATTCTTTCCAAGGTGCTCAACCTCACAATGCTCATTAAGACTTATCAGGAGGTTCAAGTAGTGCTTGGTGGAGTTATCGTTGTCAATTTATTTCATGATTTTTTTGTTTTGTACAATGTTCTCAGAATACACTTGTTTTGCAAACCAATGAAATTTTGAAAGCACAACCACTTTTCTTAATTATTAAGAGTACGAATAAAAGTGGTGTAGGTAAGATACTTTAGCAATTTTAATTCATTGTACAATTTCAATACACAAGCAAGCATTCTTAGATTAAAAGCATATATGGACTTTGCCAAAATAAGTGAGTGAATAAAAATCATTATCAACCATAAAATATTTACTCATACTTAGAGACATGCTAAGCTTGGTTCTACACGTCTTTTTTAAAATAATTGATGCACATGTGATTAGATATATCAAAACATGATAAAAACATTGTTCAAAGTAGTTTGAAAAGGATGAATTGCAACATTGTAGAAGGTCTAAATGATAGATTAAACCATACTTGATATTCACAATAAAGTCCATACAGTTTTTTTGTTGTTGATATTTTTGAAAAATAATTTTGTTTAAAATTTGAACTCTTATAATTGATCTTGGACTTTCTGAGGTCTACCCTGTGAGGGGTTCGCACCGGTACTAGGAGATGTGATGGGGGTAACATCTCAAATCTCCCTTTCACAAGATACATGTAAATAGAAAAGTTAAGTTCAAAAAATAATTTTTGATGTTTTATATTTTTGTATTTGATTTTTGCATATTGAAATAAAAATTAAACAAATAAATAAAGAAAAGAAGAGAAAACAAATATTTTTTGTATTTTGGCATTTGTAATTTTGTATTTTAATTTATCAAAAATCAATTAAAGACAGAAATACAAAGATAAGTAGTACAAATAAAAGAGCATATTTTTAGGGATTTTTCAAGAATTTTAAAATACAAAAAATCCGACAGGTGCGCTAGCGCTAGCATGGCAAATAGTACACTAAATTTTAGAATTTTGAAAAATCTAATTTTTTATATTGATTAAGTGTCCAAAGATTAGTTTCATGCAGAAATTTCAGAAGGTTTGAGGATGTTTAGATAGGTAAAAATTGCATAAAATGATTGTGCTTGTGACTTAACTCGAAAGATCTAGGTCACCTAATTCTAGTCGTAGTAATCGAAATCTTGCATCGGGAAGATGTTTAGTGAATATGTCAGCAAGTTGGGAGTCCGTACCAATGAAACTTACTTTTACATTCTCTTTCTTAATATGATCCCTAATGAAGTGATGACGAACATCTATGTGTTTGGATCTAGAGTGGTGAACGAGATTATTTGTAAGATCTATGACACTTTTGTTGTTACATTTGATATCAATGTTTTTGAGATGAAAACCAAAATCTTTTAGAGTTTGGCTCATCCATAAAGCTTGTGCACAACAACTCCCGAGAGCGATGTATTCCGTATCCGTGGTGGAGAGTGCAACTGAAGATTATTTCCTACTAGACCATGCAACTAAAGAGGGTCATAAAAAGTGACAAGTACCGCTAGTGCTTTTTCGATCAAGTGAGCATCCAGCGTAATTCGAATCGGAATAGTCGTGTAGTGTAAATGAATCATTATGCGGGTACCATAATCCTAATCTAGATGACCCTAATAAATATCTAAAAATTTGTTTTACCACTTTTAAATGAGATTCTTTTGGATTTGCTTGAAAGCGAGCACATAAACATACGACAAATATTATATCAGTTCTAGAAGCGCTTAAGTAAAGTAGAGATCCAATCATATTTTGGTGGATTCTTTATGATTTTAAATTTCAATATCGCATAACAAATTTTGAATTCTATTTATGTGGATGATATGCGATATTTATAGGTCATGAATTTAAGAGAAATAGATAGGTCGTCAAAAATAAAAATATGACTCTGAACTTTGATAATTTGATTGGTAAACTTATTAAGCTTTAAAAGATAAAATCATATTTCTAATAATATATAAGATGACCATGATATGATAGTTTTAAGCAAATAATAAAAAACAAAAAGACATTAAAGCATATCATGAAGTAGAAATTTGTATCTTTCATTTTGAAAAGATTCTAATTCATGCATTTGATGATACCTAACAAATAAGAGTTATAGGTATCCTAAGGGGACCAAGTGTGCTGGTTCCTTTGGGTTCCCAAATATAACGTGTAGGTTTGTGGGTAGATAGTGATGAATGAGTCATATCATGTGAAGTTAATGTTTCCTTTTTAATTTTAGGTCTCCATTCAAACCTTGGTTTAAAGTTATTCTTATGCATCAAATTTCCATTGTGATTAACTTGATGTACAACCCCGTATTCGCCGAGTGGGTCCAAGAGGCCTTTTGGGCGAGTGAGGATGCACTCGCAGACCACTCGCATAGGCGTCATAGCAGATAGGCAAGAGCGCCCTAGGTCTCGCCCCTCAGGCAAGTCAAACGCACGGCGAGTGGCGACCCCATAAATCATTTGCCCGGCGAACAATAACGTACAGGGAGCCTGGCGAGTGGTGCCTTCAAGGACCACTCGCCCAGAGGGCTTTGAGGGGGAATTACCTAGATACCCCTTGTGGGCTACCGATAGCCCTTCAGAACAGCGGAGTTAGGCTGTTAGCAGACCATTTTGGGGTGCGATTAGTAAAACCAAAAGGCGGATTTACGTTATTTGTAGTCCAAGACTGGAAAATCTATAAATAGACCCTTAAGGGCACCTTGGAGGAGAGCAGACCTTTTTGAGCTCTCTCCTCCAGGCAATTTTTGGAGTTGGCTGCTAGTGCCCTCCAAGGTGCTCGGCCGAGCATTGGTTTGGGAGGGGAAGCTCTCTAAGATCTTTCGGGTGTGTGGCGGGACCTCCTCGCTATGGCCTTGGGTCTGTTCTAGATTTTCCATCCAAAGTCAGGAGAGTTCGGTGAGGGAGAAGTAAGCGTGGGCTACACCCCCCAGTGGGTCCGAACTCAAGAGATCGGTTGTCGGTTTCAACATTTTTGGTGCGGTGAGCGTGGACCGTAGCCAGTGCAAGAAAATACCAAGTTGAGCTCGATGACAGGAGATGAAGGAAATGGTTCCGATCCAGGCCACTCGCAGCCGCCAGCAGCAATGGAGTGGTTGGAGATGTTCGAGAAGTTCAAGCGAGAGGTCATGAGACGGTGCAGGTAGCTTTCGCGGGAAGAGGCGAGTGCGAGACGCCCGTGGTCTCGGTGGTTCCGCCCCAGCAGATTGGCGAGAACGCTCCGGGCTAAAGGCTGGGGAAGGAGGTCGTGGCGGAAGTGAGCGCGTAAGATCTCCCTGGGCGGTAGCTGTTCAGCTGCTCGGCGAGTGCAGAGGAGTGCGAGCTGACTCCGCGCGAGAGGACCACTCGCCGAGCTGGGGAAGGGAGTCCCTTCTGTGAGTTGATCCTCTCGGCCCCGGTGCTAGAGGGGTTCAGAGGACCGGAGATGTCCTACTATACCGGCAAAGATGACTCAATCCTACACCTGTAGTGGTTTGAGGACATGGTCTCAATCCTCCCGATGACAGATGTTTTCCAGTGTCGGCTCTTTGCCACCACTCTGAAAGAGAAGGCGAGGGACTGGTTCCACCAGCTCCCTGTGGGTTCCATCTACGCCTTCGAGGACTTGCGCCGGAGCTTCAGGTTGCGCTTCTCAGCATCAAAAAAGAGGAAGAAGGATGCGGAGGCGCTCTTTAAAATCAAGCAAGGGCCCGGGGAATCGTTGGCCCATTATGTGGATAGGTTCCAAGAAGAGGTCCTGCAAGCTCTAGGAGGTGTCGGGGTTCACCCTCCAGCTAGCCTTTATAGTGGGGCTGCGGGATGGGTTCTTCAAGATGGACCTGAAGCGAAGGCCCCTCTTTCCTTTGAGGAGCTGATGGAGCGGGTAGCGGAGGCGATCGAGGGAGAGACCGCCAATCTCGAGTTTGCAAAGAGGTTGGCTAGGCTGAGTGAGCCAGAGATGAGGCACCAGGAAGGATGAAGAAGGGAACAACCCAAAGGTCAGGGGTTTCAGGGGCAGCAACGGGATTGGGGGTATCAGGAACCCAATAATCGGCTGGCTTGGAGGCCCCAAGAAGGACCGGCGAGAGGTCAGGAAAGAGACCACCAACGAAGGGGTGAGGGGAGGGTCAATCATCTGGGATGGAGGCAAGGTCCCAGACCACCTCACCCCCCTCGAGAGCAAGCCATGGCGGTAGGCCAAGGAAGAGGAGGAAGAGGGGGAAGAGGGAGCAGGGTGCCGTTGCCTTACTGTGACTTTCATCAGGAAGAAGGTCACGCGACGGCCACCTGCTCGGAATTTCTGGAGGTGAGGGGGAGAGGCCAGCAGCAGCAGGGCCTGTGAGGATCGAAGAGGTGCTACCAGGAGATGAAGATGATAGATGCGAAGACAGGATGGACGTGGGAGCCAGGGAAGGGGTCGGAGTGATCCATGGCGGGGTGGGAATAGAAGTGACTCGCAAGAGGAGCTTCCAGGCGATGTTCAGGAGAAGAGTCGCATCGACCTCCCAAACCACACCCCCTTCGGAGAAGCTCACCTTCTCGGCAGAGGACATGCCAGACTTTGAAGATCCGTTCTGTGACGCCCTGGTGATCCAGGCGGCAATTGAAAACATCACCATCTCCCGAATCTTGGTCGACAACAGGAGTTCGGTGAATGTTATCTTCAAAAAGGCCTTTGACGCGTTGGAGGTAGAAGCGAAGAGAGTGCAAGCCTCAGATGGACCCCTATTTGGGTTCTCAGGGGAAAGGAAAGAAGTTGAGGGAGGAGTCGGCCTCCAGGTAACGTTGGGAGGGGTCCCCGGGAATTGCCGGTTCGTGATTGTTGACGCCCCGAGTAGCTACAATGCCATATTTGGACGCCCTCTCATCAGCACCTTCCGGTGCGTTCCCTCGTCCTTCCATTAATGCTTGAAGTTCCGCAGCGGAGGAGTTCAGGTCCGGATCCGGGGGGATGCATAGGTGGCGACGTAGTGCTATGTGACTGCCGTCAACACTATCTCTTGGATGGCGGAGGTTGAAAAGGTGGATAGGTAGATGAAGGGGACGTAGGGGCCAGGCAGAGATAGGGGGAAGAAGAAGGAGAGAGCAGCATCCCAGGAGGGGAGGAGGAAGTGGCTTCGGAAGAGCATGTTGAGCCGATGGAGGAGGAAGCTCCGGAGGAAGAGAAGACCCTGCCCGGGGGGGAGGGAGGAGAAGAGTAAATGGGAAGAGCCAGCCCGTCTTGAAGCGGCCGAAGAAGTGGTCGAGATGGAGGTCACCACCCAGGGGGGAAGAGCGGAGAAGGTGCAGATCAGCAGGGGTCTTGGCCCGGAGGACGGGAGGAAGATGCTGGAATGCATCTAGAGGAACGTGGACATCTTTGCATGGAGTGCGGCGGACATGCCAGGCATCGATGCAGACATGGCTTGAAACCACCTCAGCCTGGAGCCCGGAGCCCGCCCCATCCGGTAGAAGAGGAGAGCCATCGCTGACAAGCTGGAGGAGCCGATTCGCGAGGAAGTGGAGAAGCTCCTCCAGGCAGGTTTTGTATCAGAGATCCAGTATCCAGGCTGGGTCTCTAATGTCGTTATGGTAAAGAAGGGTGACGTTCGCTGGCATATGTGTATTGATTTTTCTTTATTAAACAAAGCCTTCCCCAAGGATTGTTATCCTTTGCCTCGAATCGATGCGCTGGTTGATTCAGCCGTCAGTTTCTCTGTAATATCTTTCTTAGATGCTTTTTCACGTTATCATCAGATTAGGATGCACCCCCCCCGGACGTCAAGGACGTCTCCTTCATCACAAGGGAAGGGTGTTATAGCTATAAGATGATGCCGTTCAGGCTAAAGAATGCAGGGGCGACTTACCAAAGAATGATGGACAGGGTCTTCAGGGAGCAAAGGGGGAGAAACCTAGAGGTTTATGTAGATGACCTCATGGTCAAGAGTAAGAGCGTGAGCTCTCACCTCAACGACCTCGAGGAGACCTTTGCCACTCTGCGCAAGTATAAAATGCGGATAAACCCCCTGAAGTGCGTATTCGGAGCCAGCAAGGGGAAGTTTCTAGGACATCTCCTTACCCAGGCGGGGGTAGAGCCGAATCCGGACAAGGTCAAACCTATAATGGAGTTGAAATCGCGGCGAAATGGTAAGGAAGTACAACGTCTGACTGGGAAGCTAGCAGGGTTGAGTAGGTTTCTCCCCCGGGCTGGAGAGAAATGCTCCCCCTTCTTCAAGGTGTTGAGAGGTAACCAGAAGTTCGAATGGACGGGGGAATGTGAGGAGGCCTTACAGGCCCTGAAGAGACAGCTCACCAAAGCTCCACTACACCAAGGTCCTAAGGAGGGAGAAAGACTATCCTTGTATCTAGGGGTCAGGGCTGAAGCCATAATCTCCGTCTTGGTCCGGGAAGAGGGCAAGAAGTAGCTGCACGTTTACTATGTAAGCAGGGTCTTGAAGAAGGCAGAGCTCCGATACCCTATTTTAGAGAAACTGGCTTTCGCTTTGGTCATCTCGGCCAGGAAGCTCAGGTCATACTTCCAGGCTCATTCAATCCAGGTGGTGACTGACCACCCCCTTTGCAAAATCTTCGAGGGGGTGGAACACTCGGGAAGGCTCGCAAAGTGGTCGGTGGAGTTGAGCGAGTTCGACATCTCCTTTGTTCCCCGATTGTCGATGAAGGCTCAAGCGGTCGCAGATTTCATGGCAGACTACGTAATCAAAATGGAGGAAGGTCAAGCTCTTCATCACATCCCATGGAAGTTGTTGGTCGACGGGGCGTCAGGCAGGAATTCCACAGGAGGAGGGTGGTGTTGGAGAGCCCTCAGGGGATGAAAATCGAGCAAACACTAGTAATGCACTTTCCCATCACCAACAACCAGGCAGAGTATGAGGCAGTAATCGCCGGCCTACGTCTTGCTCAGGAGTTGGGGGTTCACGACGTGGAAGTTCTCACAAACTCGATGGTGATAGCCTCGCAAATCAAGGGTGAGTTTGAAGCAAGGGAGCCCACACTCATGAGATATTTGGCCAAAGTAAGGGGTCTCATCAGAACATTCAAGACCTTCTCCATTAGGCACATACCAAGGGAAGAAAGTGTCCAGGAAGATCGGCTGGCCAAGTCCGGCCCTCGGGCCGGAGGAACCTTGACAGATCTATTTCGCCCTTCAATTGAGGAAGGGGAGCTCATGGACATAGAGCAGCGCCGCTCGTGGAAGGACCCTTTCATGACCTTTCTGGCAATGGGAAAGTTTCCAGAAGAGGTCCCAGATCAAAGGCGCTTCCGATATAAGTCCGCCTACTACGTGCTTCATGAAGGGGACTTGTATCGGAAGACCCTCTCCGGACTCTTGGCACGATGCGTTTCGGAGGAAGAAGCCCCGAGGGTCCTGGAGGAGGTTCATTCTGGCGAATGTGGCAGTCACTCGGGGAGCAGGACGTTGGAAGCAAGGACAATGAGGCAAGGATACTTCTGGCCGACCCTGAGCAGGGATGCGGCGGCGTTCGCCAAACAATGTCGAAAGTGCCAGTTGTTCGCCCCACTTCAACTTTTGCCAGCTCAGAGGCTAAGGAGCATCACTGCGCCCTGGCCCTTCGCCATATGGGGGATGGATCTGGTAGGACCTTTTCCTCAGGCCAGCGGGCAAAGATGATTCATCTTGGTAATGATCGACTACTTTTCGAAGTGGTTGGAGGTCAAGGCCCTAGCAAAGGTCACCTCCCAGGTGGTCTGCAACTTCGTAGGGGGGAGATTATATGTCGGCATGGGCACCCTCAAGCCATCGTCACAGATAACGGTCCGCAGTTCGCCAGCGAGGAATTCATCAGCTTCTGCAGCCAGCTGGGGATAGACCTCAGGTTCGCATCCGTCCATCACCCCAGGAGCAACTGGCAGGTGGAGGCGGCAAACAAGGTCATAGTGAACCTGCTTAAGAAAAAGATAGAAAACTTGAAGGGGAACTGGGTGGAGCAACTCCCCTCGGTCCTATGGGCTCTAAGAACTACCCCCAACACCACCACTGGCGAGACCCCTTCAAACTCTCTCATGGTTGCGAGGTCGTCATTCCCGTGGAATTTGAAGTAAAGACGCCGCGGGTAAGGGTCGTCTCAGATGGTGATGAAGAATGGAGAATAGGAAACTAGGAGGAGCTGCGGCTCTCCTTGGACCTGATCGAGGAAGTCCGGTATATCGCCGCCATTCGTCAAGAAGAAGTCAAGCGGCGGATGGCCAAATACTTCGAAAAGCATGTCAGGGTCAAGCAATTCGAGAAGGGAGATATTGTGTTAAAAAAGGTCGACGCGGCCGGATGGTCTGCCGCGGTAGGTAAGCTCAATCCCAATTGGGAGGTGCCCTACGTAGTGGAAGAAGCATTGAGATCAGGAGGGTATCGCCTCCAAAATTTGGAGGGCGAATCTCTCAGTCACACATGGAGTGGTGACGACGTAAAGCATTTTTATCCTTAAAACCATGTAATAAGATTACTTGTGCTTTGCAATTCCATTTTTCATATATATATATGGGCATAGTGCCATGGTTTCCAGGAGAATTGTGAAAAAGTTTCAAAGGTTAGGCCCCGAGCAGACCCGCTGTCCAGGCTCTCACCTAGCTGGCAGGGCCAAAGGCTCACTCGGTGGCAGGTTCTAAAGTTTCAAAGGTTGGCCCCGAGCAGACCCGTTGTCCAGGCTCTCACCTAGCTGGCAGGGTCGAAGGCTCACTCGGTGGCAGATTCCTAAAGTTCCAGAGGTTGGCCCCGAGTAGACCCGTTGTCCAAGCTCTCACCTAGCTGATAGGGCTGAAGGCTCACTCGGTGGCAGGTTCTGAAAGTTCCAGAGGTTGGCCCCGAGCAGACCCGTTGTCCAGGCTCTCACCTAGCTGGCAGGGCCGAAGGCTCACTCGGTGGCAGGTTCTAAAGTTTCAAATGTTGGCCCCGAGCATACCCACTGTCCAGCATCTCACCTAGCTGGCAGGGTCGAAGGCTCACTCGGTGGCAGGTTCCAAAAGTTCCAGAGGTTGGCCCCAAGCAGACCCGTTGTCTAGGCTCTCACCTAGCTGACATGGCTGAAGGCTCATTCGGTGGCAGGTTCTAAAGTTTCAAAGGTTGTCCCCGAGCAGACCCGCTGTCCAGGCTCTCACCTAGCTGGCAGGGCCGAAGGCTCACTCGATGGCAGGTTCCGAAAGTTCCAGAGGTTGGCCCGAGCAGACCCACTGTCCAGGCTCTCACCTAGCTGGCAGGGTCGAAGGCTCACTCGGTGGTAGGTTCCGAAAGTTCCAGAGGTTGTCCCTGAGCAGACCCGCTGTCCAGGCTCTCACCTAGATGGCAGGGCCGAAGGCTCACTCGGTGGTAGGTTCTGAAAGTTCCATAGGTTGGCCCCGAGCAGACCCTCTGTCCAGGATCTCACCTAGCTGGCAGGTCTGAAGGCTCACTCAGTGGCATGTTCTAAATGTTGGATCATGTGACGCCCTTAGAGGGGGGGTGAATAAGGGTGTGTTTAAAAATATAATTTTTACTTAATAATTTTTAGACAAATTTTACTTTACTAAAAAGTTACTTATAAAATTTTTTAAACCAATACAATTTTTGTATTAAACCAAACACAAATTTCTAAGATAAATATTTAAGCAAACAAATTTACAATTAGTGAAAAGAGCATAATTATATTTATCATGAAATTTGTGTACAATAAAAAAATGATCTTAACAATGCTTAAGATCAAGGCACAATTATGATAATAAAAAATGCAATAATTTTTGGTTTACCAATCCTTCTCCCAAGGATCGGAAGGCTATCACTTGTCTCTCCCAAGACCAAACCCAAGCCTCTCCTCTAGATCTTCCCAAGATCTAGACGTAGCACACAAGGCCACGATTTCCCACCAAGCCACGCAAGGACTTGGACGCTCCACACAAGGAAGCGATTTTCCCCTAAGCCGCGCAAGGACTTAGACGCCGCACTCAAGACGACGATTTCTCTACCAATACAAAATGAAATGTGTGTAAATGAAAATACAATATGAAAAGGACAACTCCCTAGAATTTCAGATCTCTGAAAGGATGGTTGAAGCCTTGAGATGATCATTGATGAAGAAGCGCGCCCGATCTCGTCTTCAATCTTCAATCCTTCTTTGCACAAATGGGAGTTGAAGAGATTCTGGAGCTCTCTGGTTCGTATGCACTCAGGAAGGGACTTGGAATTCTCAAAGCTTGGAATGCACGAACACAAGGAGTCAATTTATAGAAAATCGCTGTCGCCTGGGCGACATCCACTGTCGGAATTTTCCGACAGCGCTAAACTGCCGCTGGAGTGCCGTCGTGCGGGCAGTTGCTGTAACCGCCGAGCTGTCGCCTGGGCGACATCGATGTCGGATTTCCGACAGCGCAAAACTGCCGATCGTGGGTGGTGTCGTGGGCAGTTGTTGTAACCTCCAAGTTGTCGCCTGGGCGACATCGCTGTCGGAATTCCGACAGCTCAAAACTGCCTTTCGTCGTGCTGCCGTGGTGGGAAGTAGTTGTAACTTCTCTGCTGTCGCCTGGGCGACAGCGGCTGTCGGAATTTTCCGACAGTGAAATTTCCCATATTCAGATTTAGCTCCAGCAGAAATGTGAACATCTCATACCTGTTACCTGCACACCATAAAGAAAAATAGAATCAAATACAAACGGGACTTTGTTATTATCAAACCGGAGGAGTGCGAAATGCATGCTCCAACAATCTCCCCCTTTTGATAATGACAAATCCGTATAAAAAGAAATCATGTCTATTTAGATTGTTGATTTTAACATTTGGTGTGTGCACAAAAATAACATGATATATTTCTCTTAAAATAAATAATCTCCCTTTATATGAAAGCTCCCCCTAAATGAATGCTCCCCCTAAATATATGATGTATTGTGTAGGTGGAATATTTAGGTGTAATAGATTTGTTATTTTTCTTTTTATACTTTTAATTCTCCCCCTTTTGGTATTAGCAAAAGTTAATATTAGATAAAAGAGTAGTTCTTAAGGGAAAGGATATAGGATATAGAAATGAAGAGTAAGCGGAAGCACTTTGTTGGAAATGATTGAAGTCCACGAAATAATAGGAATATGCCATAGTATGAATAAACTCATGAAGTGACGGTAAAGCCATATGAAGTAATGAAAGAAAATAACTTAAACATGAGTAAGGTCATTTGAAAGTATCATAGAAAGACACAATAGTGTATAGAATTATGGAATATTTTCGGTCCAATTCTCATGAGATTAATGTTTATATAACATAATGATGTGTACATGTGATACTTTGATCAAACATATGAAGTTATTTAATTTACATGATCATTGAAATGTAGAACATAATATAAGCATATAAAGTTAACTTTGACTTTGAAGATATAGCACAAGATGAAGAGAAAACCATTTTTCTTTTGCACAAGACACTTTACAATTCTTTCCAAGGTGCTTAACCTCACAATGCTCATTAAGACTTATCAGGAGGGTAAGTAGTGCTTGGTGGAGTATCCTTGTCTTTATTTTAAATTTTTTGATCACAGATGTTGTGATATCTTAATTTTGAGATATTGATTTTTTTTTTTGTAATTGACCAAGGATCTCCGAATTCACTTGAATCGCAAAAGATGGTGTATATTTTGTTGTGGTAACAAATCAAGGTTGAAAGTTGTATTTATGAAGTGCTATTTTATTATGTTAAAGCAAATGTGATCCATGTATATATTAAATAAAAAGACATACGTATTGATCAAAAGAAGTGAACGTGATAGTTCATTATGATAGATAAGCAATTTCTCATACATAGAGGCATGCGAAAACAATTACCAATGGTCTAAACAACTAAGTAGGAGTGTCAATACAATGATAGCTTGGAAATGAAATCATATAATCGTGTAAGAGTCATTTTTTTTTAAAATAAAAAGCACATGGTTTGTCATCAAGTCATGAGGTGAAGCAGTAATAATGACATATAACTATTGTAAAGCATCAAAGGGACCAAAAATTGAAGATTTATTAAATTGGGAGCTGTCGGAAATTTCCGACAGTCACTGTCGCCTAGGCGACAGCCAAAAATATAAATAGGGCTTTAGACCGAGTCAAACCCTATTGTGCTTCATTTTTCTGGACTGTAGAGCGAGAGAAGGCTGTCGGAGGTCGGCGACAACTCTAGATCTAAGGTATGGATTTTTTATTTTTATGTTTTTGACTCTAAATTTTTTGGGATTTGTGATTTTGAAAGTAGAGAAGAAGGAAAATGTAGTTTTCATTTTGATTTTTGATGAATGGTGGAGGTTTTTGAAGTTTTTTGTTTGAAAAGTGTAGATCTAGTTTAAAGCAAGTGGATCTTGTTGGATCTTTGTTAAAAATTTTTGATTTTGTGGTTCTTGTGGTTGAAGGTTTGCTTTTGTTCATAGTCTAATTTCAAAAATGGAAGATTTTCCTTTTGAAAGAAGGTTGAAGATGATGAATAGTAAAGGATATGGAGAAGATGTAGATTTAAAAAAAAAATTGTAAACTTGATGTTGAAATAAACTTGATTTTGAGTAGATCTGGAAGTGTATGTACAAAATTTCAAGAGAAGTTTACTGAAGTACTGTCGGAAATTTCCGACAGTCACTGTCGCCTGGGCGACAGTGTTCCAGTGCACAACACATTTTTAATTCATGTTTTTTATATGTTTTTTTTTGCAGAATGGCTTTCAGTTCTAAAGCGCGAAGAAGTACTTCTGAAGATGCGCATAGTTCGTATCAAGTGTATCCTGGGGTTGAGAAAGCCATAGTAGGAGTAGCAAAATATGTGGAATTTGATTCGCTGAAGCACGATCATATCTATGATCGGCTTGCGAATGCAGGTATACTCTCAATAATCACCCCAGATTCGTTCTCTTCCTTTTTGATTCGAGAGTTCTATAATCATTTGGAAGATCCAAATTATACTGAGTTGGATGGAGGAGTAAGATCAAGAGTCCAGGGTCAACATGTGGAAATAACACATGTTGATCTAAGAGAGGAATTCGGACTAGTGATGAGTGAAAATATGCCGGATATAGTGGAGAGTTATAGAAAAGATAGGGATTGGACCCTTGTAAACATGAGTTTACATGGGAATCAAAAGAAGACTCTAACCACTGAAGTTACGTCACTCACTCCGGATGCTTTCTTAGTTCAAGATATTTTAAGGAATTTAGTCATGTTGAAGAGTGGAGATACAAGAAGTATTACGGCTCAGTTGACCCTCATTACTTACTACATTATGGAGGATGAGCTTTTTGATGTGGCGGATTTTATACTCTCCCAGATTCGGTATGCGTTTAGATTAAAGCATCCAAAATGGGTGAAGGTTCATACGCTACCAATGGGGGCGATAATTCAGCGTATATTATATAAGAAGTACGGATGGATAGCGCAAGGTTCTTATTTGGATGATTGTTATCCGGAGATATATTATACGGGTTCGATGAAAGTGAAGAAGACGTAGAAAAAGGCCCATCCGGGAATTGAGATTCGAGAGCCTCCAATGCCTAGGGCAGGATCACTACAAGAGTCCATTGATGATTTACGTGATTCACTAGAGGATCACAAGAAGGAAGTGAAGAAGGACCGTAGTCGAATGCAGAAGTTTATGAAGTTTCTCGTCAAAGGTCTGAAGTTAAAGCCAACTCCGAAGGAAGAGGCCGAATGGCAAGTTCCGGACGAAGAACCGCCACGCCAATCGGTGAGGCGGACTCGCCGTGGTAAAGCCGTGAGACGAGGACCTCCAGAAGACTGTCCAGGGAGCAGCGGGGCTGGTTTTGAAGATTCTGAGTAGTTTCATCAGGCTGCTGCTGCTGGTTGATGTCGGAAATTTCCGACATCCACTGTCGCCTGGGCGACAGTGAACTTCTTCAGATTTCTATTTCTGTTTAATGAACTTGATCCTTATGTTGTTTTCTACTGTTTTTAGAACAATATTGATGTAATATTAATGATGTTTGAATTTTTTGTTAAGTCTTTTGAAATTCTATGGTTTGATTTTAAAATTTAGGTTTTTTTTTAATTGTTTAGGTTTTGTGATAATTAATTTTTAATTTTATAGGCTTTAAATAGTGATATATTCATTGTGAAATGTCTAGAATTCCCAATTCTAGCCTAAGCATAGAAAAACGGGAATCCAGTAACGGCTTAGTGAATATATCCGCTAGTTGATTTTCCGTGCCTATAAAGTTGATTTTTATATTACCCTTCTTAATATGATCCCTTATAAAATGATGTCGGACATCTATATGCTTAGATCTAGAATGTAATACGGGATTGTTAGTTAAGTCTATAGCACTTTTATTGTCACACATTAATTCTACACTACTTTATTGCATGCCAAAATCTTCTAACGTTTGTGACATCCAAAGAGCTTGGGCACAACAACTACCTAGTGCAATATATTCGGCCTCGGTAGTAGAGAGGGCAACAGAATTCTGTTTCCTACTCGACCATGAAATAAGTGAAGGGCCGATAAAGTGACAAGTGTCACTAGTGCTTTTCCTATCTAAAGAACATCCCGCATAATCAGAATCCGAAAAACCATGCAAAATAAAGGAATCATTATGAGGATACCATAAACCTAATTTTGATGTTCCTATGAGATATCTAAAAATACGTTTCACCGCTTTTAAAAGTGACTCTTTAGCATTAGCTTGAAATCTAGCACATAAACAAACGGCAAACATAATATCAGGTCTAGATGCGGTTAAATACAATAAAGATCCTATCATACTTCTATAAAGGGTTTTTTCAGTTGAAACACCACTTTCATCTTTTTCTAATTTTAGTGAAGTACTCATAGGAGTGTTTGCATGCTTAAGATTTTCAAATCCAAATCTTTTTAACATATCATGAATATATTTGGTTTGACATATAAAAATTCCATCATGTTTTTGTGTAATTAGAAAACCTAAAAAATATGAAAGTTCTCCAACCATACTCATTTCAAATTCATTTTTCATAATTTGAACTACTTCATTGCACAACTCTTCATTAGTGGCTCCAAAAATAATATCATCAACATAAATTTGTAAAATAACTAAATCATGATCAATTTGCTTAATGAAGAGTGTAGAATCAGCACTTCCTATTTTATAATCGTGCTTTAACAAATATTGAGTTAATCGATCATACCAAGCACGAGGCGCTTGTTTTAATCCATAAAGTGCTTTATCTAATTTATAAACATAATTTGGATATTTCTCATTTATAAAGCCAGGGGGTTGTTCTACATAAACCTCTTCTTTTATATACCCGTTTAAAAATGCGGTTTTGACATCCATTTGATATAATTTAAATCCTTTAGAACAAGCAAATGCAAGAAATATCCTAACCACTTCTAATCTTGCTACGGGTGCAAAAGTTTCATCAAAATCTACCCCTTCAATTTGTGCATAACCTTTTGCAACTAATCTGGCTTTATTTCTAACAATTCTAGATTCATTATCCATTTTATTTTTAAAAATCCACTTAACACCAACTACAGGACGATTTTTGGGTCGTTCTACAAGATTCCAAACCTTATTACATTCAAATTGATTAAGTTCTTCATTCATAGCTAAAAACCAAAATTCATCATTTAAAGCGGTGGAAACATTTTCTGGTTCTATTTCAGAAACAAAACAAAGGTTTGAAAATAAAACACGTAGCGATGAACGAGTACTAACCCCTTTTTGCGGATCTCCAATGATAGGCTCCTTTGGATGATCCTTTGAGAATCTCAATTCACTTGGAGGCACATTGATGAGTCCTGATCATATACACTTTTATGGACTCATCTGGGCCGTTTAGTTAGTCATTTCACTGCACTTTAGCCCTGTTTTAGTTCATATTTGTTAATCCATGCTAGGTGCACCTTTTGGCCCATTTTGGTGTGATTTCATGTTTATTTTCATTAGTGGTTTTCATGCACTGTTAGGCGCCACTTTTAGTGGCTGGATTTGTGGTTGTACGCTAGAACAGGAGTCGTGCAGGTGTTTCCGGTGCAATTCTGCACAGGAACACTGCGCACGATCACTGGTTCTATTGCGCACGACCACTGGTCGTGCGCCACTGATCGTGTGCACTTAACGCCTTTTTCACGAGTTCTGTTTGGTGCAGTGCGCACGACCACCAATGCCAGTGCGCACGACCACCGGTCGTGCGCCACTGCTCGTGCGCATTGACCATTAAATTTCTGAGTTCTATTTCATCTATTGCGCACGACCACTGACGCTAGTGCGCACGACCACCGGTCGTGCGCCACTGGTCGTGCGAACATTTTATTTTATAATTTCTGTCTTTGCAGGTTCCGTCCAGGCAGAGCGCACGATCACAGGATTCTAGTGCGCACGACCACTGGTCGTGCGCCACTGATCGTGCGCACTGTTTAATTCCAGCGCCTATAAAATCCGCTGCTCGCGATTTAGGTCGGATCGATCGCTTCTAGCCGCCGTTTTCCGCCCGGTTCCGCCCAGTTTCGCCCCTCCACCGTCGCCCACCATCTAGAGGTGCTCCGGGCTTGCTCTTCACGCCTATCTTGAGCCGGAGTTTCCTCTCGGCCTCCTCCTTCATCCAAGAGCTCCAAAGGAAGACCTAGCCGCTATCTCCATCGAGCAAGAGGAAGTTGGCAACCTCCACCGGATCGTGACACGAAGAAGACGGGTCCATTGGAGAGTCGTGACAGCTCTCTCTACCCCGGACGTAGTTGTGGACCGAGCTTGGACGCGGATTGACAACCCGGCGATTCCAACCGTGAATCTTCAACGAGCCTTCGGATTCGGTCGATTTCTTGCCTTGTTCTCCTTTTATTGATGTATTTGCAACTAGATCTAACATTATGATGAAGTGTATTTTGATTAAACAGCATTTTTACTTGATTATGTCTATGTGATTGAGTATTTTTGTTTATATTATTGAGGTGCGCCTTGTGGTGTGGATTGTTGGTTGTCCGGTGCCGCACTAGCAATTGCTAGTGGCGTGCTTGTCGAAGAGGTGCTTGCGACCCTCATTCCGTTAGCCTACTCGTCCATCCGCCTACCGAAACGTGGCATCGTGGCCCGTATTCCATCCCGCCTAACGAAGCAGCGCGCTCAAGGCCTGCATTGTTCGATCCGTTTGTCTACTCGTCCATCCGCCCTTACGAAGCAGCGCGCTCAAGGCCTGCCTAGTCTCCATCCCGCCAAGCGAAGCATTGCATAGCGGCATTGCATAGGAGTAGATATAGTATTTTCTCTTTATTTTTCACAAACCAAATCCCTTTCGTCCGCACTCCACCTATCGCTGGACTTCAATCTCAAGTCCTACCTCGAACGTTAACTCCACCTTACTGTGTTCCTTGAGAGATTCGATACTCGGGGATTACTCCTCGTTTTATATTACTTGAACGATCGGTACACTGCCGTTTCGTGTCGCAGTCGAGCTACCGCCTATAGCGGTGTGTAAGATTCGCGCCATCAAGTTTTTGGCGCCGTTGCCGGGGAACACAGTCGTGTGAGTTTTCTGGAGAGGGAGAACCTGAGAGAAAAGCCCTTCCATTTGTAAATTGCATTTTCTGTTATTTTATTTCTGTTCTTTTTATTCCATTTTCTTGTTTTATAGTAGGTTGCTTTAGTAAATTTTTGTTAGGTGTAGTATTTCGCACAATAGTGTTTGTCTTTTTGAATCGTTTTATCTTCACACTATGTGGGCACATCTAAATTTCCGTTGCCGTTGGTGTGGAGCTACTTCCCACTCTAGTGTTGAATGCCCTACGGAGAATAGTAGGCATAATTCCTCTCGCCCAGCATATAGAGCATCGACTCCGTCTGATACTCCATATGGTGCGCGTAAGTCTTATGGCTACTCTGCTGAGCCATTACCGTCATACTTCTTTTCGGCTCCAGCCCCCGCTGTGCCAAAGAAGCCTGCTAGGCAGTGCCAGTTTTGTCGGGGCACAGATCATGCCCTGAAGGATTGTGTTGCTTATCTTCGCCAATTGGATGAGGATGACGAGCCGGATATTCGGATCGTCCCAACTCCTAGCTCTGGCGGCACACCTTCAACATCCGGCTATGTGTCTTTGTCACCTTCACATTTTGAAGGGTATGGCATGGATACGGTCACCGGATGTGCGGCTGATCTATGCACCGACATTGCTGAGCCAATTCTCCATGTGCCTCCACCACCTCTAGTGGATTCGATTCTTTGTGAGGAATCGGTGCTCGACTTTCATCCGAGCACTACTCCTCCCCCTGTTGTGCATACTACACTCGTCTCTGACGACATTGTTGATGATGTGTCGCAGGAGGAGGCGGTTGATCTGAGTGTTGTGCCTACTCCTATGGAGGAGGACAACCTTCTAGGTGAAGAGGAGTTTTCCTCAACACCGGTGGAGGAAGTCCAAATCTTGGGCAGGGCCACCGTCGATCCCGCCGAATCTTGTAGCATTGATAACAATGCAAACATTATTTTACTTCCCCAACCTAATGGGAGTGAGACCGGGACCACTCCCCCGATTTTTGATTATTTATGTTCTTCATCTTGTTTATTTCTCGATCCCCCCTCTTCACCCGAGCCTGTGCAGGTTGAATCTTCACAGGTACTTCAGGAGGACTTGGAGCTTTTTGCTCAAGTCAATGATGAGAGTATCCTCTCATGTGAGGAGGTTTATTCCCCCTCCGTTGAGGAAGCTCCACTCATTGCCTTTTCCTCCTGCTGCCCCCCTGTTGACGATACCTTGCTAGGCAAGGAGGTGTTTTGTGAGATGAGTGAGGACCAGGCCTCCTCCTCTTCTTACTTTCTTTTCCCTCTACCTGTGTCAAGCAGGTATTATCTATATTTAGGTAGAGGGGTGACTGCTCTGTCTCCGTATCGGTACCCGCTACCGATGCGCATATTAGAACAGTTACCTGTGCACTTTTCTTTTCATAGGCCTATAAGCTAGAACTGTACAAAATCTGAATAAGTCGTGCTGGGATGACAATAACCCCAGTAGTTATCTTACTTTTCATGCATTTTATTTTAATGCACCCTGTTTAGTTAGCTATAGTTTATTGTAGTTTATCTTTTTCTGTTTCTTTTGTTTTTGCGGAGCTGATCCCTGCAGGTATCTTTTCTGGATGGCGGATGCTGCAGCTTAGTCTGGGTTTAAACGCCAATCTTCTGGTATGCTCACTTGCTGAGCATTGGGTACTCTCTTCCCCTAGCCCTATGCTGATTTTCATGTCATATGATTTGTGGATTGTTTAGTTTAAGTCTGGGGGAGAGTAGTTTTGTTTACCCGCTCACGTGCACTATTGCACTGCATACTAGAAGATTTCATTTTAAAATATTTTATTTATTTTCATTGCACACCACATCACCCACTTGAGCGCGTACTCATCTGTTTGCCTGCTCTGTTGTGAATTTAATTCTTCTGCTTATTTGGGAAAGTCTAGGTGATGGCTTAGGATTATGTAGCAAAGTAAAATGTTGACTCTAGCAGTGCTCCTAGTCGAGTGCTAGGTTGCATAGAAATTTGTGTAGATTAGATTTCTCTTTATACTTATGGTTTTATATTTTTTTTCTATTCGTGTAAATGTTGTTTACTCTACTCAAATGGTGAATCTGGTGTGAATCAAACGGTAGCATAGGGATGTGTGTAAACGATCGCTAGATTCGTATTGCTTGAGTCGGGAGAAAGGAGAATCTTTCTCGGTGGCTAGAACTTGCCCCAAGCGATTCTTGAAGCATGGGTATACGGTTAGTCAATTGTGTGAATGTGATATAGGCCATCATTTTGGCCCGGTTGAGCCTTTGTGCCTATCCCTACCGCTATATCCTCGCTAGCCCAGTTGTGCCTACCCGTTCTTTGATTCAGCCCCACTTTTATTTCACCAAAGCCCAAAAGCCAATCCTAGTCGCACACCCAAAATTTGAGCTTTAGCTGTTTATTATTTTCATGAGTTGGGTTGTTGATGTGGTAATATGTTTGTGAAGATGTGGATGTGTCCTTTTGTTTATTTGCTGAAAATGATAAGAAAAAAAAAATGAATGAGAAAAAGAAAAGAAGTTAAAAAGAAAGGAAAGAGAAGGAGAGTTTAATTGAAAATCTTTATGTAAAGAATTATATTTGGGAGTAGGCGGTGCACGCACCCATGCTGTTAAGTCCAAGTCTGGGGGTGTGATGTACCCGCGAGTTTGTGTGGTGAGCGAGAATAATTTCTGCATTTGCTCATTTGGGTTTAGTATTTGAACCATCGTCTTTATCATTGTATACCTCACCTAAACCCAAGCCCCATTTAAAACCTAAAGTCCTATTGATTCACGCATTTGAGTCAAACCAGTGCCGTGGAGAGAATGTGACCGGGCAAGCCTATGGTCACCGACACTGATGGATTTCAGTGGAGTTTTTCCCGCATCCCGATCTTGGGCAATGCTCGTCTCAGCGTTTAGCTTACTTTCTCCGTATGCATGACCGAACGATTCACCGCTGTTCACCATTTTGAGTAGTTGTAATATGCTTTTACTCTTTTAGAAATATATAAACTGTTTATATAATCAGAAATCTTCTCTACTATTCTTCTTATGCACGTGAGCATGCGACTTCGCATGGTACTCTGTATTGTAGTTTTAAGCCATCTACTGTTCTTTCCTAGTTCGCTTAGAATTTGTTTGCTCGGGACGCGCAAACAGTTAAGTCTGGGGGTGTGATGAGTCCTGATCATATACACTTTTATGGACTCATCTGGGCCGTTTAGTTAGTCATTTCACTGCACTTTAGCCCTGTTTTAGTTCATATTTGTTAATCCATGCTAGGTGCACCTTTTGGCCCATTTTGGTGTGATTTCATGTTTATTTTCATTAGTGGTTTTCATGCACTGTTAGGCGCCACTTTTAGTGGCTGGATTTGTGGTTGTACGCTAGAACAGGAGTCGTGCAGGTGTTTCCGGTGCAATTCTGCACAGGAACACTGCGCACGATCACTGGTTCTATTGCGCACGACCACTGGTCGTGCGCCACTGATCGTGTGCACTTAACGCCTTTTTCACGAGTTCTGTTTGGTGCAGTGCGCACGACCACCAATGCCAGTGCGCACGACCACCGGTCGTGCGCCACTGCTCGTGCGCATTGACCATTAAATTTCTGAGTTCTATTTCATCTATTGCGCACGACCACTGACGCTAGTGCGCACGACCACCGGTCGTGCGCCACTGGTCGTGCGAACATTTTATTTTATAATTTCTGTCTTTGCAGGTTCCGTCCAGGCAGAGCGCACGATCACAGGATTCTAGTGCGCACGACCACTGGTCGTGCGCCACTGATCGTGCGCACTGTTTAATTCCAGCGCCTATAAAATCCGCTGCTCGCGATTTAGGTCGGATCGATCGCTTCCAGCCGCCGTTTTCCGCCCGGTTCCGCCCAGTTTCGCCCCTCCACCGTCGCCCACCATCTAGAGGTGCTCCGGGCTTGCTCTTCACGCCTATCTTGAGCCGGAGTTTCCTCTCGGCCTCCTCCTTCATCCAAGAGCTCCAAAGGAAGACCTAGCCGCTATCTCCATCGAGCAAGAGGAAGTTGGCAACCTCCACCGGATCGTGACACGAAGAAGACGGGTCCATTGGAGAGTCGTGACAGCTCTCTCTACCCCGGACGTAGTTGTGGACCGAGCTTGGACGCGGATTGACAACCCGGCGATTCCAACCGTGAATCTTCAACGAGCCTTCGGATTCGGTCGATTTCTTGCCTTGTTCTCCTTTTATTGATGTATTTGCAACTAGATCTAACATTATGATGAAGTGTATTTTGATTAAACAGCATTTTTACTTGATTATGTCTATGTGATTGAGTATTTTTGTTTATATTATTGAGGTGCGCCTTGTGGTGTGGATTGTTGGTTGTCCGGTGCCGCACTAGCAATTGCTAGTGGCGTGCTTGTCGAAGAGGTGCTTGCGACCCTCATTCCGTTAGCCTACTCGTCCATCCGCCTACCGAAACGTGGCATCGTGGCCCGTATTCCATCCCGCCTAACGAAGCAGCGCGCTCAAGGCCTGCATTGTTCGATCCGTTTGTCTACTCGTCCATCCGCCCTTACGAAGCAGCGCGCTCAAGGCCTGCCTAGTCTCCATCCCGCCAAGCGAAGCATTGCATAGCGGCATTGCATAGGAGTAGATATAGTATTTTCTCTTTATTTTTCACAAACCAAATCCCTTTCGTCCGCACTCCACCTATCGCTGGACTTCAATCTCAAGTCCTACCTCGAACGTTAACTCCACCTTACTGTGTTCCTTGAGAGATTCGATACTCGGGGATTACTCCTCGTTTTATATTACTTGAACGATCGGTACACTGCCGTTTCGTGTCGCAGTCGAGCTACCGCCTATAGCGGTGTGTAAGATTCGCGCCATCACACATATCCTTCTCTTTCTTCTTCTTCTCTATCTTCTTCTCCTCTTTCTCCTTCTCTTTCTTCTTCTTTTTCTTCTTCATTTTCTCCAAGTTCTTCATCATCATTCTCCACCATGGGAAGGAGTTCATCTTCTTTTCCTGTAATTTTCTTTTCTACACATGAAGCAAACTCATCAAACTTAACATGAATAGATTCTTCAACTATTTTTGTTCTTTTATTAAAAAATTCTATAAGCTTTACTAGTTGAAGAATAGCCAATAAAAATACCTTCATCACATTTTTCATCAAATTTTCCTAAGGAATCTTTAGAATTTAAAATAAAACATTTACAACCAAAAACTTTGAAATAAGAAACATTTGGTTGTTTATTAAAAATTAATTCATAAGGAGTTAATTTTAAAATAGGGCGAAGCATTACTCTATTAATTACATAACATGCCGTGCTAACTGCTTCAGCCCAAAAAGATTTTGGTAATTTGAATTCAGATAACATTGTACGGGCTAACTCTTGAAGAGTTCTATTTTTCCTCTCCACTACACCATTTTGTTGTGGTGTACGTGGAGCGGAAAATTCATGTTTAATTCCAAACTCCGTACAAAAAGAAATAAACTTTTCATTTTCAAATTCTCCTCCATGATCCGATCGTATGCGTTTAATTTTTAACTCAAATTCATTTTGAATACGCAAACATAATTTTGAAAATTCTGAAAATGCATCGGATTTGGAGGTTAGAAATAAAGTCCAACAAAAACGAGAATAATCATCAATCAATACAAATGTGTATTTTCTACCTCCTAAGCTAGAAATTCCAATTTGCCCAAATAAATCCATATGTATTAATTGAAGTGGCCTAGTGGTAGAAATAATGTTTTTACTTTTGAAAGATGATTTTGAAAATTTTCCTTTTTGGCAAGGCACACATAGTGAAGAAGATAAATTTCCATTTAACAAAGGTAAACCTTTAATTAATTTATCTTTTGAAAGTTTTGTAATTAACTTGGCACTAGTATGTCCAAGTCGCCTATGCCATAAATCTAATTCATCATTTTTTGATAACAGACATTTCAAAGTAGAATTTGAAAAATCTAGAAATTTAATCATATATACATTATGACATCTAGGTGCGGTAAAAACAATTTCATTTGTTTTGTAATTAATAATTTTGCACAAATTTGTAGAAGATTCAAATAAAACATTTAAACCCTTATCACATAATTGACTAATAGAAATCAAATTATGCTTTAATCCTTCTACAAATAAAACATTTGAAATTGAAAAATTTTCGTTACCCGCAACTCCGATGCCGATGATTTTTCCTTTTCCATTGTCTCCGAATGTCACAACTCCTCTTTTCTTCATCTCCAGGCTAAGGAACTTCTCTTTATTGCCCATCATGTGCTTTGAACAACCCGAGTCCAAGTACCACACGTCTTCTTTGTCCTTAGCCTGCCAACACACCTAGAAAGAAGAGGTGAGTAAAGATCTGGTTACCCAAGTGGTTCCACCCATAGTATAGGTAGAAGCCTTAGGCACCCAGATTTGTTTAATTTTACTTTTTCCTTCCTTCAGCAAGAGTCCGTAGTGTGGACAAATCTATTGCATTTGGCACATGTAATGTATTTAGAGGAGTATAACTTTTCTGGACTTTTATTGGATGAGGATGCAGTATTTAGCAATTCATTAATTTTAGAATTTTTAAAAGTGAATTTTCTGGACTTTTCACTGTCGCCGGCGACAGTGGTTGTCGCCAGGCGACAGCTTCCAGATGTGTATCCGAGCCCAAACCTTCCAGATCCATGGCGTTGGTATCCTCAGATCATATCCAGTGATCTTCGGCCCATTCCAAATTTTTTCATGGCTAGTGTTAAGTCATGAATCTGGTGTCTCATTTTTGTATTCTCGGATACAAGATTTACGCATCTCCGTTCAAAAGATTTCTTTCCCTCATGGACTATGGAAATTGAAGATTTCAGATCTCTCTCTAAAATCTCATTCTTTTTAGTAAGAACTTTATTATAGAATGAGATTTGGAAAGAGATTCTTCAAGTTCTTTAATTCTTCCCAAAGAGTGATCACACTCTTGGCAAGAAATATCTCTTTTTCCAATAGTCTTAATTTCATTTAACAATTTTTTGTTTTCTTTAAGTAAAATTTCATTTTCAGATTTAAGAAGATCGTTATCTTTTAAAAAAATTTCAAAAAATTTGCAAGTCTTTAAAAATTCAGAAAATAATTTATCATAGGTTGGAGGAGTTACCTCAGTGTCGCTTTGGACACTGCATTCGTCATCAGATATGACGCTCTTTCCCATTAAGCACATGTTGGCCTCCTCTTCTTTACTTGAGTCGGAACTGCTTGCATCCTCAGAAGTAGTATCATCCCATGTTTCCGCCTTCAACACCTTCTTCGACCCTTTGTGCTTCTTTTCTTTAAGTTCTTTCAAGTATTTTGGACACTTGCTTCGGATGTGTCCTAACTTCTTGCAGTGATAGCACTCCGGTGGCGGTCTCTCTTCCTCCGCATTACCTTCCTTTCCTTTTTTCTTCCTAAAACTCTCCTTCTTAAAATACTTCTTAAACGTATTCCTCCTCTCCGGATTTTTCATAAATTTTCTAAATTTTTTAACAAATAAACTTTCCTCATCTTCTTCATCCTCCTCAGAATCACTAGTTTCTTCCTTCTTAGATCTTAGAGCCAATATCTTCTTCCTTGGCTCCATATACTCTTGTTGTTGAATTTTCAATTCAACTTCATGAGTTTTCAAGTTCCCAATGAGGCTCTCCAATTGTAAGGTCTTAAGATCATGTGACTCAGAAATTGCAGTCACTTTGGGATTAAACTTCGGGGGAAGTGATCTTAAGATTTTCCTTACTAAATCTCCATTTGAGAACACCTTTCCTAGCACCTTTGAGTCGTTCACGATTTTTGTGAATCGTGTGTACATCGTATCAATCTCTTCATCTACCTCCATTTTGAACCTTTCAAATTCAGATTCCAGTTGAAATAGCTTTGAATCCTTTACCTGCGAAGTACCTTCATGAGTGATTTCTAATAAATTCCAAATTTCAAATGCAGTATTACAAGCACAAACTCTATTAAATTCAGTGCGATCTAGTGCGCAAAATAAAGCATTCATGGCTTTTGCATTGTTCTTACATTTTAATTTATCGTTGTCATCCCACTTGTCTTTGGGCTTATCCATGGTTACATCTCCTACAACAAATGTTGGAGAAGTGTAACTAGATTCTACCATATTCCAGACTTCTATATCTAGCGCAATTAGAAAACAACGCATACGTATTTTCCAATAATTATAGTCTGTGCCCGTAAAAAGTGGTGGCCTACTAATTCCTTGCCCCTCAACGAACGCGTGATCGTTGTGCGCCATTACTCCCAGTGGTAAAACCGTTTTGGAGTAACCTAGCTCTGATACCACTTGTTGGATCGTGTGACGCCCTTAGAGGGGGGGGTGAATAAGGGTGTGTTTAAAAATATAATTTTTACTTAATAATTTGTAGACAAAATTTACTTTACTAAAAAGTTACTTATAAATAATTTTAAACCAATACAATTTTTGTATTAAACCAAACACAAATTTCTAAGATAAAGATTTAAGCAAACAAATTTGCAATTAGTGAAAAGAGCATAATTATATTTATCATGAAATTTGTGTACAATAAAAAAATGATCTTAACAATGCTTAAGATCAAGGCACAATTATGATAATAAAAAATACAATAATTTTTGGTTTACCAATCCTTCTCCCAAGGATCGGAAGGCTATCACTTGTCTCTCCCAAGACCAAGCCCAAGCCTCTCCTCTAGATCTTCCCAAGATCTAGACGTAGCACACAAGGCCACGATTTCCCACCAAGCCACGCAAGGACTTGGACGCTCCGCACAAGGAAGCGATTTTCCCCTAAGCCGCGCAAGGAATTAGACGTCGCACGCAAGACGACGATTTCTCTTCCAATACAAAATGAAATGTGTGTAAATGAAAATACAATATGAAAAGGACAACTCCCTAGAATTTCAGATCTCTGAAAGGATGGTTGAAGCCTCGAGATGATCGTTGATGAAGAAGCGCGCCCAATCTCGTCTTCAATCTTCAATCCTTCTTTGCACAAATGGGAGTTGAAGAGGTTCTGGAGCTCTCTGGTTCGTATGCACTCAGGAAGGGACTTGGAATTCTCAAAGCTTGGAATGCACGAACACAAGGAGTCAATTTATAGAAAATCGCTGTCGCCTGGGCGACATCCACTATCAGAATTTTCCGACAGCGCTAAACTGCCGCTGGAGTGACGTCGTGCGGGCAGTTGCTGTAACAGCCGAGCTGTCGCCTGGGCAACATCGATGTCGGATTTCCGACAGCGCAAAACTGCCGATCGTGGGTGGTGTCGTGGGCAGTTGTTGTAACCTCCGAGCTGTCGCCTGGGCGACATCGCTGTCAGAATTCCGACAGCTCAAAATTGCCTTTCGTCGTGCTGCCGTGGAGGCAAGTAGTTGTAACTTCTCTGCTGTCGCCTGGGCGACAGCGGTTGTCGGAATTTTCCGACAGTGAAATTTCCCATATTCAGATTTAGCTCCAGCAGAAATGTGAACATCTCATACCTGTTACCTGCACACCATAAAGAAAAATAGAATCAAATACAAACGGGACTTTGTTATTATCAAACCGGAGGAGTGCGAAACGCATGCTCCAACACTAAAGTTTCAAGGGTTGGCCCCGAGCAGACCCGTTGTTCAGTCTCTCACCTAGCTGGCAGGGCCGAAGGCTCACTCGGTGGCAGGTTCCGAAAGTTCCAGAGGTTGGCCCCGAGCAGACCCGTTGTCCAGTCTCTCACCTAGCTGACAGGGCCGAAGGCTCACTCGGTGGCAGGTTTAGAAAGTTCAAGAGGTTGGCCCCGAGCAGACCCGTTGTCTAGGCTCTCACCTAGCTGACAGGGCCGAAGGCTCAATCGGTGGCAGGTTCCTAAAGTTCCAGAGTTTGGCCCCGAGCAGACCCGCTGTCCAGGCTCTCACCTAGCTGGCAGGGCCGAAGGCTCACTCGGTGGCAGGTTCTAAAGTTTCAAAGGTTGGACCCGAGCAGACCCACTGTCCAGGCTCTCACCTAGCTGGCAGGGCCGAAGGCTCACTCGGTGGCAGGTTCCGAAAGTTCCAGAGGTTGGCCCCGAGCAGACCCGCTGTCCAGGCTCTCACCTAGCTGGCAGGGCCGAAGGCTCACTCGGTGGCAGGTTCCAAAAGTTCCAGAGGTTGGCCCCGAGCAGACCCGATGTCAAGGCTCTCACCTAGCTGGCAGGGCCGAAGGCTCACTCGGTGGCAGGTTCTGAAAGTTCCAGAGGTTGGCCCCGAGCAGACCCGCTGTCCAGGCTCTCACCTAGCTGGCAGGGCCGAAGGCTCACTCGGTGGCAGGTTCTAAAGTTTGAAAGGTTGGCCCAGAGCAGACCCGCTGTTCAGGCTCTCACCTAGCTGGCAGGGCCGAAGGCTCACTCGGTGGCAGGTTCCGAAAGTTCCAGAGGTTGGCCCCGAGCAGACCCGCTGTCCAGGCTCTCACCTAGCTCACAGGGTCGAAGGCTCACTCAGTGGCAGGTCCTGAAAGTTCCAGAGGTTGGCCCCGAGCAGACCTGTTGTCCAGGCTCTCACCTAGCTGGCAGGGCCGAAGGCCCACTCGGTGGCAGGTTCCAAAAGTTCTAGAGGATGGCCCCGAGCAGACCCGCTGTCCAGACTCTCACCTAGCTGACAGGGCCGAAGGCTCACTCGGTGGCAGGTTCCAAAAGTTCCAAAGGTTGGCCCCGTGCAGACCCGCTATCCAGGCTCCCATCTAGCTAGCAGGGTCGAAGGGCCACTCGGTGGCAAGTTCCAAAAGTTCCAAAGGCATGAAGGTTAGCCCAGGGAAAGGAAAGGTTATAAATGAAGGACCTAAGGAGGAAGATTATCACAAGAAACAACCTTGGTACTGACCTGGGCCAGGACCACTATTTGTTGACTAAGATTAAGTTGACCCCATGGTGTAGCCAAAAGGGTCGAGGTTTTGGGTCGTGGAGTTAGCTAGAACTTGAGGAAAAGCTAAGGCTCTGCGTCCGGCGAATGGCACTCTGCGTTCGACGGATGGCACTCTGCGTTCGGCGAATGGCACTTTGCGTTTGGCAAATGGCTCTCCGCGTTCGACGAACGGTTTGCCTCAATCTCAGTGGTCGACGAAATATTCAGTTCGATGAAATGCAGACTGCGTTCAACGAGCGATGTGCTCCAGATCGATGATCTCGCCCAGTCTCAAAAAGCATTCGCTTGGCGAATGCATGACGAAACACAAGTATTCCCAACGGACGTGGGAGGCATGCGAGATGAAGCGGGTCCACACCGCAGTTTCGCTCTCAGCAGAATCAATGAAATTGTCTAAGTCTTAAGAGGCCCGCACGAATGCGAAAAGGGTTTTTTCTGCGGGACGTGCCCGCGTGACGGAATCACCTCGGACACGACCTAAGGATAGCGGCCATCAGCACTCAAGCAAGTAAGAAATGCAAATGCGAGCACGATAACTTGAGAAACATGCGAAAGTACATACGAGTGCGCGAGCTGTCGGGTGATGATAACGAGAAGTGCAGGAAAAGAGATGCGCAGTGGTAACAAAGATCACGAACGAAAACAAAAGTATTACTTTCTATTTTTTGTCAAAAAGTTACAAGAGGTTCTCGCATTACATAAAAAGAAAGAAAGAAGAAATCTTCAAGGGTCGTTGGCCTCGTCGTCGGAGTACCCGCTGCTCGCTCCTGGAGAGGGGAGACGTCCCAGATCTCACCCATCGCCAGCTTCATCCACGGTATCGATCGGGGCGAAGAGCTCTGGAAGTACATGATGGGCCAGGATCCTCTCGCCTTCTTCTTTCAAAAGGTAGGCCCTCCGCAGCACATCCAGCGCATGCTCCACTGCTCCGTGGTCCGTCCTCTGCATCAGCCCTTCAAACTCGTCATTGGAATAGAGATGCCGAGTTTCCCTCTCCGCGGGGGGTGACCAAGCGGCAGCATCTCGCAACCCACAGTTCTCGGCCTCCAGCGCCAGATTTCGCGCTTCGAGGATGCGAGACCGAACGAGCAAGGTATCGTAGTTGGCCACGTCCTGCAAGTAAAAAGAAGGTTAGCGCACGGGAAAGGAAAAAATAGAGCAAGAACTCAAGGGCGCGAGAAGAGGAGTGGGTTACCTCTCGGCTCGGGTTGCTGGCTAGAAGGGCCTCGGCGGCGGCCAGTTGTTGCTTCGCGGTCGCGGCCTCGGTTGCTACAAAAGAGCGAGTCTTCTTAATCTCTACGATGTTTCTCGCGAGCGTCATGCCCCGGCGAGAGGACATGTGGGTCAGCTCATGGGCCCGCATCATCGCCCTCACTGCCTCGTGCGCGAGAGTCTGGGTCGACTCGGTGTCGTAAATGGAGGCACCCTCACGGCTGTAAAACGCGTACGAGAGGCCATAGGCGTGGCCATTGTTGGTCTCCTTCTCCATCCAAGATGGAAGAAGAGTAGACAGGGAGACCCGGTTGGCCCGCCGGTCCCAGCTAACGAGGGGCTCGCCGGCGAGATCGGCATACCTTTCGCCGAGAGGATAGTTTCGGTGACCTCTCGGCACAGGCCCCAAAGAAGTTGCCGCTGGCGCGGCAGGCTGGGCGGCTGAGACCCTCTCCACGGGAGCACTTAAGTACGGGACATCCTCCACGGCTGCTTTGCCCTTAGCAGCAGCTGAGGGCTTCGACCGCTTGGCGAGAGGGCTCGAATCCACGTCAGGCTTCCGCTTCTGCTTCTGCTTTGGCCCGCTAGATTTTGCAGGAGGTGGGTTCTCGCGGCAGGCAGCGGCTGCAGACTGCGCACGGGCGAGAGCGTCGGTAGGAGGGATCCCCACATTCGTGTTCGACAGATGAAGGGGGGGGCTCTGAAGCCCTACATTCAAAAGGTTAGTTAAAATAGGCGGAAGCGAATGAAGAAGGAGCGAGAGCTCGGACAACGTAATTTAGCCTACCTTCTCCCGGCGGGACCACCGACAGCGAGCCGACATGCTTTCACAAGTACACGACGTCCATATCGTGCTTCAGAAGGTATGCATGGAGCTTGGCCTCGAATCCTCCCAGCATTGGAGGTCGGAAGATCGACTCGTCCTCCTGCACGGGTGCGAGTGACACATTGCCGAACTTCCCGGTGACGAACAGGAACCGCCGAACCCAGTCGTTGTTCTTATTGACGGTATCGATCACGTTGAGGGGGCTCTGTCCAGAGAAGAACGCCACTCTATGAGTGGCCCTGAAGGTAAAAAGCTTCTGGAAGACTGGGAGCGAGAACTCAATCCCCTCCTCGCGCAGATAGCAGGCGAATGCTACCAGCATGGCGATGGAGTTGGGATTGAGCTGTGCGGGAATCACCCCGAAGTAGCGCAGGGTCAGGCGCACTTCTGGCCACAGTGGGAGGCGGAGCCCTACCTCGAAGTGCTCCAGGGGGATTGCGAGTGTGCCGGCGAAAACTGGTTTATGCGATCCCGGCTCCCCGGGAGGCGCCCGGCGAAACCCGGCGGGACAAAATCAGCGACGGCTTGGTTGAAATCTGCCTCCGAGAGGTCGCAGGTGTCGAAATATCAGTTGGATAAGACCTGGGCGCAATTAGCTCTACCATCCGCATCTTTCGGCATCGTGTAGGATCTAAATGATCTCGCGAGAGCAAAAGAGTAGAGAGAAGGGCGAGTGATATCGCGAGAGTAAAAGAGTAGAGAGAGAGACGAAAATGCAGTAATGACGATGGTTGGCAGAGCTATTTATAGAAAAAAGGTGAAAAATGACCGAAATCATTTACGCGCGGGGTGCGCATAGCCCCTGCGACTCCTCAATACCTCGGGATTGGAACCGCCCACTCGAACCCGACCGCACACAAAAGGCGAGAGCAGCATGCGAGATCCTCCCTGCAAAATACGAAACAAAAGGAGAAAGCAGCATGCGAGATCTTCCCTGCGAGATACGAATCAAAAGGCGCTAAAGCAAAAGTAATAGCGAGACGGCATTCTGACAAATAAGCAAAAAGCAAGATATATATGTAGAAATATAAGGGGTCTCGCCCTAGTCCGATGTGAACAAAAGTAAAGAAAGAAATGATAGGGGCATGGGAGAATGCAGGGAGCGAGTGCCGGTAGGCTTAGTACTGATCCCACCACCATCGGCCCCGGCCTCGCCTCCCTGTCCTTGGAGGCACTCGCGGATAGTGGAACGCGCTGACAGCTGTCAGCACTTGGCTGATCAAGTGCATTTGATCCCGGGCCCGCGCGATATGCCTCCCAGGCGAGGTCTCCTCACACCCACCACCCCCCCCCCCCCCGGCGCTCCATCTCTCCGACCAGGTGCCCATAGTCTCGCTCGAGGGCGCTGATTCGACGCTCGAAGGTCGCCCGATGCTCCTCCGTCAGGCTGTCTTGGTCTCGCTGCATCCAGATCAGCTTGCCAAACAGCTCCTTCATCCGTTCCTTCATAATATGGGGATCCTCATGGTCGCCAAGAAATTCAGATATGTCGCTAGGAGAGGGTGGAGGTGAGATCAGCCCCTCCTCCTCTAAAGGATCGGTGATCGGGATCTGACGAAATCCTGCAGAAGCAGAAATTAGACCTCTCTCAGATGAAATCCGCAAATTCTGCGGAAGGAGATAACCAACCTGGCACATATTCTTCGATGGGAGACTGACGAGAGGTGTTAGGATGCCCTGCGAATGGTCAACTTGGGAGGTGGAGGGACTTCCCTCTTCCGGGGCGGTACGTCTGATCGCCGCAGCAGAAGTGACGGTCGGATCCGCAGCAGGAGAATCGGTCCTGGGATTCTTCCCCTCCGAGCGTTCCTGCTCCGGGGGGAGGAATCTTGGTGGAATCGGGAACTGAAGAAGTGCGGAAGGGAGGGGGAAATCCCATGGTCCCGAAGGTTGGGGCTGCGAGAACTTGGGTCAGAAAGAATGGAGGAAAGAGAAGTGTACGCGAGAGGGCAACAGAATGCCACCAAGCGAGGACAAGGCTTCGCCAGAAGTGCCGAGAAGGGCGGTATCCTGGGTCGAAGTGGCGTTCTTGAGGGCAGGTGGAGGAATGGCAGCATTCGCCTGGTTGAGCCTGAGGCCACCCCCGGTCGCCGTCAAAACCTGTTAATGGTAAGATAGGCTGAAGTCAGGCGCATTATGATCAACCTCGAAAGCGATGTGCATTGTATTACCTCGTTGGTATTAATGGGAGGGATGTCAGAGAGGGGGGAGTTTCAAACGCAGACTCCCTCTTCCCCCGGTCTCGCCGGACCGTCTTGGCCCTCTTCAGCCTATAGGGCTTGGAGGGGTATCTCGCAGACGAAAGCCAGGGGGCATAATGAGTGGTCTTTGGAGCGGTTCCTCCCTGCGCGGCGGCGAGACGAGCCATCATTCCTTCCGAAAGTGGCCGTGGCGTCGGCTTCATGAACGTCATGGCGAATGCTCCGAGAGAGAAAACGAGGATCAGTGATTAGAAGAGGGGCAAGCTAAAGACAACAGCTGGGCCGTATTTATAGTTGGTGAGGGGCCCCACCTAGAAGATTCCCTCCAGGTCAGCAAAGCACTCGCCGAATACCAGGGGTTGGACTTTTCTTTCCGAGCGCAGGAATCGCTCGCAAAGAACAGGGATTATGTGCAACCTCATATTAGTCGAGTGGGTCCAAGAGGCCTTTTGGGTGAGTGAGGACGCACTCGCAGACCACTCACATAGGCGTCATAGCAGATAGGCGAGAGCGCCCTAGGTCTCGCCCCTCAGGCGAGTCAAACGCACGGCGAGTGGCGACCCCATAAATTATTCGCCCGGCGAACAATAACGTGCAGGGAGCCTGGCGAGTGGTGCCTTCAAGGACCACTCGCCCAGAGGGCTTTGAGGAGGAAATTACCTAGATACCCCTTGCGGGATGTCGATAGCCCTTCAGAACAGCAGAGTTAGGCTGTTAGCAGACCATTTTGGGGTGCGATTAGTAATACCAAAAGACAGATTTATGCTATTTGCAGTCCAAGACTAGAAAATCTATAAATAGACCCTTAAGGGCACCTTGGAGGAGAGCAGACCTTTTTGAGCTCTCTCCTCCAGGCAATTTTCAGAGTTGGCTGCTAGTGCCCTCCAAGGTGCTCGGTCGAGCATTGGTTTGGGAGGGGAAACTCTCTAAGATCTTCCGGGTGTATGGCGGGACCTCCTCGCTACGGCCTTGGGTCTGTTCCAGATTTTTCATCCAAAGTCAGGAGAGTTCGGTGAGGGAGAAGTAAGCGCGGGCTACACCCCCAGTGGGTCCGAACTCAAGAGACCAGTTGCTGGTTTCAACACTTGAATATTTGGATAAAAATGATTTTTTAATTTATTATTTAAATGAAATTTGTTTGCATTTAATTTTATGTTGGAAGAACAATTATGTTTTAAATGATAATGATGATAGGGATTTGGAATTTCATTTACAAGCTTTTGTTGTTTTTTATTTTCTATATTCTGCTTAGATAGATTATGAAAATTCATATTTAACTTGCCTTTGGAATTTGCTTGATATTTTGAATTTATGTGTTGAGAATTTTTCTTTATAATTTCCTTAAGCAAGTTAACTTTATTTTCCAATTCATAATTTTTAACTTTGAGATTATGTCTAGCTTTATTATAAGCAATTGTGTTATTCTTAAGAGTGGAAACAATAGAGTCAATATGAGTTTGGTAGTTATTTCTAAATTCCTCAAATGTTTCATTCATCTCCATGATTTCAATTTTATAATTTTGACATTTAGCACAATCACTTTTCAATGTTGAATTTTCTAAAGATAATTTTTCATTATGTTCTCTTACAAAGAGAAGTTCCATTTCAAGTTCCTTGTATTTTTTTTAAATCATTAAATTCAAAACAAGATTTTGTATTTTCAATTGAAGAGACATGGGTAAAACTAGATAAATCCGAATTTGACTCTACTTTAACTTTTGTTTTTAAACCTTTATTTTCTAAGCACAATTTGCAATTAGCATTTTTCAATTTCTTAATATTGCGCTTTGTAATTTGTAGCAGATATAATGCGTAAATGGAATTTGTCACAAAAAATAAGAATTTGATTTCCTTACATTGCAATCGGAAGAGGCAAGATTTGAACAAGTAGTTCCTTTGACATCTTTTTGGCACTCATCTTCCAAAGATAATATTTCTTCTTCTCTTCCACTTGATGTGCACTCAATTGATTCATCATGAGAGGAGCTTTATTGAACATCTGTGCAAGCTTGTATGTTCTCCAATTCTTGCGTTTGTTCCATACCTGTAGATGGAGAATCATACATTTCTTCAAGAAATTTCGATACTTTGTATGCACTAGAAAAATAATATACTAATTTGAAAATTTCTTGAGATAAAGCACAAAAGACATTATTCAAAGCCTTTGCATTTAGGTGATGTTCTTTTTTATTTGTTTCATCCGCTGGTCATTGATGTGTCCCAGTTATATACTCTTTTTCGGACTCATCTGGGCTTGTTTTCATGCACTTGCACTTCACTTGTTGTTCATTATTGCTTATATTTCACTTGAACACATTTCCTCGTTAAGTGCTTTTTTGTGGCCCATTGTGGTGCATGATTGCGCGCTATGTTTGTTAGGGGTAAGCACATGGTGCTCCCCGACCTCTTTTTTCTGTTTGTGGATTGAGCTGGAGGGGTATTCCCAGCTGAGTCATTGTTTATGTAGGTGGATAGATCATCCAATTTTACCCATTTTTTATTACTGCATATATCACACAGTCGTGCGTTTTCCTTGACGCACGGATGGCTGTGGACGTGCGCCTTCACCTGGGGTAGAAAACGATGTTCTGTCGTTGATCGTGCGTCTTTACGCACGGACAGTTGCTCATGCGTGAATGAATCGCACGATCGACCTGTTTAACCTTTTTTTGGCCATCTGGATTTGTCCGTGCATTTTTACGCACGGGCGGCTTCGGCCGTGCGTAAGTAAAACGCACGGACGTTCTGGGTCATCCTCCCTTTTTAATTAATTTCACACGGTTCACGCACGGTCGTGCGTTCGACAGTGCGTGACCAAAAATTCTAATTATTTCTATAAAAGCCGCAGATTTTGCCCTAGTACGGATACCGAACAGCTCCGCGTTTTTCCGCCGCAAAGGGAGTTCCAGCTCCGTTCTCTCCCCTTCTTCCTCCACCTTTTTGCCCAAGGCCACCTCACATCATCCAAACGCTTCAAGGAGAGGAGGCAACACTCATCTTCATCACTAAGCTAGGAGTTCTTCGCAGCAGACGTGGCCGGATTGTAGTTTACCAGAGAAGACAGGTCCATTGGGAGGAAGTGACAGAACTCCTCTACTCCGGAAGATAGCTGGGACCGAGCTAGGATGCGGATTGACATCCCGACGATTCCTACCGAGAATCTACAGCAAGCCTTCGGATTCGTTCGTATCTCTTGCATTTTTCTCTTCTTAGGTTATTGTTGCGTGAAGTGTAATCTTCTATTTTATGATGGTGTTTGTACTCTGCACTTGATTTGATCTTTATTTCATTGTTATGCAATGATATTATTTGTGTATGAGTGCTTCAGGTGAGCTCTTGTGGTGATTATGGTGTGAGCGATTTGGGTTAGCTACACTAGCAATTGCTAGGTGTGAGCTTTGTGACGAGGTGTTTGCGACCCTCATTCCGCCAGTGCGACCCATTCCATCTGCCCCTGCGAAGTAGTGCGCTCAAGGCCTACGTAGTCTCCATCTCGCCTAGCGAAGCAGTGCGCTCAAGGCCTGCATAGGTGTAGTTGAGTAGTAGTTTTCTTTTATTTTTCCACAATCCAAATCACCCCCTTTTTTGCAATCCATTCGACCCAAAGGACTTCAATCTCAAGTCCTTCCTTAAAAGTAAACTCCACCTTACTGTGTTCCTTCGAGATATATACTTGGGGATTCACTCCCACATTTTATATTACTTGAACGATCGGTACACTGCCGTTTCGTGCCGCAGTCTTGTTACTGCCTATAGCGGTGTGTTAGATTTGCGCATAAAGTTTTTGGCGCCGTTGTCGGGGAACACAGTCGTGTGAGTTTTCTGGAGAGGGAGAACCTGCGAGAGAAGTTCTTCCATTTGTAAATTGCATCCTTTATTTTATTTCAGTTCTTTTTATTCCATTTTCTTGTTTTACTTAGGTTGCTTAGTAAATTATTGTTGGGTGTAGTATTTTGCACAATAGTTTTTTTTCTTTTGAATTTTGTTATCTTCACACAATGTGGGCTTACTTTAATATTCGTTGTCATTGGTGTGGAGATATCTCTCATGCTAGTGATAGATGCCCAAAGGGAGATAATATCCCTAGCACTCAAGGCCCAGTATATGGAGCATCGACTTCGTCTGGTACTCCATATGGTGCGCGTAAGTCCTATGGCTACTCTTCCGCTCCGCATGTGCCCTTTTTGCATTCATCTCCGGTCCAAGTTGAGCCGAAGAAAAATGCAAAATAGTGCTTGTTTTGTCGGAGCATGGATCATGCCTTGAAGGATTGTGCTACATTTCTTCGCCAATTGGACGAGGATGATGAGCCAGATATCCGGATCGTCCCGACTCCTAACTCTGATAGCACACCTTCCACCTCTGATCACGTTGATGTATCACCTTCATGTTTTAAAGGGAATGATGCAGACACGCTCATCAGAGTTGTGGCCGATCTAGGCTCTAACATGGTTGAGCCCATCTCCCATGTGCATATATCACCGTGTATGGATTCGATTCCTTGTGAGGAATCAGTGCTTGACTTTTATCCGAGCACTATTCATCCCCCTATTGTGCATACTACTACATTGGTCTCTGACGACATTTTTGAGGATGTTTCACAGGAAGAGGCTGGTGATCTATGTGTTATGCCTATTCCTATGGAGGAGGACAACCTTCAAGGTGAAGAGGATTTTTCCTCAGCACCGATGGAGGAAGTCCAAATCATGGATGAGGTCACAGATGATCCTACTGAGCCGTGCAGCATTGTCGACAATGCCGGCAATATCTTACTTCTCCAACCTAATGGGAGTGAGACCGGGACCACTCCCCTGATTGATGTGTGTTTACATTTTTCTTCTCTTTTATTCCTTGACCCACCTTCTTTTTCTTCTGAGCCTATGCAGGTTAAGTCATCACAGGTAATGCAGGAGGACTTGGTGCAGTTTGCCCAATTCAATGATGTGCACATCTTCTTGTGTGAGAAGGTTGATTCCCCCTACACAAAGGACCTGCCATGTATTGTATTCCCCTCCTGCTGTCTCGCTGAAGACGACACCCTGCTAGGCAAGGATATTTATTTTGGTGAAAGTAGTAAGGAGGACTCTTCCTCCACTTCTTTCTTTCTCTTCACTCTACCTGTGACGAGCAGGTATTATTATTTAGGTAGAGGAGTAATGGTTCTATCACTGTATCAGTACCCATTACCGACGCGGATATTAGAACAGTTGCCTGTCCACTTCTCGTTCCATACTCCCATTAGCTAAAACATGTTACCTTTTGAATAAGTCGTGCTGGGAAGACAATAACCCCAGTAGTTTTCTTACTTGTTTTTGTCTTTTATTTTTTCTCTGTCAAAAATTAGTTAGTTATGTGTTGTTTTAGTTGCTTTTGCGGAGCTCACCCCTGCAGGTATTTTCTATTTGTGAAGGCGGTGGTCGTGATTCTTCGTATGGCGGCTTTACCTTGGATTTTCATGCATCTTCTGGTATGCTCAATACCTGAGCATTGGGTACTCTCTACCCCTAGCTCTTTTCTGAATTTCATGGCTATATATTGTGTGTATTGTGTAGTCTAAGTCTGGGGGAGAGCAGTTTTGTGTGCCCACTCACGTGCACTATTGCATAACATGCTAGAAGTACTTTTATTTTAGTTTATTGAAAATTGTTGTTCATTCTCTTTGCGCACTGCATCACCCACTTGAGCGCGTACTCATCTGTATGTGTGCTCTGAGTTGAATTTAATTCTTCTACTTATTTGGGAAAGTTTAGGTGCTGGCTTAGGACTATGTAGCGGAGTAAAATGTTGACTCCAGTAGTGCTCCTAGTCGAGTGCTCGGTTGCATAAAAATTTGTGTAGATTAGACTTCTTCTTATACTATGGTTTTATATTTTTTCTACTAGTGTAAATGTTGTTTACTCTACTCAAATGGTGAATCCGGTGTGAATCAAAAGGTAGCATAGGGATTTGTGTAAAGTATCGTTAGATGCTTATTGCTCGAGCCGGGGGAAGGATAATCTTTCTCGGTGGCTAAGAACTTGCCCCAAGCAATTCTTGAAGCATAGGCATAGGGTAGTTCTTTTGTGTGAGAATGACGTAGGCCATTATTTTGGCCCGGTTGAGCTTTTGTGCCATTCCTTATATCTTCCCTCGCTGGCCCCTTTGTGCCTACCCCTTCCTCTTGATTCAGCTCCACTTTTATCTCACCAAATCCTAAACGCCAATCCTAGTCGCACACCCAAATCCGAGTTTTAGTCGTGTTGTATTTTCAATACTGGGGTGTTGATGTGGTAAATTTCTTTTGTGAAAATGTGGTTGTGCTTTATTGCTCATTTTGCATAAAATGAATTAGAAAGAAAAAAATTTGAGGAAAAGAAAAAGAAGTGAAAAGAAAAGAAAAAAAATGAGCTTAATTGAAAAATCTTTGTATAAATTTATGATTGGGAGTACGCGGTGCACACACCCATGTTGTTAAGTTCAAGTCTGGGGGTGTGGTGTACCCATGTGTTTGTGTGGTGCTTGAGGATAGTTTGTATTAGCTCATTTGGGGTTAGGTGCGTAAACCCCCTTGTTTATCGTTGTATACCCTACCTGAACCCAAGCCCCATTTAAAACCTAAAGCCCTATCGATTCACACTTTGAACCAATCTAATGTCGTGGAGAGAATATGACTGGGCGAGCTTATGGTCTTCAACACCCCTGGATTTCGGTGGAGTTTGTCCGGAACCCCAACTTGGGCAATGCTCGTCTCAGCGTTATTTTACTTTCTCGGTATGCGTGACCGAATGATTCAACGTAGTTCACCAATTTGAGTAGTTGTAATATGCTTTTACTCTTTTAAAAATCTATAAACTTTTTGTATAATGAGAAATCTTATCTATTATTTTTCTTATACACGTGAGCATGCAACTTCGCATGATACTCTGTATTGTAATTTTGAGCCATCTACTTTTCTTTCCCTGTTTGCTTAGAACTTGTTTGCTCGGGATGCGCAAACAGGTAAGTCTGGGGGTGTGATGAGTCCCAGTTATATACTCTTTTTTGGACTCATTTGGGCTTGTTTTCATGCATTTGCACTTCACTTGTTGTTCATTATTGCTTATATTTCACTTGAACGCATTTCCTCGTTAAGTGCTTTGTTGTGGCCCATTGTGGTGCGTGATTGCGCGCTATGTTTGTTGGGGGTAAGCACATGGTGCTCCCCGACCCCTTTTTCTGTTTGTGGATTGAGCTGGAGGGGTATTCCCAGCTGAGTCGTTGTTTATGCAGGCGGATAGATCATCCAACTTTACCCATTTTTTTATTACAGCATATATCGCACGGTCGTGCGTTTTCCTTGACGCACGGATGGCTGTGTTCATGTGCCTTCACCTGGTGTAGAAAATGATGTTCTGTCGTTGATCGTGCTTCTTTATGCACGGGCAGTTGCCCGTGCACGAGGGGATCGCACGATCGACCTGTTTAGCCTTGTTTTTGGGCATCTGGATTTGTCCGTGCATTTTTACGCACGGGCGGCTTCGGCCGTGCATGAGTAAAATGCACGGGCGTTTTGGGTCGTCCACCCTTCTTAATTAATTTCACACGGTTCATGCACGGTCGTGCGTTCGACCATGCGTGACCAAAAATTCTGATTATTTCTATAAAAGCCGCCGATTTCGCCCTAGTACTGATACCGAACAGCTCCGCATTTTTCCGCCCCAAAGGGAGTTCCAGCTCCGTTCTCTCCCCTTCTTCCTCCACCTTTTTGCCCAAGGCCACCTCACATCATCCAAACGCTTCAAGGAGAGGAGGCTACACTCATCTTTGTCATTAAGCTAGGAGTTCTTCGCAGCAGACGTGGCCGGATTGTAGTTTACCGGAGAAGACGGGTCCATTGGGAGAAAGTGATAGCCCTCCTCTACCTCGAAAGATAGTTGGGACCGAGCTAGGACGCGGATTGACATCCCGACGATTCCTACCGAGAATCTACAGCAAGCCTCCGGATTTGATCGTATCTCTTGCATTTTTCTCTTCTTAGGTTATTGTTGCTTGCAGTGTAATCTTCTATTTTATGATGGTGTTTGTACTCTGCACTTGCTTTGATCTTTATTTCATTGTTATGCAATGATATTATTTGTGTATGAGTGCTTGAGGTGAGCTCTTGTGGTGATTATGGTGTGAGCGATTTGGGTTAGCTACACTAGCAATTGCTAGGTTTGAGCTTTGTGACGAGGTGCTTGTGACCCTCATTCCGCCAGTGCGACCCATTCCATCCGCCCCTGCGAAGTAGTGCGTTCAAGGCCTACGTAGTCTCCATCCCTCCTATCAAAGTAGTGTGCTCAAGGCCTGCATAGGAGTAGTTGAGTAGTAGTTTTCTTTTATTTTTCCACAATCCAAATCACCCCCTTTTCCGCAATCCATTCGACCCAAAGGACTTCAATCTCAAGTCTTTCCTTAAAAGTAAACTCCACCTTACTGTGTTCCTTCGAGATCGATACTTGGGGATTCACTCCCACATTTTATATTACTTGAACGATCGGTACACTGCTGTTTCGTGTCGCAGTCTTGCTACCGCCAATAGCGGTGTGCTAGATTTGCGCATCAGTCATATTATTGTTATATTCCATGCTTCGATATCTAAAGTTTTAATAAATTTTTCTATTAAAAATTTCCACCCTTTATAATTTCTCCCTTCGAATAAAGGTGGTGCAAGAGATTTTTCTTCTTCATAAAAATTCCCCCCACTAATAGAAGCGAGATCATGAGATGTCATTATTCCTGGTTGTTAGACCGTTTGGAATAAACCGCTCTGATATCACTTATTGGATTGGTAAGCGCCCTTAGAGGGGGGGTGAATAAGGGTTTAAAACTTTTATGTTATTTTGAAATACTTGAAATATTAGGAGATCAAAATAGTGCAAAACAAAGACAGATTAAGAGAAACAGAATAGAGACATGATTTTATTAGTATGAAAAGTAGGATTACAAAACTTGACTTCTTATAATGCTAGAAATCGAAGGAGAATAGTAAAAGTCTTTTTTTATTTTCAATCCCGACTCGTATCCCCATGAACCGGTGGCTTTAGTCTATCCTTCCCGGATATGGACTCAAGCCGCTCTAGCCAATCCTCCCTCGGATACGGCCTCAAGCACCCCCTAGATCTACACCCTAGACCTAGTCTCCAACACGAGGCAAATTCCTCCATAAGTATTACCCAGACCTAGTCGCCAACACGAGGCGAATTTACTAAGCGATTACAAGAATGAAATTAATTAACAACAATATTAAAAACTCCCTCTTGTAGAACTTCTGAAGTTGGAGACGAAAGACCGCTGTAGAATAAGCGTGGTTGAAGCGACCGTCGGTCGGATGCGGCATGTAGAAATCCTCCTTCAGAAACTCATGGAACTTTGGGTGGGAGATCAACTCTCAGCAGTATAAGGCTCTTGAATTTTGGCACTAGAACTCTCTCAAGGATGTGTATAGAAAATGAGAGGAGAGGGGTATTTTTATAGCATTGGAGCTAGCGCCCATGCTAGCGCTACCGCCTACGCTATCTTGGATTAGGAAATAACCTCCACGTGCGTATCTTCATTCCAAGGAAACCTTTTTAAAAATCCGCGCTGCCGCCAACGCTATCCGCTACCGCCTGGCGCTATCGCCTTCTATACTTGCCGCCTAAACTTGCCTAATCAGAGCTAGTACCCGCGCTAGGTGCTACCGACGGCGCTAGTGGACATGTTGGAATTCTGGCTTCAAATTTGGGGGCAACCTTCATATGTTATCCTTGAGTCATATGATTTTGTTTCCTGCACACTTAGACACACAAGATCAAATACACATAGGATTTGTTACGCAAACCTAGGAGATATAGAAGACCATGTTCCAACACTTCAGTGGTCGTAGCGAAGTCACTGAGCACAATGTAAAAAATCTCGCGTTCTTTCATGCCGAGTTGAACGTGGAGTTTCCAACCATGGAACTCAGTGGGTTCGAACGACTGCAGTTTCACTATGTCGTACGAGTTGCGCTTCGACATTTTAAACAGAAAAAAAAATGTAAACCAGAAAAATATCACCTGATCCGGACGAAGTCGATCAAAGTCACTTCAGATCCAATCCAGTAAATTGTGTGCTTCTCCTCTCCGGATAAAACCAATTGCCGAAGACGGGATCTGCTCTTTCCGGTCGGCGATAGGCGATCTTCTCCTCTCTTCTTCTCGATCGGTGATCAAAGAACCAACGCTCGATGTAAGAGGAGGAAGCGCTCGATCGAAAAACAACAATGAAGAAGGAGATCTGGCAATAAACAAGATCCGAAGTTCCTTCTTCTCGATCGAGCGGCGGCGGACAAGTTTCTCAAGCGAGAACAAAAATGAGAGCGCAAAAACTTTGAGTGGGCGAAAACCCTAAAACCGAATTACTTTGAGAATGTTAGGGCGGCTTCGCTCAAAGTATTCTACAATAGCTCATCAGACATCTGACATGGGTATTTATAGTACCTCCAGCATAGAGCGATGCCCTGGGACGACACGAAACCCATGAGTCCCTATCGGGTCAATCTCGGCACATGCGGACATATACACGAATATTCAACACCTGAAAGATGGCGGCAAGAACCCTAACCTTAAAGAACAACTCCACAGAGAAGAAGTCGCTCCCTTAGATCTCAGCAGGCCGTCAGCGATCAGGATCGGGCTGTCAGAGATCAGGAGGCGGCCATCGGAGATCAGGAGGCGGCCGTCGGAGATCAGAGGGCGGTCATCGACGATCAAACCTGGATCATGTCAAACGGGAGCAGCGAAAAAAGGGTTTTGGCGAAGAGCGAAACAGGAGAAACGGGAGCAGCGAGAGTGAATGTCACAACCCGCATTTTCCCAACATTTAAAATGCTATCAGAGTAGGGAAAGCTACGCATTGTGATGTCACATCTCGTAGGGGGCACCTACTGACGTTAAGGCAACTCATCGTCCCTCGCAGTTCAAAGAAATTATTATTTTTAACTCGAAGTAATTCAAATATTATTTATGCAGAAAATTAGCAAAGTCGTGTCCCTCGGCTAGGTGGATCAACTAGTCCAGGCTTTTAAAATATAGTTTTACGCAGCGGAAAAATACTTGATTTAATTACTTAGTGGCCTAAGTGTACATGAAGATCAAGTGAGGTGCACCATGCATGATCGAACGTGTAGATTTACTATGTATAAAAGTAGATTTATCATGCGCAGAAAATATTGAAATTAACATTTCAAATCATGATGTGCAGTGCTCCAAATACCTTAGCATATCTAAGCAAGGGGGCTATCAAGCTAAATCATATCCAACCATTCCAGAACAAGTGTCCAAAAGTAAACAACAAGTAACAGCAGCAGTGTAGCAAAAGTCTAACCAAACGGCACCATGGGCGTCGACACCTGACACGAACCCATGGGCCAACAAGTTCACAGAAAAACCCTACCTCAAGAGGGTCAGAAAACTGCAACCAACGCAGCCCCACACTAACACCTGCTACTGTCCAGAACCTGAGGCATTCAAAGAAAGAACACCTCAGAAATAAGTTACAAGTGGTGCAGAAAACAAGAAAGTAAGCAAACCTCCGCGAGACCGGAGGGAAATAGTAGTTGCAAGGATCAGTGATGACAAAGCTAGCAGCAAATAATCAACAGAAAAAGAAACAGCAGAAGAATCTAATAATCAGCAGAAAATCACCCACCAAACAAAGGTGTGAAAACAGGCAAGGTCAAAACTCGCCATCAGCAAATAACCATCAACATTCTCATTATTAATCATGTTACTCTTGTTCAGAATTATAGAGACTAATCAGCTCATCAGAAAAAGAGAATCTGTGCGGGGATAATACCATCACACATCGTCACGACCCTCAGAGCACTGCACCGGTGGCACCGCCAACATCGTGTACGACCTCCAACAGAATTATTAAATTTTTTTTAAAGAGCATCGCACCGGTGGCACCGCCAACATCGTGTATGACCTCCAACAATATTTACATTTTCATGATTCTTACAAGGGAAAAGGGCGAGGTCCATCAGAATATAAGCTACCATATTGCAAGTAGAAATGGAGAAAATAAAGGAGATACAGTACTAACAAAATCCTTTTATTAACTGGCAAAATGCCAAGATATTAGCAGAAATAACTAGAGGATGCAAAGGAAATATAGCACAGCTAGATAAAGGGAGCCACCTTGGGGCTGTTATACGGCAACGAGAAAGAAACAAGAGCAAGAACACCACTTGCCTTAGGTTTTGCTGGAAAAACTTTCTGAATCGCTCCACGTTGTAGATCGGGGTAAGAGAAGGCGGGAGGAGACAAGATCTACACGAGATCGAGCTAAAAGAGGTTAGGGCACAAAAGACCTAACGAAAAAGTTTCACGAAATGGAAGGAATTTACCACGAGAACGAAGCTCTCGTCGAGAGCTTTCCGGATCTATGCTCGGTTCGCGATTTCGACCACCGGAGCTCCGTCGGCGGCGACCGGAAGATTCAAGAAAATGTCGCCCCCGTCGCTCATTTTTCTCTCTTGTTCGGACAGAATGAAGAAGAAGAAATGGGGATGGGTTCGTTTTCTTTTATGCAACATAACGTATTATATTAATAATAATAATAATAATATCATTATTATTATTAATAAAAGAAGGGGCTAAAGAGGAACGGGAAGATTTGTCGAACGGAGGGAGAGCGGGCAAAATCGATGGACGGCTGATTTGTCGATCGGCCAGATTCGTCGAACGACATAAAGGAGGGAGAAAGGCTGAACGTCGAACGACGAAAAGGCTAAGGAAGTGGCTGATCGACGAATGGAAAGGTAGGGAATTCAAAATGTCGAACGCAGCTCAGCAAATTCATATATATATATATATAATTTTTTATATATAATAATAATATTATTATTATATTATTACTAAAAATTAAAAGAACGCCGAACCCAACGAAAATTTCGCCTAAGGTGAACGGCGGCGTTACAAATCCAACGGTGAAGTCGGAATCAAAATCGACGTGCCGTTCTCGAGATATAAATGGCCGAAGTTTCGGCGAACTTTAAATACATACAAAACTTCTAAAATGCGCCGAGGCTCCAAAATGGCTCGGATCGCAACGAAACTTGACGGGCAAGTCTAAAATTAATTAATTTAATTTCCTAACGTAAAATTTTCCAATTCCAGGTCGTCGCAAAATTTGGTCGACTTGACCCAAACGGACGCGAAAATACGCAAACGGCGACACGTCGCTAACCCGGCGTTAAAAGTAACGCTCTGACGTCAAAAACACGCCATCTCCGAATTAAATAATTGTCGGAAATTCAGGGGCATTACAGCCACTCCCCCTAAAGGAAAGTTTCATCCCGAAACTTGACGTATGTGCAAGAAACAACATTTGGATAGATAAATGATGCAGGAAAGAAGATTTAAGATGGATAATTAAATGGTGCAGGAACAACATTTGAACAAAATAAATGGTACAGGAGAGAAGATTTAAGATGGATAATTAAATGGTGCAGGAACAACATTTGAACAAAATAAATGGTACATGAGAGAAGATTTAAGATGGATAATTAAATGGTGCAGGAACAACATTTGAACAAAATAAATGGTACAGGAGAGAAAATCTACCTGAGCTAATTAAATGAAAAGGTGAGGATGAGATTCCCGCATAGCTGACTCCAGCTCCCATGTTGCGCCCTCGACGTCATGACTCCGCCAAAGAACTTTTACCATGGGAATAGATTTCCTCCGCAACACCCGCTCTTGGGTCTCTAAAGTATGGGCAGGCTCCTCAACATAAGACAAATTGGGCTGAATTTGAGGCACTGAATCGAGGACTTGACGATTGCTGCGGACACACTTCCTTAACTGACTCACATGAAACATATCATGGACGCCAGGAAAGGTAGCAGGTAACTCCAATCTATAAGCAGACACTCTGATACGCTCAACAACCTGAAATGGCCCAACATATCTGGGATCCAACTTGTGGTTCTTCCCAAATCTTTTAACGCCCAGCATCGGAGAAACTTTCAAGAACACCAATTCCCCAACAACGAACTCCAGATCCACCCTTCTCCGATTAGCATACTTCTCATACCGCTCCTGAGCAACGCGAAGCTTCTCGCGGATATGAGTCACAGCAACGCTCATCTCTTCCAAAGCTTCTGGGCCTAACAACGGACTCTCACCAACCTCGGCCCAAAATAAGGGAGTCTGGCTACGACTCACATATAGAGATTTAAACTCCCAACTGATTAAGCATAGCAGCCCCCGAGCATAACTTTAAGTATAAAATTTCAGGAAAGGGTAAACCAACCACCACCAACAGCCAACACATTCCAAAAATGATGAGGTTTTTGTGTGTAAATTTCAAACAACCACTATAACCCAGATGGTGATACTTCTAACGAATATAATTCCTGGTGCATAAACCCAAACAGCCTCCATACCCCCAAAATGATGAATTTTCTAATGAATGAAATTTCATGGAGCTAATAGATGAAATTTCCTGGAGCTTAACCCAAACAACCAATAATGAAATTGCTAATAAACGAAGATTCCTGGAGCTCAACCCAAACAACAAGCAATGAATAATGAGATTGCCAATAACAACACTTTCCTGATAACTGTTATGGTAGGCAAATTCCATCAATCCAAGACGCTTATCCCGAGCTCCACCATGATCCAGAGTATAACACCTAATCATATCCTCCACGATCTGATTCACTCTCTCTGTTTGACCATTTGTCTACGGATGGTAAGCGGTAGAATACCGGAGGTCGGTGCCCAAAGCTCCTTGCAAGCTCTGCCAGAAACGCGACAAAAAAACAAATCCTGTGATTTCGATCTGACTCAAAACTTAAATGCATAATTTATTCATCCATTTATGATAGATCACACAAAAAAATTGTGTCTCCGGGAAGACCTCATCAAATCGATAACAAAACTAATACTAGCAAACAACATGATTCAAATCTCTATACATCCTAGTAGGATCCGGGTGGTAACGAATGCCAATGCTAGAATTCACAATATATTTTATTCATTTTCTCTGGCGCAGAATCAACTCCTTCTGAACGAAGATATGCTTCAATTCGTATGGCCCGTAAACCATACACAACACATCATACCAAAATAATATTCAAGGTTCAATGCCTGGATTACTTGGGCAAATTCCAAATCATGCGCATGATAATTCTCTTCATGAATCTTCGATTTCCTCAAACCGTATGCGATCACATTTTTTTTCGAGACATAGGCTCAACGTGCAACTCATTTACATAGACAATACACCACTACTTCGGTAGGTAAGATCAAAACTGGAGTAGTGCTCAATCTTCTCTTCGATTTCCTGAAAGGCTCCTTCGCACTAGTCACCCCAAAACAAAAGTTGAATTCTCCTACATAAACCTAACCTGAGACGTGAATAATCACAAGAATCATTACATAAGCCTTCTACATCATCCTGCCAATCTTACAAAAATTCCCTATTCCTTTAGATGTTGTAAATCTCTTCCAAACCAGTCACTCAGCGATCTATGTTGAGTTCGTCGAAAACTCAACCACATTAATAACATGACCCAGATAGGTAACTAAAGACATCCGAACTTGTACTTGCTCATCTTGGCAAACAAACTTGCGCTCTTACAACGTAGACCGCTCCCAATCACAAATGCTCAGCATGATCCTCTGCACTCTTAGACCGTATCAACACCACATCTAAGGACGGCCACAAGATGGTCCGGAAATTCTCTTAACACTCCATTCATCGATTTCATGAAGGCAGAGGAAACATTAGCTAAATCAAAGGTCCCCACTAAGATCTCAAAATAAAGCCCATAACGGGAACGATCAGGCAGACCGTGGAACATCCGACTCACGGATCCTTCACAGATAAAAGTCTATACGGAGGCCGATCTCCGAGAACACAGATCCATCTCGCAACTGATTAAGCAAATCATCTATTCGAGGCGATGAACATTTATCTCGATAGCCACCTCATTCAACTATGTTCAATTTGCTCATAATCTTCTAGAAACATTCTTCTAGCTCACGCAGGGCCATGCGGCAAGGAGCTCTCGCAAAAAGACAGGTATCTGGCTCAAGACCTAAAACAAACTCTGCCTCTTTCTCATGGGGAAGACCGAGAAGACTAGCTGGAGAAACATTTGAAGCTCTCACACAACAGAACACGCGGCACAACGAGAGCATTTTTCCAGAACTGAAACAGAAACAAGAAAGGACTCGTTGCCAAACTCTAAGGATTGACGGGCACGAACCGCAGAAACAACCTGAGAATCCGAGCACACTCAAGGGTTGGTCAATATCCAACGAGAAGTCCAGGCGCTTATCCTTGCCCGGTCTACAACACCAAACTAGATCTCCAATCCCTGCCCAAGAAATCATACTAACCTCTTCCAAATCTGGCACTTTCAATCGACATACTATCGAAATCAAATTAAAGGAATGGTTTAACACCACTGAGTCACCCGAGGGAAAACATAGCACGAAACAAATCACTAACTTGATCGGGAGTCAAGAAATGACAATTACAAAGATCCTAGCCACGAACAAGTGGATAACACCACAAACAAAAGAACACGTGCTCATCGGTTAGTTATCTTAACTTCCCAAAAAAATGCACGCATAGCCAGCTGAACAGAAATCGAGATAGCGAGGAACTATTAACTGAATCAGAATCTAACCTAAGACCACTGGGGTTGAAGACTGAGCTTCTCCCTTGCTCACCACGATCAATTTATCTTTTCCTTTATCCAAAGGCTGCAACTGCGGCGGTGGCAGAGCGTGTGGAGGAACCGACTACACCGAGGGATGGAACTGCGGACAAATAGCCTTCACATGCCCTTTCTGCCCACACTGGTAGCAGACCTTTTCCTTCACCCAACACCGGCTAGCAGCATGCCCCTCTTTATTACATGCAGTGCAAACCAAATCACTTTAGGTGTGTCTTGAATTACGATCACCCGTTGCTGCTTCCGAGCTTTTAGTTTCTTGAAACATTTTCCGAGGAAATGGCCTGACCGGCCACAGAAACTACACACTTCCTCCCGTCCTTTCTTTGGGGTGGGGCCAGATGCCCATAAGCTTCCACCATCCCCAACCTTCCTCTTTTCCAGCAATGAGGACATACCGCGATCTTTGGCATTTCCAATAGCCTCAAACTTAAAGGCAGCTTCAACTGCTTTCACATCAGTCTCAGATTGGTAGGCGTTAGCAAACTGCTGGATGTTACCTTGAAGATCACCCAAGAAATTTCTAACCTTGCACTCCTCAGCAGCCATCAACTCATGAGCGAATCTATTCGATTTACCGATCTCACTCTGGTACCCAACCAACACAGGAAACTGCACACCAGGCTGCTGCCTCAAGGTGGCAATAAGCAATGCCTGCAACTGTGTTTGCATTACCAACACCTGCATTGACATTGTTTCAATGCTCTGACGCAGTTCATCTAGCATCGCTTCGATACGAGAATCCGAAGACTCACCCTCAAACTAGGAAATCGCCCTCCATTGCAAAACGTTTTGGGGTCATCTTCTACGAATACAAACAACGACTCATCAAGACCTAGCTTAAGACACCTAAACTGGCAAGCTCGAGTAACCTGACGCAACCCAACTATCTCGTCAAAGCCTCATTGCTCTGACACATACTTTCGATCACAGACTCACTCTGACCACCAGAAGACTTTCCCTCAAGATGGGGAGTCGATCGCGTCGCTCTCCTATGAGACATGTCTACAAGATAGATGGACATCCAATCAGAAACAGGCTTAAGATGCTTAAGCCAAACAGACTCGGAAATATTCCAGATCAATTCGGAACAGGAAAGAAAACAACCTGTTATTGTTGTTACATTGCTCTGGAATTTCATGAAATGCTGCAATGATTAAACTTAGGATGATGCATCATCATCTTATTGACTCTTGTACTATGACATGAGTGCATGAACATATAAATTTCTTTTCAAATCATGTGTGTACATATGTCATCTGGTATGTCTTTAACTTGGCACGCGTGCTTATGCGATGATATGAATGTATGCAGTGCTATGCATTCTAGAAAGAGGCCTTAATGCAAGTTATGAGCGGCGTACACATGTAATGTTATGCATCCCATACTACATAACATTACATGTAACGAAAAAGAAACGTGCTAATGGGCATCCATGTAATGGTGGTTATGCATCTCATACAACATAACCACCACATGTTGCCACCTATGGTGGATCCATATACGAACACATATTATACATCCCATACTACATAATATGCCCCGTATACTTCTTATCATGCTATGAGTGTAGTGACCATGCTTCAGTCAAGATATACTGATGGCATATCGGTGTGTGTATACAATGAAATGATCTTATGAGGCTCTGCTTAGGATAGCGGTCGTTTGGCTCACACGCCAAACCACCCAACTACCTTTTTCACAGAACATCCATCTGATACCAACTGTTATCAGAGTAGGGAAAGCTACGCATTGTAATGCCATGTCACGTAGGGGACACCTACTAATGTTAAGGCAACTCATCGTCCCTCGCAGTTCAAAGAAATTATTATTTTTAACTCAAAGTAATTCAAATATTATTTATGCAGAAAATTAGCAAAGCCGTGTCCCTCGGCTAGGTGGATCAACTAGTACACGCTTTTAAAATATAGTTTTACGCAGTGGAAAAATACTTGATTTAATTACTTAGTGGCCTAAGTGTACATGAAGACCAAGTGAGGTGCACCATGCATGATCGAACGTGTAGATTTACTATGTATAAAAGTAGATTTATCATGCGCAGAAAGTAGTGAGATTAACATTTCAAATCATGATGTGCAATGCTCCAAATACCTTAGCATATCTAAGCAAGGGGGCTATCAAGCCAAACCATATCCAACCATTCCAGAACAAGTGTCCAAAAGTAAACAACAAGTAACAGCAACAGTGTTGCAAAAGTCTAACCAAACGGCACCATGGGCGTCGACACCTGACACGAACCCATGGGCCAACAAGTTCACAGAAAAACACTACCTCAAGAGGGTCAGAAAACTGCAACCAACGCAGCTCCACACTAACACCTGCTACTGTCCAGAACCTGAGGCATTCAAAGAAAGAACACCTCAGAATTAAGTTACAAGTGGTGCAGAAAATAAGAAAGTAAGCAAACCTCCGCGAGACCGGAGGGAAACAGTAGTTGCAAGGATCAGTGATGACAAAGCTAGCAGCAAATAATCAACAGAAAAAGAAACAGCAGAAGAATCTAATAATCAGCAGAAAATCACCCACCAAACAAAGGTGTGAAAACAGGCAAGGTCAAAACTCGCCATCAGCAAATAACCATCAACATTCTCATTATTAATCATGTTACTCTTGTTCAGAATTATAGAGACTGGTTAGCTCATCAGAAAAAGAGAAGCCGTGCGGGGATAATACCATCACACATCGTCACGACCCTCAGAGCACCGCACCGGTGGCACCGCCAACATCGTGTAAGACCTCCAATAGAATTATTAATTTTTTTTAAAGAGCATCGCACCGGTGGCACCGTCAACATCGTGTACGACCTCCAATAATATTTACATTTTCATGATTCTTACAAGGGAAAAGGGCGAGGCCCATCAGAATATAAGCTACCATATTGCAAGTAGAAATAGAGAAAATAAAGGAGATACAGTACTAACAAAATCCTTTTATTAACTGGCAAAATGCCAAGATATTAACAGAAATAACTCGAGGATGCAAAGGAAATATAGCACAGCTAGATAAAGGGAGCCACCTTGGGGCTGTTATACAGCAAGGAGAAAGAAACAAGAGCAAGAACACCACTTGCCTTAGGTTTTGCTGGAAAAACTTTCTGAATCGCTCCACGTTGTAGATCGGGGTAAGAGAAGGCGGGAGGAAACAATATCTACACGAGATCGGGCTAAAAGAGGTTAGGGCACAAAAGACCTAACGAAAAAGTTTCATGAAACGGAAGGAATTTACCACGAGAATGAAGCTCTCGTCGAGAGCTTTCCGGATCTATGCTCGGTTCGCGATTTCGACCACCGGAGCTCCGTCGGCGGCGACCGGAAGATTCAAGAAAATGCCGCCCCCGTCGCTCATTTTTCTCTCTGGTCCGGACAGAATGAAGAAGAAGAAAGGGGGATGAGTTCGTTTTCTTTTATGCAACATAACGTATTATATTAATAATAATAATATCATTATTATTATTAATAAAAGAAGGGGCTAATGAGGAACGGGAAGATTTGTCGAACGGAGGGAGAGCGGGCAAAATCGATGGACGGCTGATTTGTCGATCAGCCAGATTCGTCAAACGACATAAAGGAGGGAGAAAGGCTGAACGTCGAACGACGGAAAGGCTAAGGAAGTGGCTGATCGACGAATGGAAAGGGAGGGAATTCAAAATATCGAACACAGCTCAGCAAATTCATATATATATATATATATGATTTTTTTATATATAATAATAATATTATTATTATATTATTACTAAAAATTAAACGAACGCCGAACCCAACGAAAATTTCGCCTAAGGTGAACGGCGGCGTTACAAATCCAACGGTGAAGTCGGAATCAAAATCCGACGTGTCGTTCTCGAGATATAAATGGCCGAAGTTACGGCGAACTTTAAATACATACAAAACTTCTAAAATGCGCCGAAGCTCCAAAATGGCTCGGATCGCGACGAAACTTAACGGGCAAGTCTAAAATTAATTATTTAATTTCCTAACGTAAAATTTTCCAATTCCGGGTCGTCGCAAAATTTGGTCGACTTGACCCAAACGGACGCAAAAGCGCGCAAACGGCGACACGCCGCTAACCCAACGTTAAAAGTAACGCCCTGACGTCAAAAACACGCCATCTCCGAATTAAATAATTGCCGAAAAATCAGGGGCGTTACATTGAAGTCGACGTGCGAATGAATCTCAAAAGAAAACCCTATTTAATTTAACTATTGCAGTGCCTTTTAAAAAAACATGGCGGAAATTAATGGTTTTATCAACGCGTTTTAATAAAAACGCCGCTAAAAGTGCCTCCAAATTTTTTCCCTCCCACCTCGTTTAGTTATTGCCACTAAAATTTTTATACACCCGTAAAGGCCTCGGTTGCGTCTAAAGAAAGCCCCGCCGAAGAGAGGTGGGGTCAACGGTCAACTCATAATCGCTTAAGTTTGAGAGATCGAACCCGCCATTTCCACCGCCCGCCGCCGAGGTCAAAGCACGCGCAAGCCACAGGTACGTACGCTACCGCGCGCACGGAGCACACGGTAGCGCGCGGGCAGCGCCCCCCGTCGAGGAGGAGCGACCCGGTCGCGCCCCGACCGCACCTCTCCCGGGGTGCGGCCCAGCCGCACCCCCCAAGGGGGTGCGGGGCCCAGCCGCACCCCCCAAGGGGGTGCGGGGCCCAGTCGCACCCCCCAAGGGGGGTGCGGCCTAGCCGCACCCCTCAAGGGGTGAGGCCAAGCCGCACCAACCTCAGGGGGTGCAGCCAAGCCGCACCCCCCTTGGGGTGCGGCCCCGGCCGCACCCCCTAGGGTACGACTCGGCCGCACCACTCGTGGGGTGCGGTCCGGCCCCCTCCCTCGCCTTTTTCTGTAGGGGGGCTCGAGGGTCCCCCGCCGCGTTCGCGCCCTCTCGTCGGGTGCGTCGGATCCCAATTCCTCCTTGGGGGACGACTCCTCGTTCCGCCGTCCGCCCCGGGCATCCCCGTGGTCCGCGACACGTTCGGAGCACCTCAGCGCTAGCGCGCGCTCAGAACGCTTCTGAGCGCGCTCAGAAGCATTCTCACTTTTTGTCTTTCTGACTTTCTCACTTTTTGTCTTTCCAGCGTGCTCACTTTTTGTCTTTCCAACGTGCTCACTTTTTGTCTTTCCAGTTTCTCAGATTTCAGGAACAACCTGTCACCTTTTTCGCCTCCAACAGAACTGCCCGAACTGCCCGAACTACCCGAATTGCCCGAAGGGTAAGGTGGTCATTTACGAAAAATGGCGATCCGTGTGCCCCGAACCAGAAAATATGATTCGTCCGCCGAGCACTTATGGAAACTGCAAACGGCGAAATTACCGGACTGCCCTCGGCCAAAGCTATAAAAGGAGCCCCAAGGCTTCATTTGAGGGGACATGGACTTCAGAACCAGGGAGAGCTCCTTGCAGATTTTTGTGGAATTCTCCTTCAGCGCTGGAAGATCTCCTTCGGGGACTTGAAGATTTTCTTCATCCCGAAAGGCGACACGCCTTCTCATTTTTGTTCCCCGGAGGCTTCTCACTTTTGTTCCCCGGAGGCTTCTCACTTTTGTTCCCCGGAGGCTTCTCAATTTTGTTCTCCGGGCCTTCTCACTTTTGTTCCCCAGAATTCCCAGAAGGAAAAAGACTTAGTTTTTCCGAGAGGTGGTCTGTCACCCCCGGAGCTCTTTCTCCCTCTCTATTATTGTAACGAGCAGCGGCCTGTCGCGCTCAAGTTCTAACTACCAAATTGTAACCCCCAGAAGATAGTGAACTTTGGTCGGCACAGCTCCGGCCGCGTGGTTTTTTACCCTTTCCGGGTTTTCCACGTTAAAAAGTCTCGGTGTACTCAGCGAATCTCGAATTGACTGTTTGCGCGCTTAGTTCACTCACGAGCTAAGGTGGTTTAATTGGACCGGTCTACCAAGAGCCCTAAGCGTTCCGCAACAGTTTGGCGCCGTCTGTGGGAACTTCGCAAAACTCTTTGAAAGCCAACTGCTATGGCAAGAAAGAGTGCTCGCAATACTGAAGGGTCAGTACCGGAGGGACGCGTCGACCCAGCTCCCTCCCACTCGCTTATCAATGCACCTCCCGCGGAGGGGGCACTGCCTACGCCTGCAGCTGGGCTGGAAGTACGCATGCAACAGATTGAAGAGCATCAAGCCGAGATGCTGGCCCTCGTGAGGAATCTCGGGGCTCCTCAAGCTCCGATTCAGCCACCAGCTCTGAACGCATCACCGCCCCTAGTTCTGAATCATGCCCCAAACCAAGAAGCCGTTCAGGAGGACGAGGCTTCAGAAGGATTCTCCAACGCGGCGAGTTCCGCTCACCTTGCCCCGCCAGCTGGAGGCCCAGAAGCTGACCACCGTCGCCATCACCCCAGAAGAGCTGCCCCTGAGCGAGCAACGGAAAGAACTACGCGAGAAGAAATACGTGATATGATAGAGGAAGAGCACGCCCAAGCAGGGCGACGCGCCGCACTCGCCCGCCGTCCCGCGCATCAGGGCTCCCTGTTGTCGCCTCAAGTCCTAGCCCATCCAATTCCGAATGGCTTCAAGCTTCCCAGCATCGAGACATTCGACGGGACGGGCGATCCTTTGGAACATGTCAATCACTTCACCACTGTCATGAGGATTTACAGTGCTCCTGATCAGCTCCTCTGCCAAGTGTTCCCGACAACCTTGAAGGGACAAGCGCACACTTGGTTCCATTCTCTGCGGAATGGGGCCATCAACAACTTCACATAAATGGCGCAACAATTCGTGGATCAGTTCATCGCCAACCGCCGAATTGTCCGGGATCCCTCCCATCTCTCTGGGATCCGCCAGAACGACGGAGAAACACTCAAGGACTTCTTCCGACGCTTCACTACCGAGGCTCGGCAGATCCCAGGGGTTGACCCCGAGCTCCTGCGAGGAATTTTCTTGGGAGGACTCCGCCCAAGTGGCTTCTACTCGGCTCTCATGAGAGAAACCGTACCAAGTTACCCCAACCTCGTTCATTGGGTTGAAGCACAAATAGCTGCATATGAGGCCATCGAAGCGCACCGTCGGCAGTTCGAAGGAAGCCAAGGAAGGAAAAGGGGATCAGATCAAGCCCCTCGCGAACGAGAAGAACGTCGCGGCGAGGAGCGCCGCGGTGACGAGCGTCGGCGTGACCCCCGAAGGGATCTGGGACCACAGCCGCCCAGGACCTACACCCTGTTGAACACCACCAGAACGAATGTGCTCTACGCCATTCAGAACAACCCCGAACTCCGCATGCCCCGGATACCCCCGCCAAATCCAAGGGGCGACCACTCCAGGTACTGCGAGTTCCATCGGGGAACCGGGCATACCACCGAGGAGTGCACCAGACTTAAAGACGAAATCGAGCGCCTCATCCGCCAGGGACTCCTGGGAAGGTTCTTACAAGGCCAGATTCCCAATCAGCCCCAGCAGCCCAGGGAGGCAGGGGAGCAGCTGTGAGGCCCCTATCCAGACCCCACATAAATTCTGTATCAAAACTTATTTTCATTTCATTTGCCAGGATGTTCTAGAAGTAAGCATAGTGAATACAAAATAAAACACATAATAAGAACTTTTCGTAAACTTCTACTCATACCTTAGCCTGATCTTTATTGGGCTTTTCTTCAAAGGACCACTTTGCTTTCTTAAGCGTCTTCAGGAAACGCACCTCTTCCTACAAAAATGAAGTCAACGGTCTTAGTCATAACGAATATGACTAAGTGAATAACATACTTCTTTAACTGCGGTACAAGCAAACAGGAAATATCAGTATCAATATGCATATTCTTATGTTCTTTCAAGTTCATTTCGTCGAATGTTCCAGTCTTATTCATTCACGTTCATATTCGTTCATTCTTATATTTCTTCTTCGTTCATATCTCTTATGAGTCTCTTTCAATTATCAGAAGTTTTATTCACATTTCATCATCGAATTCAAATTGCAGTAGATAAATGCATTCAATTAAGGAATGACATATCAATAAAGTAACAATATGTTTACTTTTCAAATTCTTCTATTCAGTTCGTTTCTTTTCACATTCTGTCATTATTCGTTCACGTCGTTTCATTTCTGTTATTCAAAATCTTTTTATCAATTTCAGATTCTTTCAACTGTAGTTCAGTCAATTCATTTTCTTACGTCAATCATCAAATGTTCTCATAATTAGTGTCTGAATCAGATTCCTCGTTTATCTTTCGCTTTATTAAATTAGGAAATCATAAGGGTTACTGTAGATTCCTTCTTGGTCTTCAACGACCTCTTGGCCTTCAACGGCCTCCGGCCTTCAACGGCCTCAATCAATATCAAAAGCACATTCTGCCGTAGCGTATTCACACCCCCACTACGGCTACTGGGTTAACCCTTATCATTTCCGATGCATCGATGCTTACTTTCTTTTCGTTCTGTTCTTATTCACGTATTCATAGTCAATATTCATATTTAATCTTCGTATCAAGTATCATTGGTTGATTATCCGTGCTTCATAAATGCAAACAATTTCAATTTCATGTCAATGCACATTCACTAAAATATTTTCAGTATGAAAAGCTCATCAGATGTGTATCAAAATAATTCAAAGCTATGCATAATTAAAGAAATAAGTACTCACCTTGCTTTTCTCTCCTTTTTATCGTTCTTTGAATTCTCGTTGTATTATCTTTTCTTTTGTGATATCTGTTAATAAGCGAACTTGGGTAAGAAATTGCTAACTTAAAATTCTACTTATATGACACCATAACCCTATTCCATAACCCATCCAATCCAAAAATTCCTAAATCCACATTGCATATAATTACATAATTTGAAGCAGTAAATCCTAGATAAAGAAACACTACCCTTAATGGAAGGAAAAGACATCAAATCTCAATTACGAATCTCTGCCCTAATTTCTTTGGAAAGGGTTTTGCTCTCAATGAGGGCTAGAACATAGGAGGAGCATTTTTCCATCATTAGGAAGGTTGAAACTTGCTGAAATCAAATTAATCCAACTAGGGTTTTACTAACAGTGCTTGAAATCATGAACTAATATTAAGATATGCGTACTCATTCTTTTCAGAAACTTTTGGCATGAAGAGGAACTAAAAATCTCCAAAAACGAAAACCCTAGCTTTCAGGCTCTACTCAAAATGTGCCAAATCTTTGCATAAGACCAAAGAGGAGTGTAGAGGAGGGGATTACCTCTTGATAGAAAGAAAAATCGAATAAATCGGAGGAGATTTGAGGAGGCTGGAGCAAGCGGCGTCGATCGGCTCCGTGCGCCTGTCGTCGGTCTCGCAGAGAGCTGGGAGAAGAATAGGAAGTCTTGGCATTTCTTTTTCCCTTAAGAACCAAGCGCACCGCCTGCTCTTCACGGGACACGTGAACCGCGCCTAATCAGCCCCTCCCCACTTGGTTTGCCAATAGTCTAATATTATATCTAAAATATTTAACTTATATACATAATATTATTTGAGCCTCCGATTAGCTTGCGACACTCAATTTTTCATCGCCATAGAGGTGTACAATATTTAACTATTGGCACACCAATTTCACTATTAGCACAACAACTTCATAATTTTAGAATTCACTCTTTCAATGTCATTGATGCACACAAATAACAATTTTATGTTATATTTGCATCTCAATAAATCAATCTTCAACAATATATTCGTTACAACGACGCAATTGCGTAACATCGACACAATTGCGTGAAAATGATTTCATTGGGATTTTCATTTTGGGTCGCTGCAAGTGTTGGGTCGTTAAAAACTCTTTCCCTCTTAGAGAAATTTTCGTCCTCGAAAATATTGTTCAATTTCTAAAATGATTTCTCGGCTCTATGGACTTCCATCTTTTGCCCTCTATTTGATATTCAATTTAATCGTTTTCTTTGACTCATTAGTTTCGTTCTTTCATAAGTTCAAAATTCCTACGTCGTGTTTTCAAATTTGTAGGTATCACTTAGATCAGCTCACAGTTCTTTACATCATCTTTGAGTTCATAGCTCATACATATTAACCTATGATTGTCTTAGTCTTTTCTAATATTTATTCTTGCTTCCTTTATCTTTTGTAACATTTCCTTCCGAACTACATATTGTATAAAGGATCTGGCCAGAATCCCAGATACATTATATAGAGCGAAGGTGGAATTACAATTCCGCATATATAATCGTTTCATTTTCGATTCGTATTCAATTATTACTTTCGTTATTCAACTTCAATGTCCATCCCGAATGAATTCTAATCTTGACTTTGTTTCGTTCATTTTGAAACACACGCCTCAAAAACTAAACAATACCTATTTTATATTCTCATTTATGTCCTTCATCAGTCGATGCTTATCTCGGCATTCGTTATTTCTAATCTATTTCGAATTCACTCAATCCGTAATCGCAGTTTTCACATTAAATTGCAATAACAACTTCATGACTTAACATTCGCATCAACTTATCATGTCGTAGACGATTTCACTTATTACTTTCCTTGAATTCTCAAGCCCGATTCCCGCAAGTTCATATCATATGTACTTATTATGTACTCACTAACTTCTGGCAAACCTGGCTCTGATACCAAATTGTGAGGCCCCTATCCAGACCCCACATAAATTCTGTATCAAAACTTATTTTCATTTCATTTGTCAGGATGTTCTAGAAGTAAGCATAGTGAATACAAAATAAAACACATAATAAGAACTTTTCGTAAACTTCTACTCATACCTTAGCCTGATCTTTATTGGGCTTTTCTTCAAAGGACCACTTTGCTTTCTTAAGCGTCTTCAGGAAACGCACCTCTTCCTACAAAAATGAAGTCAACGGGCTTAGTCATAACGAATATGACTAAGTGAATAACATACTTCTTTAACTGCGGTACAAGCAAACAGGAAATATCAGTATCAATATGCATATTCTTATGTTCTTTCAAGTTCATTTCGTCGAATGTTCCAGTCTTATTCATTCACGTTCATACTCGTTCATTCTTATATTTCTTCTTCGTTCATATCTCTTATGAGTCTCTTTCAATTATCAGAAGTTTTATTCACCTTTCATCATCGAATTCAAATTGCAGTAGATAAATGCATTCAATTAAGTAATGACATATCAATAAAGAAACAATATGTTTACTTTTCAAATTCTTCTATTCAGTTCGTTTCTTTTCACATTCTGTCTTTATTCGTTCACGTCGTTTCATTTCTGTTATTCAAAATCTTTTTATCAATTTCAGATTCTTTCAACTGTAGTTCAATCAATTCATTTTCTTCCGTCAATCATCAAATGTTCTCATAATCAGTGTCTGAATCAGATTCCTCGTTTATCTTTCGCTTTATTAAATTAGGAAATCATAAGGGTTACTGTAGATTCCTTCTTGGTCTTCAACGACCTCTTGGCCTTCAACGGCCTCCGGCCTTCAACGACCTCAATCAATATCAAAAGCACATTCCGCCGTAGCGTATTCACACCCCCACTACGGCTACTGGGTTAACCCTTATCATTTCCGATGCATCGATGCTTACTTTCTTTTCGTTCTGTTCTTATTCACGTATTCATAGTCAATATTCATATTTAATCTTCGTATCAAGTATCATTGGCTGATTATCCGTGCTTCATAAATGCAAACAATTTCAATTTCATGTCAATGCACATTCACTAAAATATTTTCAGTATGAAAATCTCATCAGATGTGTATCAAAATAATTCAAAGCTATGCATAATTAAAGAAATAAGTACTCACCTTGCTTTTCTCTCCTTTTATCGTTCTTTGAATTCTCGTCGTATTATCTTTTCTTTTGTGATATCTGTTAATAAGCGAACTTGGGTAAGAAATTGCTAACTTAAAATTCTACTTATATGACACTATAACCCTATTCCATAACCCATCCAATCCAAAAATTCCTAAATCCATATTGCATATAATTACATAATTTGAAGCAGTAAATCCTAGATAAAGAAACACTACCCTTAATGGAAGGAAAAGACATCAAATCTCAATTACGAATCTCTGCCCTAATTTCTTTGGAAAGGGTTTTGCTCTCAATGAGGGCTAGAACATAGGAGGAGCATTTTTCCATCATTAGGAAGGTTGAAACTTGCTGAAATCAAATTAATCCACCTAGGGTTTTACTAATAGTGCTTGAAATCATGAACTAATATTAAGATATGCGTACTCATTCTTTTCAGAAACTTTTGGCATGAAGAGGAACTAAAAATCTCCAAAAACGAAAACCCTAGCTTTCAGGCTCTACTCAAAATGTGCCAAATCTTTGCATAAGACCAAAGAGGAGTGTAGAGGAGGGGATTACCTCTTGATAGAAAGAAAAATCGAAGAAATCGGAGGAGATTTGAGGAGGCTGGAGCAAGCGGCGTCGATCGGCTCCGTTCGCCTGTCGTCGGTCTCGCGGAGAGCTGGGAGAAGAATAGGAAGTCTCGACATTTCTTTTTCCCTTAAGAACCGAGCGCACCGCCTGCTCTTCACGGGACACGTGAACCGCGCCTAATCAGCCCCTCCCCACTTGGTTTGCCAATAGTCTAATATTATATTATATCTAAAATATTTAACTTATATACATAATATTATTTGAGCCTCCGATTAGCTTGCGACACTCGATTTTTCATCGCCATAGAGGTGTACAATATTTAACTATTGGCACACCAATTTCACTATTAGCACAACAACTTCATAATTTTAGAATTCACTCTTTCAATGTCATTGATGCACACAAATAACAATTTTATGTTATATTCGCATCTCAATAAATCGATCTTCAACAATATATTCGTTACAACGACGCAATTGCGTAACATCGACACAATTGCGTGAAAATGATTTCATTGGGATTTTCATTTTGGGTCGCTGCAAGTGTTGGGTCGTTACAGCAGCCCCCCTCCCCCCGAGGCGCAGGTGGAGAAAGGCCGATGGTGGGAGAAATCGAGACGATCGCTGGACCCCCCGTCTTAGCATCACAAATCCTCTCGATTACCCAGCCCGTAAGAGACCACGAAGACAAAAAACTCAAGCAGGATATTACGATAGCTTTCGGAGATGAAGACTTGCAAGGGTTGCGGCTTCCGCACCAGGATCCGCCCGTGATCAGCGCAGGGATCGAGGATCCCTGCTTCAAGGTAAAGAGAATACTGGTCGACAACGGAAGCTCAGTCGATGTCCTGTTCCTCTCCACCTTGCAGAGTATGAAGCTCACGAAGGACCAACTTAGTCCTGCGGCCGGGCCCGTCTACGGCTTCGACAACAGACCTGTTCCGGTGTAGGGCATGATCATTCTCCCAGTCACATTGGGCGAGTTCCCAAGACAGTCAACGCACAACATCCAGTTCATGGTGGTAGAGTCCACCTCCGCCTATAATGCCATCTTCGGGAGACCGCTCCAGTCAACCTTCGGGGCAAACCCTTCCATTCCGCATCTAGATATGAAGTTCCCAACTGCCGCAGGCATAGGAGTCGTAAGAGGGGACCAAGAGGCAGCCAGAACCTGTTATCTAAAGCAGGCTCAACCAGTAAGGGCAACCGCCCTCAACATCAATAACTTCGACCTACGAGACGAAGCTACTTTGCAGCGAGGAGCGCCCGTTGAAGGGCTAGTAGAAGTACCACTTTCCCGACAAGACCCGACTCGGACTGTTCAGGTCGGGTCACTCTTGTCACAAGAGGAGCGAGAAAAGTTCACGACCTTCCTACAGGAGAACGAGGACATTTTCACTTGGAGCCCAGAAGACATGCCCGGGGTAGATCCTGACGTTATATATCACTCGTTAAACATCAACCCCGCCTGCAGGCCTGTAATTCAAAAGAAGAGGAACTTTGCCCCGAGCATTTGAAGGCGATCGAGGAGGAAGTACCTAAGCTCCTGGAAGCACGGTTCATACGCGAAGCAGAATACCCCACATGGCTCGCCAACGTAGTCATGGTAAATAGGGCCTCGGGAAAATGGCGAATGTGCGTCGACTACAGCAATCTGAACCAAGCATGCCCAAAAGACAGCTTCCCCCTCCCGAGGATTGACCAACTCGTCGACGCTACGGCCGGTCATGAGCTGCTCAGCTTCATGGATGCTTATTCGGGTTACAACCAGATAAGGATGAACCCCGCGGACGAAGAGCATACCGCCTTCCGCACCGACCGAGGAGTTTACTGCTACAAGGTGATGCCCTTCGGCCTTAAAAATGCCGGAGCCACCTATCAAATGCTGATGAACAAAGTCTTCAAGAATCTCATCGGAGAGACGATGGAGGTTTACGTGGACGATATGCTAATAAAGAGCGTCCACCGTTGCGACCACTTGGAAGACTTGGGAAAGTACTTCCAGCTTCTCCGCCGCTTCCAGATGCGGCTCAATCCCAGCAAATATGCGTTTGGTGTGACGGCGGGAAAGTTCTTAGGTTTCATGGAAACCCATCGGGGAATTGAGGCCAACCCCGAGAAGATCAAGGCGTTGGAGGATATGTCGCCACCTCGCTCAATTAAGGAGGTGCAACGCCTAAACGGAAGGATCGCTGTGTTATCCCGATTTCTGTCACGGACGGGAGACAAGTATCTCCCTTCTTCAAAATCCTCCGGGGAGCGCGCCACTCCGGCTTCCAGTGGACTGACGAATGCCAGGTGGCCTTCGAGCTTCTCAAACAATACTTGGCTTCGCCACCGCTTCTGTCAAAGCCCACCCCCGGAGAAACTATGTTCCTGTACCTGGCCGTGTCGCCTATGGCTCTTAGCTCGGTGCTCTTAAAAGACGAAGGAGGGGTACATCGACCAATCTACTACCTCAGCAAAGTCCTCACCGACACCGAAACCAGATATCCGCCAGCAGACAAGACGGCCTTGGCTCTTGTTTTCTCAGTAAGAAAGCTTCGACCCTACTTCCAGGCTCATACGGTAAAAGTGTTGACACAACTCCCATTACGGGCAATCCTCCAGAAGCCGGAAGTCTCAGGGAGACTTGTAAAGTGGGTCGTAGAGCTCGGCGAGTTTGACATCCAATTCCTGCCTCGACCTGACATCAAGTCGCAAGTACTCGCCGACTTTGTTGTGGAATACACCATCCCGCCAGAAATAACTCTTATCAAAGACACCACTAGCCCCCGTTGAACCCTCTATGTCGACGGTGCCTCCGGAGCTGAAGGAGCCAGAGCAGGATTGCTCCTCATAAGCCCCAAGGAGGTCACCCTGGATTATGGACTCCGGCTAAAGTTCCCTGCAACGAATAACATTGCAGAGTACGAGGCGCTGATCGCCGGTCTCCGACTCGCTATCGACTGCAAAGCTGAGAACCTGACGATTTACACAGACTCTCAACTCGTAGTCTCATGGGTCGAAGGAGACTACGAGGCTAAGAGCGACCAGATGGCGAAGTACCTCGCGTTTGCGAAATCACTCCCTCAGAAGATCCCATCATATCAAATTCTGCGCATCCCCCGAGAGCAGTACTCCAGGGCGGACACTCTCTCCAAGCTCGCTACTTCACCATCCAGCTACCAGTCTCGAAGACGCCGAATCGAAGAGCTCGTAATCCCAAGCATTCAAGGGCCATGGGAGATCGCAGCCATCCACCATGAAGAGTCATCCTGGATGACCCCGCTACGAGCTTACCTCGAATGCGGGCTTCTTCCTGAAGGTCGCTTAGAAGCACGAAGACTACGGATACGGGCGACATCGTTCGCTATTACAGACGGGGAGCTTTACAAACGGGCATTCTCAGGGCCATATCTGAAATGCCTACCGGCAGACGAGGCCGACTACGCCCTCAGAGAAGTGCACGGGGGAGTCTGCGGAGAACACCTAGGTGGGAAAGCATTGGTGCGAAAAATACTGCGTCAAGGCTTATATTGGCCGACAATGAGGAAGGACGCGACCGACTTTGTCCAAAGGTGTAAGAGCTGTCAGCTGCACGCCAACATACCTTGTCAACCCCCGGTCTCACTTTCCACGCTGCAAAGTGCGTGGCCATTCGCGCAATGGGGGATCGACCTCCTCGGCCCCCTGCCCCTAGCATCCGGACAGAGGAAGTTCATCATCCTAGGCATCGATTATTTCACCAAATGGGTAGAAGCAGAGCCCCTAGCTAAACTCACGGAAGAAAACGCCAAACAATTCGTCTGGAAGAACATCGTCTGCCGCTTCGGCATCCCGGCTACGATCATTGCCGACAACTGCACTCAATTCACTAGGAAGTCCTTCACCAAGATGTGCGAGGATATGAAGATCAACCTACGTCACATGGCCGTAGCGCATCCGCAAACCAACGGACAAGTGGAAGTCACAAATCGCACCATCCTCAAAGGATTGAAGACACGCTTAGAAGAAGCTGGGGGACAATGGGTGGACGCGCTCCCAAATGTGTTGTGGGCGTATCGCATGACAGAGAGGACTCTTACAGGGGAGACGCCTTATAACCTCTGTTATGGAACCGAAGCTATCATCCCCGTCGACGTCGGCGTTCCAAGTATTCGGGTGCTAACCTTCGATCACAGTAAGAATGACGGACTGCTTCGGGAAAATCTCGACCTAATCCCTGAGGTTCGGGACAACGCTGCCCAACGTGCCGCATCCTACCAAATGCGTGTAGCCCGCATCTACGACAGGAGGGTGAAGCCCAGGCCGATCAACGTAGGAGATCTCATCTTACGCAGCGTCGAGGCAACCGGCAAAGGCCCCCAATGAGATAAGCTCTCACCGACCTGGGAAGGCCCATATGTAGTCACTACGGTCGTGAAGCCCTGAACATACAGGCTCAGAACGACGAATGGGAAGACTTTGCCACGCACCTAGAACGCTCAAAACCTGCGCCGCTTTTACCAGTAATCCGGGGACTTCTACCATATGCTAAGCCGCGAGCTTAGACTCGTGCAAACTTATCTTAAAATTCATGTACCAAGCCGCGAGCTCAGACTCGTGCACTTATCTTATATTACATATTATGTAAAAGCCGCGAGTTCAGACTCGTGCACTTATCTTATATTACGTATTATGTAAAAGCCGCGAGCTCAGACTCGTGCACCTATCTTATCTTAAATAAAGCTACGCGTCAAATGATTTCTTACTATAAAACTATATATGTATATTTTGACATCAACATCCATTTAAGAAAAATCTTTGTAACGGGGCCCTGCCCTGGGGACTTTGCACCGTCGTCGATTGAAGGTTCGCCCTTCTCCTCCGCTGTCGAGTCCCAGCGTCGTAGGGGCCTGCCCCCCTTACGTTCGCCTCCGGTTTGAATACACCAGCTATTCACCGGCCACTTCGGGGCCCTGCCCCGGGGACTTTGCACCGCCGTCGATTGAAGGTTCGCCCTTCTCCTCCGTCGTCGAGTCCCGGTGTCGTAGGGGCCTGCCCCCTTACGTTCACCCCCGGTTTGAATACACCCGCTATTCACCGGCCAAGCCGCGAGCACAGACTCGTGCAAAAAATCCGCGAGCACAGACTCGTGCAAAAAAGCCGCTAGCGCAGACTCGTGCAAAAAAGCCGCGAGCGCAGACTCGTGCCAAAAAGCCGCGAGCACAGACTCGTGCAAAAAAGCCGCGAGCGCAGACTCATGCAAAAAAGCCGCAAGCGCAGACTTGCGCGAGCTAATTTTCTATTATGTAAAAGCCGCGGGCTCAGAACCGCGCAAGTTCATCTGTTATTTTGCAGAAATCACTCAACCTATGCGGATATTAATGTTAGGCAGCAAGCCAGCGATAACCTCAGAGAACCAACGCCCTTCGCCGTCCATCTTAATGCGTCCTCCCTCGATCAACGCTTTGTCAGCAACCAGGACAACAGGACCATCAGAGGGCTATCACGACCCAGCGCAGGGCGAGAAATGCCTGTCCAGAACAAAGAAACAAAGTCAACCACGCTCACCCTTCGACCGCAACTCCTACCCAAAGCGCTGCAAAGAGGGCGGTGAATAAAACCGCCACAGAAAAATCAAAACCTCCGAACTCCTCGCCCCGAAACTCGGACTCCGAAGGTTTGGGGGGCTTATGTTATACACCCGTAAAGGCCTCGGGTTGCGTCTAAAGGAAGCCCCGCCTAAGAGAGGTGGGGTCAACGGTCAACGCATAATCGCTTAAGTTTGAGAGATCGAACCCGCCATTTCCACCGCCCGCCGCCGAGGTCAAAGCACGCGCAAGCCACAGGTAAGTATGCTACCGCGCGCACGGAAGCGCACGGTAGCGCGCGGGCAGCGCCCCCCATCGCGGAGGAGCGACCCGGTCGCGCCCCGACCGCACCTCTCCTAGGGTGCGGCCCAGCCGCACCCCTTAAGAGGTGCGGCCCAGCCGCACCCCCCAAGGGGGTGCGGCCCAGTCGCACCCCCCAAGGGGGTGCGGCCCAGTCGCACCCCCAAGGGGGTGCGGGGCCCAGCCGCACCCCCCAAGGGGGGGTGCGGCCACGCCGCACCCCTCAAGGGGTGCGGCCAAGCCGCACCACCCTTAGGGGGTGCAGCCAAGCCGCACCCCCCCGGGGTGCGACTCGGCCGCACCACCCGTGGGGTGCGGTCCGGCCCCCTCCCCTCGCCTTTTTCCGCAGGGGGGCTCGAGGGGCCCCCGCCGCGTTCGCGCCCTCTCGTCGGGTGCGTCAGATCCCAATTCCTCCTTGGGGGACGACTCCCCGTTCCGCCGTCCGCCCGGGGCATCCCCGTGGTCCGCGGCACGTTCGGAGCACCTCAGCGCTAGCGCGCGCTCAGAACGCTTCTGATCGCGCTCAGAAGCATTCTCACTTTTTGTCTTTCTGACTTTCTCACTTTTTGTCTTTCCAGCGTGCTCACTTTTTGTCTTTCCAGCGTGCTCACTTTTTGTCTTTCCAGTTTCTCAGATTTCAGGAACAACCTGTCGCCTTTTTCGCGTCCAACAGAACTGCCCGAAGGGTAAGGTGGTCATTTACGAAAAATGGTGATCCGTGTGCCCCGAACCAGAAAATATGATTCGTCCGCCGAGCACTTATGGAAACTGCAAACGGTGAAATTACAGGACTGCCCTCGGCCAAAGCTATAAAAGGAGCCCCAAGGCTTCATTTGAGGGGACCTGGACTTCAGAACCCGGGAGAGCTCCTTGCAGATTTTTGCGGAATTCTCCTTCAGCGATGGAAGATCTCCTTCGGGGACTTGAAGATTTTCTTCATCCCGAAAGGCGACACGCCTTCTCACTTTTGTTCCCCGGAGGCTTCTCACTTTTGTTCCCCGGAGGCTTCTCACTTTTGTTCTCTGGGCCTTCTCACTTTTGTTCCCCAGAATTCCCAGAAGGAAAAAGACTTAGTTTTTCCGAGAGGTGGCCTGTCACCCCCGGAGCTCTTTCTCCCTCTCTATTATTGTAACGAGCAGCGGCCTGTCGCGCTCAAGTTCTAACTACCAAATTGTAACCCCCAGAAGATAGTGAACTTTGGTCGGCACAGCTCCGGCCGCGTGGTTTTTTACTCTTTCCGGGTTTTCCACGTTAAAAAGTCTCGGTGTACTCAGCGAATCTCGAATTGACTGTTTGCGCGCTTAGTTCGCTCACGAGCTAAGGTGGTTCAATTGGACCGGTCTAACAAGAGCCTTAAGCGTTCCGCAACAAAAATGAAATACATCTCTATAGCCACGTTTATTAACTTAAACGTTGCAGATAACAAATGTTTTGACCACGTTTTTTAAAACGCCGCAAAATTAAACGTTGCCAATAAAGACTATTCTTGTAGTGCCCCTTACTCTTTTTCAGATTATTGTAATCATTTGTTAAACTTGTATTCTTTTGGATATATATAAATGTGTGATTGTAGACTTGTTTGTCTAGTTTACTTCTTAACTCATGTTTACCTGGTTGGTCATTCTTGCCGGCAGGATCCGTATCTTGCGGAGACGACTAACTCGTGTGTTATTGTCACCGTAAGACGACGGTTCTTGACATAAGATTTAGGAACTCTCCAGTGTGGGAGAGGGATCTTACAGCCGCACCCTCATCGGGGTGGGGCTCGGCCGAACACCCATGGGGGTGCGTCATGGCCGCACCCCTATCATGGGGGTGCGGTTTGTGTTGTTTGGGTTTGGATTCGAAGTTGGAAAACTGTCTAGCCATTATTGCCTTTCTCCATTATTAGAGAGAGAAGAGAGGCTGGAACAGCATGTAACTGTTTTGGCACAAACCACTGGGAAGAGAAATGGTGGAAAGCCGCGTGGTTCTTTTTTTTGGTAAAATAAAAAACCCTTGTAGCTTTTGCTTTTAAACCAGCCAGCCCGTGAGAAGAAAACCGCCGGGTTGAAGGAGGAGTGCCGCCAGGTTTTCCTGTGCGCGAGAAGGAACAGCCTCGGCCTCCTGTTCACGTGAGGATCGTGCTGCCCGAGCCATCCCCTCTTGCTGGTGGTTTGAGAGAAGAGTCGCTGTCGTCGCCGCCGTAGTCTTGCTCTTGGTGCCGCGAGGGGCGGGAGACCCCTGTAGAGATTCCGCCGGTGGTTGCCGTTGGTGCAACACCGTGCGATGGCGGCAAAGTGAGGAGACGATGGCGGCACGGGCGTGGCGGCGAAGGCTTATGGGAGTGCAGTGACCTTGACGGAGTTCCTCTCCGATGGTGCGGGCGTGGCGGCGAAGGCATGCGGAGGTGCAGTGGCCTTGATGGTGTTCCTCTTCGGTGGTGCGGCTTGGTGTCGATGGCATGCGCGGGTGCAGTTGGCCTCGACGGTGCTTCTCCGGTGGTGGTGCGGTTGAAAGTCGGACGTCGACGTTGAAGGTTCTCGGTGAACCTTGTGCGTCCGCTGTGCTAGCGGATTGCAGTCCAGATTATTATCTCTCCCGCGGGTCGAGCGAGTCCGGCTCTCCGCGGTGTATTCTGTAACGGACGTCGGTACATTTCTTGTTATATTTTTGCAGCTATATGATTTATTTATGCAGCGTTTTTGCTCAGATGTATGTTCTTGATTACCCTGCATATATATTTGGTTGCGCCTGGGATTGTTTCCGCGTCAAATCCCAACAGGTGGTATCAGAGCCAGGTTCGTAGGCGACTGATTGGACATTCAAGGAAAGGTTTGACTGCGGTGGGTGACGACTAGGTCCGCTCCCCATCTTTTCAAATCTGACCTTTGAATTAATCAGGTCTCCTAGTCATGCCGTAGGACAACCATGACAGAGAAGAACATGTTTCTAGACAGTTTTTTGAAGAAGTGCGACAGTGGCTGGTTTGACCTATGACAGGTGGTACTGCATGAGATGGTCATGATAATCGCAGATTTGTTACAGGGAGGTGATTATCTGGAGGAACACAAGACGTGTTCAAATTTGGTTTCTGTGCCAGTTAGAGGCAGCTTGTGCAGAGACGAAGGAGGAAGTGAAGACCCTTTTTTCACTCCTTCCTCGCTCACTTTTTTTTTACCCGGCCTTAGTGACGACGCTCTTGTATGAGAAGGATACGGTGGAGCTGGTGGAGGTCACGATCGCAGTGCTATCCAGACAGATGTTAGTGGGCCCTACTCCAAAGGGCGGTCACATCTTGGCAGCAACGAATGGGTAAGGTGAGGTAGTTTGGCAAGGGATTGAGTGGAGCACGATCTCGATCCAGACCGAAGGAGGGTATGGTATTTTTACCATTGCAGACAGTGCGGTCACATAGGAGAGCGAGTTCGCAGCGTGCAAAAGGCCTCGACGCTGGGGTGCGGACTGGGTGACAGCTGAGTCAGGGTGCAGAGTGATGAGGTCCTCAACATCACTGAGAGTCTGTGCGACTCTGACAGCTAGATGTTTGACATTACTGAGCGGATTGGATTCAGGTGGCTACAGTTGGGTGGCCTGAGGAGGAGTCCTGATGGTGGAGTGATGGCGTACCATGCTCTGGAGAGCTGTGCGGTGCGGTAGTTTGTACCGGCTGATGGGGACCACGATGTGTGGTGGTGCACCCATTATTTCTGCGGCCGACGTGGTGGATTGTCGTGGTGGTGCAGAGGATCGTCCTTCTGGGACTCGAGTTATGCGGGTCAGTTTCTACGATCAGGTTGCGACGATATTCACAGGTTGAGCCAGAGCAGAAATGAGTTGACTGGAGCAGGTCGACTGATGCCTCAGACTGAGGTGGTGCTACGTGCAGTTGAGTGCTTCGTGCAGGTGGTGGCTCCAAATCCCAAACTAAAGTGGTGATTGTTGTTTTGGTTTGGATTCAAAGTTGGAAAACTGTCTAGCCATTATTGCCTTTCTCCATTATTAGAGAGAGAAGAGAGGCTGGAACCGCCTGTAACTGTTTTGGCACAAACCGTTGGGAAGAGAAAAGGTGGAAAGCCGCGTGGTTCTTTTTTTTGGTAAAATAAAAAACGCCTGTAGCTTTTGCTTTTAAACCAGCCAGCCCGTGAGAAGAAAATCGCCGGGCTGAAGGAGGAGCGCCGCCAGGTTTTTCTGTGCGCGAGAAGGAACAGCCCCGACCTCCTGTTCACGTGAGGAGGTGCTGTCCGAGCCATCCCCTCTTGCTGGTGGTTTGAGAGAAGAGCCGCCGTCGTCGCCGCCGTAGTCTTGCTTTTGGTGCCGCGAGGGGTGGGAGACCCCTGTAGAGATTCCGCCGGTGGTTGTCGTTGGTGCAACACCGTGCGATGACGGCAAAGTGAGGAGACGATGGCGGCGCGGGCGTGGCGGCGAAGGCTTGTGGGAGTGCAGTGGCCTTGACGGAGTTCCTCTCCGATGGTGCGGGCGTGGCGGCGAAGGCATGCGGAGGTACAGTGACCTTGATGGTGTTCCTCTCCGGTGGTGCGGCTTGGTGTCGATGGCGTGCGCGGGTGCAGTTGGCCTCGACGGTGCTTCTCCGGTGGTGGTGCGGTTGAACGTCGGACGTCGACGTTGAAGGTTCTCGGTGAACATTGTGCGTCCGCTGTGCTAGCGGATTGCAGTCCAGATTATTATCTCTCCCGCGGGTCGAGCGAGTCCGGCTCTCCGCGGTGTATTCTGTAACGGACGTCGGTACATTTCTTGTTATATTTTTGCAGTTATATGATTTATTTATGCAGCGTTTTTGCTCAGATGTATGTTCTTGATTACCCTGTATATATATTTGGTTGAACCTGGGGATTGTTTCCGCGTCAAATCCCAACAGTTTGGCCGCACCCTCTATCATGTGGGTGCAGGCTAGTGAGGTGCGGTACTAATCGCACCCAGTAGTCGGGTGCAGTTTTGACTGCGCCTGACGCTGATGGAGTGCAAGTTGCGTGTCGGTGGATTCCTCGATTCCCATGATCATGACTTGGACTTTGACCTCACTAACTCCACTATTCCTTAGTGGAGCCTCCTCTAAACGCATCCCGAGAACGTTTATAAATACACGAGTGCATATCAACTCTATTCACCCCCCTTTAGACTAATTCTTGACTGTGATTATCCACTTTCAATTGGTATAAGGAGGTTTGATCCTCCGACATGTGGGTTATGGGCCCACAAATATATAACCGAAGTGACGAACCAACCATTTTATGGAAGCACACGTTCTGACTAAACATAAGCTGGTCTATACATAATTATTATAATATTAGTCCGTTTGATTTGGTTTGACCGATTTTTATAACTTCAAAACTGACCCGAGCCAATATTACTTAGATTTTCATAAGCCCCACACCAAAATGACACCGAACTGAGCGACTGAGCGGCTTGATTTCACAATCCACAATCGGCACGGTTCGATTTTGGCCCCGTTTGGCGCGGCTGTTGCGGTTAGAAACGCAGCGGTCGGCGGTGGCGGTCATGAAAGCAGTGGTTTGAAATTGTGGTTTGGAACGCAGTTTTGCCGTTTGGTAAAACTGTGTTTTTGGTGCTGTCATGAACGTGAAAACAGTTTTATCTGTTTGGTAACACAGACTGTGGTGGCGGTTTCTTTTTCTTTTTAAATCCAATTATCATGCTTAAAACAAAAACATAAATATATCATTGTTCACAATGAAACATAAACATCAAATTGTTCAAATCATAATAAACTATAGCATTCTTATCCGCCTACTCAAATTTTCATTCCTCTCCCAGCTCCGATCAACATCGTCTGCACATTAGACATTTATAAAAATTATGAGTAATTTTGTATGAATAAAGAGTCCATTAACAATAACTAACTAGAATGTTAAGATACCTTAAGGTCACCATTTCAGCTAGTTGACTGGCTATATGATCCCTTAAGTCCGCCATTTCAGCAGACCCTCCCCCATTTATGAAATCAGCATCTATTTCATCTGGTTCCAACCACTCCTGTTGTCCGATGTTTTCATCAGCCTCGCACTCTGCAAACTCTGGGTCTTCACGTGAAGGATGCTTACGAATAAAGTTGTGCAATGTCATTGTTGCTACAACGATTAAAACTTGTTTCTTGAAAGAGTATTGTGGCATGTCTCGTAGTATTGCCCATTTTTTCTTCCATACGCCAAATGTTCTTTCAATAACACCGCGCAGTGACGAGTGTGACTTATTAAAAAGCTCTCGGGGTCCTCGAATTGGACGATTACCTCGCGCAAAATCCGGTAAATGGTACCTAGTATCAGGGTAGGGTTTTAAGAATCCCCTCTGTAGTGGATACCCATCATCTACTAAGTAATATTTACCTGTAGAATTTTTTGTATTATCAACAAGTTCAGGCATAGCGTAGTTGTAAAAAAAACTTTAAAAAAAGTATCACATTTACCAGGCGGCGGAAATGGGAAATTGCTGTTCCGGTCTGTTAACGCACGGTGAAATATCCGACTGTCATGTGCCGATCCTTCCCATCCTGGTACCACGAATGTGAAGCACATATTGAAATCACAAATAGCCATAACATTTTGTGTTGGTTTTCCCTGTCGACCGATATATGGTACCTGTTTATCGGCTGCAATGCGTGCATGCACGTGTGTCCCATCAATCGCTCCAATGCAATTTCTGAAGAAAGGCATATATCTATCATCGTACTTTATTTTTGCAGGAATATCTCTAAACTGTCTGTCATCCGGCTGAATAATATCTACTGATAGTCGAATTAGAGCATTAATACCACATGCGAAAAAACGACAAATTGTTTCTGTTGAATGTTGAAAGCGTTCAGCAGTAGCCCTCATTGTTTCATTTTGAGCCAAAATGTATATCGTAATGGCTAACACCTCATTTGCATTTGTTCTTACTGAGCCTTTAAGACCATATGTGCTTTCTAGTTTATTAACCAGATCAACATAAACATTTTTTGACATCCAAACATCTTCACCAGTTGCAACCACAGAACTAAACATTCTATCAAGCTTTTCCTCCAACTCTGGTGCAATGCCCCCATAGCGAAATTTCTTAGCATTTGGTATGGCCTAAAGATAAAAAGGGAAACTTCTTAGCATTTGTTAAACCAAGAATTTGTAATGAGTAAAAGCAGACTACGTAAGGGTTGACTATTACCTGGATTTTCTCAGCCCACCACTCATCGGGGGCATCAATCGTCTTTTCGATGGGGTTCCAACCCAAACCTGTCTCATTCCTCTTAAGCTCTCTCCAAAGTTTCCAGTCTTTTTTCATCTGGTCCCATTTGTTTTTAAGTTGTGCGCGATCGTACAATTTTCCAGAACCCTCTTTAAACTTCATTATCAGATTCTTCCAGCCTTCTTTATTAAAATGCGTGGTGGGTCTATTACCTACTTCAATCTCTCTAATACATATATCGCAAAACAACATCACGTCATTCGTATCCCAAGATGCCGAGAGTCCTTTCTCCCTTCGAGAACCCATTTTCTGTACGCACACACATTCACCACATTCATCAAAACAATCAAGAAAATATATACACACTAACCACCATCATCACACATACAAACAAACACACACATTCACTACACAAAAAAACACACTCACAGAATCACAAAAACATACACACACATTCACATTCACCACACAAAAACATACACACACATTCACCACAAAAAAAAACATACACACAGAATCACTACAAAATCAAATACAAACACACACACACACATTCACTACAAAAAAACACAAACAAACACACACACCATCAACACACTCACCACACAAAAATATACACACATTCACCACAAAAAAAAAACCAACAGATTCACTACACAAAATCAAATACAAACACACACACACATTCACTACACAAAAACACAAACACACACTCACCACACAAACATACAAAATCAAATACAAACACACACACACACATTCACTACAAAAAAACACAAACAAACACACACACCATCAACACACTCACCACACAAAAATATACACACATTCACCACAAAAAAAACCAACAGATTCTCTACACAAAATCAAATACAAACACACACACACATTCACTACACAAAAACACAAACACACACTCACCACACAAACATACAAAATCAAATACAAACACACACACACACATTCACTACAAAAAAACACAAACAAACACACACACCATCAACACACTCACCACACAAAAATATACACACATTCACCCCAAAAAAAAACCAACAGATTCACTACACAAAATCAAATACAAACACACACACACATTCACTACACAAAAACACAAACACACACTCACCACACAAACATACAAAATCAAATACAAACACACACACACACACACACATTCACTACAAAAAACACAAACAAACACACACACCATCAACACACTCACCACACAAAAATATACACACATTCACCACAAAAAAAACCAACAGATTCACTACACAAAAAATCAAATACAAACACACACACACATTCACTACACAAAAACACAAACACACACTCACCACACAAACATACAAAATCAAATACAAACACACACACACACACACACACACACACACACACACACATTCACTACAAAAAAACACAAACAAACACACACACCATCAACACACTCACCACACAAAAATATACACACATTCACCACAAAAAAAAACCAACAGATTCACTACACAAAAAATCAAATACAAACACACACACACATTCACTACACAAAAACACAAACACACACTCACCACACAAACATACACACACATTCTGGACACAAACACCCAAAAACAAAAATGAAAAACAAATACAAACACACACACCATAGAAGTACTATAAAAATCCATCAAAAATTTGAAAAAGAACAAATCATTCTTCAAACAAACCCAAAAACAAAAATAAATACCTTCTCCTCCACCATAGAAGTACTATAACAAGCCAAGATAAAATAAAAAACTGAAGAAAGGAGGATTTATTACCTAAATCCGGAGGATAAGGGCAGAAGAACCGCCGGCAAAGGAAGATGAATGCTCGGTGAGAGGACTGGAGGCTTCTGGACGCCGTCGGCGAGGGGACTGGAGGCTTCTGGACGCCGTCGACGAGGGGAAATGGAGGCTCGGCGAGAGGACTGGAGGCTTCTGGACGCCGTCGCCAGCGAAATCGAGAATGAGGAGAGGGAAAATCGCGCTGATGGAATACGCGAAAGTGATTGGCCGACGCGTTCAAAAAAAACCTAGAAAACGCTGAATGTCGCGGACGGCGGTGGCATTTTTGGGAACCAAACGGGTCGCGCCGTGCGGTTGCGTTTATTTAGAAACGCAACCGCGGTTTAAACGCTGCGCCAAACGGGGCCTTTATCTTTTCACTCACTCGTAACTGCGGTGGTTGCCTAAAAAAAAGGGATGCCAATGGCTCACGAGTCGCATATTTAATCAAACCGAAGGGCAAACCCTAATCCATTTCGTTTTCTCGTTTCATTCCTATACCAGCGCCAACGCCGCCACCATGCCGCCCAAGTTCGATCCTGCCCAGGTCGTCGAGGTTTATGTCCGCGTCACCGGCGGCGAGGTTGGCGCCGCAAGCTCCCTCGCCCCAAAGATCGGACCCCTTGGACTTTCTCCTAAGAAAGTCGGAGAAGATATTGCTAAGGAGACGGCCAAGGATTGGAAAGGTCTTCGTGTGACCGTCAAGCTTACCGTCCAGAATCGGCAGGCTAAGGTCGCCGTGGTTCCCTCTGCTGCAGCACTAGTCATCAAGGCTCTTAAGGAGCCGGAGCGTGATCGAAAAAAGACCAAGAACATAAAACACAACGGAAACCTCTCGCTAGATGATATCATAGAGATTGCAAGGATCATGAAGCCTAGATCCATGGCTAAGGATCTCTCCGGTACCATCAAGGAGATCCTTGGTACGTGCGTCTCCGTCGGCTGCACCGTTGATGGCAAGGATCCGAAGGATTTGCAGTCTGAGATCTCGGAAGGGGATGTGGAGGTCCCGCTCGAGTGAGAATTTGTTGTTCATTTTTATCCAGTTTTTTCTTTCAGAAATGTGTCTTCAATTAGTCTATTTCGTTCCTACTTCCTAGGCTATGAGAACCATGAAAGTTAATTCTAAAGTTATTAAACTTCTGTTGTTGTTTTGAAGATTGCTTCCTGTAGAATCAAATGGAAACTTAAGCTATTTTATAAAACGCTTTAGCACTAATATTAAGCTTTTAGGGATGCAAATTGTCAAAATTAAATATTTAACTTGCTAAAACCTTCGGTGCTCATATAATGATGATTGAGAGTTGGGATTTAGAGATAAAATCAAGTTTTTGTAGAGAAAGTAAACACTTTTATCAAAGCATGCAAGGTGATTTGCACGATCAGTTATCTATGAGTAAGTATCAAGGCGAGGTTCCGGAAACTTAATTATAGTATGAAAGCTTATCAAAACCAGCAAATTTATTTTTGATTCTTATATTCTGGTCACTGAGGAATCGGGCCTCACTTAGGCTTTATTTGGCGCGGCGGTGGCGGGCGGCACCTGCGGGTGGAAAGGGGGTGTTGGGAACGGAGGGGAGGAGGCGGGGATCGAAACGGGGCGTTTTGCCCCGTTTTTCATGGCGCGGCGGGTCCAGACGGAGCAAACGCCGCCGGAGGGCGTTTGTTTACCCGCCGTCCTGCGGCGTTTGCCCCAAACGCGTGGCGTTATGCCGCGCCAAATGAACCCTTAATTATAGTATGTATTGCATATTTTTCTCTCTTTTTTATATCTTGCTTACAGTAAGTTTTCGACCTTTCTAAGTAGTGCAGCTGCAGTAATGCAAGGACCAAAGCAATGAGTAGTAAAAAAATGACTCCCGCTATTTGCATTGAGAACATTAGGGCTTATGCATCCTCCAACTCCATTATCCTCCGGGGTATGCTTCTACCGCTTTCTATCCATGGTTCCTGTCCCATATGCTGTATAACTCTTTTCTCTTACCTTTATTCATAAGTTTAATTTTATGTGTTAACACAGTCTCGACGATCCCCTTTACTCTTGTACATTGATATCAAAATGCTATTCCTCCAGTCATTTGACTCCTACTCTTCAAAATTCCATTGTATCAATTAATAATACACCTTATTATTTTATTCATTTTGCTCTTTCAAAATACTTCCTTCTTTAACTCTTGTTTTCATATTACCAAATAATTAGGCAAAAGTCTAAGAAATGCAAGATTTTATAAAGATGCAGTTCTCATCTTAAGACTAGTAATAACCATGAATTAGTGTATTTTATTCACAAAAGTTGTCTTATTCAGAAATTAGGTCTTGCCAATAATGGGAGCTAGATTACAGTGTTAGCAAAAATGAAGCTCTATTAAGGCTTACATATAGCCTTTGTGAGGCGTGACGTTTTTGCTCCGGTGAGTTTGGAAAAAAATGTTACTATCATAGAATGCATGTTTGGCATGACAACGGCTTTGATCATGTTGCCAAATTGAACCTACTTGCAATAAACATGATGAACTTGGATTCAATCACGAGGTATGCTCGTGCCTAACCTCAGGAGGCTGGTTCCTCCTAGAAGTCCCTCTCCCACAATGAGAGATCTCAAAACCCGAACATCCATGATGGTCCTTAAAACTACCAAGCCACCTCCTTATATAGGGGGGAGGGGGGGGGGGGGGTGGGGGAGTCACATACCATTTACCCTAATGCCTTGCAATTTAAAATACAAAATTCAATAATAAGTCGCGTGCGCACGTAACAATATATCTCGCCAGAAAATTGACCTTGACCCCAAGGTCGAGGTGCCGCCCTCCATCTAGTAGTGATATCCTTGCGGTTGGGCTGACGCAGAGGTGCCAGGAGCTCTGTCCGGTGGTACATCTGTGATCATAAGGGCTTCAAAGTTAGCCATGCATTGTCCAAGTCATCCTCGATGAGGGCCTGGAACTCCGTGACAGGACAATCATGAGTTGGCGAGTAGGGTTGCTTGCAACGGTAGCACAAGCCTTGCTCCGCAAGTTATTATACTCTTGGTTGGAAAGGCAACAGTTGCTGCATGGGCCCATAATGGTTGGGCGAGGTGGAGGAGGTGGTCGTTGTTGAGGTTTAGATGGCGGGGGGGGGGGGGGGCAGTATTGTTCGTAGGGAGGTTTGGAAGGAGGCGATGGGGAAAGAGGGTCCTCGAACGTTGCCAGGAATTCGGCCTCCACTAGTAGGGAGAGGTCCATGCTTGGTTGACGGGTGGAGGGTGCGGAGCCGGGCTTGAATATGAGGTTGTAAGCCGTGCATGAAGTAGCCCAAGTAATAGTCGGGTGAGAGACCTGGAAAATGGGCGACCAACTCGATAAATTCATCAACGTACGAGTCAATAGAGCCGGTTTGACGGACCCCGCAAATGCGCTCGATCACGGTGCCGGAGTAGCGGTCATCATACCGTTGAATGAGGACTGGCGGATCCTGCAGACCCAATGGAGGGCGAACCCGTCCATGCTGATAAGAGCTGTGGAGACGTTCTGCGCTTGATGAGTGGTGAATGTCAAAATACTGCTCGGCGCGGGAAATCCAACCCAGGGGGTCAGTTCCGTTGAATGTGGGAAAGTTGAGGCGTAAGATTTGCGGAGGATGCAATCCTGCCAATGCGGGTTCTTCCGGGGACAATGTGCTGGGGGATCTCAAGGCAAAGGCGTCATTAGGCCCAGAGTTTTGGTCGGGTTGCAAGTTGTGGAGCATGGCCAAATCGATGTGAACTGCTCGGCTTGGGTCTCAAGATGAGAGTTGATGGTGGTGAGGACGTGTTTCGTGTTCGCGGATCTCCACGTGGGAGTCCATCGATTGACGACCCTTTGGCATAAGAAGAAGAGGGAACAAGGGATGGAGGGTCAAGAGAGAGTGCAGGAGCTGGATGGATCTGGCGGCGAGGAGAGTAGGGAGTTGGGCAGCGCTGTCGCGGAAGTAGCTGGCGGACGATTGCATGGGCGGGATTTGGGAGGAAGATTGTTGCGACGAAATGCTGCGCTGGGAGGAATGTAGTGCTGCGGAAGCTTGTCGGCGCTGCAGATGCAGGAATCAACGCGGGTCAGAGCGCTGCTGTCGACGAATAAGGAAGCGGACGACCGCTAGCTGGATCGTTGCTGTCGACAAAGACGGAAGCGAATCGGCGCGGGCTCTATCGCTTGCAGCCGGCGCTATCGATGGCTTGCGGACTGCCGTCGTCACGAAAAGAAGGAAGCGGACGGCTGTGGGTTGGATCGTTGCTGTCGACGACTCGGCGTGGGCTCGATCACTTGCGGTCGGCGCTGTCGATGACGTGCGGACTGGTGTCGTCGCGAGAAGAAGGAAGCTGACGTAACCCGGCGGCACGTGATGTGCAGGCGGGGAGGCTAGGTCGGACCAATTTACCAAATAGAAAATACTTGCAATAAACGCGATGACCTTGGATACAATCACGAGGTATGCTCGTGCCTAACCTTAGGAAGCCGGTTCCTCCTAGAAGCCCCTCTCCTACATTGAGAGATCTCAAAACCCTAACATCCAAGATGATCCCTAAAACTCCCTGTTGCACCGACACCGACACGCGACACGCGACACGACACGACGCGACACGCGGCTCGTCAATTTTCAAAAAATACTATATTCCGACACGCTGGGACACGTATATTAAATATTTATTTTTTATAATTATGAAGGAGTACGTACTCTAATTCCTCTCGCACATGATGAAGAAGATGGTTGTGCAAGAAGCTTTATGGCTAAACTTTGTAGCATAGGTGCACTTTCACCATGAATAACCCACCAAGCCTTAGGATCCATCGAAAATCGACTGTGAACAGAATCAAATTCTCTAAATTCTCCATTTATATAAGCAAAATTTGCGTACTCTAAATTCACTTTGGTGCGATCCTCAATATTAGGAAAGTACTTCATAAAGCATTTTTTGGTTTCTTGAATGATTTCACTATCCTTGTATGGAGAAATTCTAGAAGAATCTTCATTGAGTCATTGTTCACTATAGTACTTAAACATCACACATAGTGACCTTTACAGTGTTCTGAAGTGTCGGAGAGTGTCGGAGAGTCCGATGAGTGTCGGAGAGTCCGACACCGACACGCTGGGCATTTTGAAGTGTCGGTGCAACATAAGTAAAACTCCAAAGCTGCCTCCTTATATAGGGAGGGGAGACTCACATACCATTCACCCTAATGCCATAAAATTTAAAATACAAAATACAATAATAAGTTGCGAGCGCGCGTAACAGACTACCACTAAGAAAAAAAGCTAGTTTTGAACATAAAAGTGAATGAAGTTCATTAGGTGAGGTCGGGTGTTCACGAACGATGGTTCATAACAACCGCGTTCACGACCGCTACCTCCAAGCAAAACGGAGCCATAATCTCAGGGACCAATTTGTATATCAGAAATTGCTAAGATACTTTAATTTAGTTTACCTAAAATTAAGGATCCTTAAAATTTGGACTATTTATACCTAAGATACTTTAATTTAATTTACATTCAAAATACAATAAAGGTTTGAAATGTAGAATGTGCCATTGTAAAGGATTTTTGGCATTTGGAGGGACTAATAGTAAATAAGTCATTACTTTATTTACATGATAAGAGAGTTTACGAGTTAATTTTCAGTTGACATATATGTTCCTTTATCAAAGTTGCATGCAAAGTCTTCTCACATTATTAGATTCATCAAATTTTAGTCGAAGTATTTTGGATGATTTTGTGTTTTGGTTTGTCACTTTTAAGCTTGTTGAACAAGGGCACTTGATTTTGACCTCCTAGGTCTTGTAAGTTCAGTCCTTAAAAATAAAAAAGCTTGATTATATATGAATGTCCGCTATTTGAGCTTGTATAGTTCACATAGTTAACTTGGTCCTTGGGTTTCTTAAGCTTATTATTATTTTAATTTCTTTGGCTCTTATGCTTATTGAGCTTAAAACAGTTTTTAGCTTAGATATGAACTTCAAGCTTATTTCATAAAATATTTGCATGCATGTTATGAAATGTAAACTTGCAGGGGATTTTTTTGTAATTTCCAAAGTGAGATAGACACAACTTGTAATTTTGCTGCAAAAGCACAAAATACAAAACTTTAGTATAAATTTGGTATTTTTATTAAAACATTGTTTAAATAAATAAATTTTTAATGTTTGATTTGAAAATAAACTCAACTGCTGTGATTAGTTTGATGATGTAAAGTTAAACCTCCTCTTTAAACTGTAGTATATATTATAGATATATAATATTTATTTGCATGCTAGATCATACGGTTAGTTTGACAAATATGTCTATGAATTGATGTAATTTGGTCAGTTAATCTCTTTACTTTTTTAAATGGTTGTTTGTTGAGTGTGTGTGTGGGGGGAGGGGGGATTATAAGCATGCACGTGCGTACACACTCACATTAATTGCTATTATACATTGTTGAACCTCCATTTTTCGACTCCCCCCTTGGGTTTAAGGAAAGAAACTAGTTCAATCCTTCCACTGGTGAAGTGCTTCACCCATGGTATACCTTTTCCTCATTTTTTAAAGCTGTGTACTGGGATGTACCACAGTCCACATATTATATCTCTTATCTTTTTTAGAAGGTAGTGTAATGGAATGTCTCAATTGTACTTTGGAAATTGTACCACGTTGTCTCATGTAGCATAATATAAACATAATATCAATACCTATATACCCTGAACACATCTCATGTGCCTCTGTCCTAGTCGTGTATGTCATTATTATCAATTTTGGTATTTTTTTCTACGCTACTTCTATTTATATTCTATCATTTTGTTTATGACTCTTACTGTATTATGTTCCCTATTTTTATGTTATTTTGGTAGTTTTGGTTGATTTGGGTTCTCTTTTGGCTACTGGAGGCTAGAGTTTTTGAATCTCTTTGATTAATCTTATGACTTCTCCATTGGGCTTATTGAGTCTGGTTTACGAATTTCTTGATCAGGTCATGTGGCTTGATGGGTCAATAAATTGTCTTCACTAACATGTGTTAGGCTCCGTTGGGCATGGCGTTGGCAGTCATGAATACTGTGGTTATGAACCGTCGTTGGTTAACGCCTGACCTCACCTAAGGACCTTCATCCACTTTTATGTTCAAAACTAGTTTACTTTGAATCTTGACGACCTCCACATTGGTTCCTTTGGGATCTTATTGATCGGGTGAGATCTAAATTGCTATCCATTATTGTTCCCTATGGGATCTGTGGAGATCTGTTTGTTTCGGCGGTGGGAATGAGAGCGGTGGGAATGAGAGCGTTGACAATGGAGCAGTGAGAAATGAAGGGAGGTGGCTGCGGTCTAAAAAAAAGGTTTAAAATGGTGTTTTGAAGTGGTAGTGGTGGGAATGAGAGGGTTACCAAACAGTTTTTTTTCAGCGATGCTGTTTTCCCCACAATGGAGTTGAAGAAAAAACGCTCAAATAAACCGACCCATAGAAAGTAGATTGAGATTTTCAAGATGGTTTTGTGGGGACTCCTATTCCTTGGATGTCTCGAAATATGAACCCCTATTAATCATTGTTATGACACTCTCGTTGCAGCTTCTCCTTGCTCCGGTGCCCAGTGGCTTATGTCATTCTTGCTCATGATATATTCATTTTTTACGTCACTTGCGTAGGTTGATGATGTCTGTGACCTACGAGCTAATCACATGATTAATAGTACAATGGATGTAGTATGAACCAACTGAGGTTGAATTTGAATATGAAGATTGATGAGGTTGAGTTTTAATTAGGTCATACTTCTAATAAAACCAATGTTCTAAAATTAAAATTAATGTTCAATTAATTTTGACTTTGAATTGAAAAGGTGACATTCTGTTTTGAACTGAATAGGCGTAAACTGAAAACCTATGACCCATCCCTTTGAGTTTTTGGAAATGTCTCTACCATTATGTATACGAAGCGACTATTATGCTTGTTTTATAAATCAATTTTTGGTGAGAAACTGAGTGAGTTGCAGAAATGGAAGTAACTCTATGAGATGGCACTAGTATTTCGTGCACATACCGAGACTCGTCTTTCTTCTGCAAATCCTGCTGGATTCACATTTTGGAGCTCCAGGGCGTTTGTGATATTGATAGAGACATGTGTAATTTTGTTCATGTTTGGTAATCGGCGAATATGTCCGCAACAAAACTTGATTCACTATTTTGTTACATGTATTATCCCCTTCTCTTGTTTTATTTATTTCGCATGAATTTGGTGAGTTTTATTTTTTTTCATTGCGCATTTGATGTCAACGAAACCTTACGATGCATGCCTTCACCGTCCTTAGTTTGGCTTGTCGATTTGGTACTCCCACGATTTTATTGTCGCACAATCTTGCATGACTCGAGGAGGACCTCCTTAAAGAAGCACCTTAAAGTCGATGCTTCAAGCGACAGTCCAGTGACAGTCCCTCCTTTCTATTGGCCATCTCCGTACGAACACTTGTACTAAGTTGCTCCACGTCTTGCTCTTTGTCATCCTTAAAGAGAGTGACAAAGTTCTTTTGGCAAGCACAACTGTATACCTTGTGCAGGCATAACATAAGAAGCACCTTAAAGTCGAACACGCTCCCTTATCTTCACTGGGATGTTTCGTTTGTGCTCCCTCGTTTTTACACCTTCTGACTGCCATGACGCCAAGGGTTTGCAACAATTTCCAATTCTCTCTTTGGCTTGTTCATAATTGTTTTTACACCTGACTGCCATGACGCCAAGGGTTTGCAACAATTTCCAATTCTCTCTTTGGCTTGTTCATAATTGTTTTTTTTTTTCATGTTGGAAAATCATGTACTTTTGCAGTTCGTCTCACATGAAGCACTTAAAGGATCACCGCTAACCACCTTGATAATCATCCCTTGCCTTCCTCCACCATGGTAGCCATCCCTTTGTCGCCCACCAGCGAGGTTAGACTTCTCTTTCATTTTTGATCTCGACATATTCTTCCTCACTGCATATTCCATGTTCACTATCTTGCTCTTAACTTTGGGAGTCTCTATAGTCCCACATTTTGAAGACAACAAATGTCTCTGATGATAGTCATTGCAAACGTCTATGATGAAGCTCTGATCTATGGTTTAAGCCTATTCATGAACTTGAAGAAGGCATCCTTCTCGCTCATGTGAGCCTGAAGCAAGAGTTCTACAATGGCATTCATATGTTTCTTCATGACTCTTTTATTCCTTAGGTGAAGAAGTTTTGATGAGTTTCATCCTCTATATACTTTGGGTAGAGCTTCTTCCTAAGTTCCTTCTAGAAATCCTCCCATTTTGTGATGGATTTTTTTTTACTTCCATCGTCAAAATGACGCCTTGCCAAAAAAGGGTAATATTTGTTTATTACATTAAAATGGTACTTTGTCATGCCATCAACAATTCATGTGGCATGTCAGCATTGCTCCATACTCCACAAATAGCGGTAGGCTTCATTTGTCGATCTTTATCCACTAAACTCTTTTGGCCTGAGTACTACATCCATACGTGGCCCCAATGATGTATAGATCACTCCTTTGTCGTATAATGCCTTTACTCGACTATCTCAAAATCTCAAAATAGAAACATACGAGAGCACACAGACTCAAAATAGAAACATATGAGACCACTCCTTTGTCCTTAACTTTTATATTATCAAATGGAAATCTCAAAATAGAAACATATGAGAGCACACAGACTCACAAGCAATTTTTTTTTAAAATCAAACTTCATATTTTCTTTTAACTTTTGGGCGCTTGCTCATTATTCTTTCGCTGCACTAGCTACCTGCAATTAAATATACATGAGCGGAAAATGAGGGTTAGCATAAGCTGCCCAACTACCGTGCCTGCAATTACACATAATGAGCAAGCATGCAGTATGACAATCAAATAGTATAAAGTACAACTACTACTCTAAACGTACAAAGGCTCAGGTATCATACATTTTTTTTGTTGAGCATGTAAAGCATGGATGAGCCTAATATGCATCTTGAATGATGGTTGCGCTCATCCGGAGATTCACCACAACCTCAAATAGAGCAATGCATGATTCTAGCATAACGTCAAGCGTCAAACTGTGTGTGCTCATGACTGCACAACTAATCAATCAATATCATTAGATTAAAGCCCAAGCGGCGTGCGTTTAAAGCCCGTCCAGTGTGTGTTTAGAGCACGTCCGACGATCTTTCATCATTTTGTTTAAAGCTTGTTTGGTGTGCGTTTACACCCTATCCAACTACCTTGCACCAACACATTTAAAGTCCATTCACTGTGCATTTAGACCATGTCCAACTACTACACATCACATGCCCATCAATTCATCAAATTGTGGGGCGGATATCTCCGACGTCCTAAGCAACTATTCGTCATGACGTCTCTCTTCGCCACATGGAATCAGTTGTGAAAACATATAAGGGGAATCACCATTTTCCCTACACCTATGATTTTGTACAAGTTACGACAATTAAACATAATGTTTTTCGATAACGTAAACATATAAGGGGAAATCCGTGGAGAAGGATCAGGGAAGTGATCTATACATTCCTTCATACTCGGATAGTCGCTTGGATCTCGGGATCTCCAGATATCCGGCAATGGCTTCTTCTTCTCACGACCTAGCCTCCTCCTCTTCTTCTTTTCTCTCTCAAACTCAAGCTAAGGAAGAAATGGTTTCAGACCCTAATCTCGATCTAAGAAGGTCTGGGTCTGTACCCTTAGATCCCTCATCAAAATGTGTCACGACCATGATTTAACGACATTTCATAAGTTCACGTCGCACACACACAGTCGTGCTCAATAAGGTGCACAGTCATGCGTCTCACACAGGTTGCATCCTGCTATAGGCGCACAATCACCTGGGAGGCATGCACGTCCGTGCATGAAGGGACGCACGAGCGGAAGTCAGAACTCCCAAAAATCAGATATCGGCAGCTCACACAACCCGCACGGTCGGGCGCAAGATTGTGTACAGGGTGCACGATTAAAAGCCAATATGCTTGAAATCCACGTGTAACTACCACAGGGGTGCACGATCGTGTCTCTCTAGGTGGACGATCATGTGTTAATTCGAAAATCAGCGCACAACCATCCCAAAATTTGACATATGTCGACTGGGGAGGGTGCATGGTTGGACGCTCAGTCATGCCGTATGAAGCGCACGATCCTGGGTGAAGTAAATTTCATGTATTCTTTCGAGTCCGATTCAATGATTTTCTACGCGTGATGTCAGCGCTCGTACAAGAATATTAACGTGTTCCAAAAGGATAAATTTGGGGCGTTACAGTAAGCTCCATCTTTGCCATTCCGATCTGCAATGTCGCCATCAAGTCCTTCACGGGTCTTTGGATCCTTCTTGCTTTTGTCTATACTCCTCTTGAACATGCTCTATATATGTTCATATAGATCTGCCATTGTCTGCTCCCCTGGAACTCTTCTCTGATATCAAATGTCTATGAAGTATGAACTAAATTTATGCCTCGTAACTCATGTGACTCTCATGAGTTTTGCATTTAACATCTCAACAACTTTTGGACTTGCGTTCTTAAGTCATCCTCGCTCACAACTGTGCAACAGAGTGTAACAATACTCACAAGCATAAAGTGGGAGAGAGAGGTAGAAGAGAGAATTTATTTCTTCAAAGCTCAGGTGCATACAAGTGAGGGGTGTACCCTTTATAGTGCCCTCCACCTTTTTTTAATCCAAAATATGAAAACCTCTAGAATCCTCTAGCTTTTAACTTTCTCAGAACCATCCACACTCTCCCTAGATTATCTGCATAATACAATAAATATTCTAGCTTCTCTATAGTAACCTAGGTCTCTCTACATTTATCCAAGATCATCTCCACATATCCAAAGCTATCCACACGCTCCTAGAAAATTTTACTCCTTTCTTGTCCAATATGGTATCTATAACCCTAATGAACCTCCCAGATTATGCCTGAGGGTTGATACCCGTGCGCTTGGATGTGTCAGGAGCGAGTTAGGATCTCTCGAACACGCGTTAATCGATCGTGACAACGTATATTTGTGATATTAAATTTGTCTTCATGGCCAACGTGTGAAGCTGGGAGCACGTGGGCATCAGCGATGGTCGTATACCCATTATCTGCGTCGTTCAAGGATCATGGTGACGCCGCCGGCCTCTTTCACCATCATGCCCTTATTTATGTTCGAAAATCAAACTCCCCCTCTATTTTAAAACATTGGAGATGTGCTGGAAGGTGAACGTGGAAGGTCAAGCCTAGGACTGTTCACAAATAGTATAGTTCGTGAATAGTTTGAGATTCTATTCGTGAAGATTCGATTAAAATTTGTATTTTTCGAATTCGAATCCGGATTCGAATTCGAATTCAGATTCGAATAGTTTTTGAATCCGAATAATTTTATTCTTGTTCGAAGGATTCGCGAATAGTTCTCGAATAGTAAAATATATACTTAAATAAATTATATAAAAATAATTAAATATTAAATATAATTATATTTAAATATTATATAATTAAACATTATAAAATTCGAATTCGAATTCGAATCCATGTTCGATCCGAATCCGAATCTAAATTCAAACCTAAATTCGAATCCAACATTTCCTGCCGAATCCGAATCCGACTTCGAATATTCGAACGAATCAGAATCCGAATCCGAATCTCTGCATTTTATGCCAAATTTGGATTCGATTGAATAGCTATTCGATTCGATTCGGTTCGTGAACACCTATGATTATTTTAAGTACTCATATGTATATATTTTGAAATAAAAATGTATAAAAAAATATTTATAAAAAATATGTAAGATGTATTTTTTTTAACTATGTTACAACTGTAATTTTGCTGTAAAATTAAGTGTAAAAATATAGTTCATTACAACTATAAGTTACGTTACAATTGCATTTTTGCAGGAAAAATAGGTCCATGCACCATGCTCATGGTGCGACGAGCATACAGAAAATTCTCCCCATGCTGAGATCTCTCTGACAAACAACCATCTTGCCGCAGGCATTGAAGCCGGCGAGAGAGCCGTTGTTGCACACGGCGGTGTTATTGTCTCCGTTATCTCTGGGAAAATCAATGAAATCTTCCCTCCCAAAATGTCTTTATAATTCAAAGAGTTGCCTTTGAGCACCACGCCATTCTCAAGCATCACATGTGCAACTATTCTCGTCCAACATAATTTGAGAGCATCGCCAATGTCGGGCCATCGTTCCCCGCTGCCGAGCTGCATTCGTCGCCGACTTCATCTTGACCTTTTTCGTGAATCCCATCACTTGTTATGAATGGTGTGCATCTAATAAGTTGATTTGCACATAATTTTTTTGGGTTTGCCCGTAGCAGTGGTTTGTATATAGCCAAAATTGATTTGCACGTATAATATAACATATTTGATATTAAAAAAATGAGATACAATTAAAATAACGGTAATGTTATAGACTGATACAAATATATATGTGAAATTAGCTTTAGAGTAAGGCTTAGCTCTTGATGAGATGTTCATTTTGATTTGGAGAGTTGTGATAGATATCAAAGTGATTTATGCGAAAAGCCTTTTTAGTTGAGTTTTGAATTTGCGAGGATATCAAATGATTGAGAAAATATCATGTTAGTGTTAATAAATTTAGTAAAAAAATTATATACGCTAAGCGCGCTCAGCCAAATCAGAAGTCAATAAATTTTGAAAATGGGTCTTATTTGTAAGGTCTTCATTTTAAGTTGCGTCTACAGGATGACTTACTCGTCATATTTAGATTTGAAGGCACATGTACGCTGAACGTACCCAGTGCTAAGCACACTCAAGTTCAAATGAAATTCCAAAGTTGTGTCAGCTATTGTTGATAACAAAAAATGTATTAACTTCACACTTGCTCAAATTGAAAAATGAGGGGTGTGACTGCTGGGTGGTCGGTTACTCTGAGTTGAAGGAAAGACAATTTTATTAATACGAAGCTTGTGTTACAGCTGATGTTACAATAGAAAGTATGAAAAAGAGGTCTCCTGAAAAAGAGGTGGAGAGGTTTCCGGAAGGGAGACGGGAAGATCTCCGCGGTCTCCAGAAACTGAGACCGCTCAAGTTCCCGACTAGAGTTGGGAACACTTGAAAAGATCACCCAAAATTGGTACCCCTACCCCTCTATCTATAGACGCGGGGCCTGCCCGAACGGGCAGATCTGAAAGGTAACGGGCTGCCCGGAACTGTCGAGATCGCCTGAGACCGCTGCTGAGACCGCTGAGATCGTCTGGACCTGCTGAGATCGTCCGGACCTGCTGCTGAGACTGCTGAGATCGTCGAGACCTGCTGAGATCGTCCGGACTTGCTGCTGAGACCGCTGAGATCATCGAGATCGTCTGGACCTGCTGAGATCGCCTGGACCTGCTGAGATCGTCTGGCCCTGCTGAGATCGCCTGACCCTACTGAGATCGTCTGGACCTGCTGAGATCGTTTGGACCTGAGGAGATCGTCGGGGAAGGAAATCACCTGAAAAGAGATCACATAAAAAAGGAGTCAGCAAGGGCCGAATCCTACCTCTGCGAGGTAGCCCAGGAGGGGCGACCTCTTCTTCGTGAGGTCGCCCAGGAGGGGCGACCTCTTCTTCGCGAGGTCGCCCGGAAGGGGCGACCTCCCCTTTGCGAGGTTGCCCGGAAGGGGCGACCTCCCCTTTGTGAGGTCGCCCAGGAGGGGCGACCTCCTCTTCGCGAGGTCGCCCGGAAAGGGCGACCTGCTCTTTGGGAGGTCGCCCAGGAGGGGCGACCTCCCCTTCGGGAGGTCGCCCAGGAGGGGCGACCTCCCCTTTGTGAGGTCGCCCAGGAGGGGCGACCTCCCCTTCGCGAGATCGCCCAGGAGGGGCAACCTCCTCTTTGGGAGGTCGCCCAGGAGGGGCGACCTCCTCTTCGCGAGGTCGCTCGGAAGGGGCGACCTCCTCTTGGTGAGGTCGCCCAGGAGGGGCGACCTCCCCTTCGCGAGGTCGCCCAGGAGGGGCGACCACCTCTTTGTGAGTGCTTTGAATAGACCAATGAATAATTAATTGACATAATGCTTAGTGGAGGTGATATTTGGAGTTATTAATCAATCTTATTTGAAGGTAAAAGATAACTAGATGTGATATGTTTGAGTGCTTTGAATCAATTATTTGGAAGAATGAAAATATAACAAGGAGAGTTTATGTTTTGTGATTAAAACAGAGAAGTGCCTCTAAGAGTATTATGCTATTAAATTGAAGTTAGGCCGAACGATGTGTGGATTTGAGCGGTGTGAAATAAAAAAAGTGGTTATATCTATTTTGTATGTGACAAATGAGAACACTAAGATGGATGCCTAACAAAACTTCAAAAGGAAAAATAAGTAAGGATGATATTTGATGGGGTTCCCCTAAAAGTTATCAGAGTCAAACCGGTCCAAACTTCCACCGAGCCGCCCAAGGCAGACCGTTCCGACCGAGCGAGCTGCACACATTCAAAGGACCTCAAAGCCATCAAGCAAGACGAACAAAGGCACCACATGCACGCAACGCCACGAGCACGCCCGTGCACGAAGCACCGCGCGTGCAGCCTCCGCACGTGCGCGCAAGGCCTAAAGCATTGGGAAAGCACCTGGACAAAGTCTCTTCATGTGGAGCCTAAAGTCAAAGCAAATAATTCTACAAACATGGATTGATCTTGGGAAGCAGCCCCAGTGCACACGCGAGTGCCCGTCGCCCTCCGACGCTCCGTCGCCATTTCCGACACCAGATAGGCCGCCCGCCGCCGCCTCGCCGGAAAATCTACCAGGGCCGCCCAGGGGGCATGCATGTCATTTTTAGGAAATTGGTTATACAGGAGACCCGAACTGTGCGACACTATTCGTTAGCTCAAGTGTTAGGGTTTAGTAATGCCCCCGATGTTGGGAGGTACGACGTGAGACGCTATGACCCACATTAGTCGAACAGAAGAGCGTGTCACCTGGACCTCTAATTCTACAAGGGAAGCAATGAACCTTCCCCCTATCTATTAGAACGAGCCTGCTGAAGTACTTGTTGTTGCTCCCGCCACATCTGAAGAATCTACAGCTGATGCACAAGGCAAAGGGAAGGAGATTGCTCTACTCTCTCTCTTATTGTCTCTTAATTTTCATTATTGTGCTTTATCATTGACTGTGTTATGACTTCTTTAAATATGAGGAGATTGTTAGGAACATTGCCTACAATGCTCCAAATTTGGAGAAGTCCCCAAGTTAAATATCGTCGTGTACATAACTCTCACACGACAATATCATTTTAATCACTTATAGAAGGCAGCAAAAAAAGTCAGTCAAAAATCGACATGACAATAAGAACACGACGATATCGTCGTGTCAACAAGGTACACACGACGATATCATTGAGAGAACTCAATGAATGTTTGTTAAGATATATATCGCCGTGTCAACAAGGTACACACGACGATATCATTTTGAGGACTCAACAAAAGTCAGCTAAGGCATATATCGTCGTGACTATAAGCTTCACACGACGATATCGTTGTGAGGACTGAAGAAAAGTCAGCTAAGACAAATATCGTCCTGACAACAAGCTTCACACGATGATATCATTGTGAGGAGTCAAGAAAAGTTAGCTAAGGCATATATCGTCATGACAACAAAATTCACACGACGATATCATTGTGAGGATTCAAGAAAAGTCAGTTAAGGCATATATCGTCATGACAACAAGCTTTGTTGAAAATGTTGAAGTGGAAGTTGGCGGTCTGGGGGGAGGTCGCGCGGTCTGGCTAACCCCGCGGTCTTGCGGTCTCCATCTGCGGTCTGATCTCCTTGGTCTAGCCGCAGGTCTATTTGGCTTGACCGCCGTTCTCAGTCCAAGGTGCCGAGGTGAGGCCGCGCGGTCTGGTTCGTGAGATAGCGTGGCGGGCCGTTCTCTGTTCTGTGTTGTCTGGTTCGTGGTGACCGCACAGGGTTGTGTTCTGGAATGGGCAGTCCGGTCTGGTGACTGTCCGGGTTCTTGGTGGTGCGCTTCGACCAAGGTCTTCTTAGTCGCACGGTCTCCCCTTTTTGAGTTCGCATAAGCTGGTCCTTGGCGATCTGATGGTGTTTGCGGTCTCTGTTGTTGGTCGACTTGGCGGGCTGTTGCCTTAGTCGACTGGGCTGTGTTCGCTGCCTCTGGAGGAGGTCTCGTGTGGCGAACACAGGTGGTTAGCGTCATGACCGGGCGGGTTGTCATGATCGCGCGGATTTCGGAAGGAGTGGCGATCTCCGGTCAGGTTTGAAGTCGGCGAGCTCACGGCGTAGAGCGATCTGCTGACCGCGCGGGTTGACCGGTCTTGGTCACGCGGTCAGGGCGGTGACTCTATCTCATAGGGTGGTGACTGGATCAAGTCGCACGCCTATAAATAGGAGTCACTGTAGCAGCAAAAAATTGCACCAAGTGTAAGCTGAGCTCGCGCCTAATTCTTGCGGTCTTATTTTTGTGACCAAACGATTAGCTAATTGAATTTCCTTGTGCAATGATGCGCTATTTCGGCACTGCTAATTAGCAGGCACGAAATGCGATACGACGGCAGTGCACCGGTCACTCAAGTAATAAAAATGGGAAGTTATCCGCAAGTATCGATCTCTCAAGGACCGCAAGGTGGGTAGTACGATTTGCTCTAAATGAGAAATCATTTAAAAGGAGTAATAAGTAACAACGGGGGGTTTGATTTGGTTTCCTACGCTATTGCAGAATGAAGAAAGATGCGGGTCAAAACTCCGCTTCGCACGGCGAGATGGGTGCAACGGCCGCGATGCCGTGCTTCAGAAGGCGCGTGGACGGGAAATCACTATGACGGTTGAGGGTCGCACACACCTCTTCTCAAAACATCACCACTAGCAATTGCTAGTGGCTTCACCCACAACATCAGTGCATATGAAGGAAAGCAAAACTCCTTAAGATTAGCTTAACACGCGTTCATACAACACAAAACTGAAGTATAAGCATTCAAGGTTAGAGAGGACCACAAAGAAGAAGTCACGGCTTGGGTTCACGGCCGGAATGAGAGGTTGTCGGGCTCTCTCCGGACTCGGCCCTCAGATGGTGAGCTTGGCTCGAAGGAGGCTGTCACCGCTCCTACGATCTTCAGCGCTTCCTTGGTCTCCTTGGCGAGGAATGCTTGAGCTAATGGTGGATGAAGCTTCCTAATGCTCCCGGATGGAAGGAAGGAGGTGGAAATCACCGGAAATGGCCTTGATAGTGGAGGAGATGAAGGGGAAGCCTTCAGCCCTCAAGAGCAGCGGGAAGGAAGAGATTTCCCGCTCTCTGAATCACTCCCGGCCGTCCTCTCCCGATCCTCTTCTTGACTGCCTCGATTCATGCTTTTTATAGGAAACAGGCTGAAAATTAGTCACGCACGGTCGAACGCACGATCGTGCGCAGACCGTGCGATATTAACGTATAAAATATGGCTTGTAGAATACGCTGAGCCGCATGTGCGATTTGTTCACGCACGACCAACGCCGCCCGTGCGTCCAAACGCACGGGTAAAATCCGACGCTCTGAAATTGCAAAGATACAGGTCGACCGTGCGTTTTACTCACGCACGGGCGAATTCGCCCGTGCGTTAAAATGCACGAGTAAACTCCGACGCTCCATTTTCTTCCCAGACACAAACGCACGACCGCGCACACCGTGCGTCAAGGAAACGCACGACCGTGCGATATGCACAGAAATTACATTTGGGGGAAAACGGGACGATCAGGTCACCTGCAAACAAGATATACCAGCTGGGAATACACGTCCAACACAGAAATACATCAAAGAAGGGAAGGGGAGCACAATGTGCTTACCCTCAACAACGAGGAATGCAATTGCACACCAAAATGGGCTTAATGGTGCACCTAGCATGGAATAGTATAGATAAATGAAAACGTGACTAAAATGTGGTGCAAACACTAGAATATCAGCCCAAATGAGTCCAAATATATATAAATGTGACTCATCACACCCCCAGACTTAACCATTTGCACGTCTCGGGCAAACTACTCAGCTCTCCTGTCGGAACAATTGAATGTTAGCATGAGTTTGAGCGATAGAGAATTATGCGAAGTCGCATGCTCTCGTACGTAGAAATACATTAGAACAGAATTAAACTCAGGGTTATATCTAATTATTTCTAAAACAGTAGTTTGGAATTTCCTTTACTTGGATGGTGAATCCTGGTGAATCTTTCGGTCGCGCAAAAAGGGAAAATAGTGTGACTAATGAGTAAAGTATTACTCAAATCGAAGCTAGGGACAATCTCCTAAGAAATCCATCAAAGTCGGTGTCCATAGGCTTGCACGTTCGCACTCTCTCTACTGCATGAGACGACTCGTATCTAAAATCAATAGGACTTATAGGCAATTATTGGGCTTGGGTTGAGTATAGGCTAGGTAAGTAGAAGGACGATGGGAATCGCACTCAACACAACCGTCGCACTCAAGAGAATGACAATCACCAATACAACATTTTCAGTACTTACACGACACCCCCGGACTTCAACTGAACATTAGGTGCGTGTTGAGCCAAATATACGAAAATTTTGCCGAGAGAAAATTATTATTGCACAACTCTTTTATTTTTCTTTTCTTTTCTTTTCTTTCTTTTCTTTTCTTTTCTTTTCTCTTTTCGGCAATGTACAACCCCGATGTTCGCCACTCGCGCTCGAGGGGGCGAGCCCAGCGGAGGGGAGTTAACCAGTTTCTTTGAAGCTCGCCGAGGTAGCGCAGGCTCGCGAGCTCCACTCGCGAGGAAGGCCGTCTTGGGGTACAGTTAGCCATTTTGGGGTGCGGATAGCCATCCTGGGATTCGCCGAGGTGGCGCAGGCTCGCGAGCTCCACTCGCGAGGAAGGCCGTCTTGGGGTACAGTTAACCAGCTTCTTTGAAGCTCGCCGAGGTAGCGCAGGCTCGCGAGCTCCACTCGCGAGGAAGGCTGTCTTGGGGTACAGTTAGCCATTTTGGGGTGCGGATAGCCATCCTGGGATTCGCCGAGGTGGCGCAGGCTCGCGAGCTCCACTCGCGAGGAAGGCCGTCTTGGGGTGCGGATAGCCATCCTGGGATTCGCCGAGGTGGCGCAGGCTCGCGAGCTCCACTCGCGAGGAAGGCCGTCTTGGGGTACAGTTAGCCATTTTGGGGTGCGGATAGCCATCCTGGGATTCGCCGAGGTGGCGCAGGCTCGCGAGCTCCACTCGCGAGGAAGGCCGTCTTGGGGTACAGTTAGCCATTTTGGGGTGCGGATAGCCATCCTGGGATTCGCCGAGGTGGCGCAGGCTCGCGAGCTCCACTCGCGAGGAAGGCCGTCTTGGGGTACAGTTAGCCATTTTGGGGTGCGGATAACCATTCTGGGATTCGCCGAGGTAGCGTAGGCTCGCGAGCTCCACTCGCGAGGAAGACCGTCTAGGGGTGTTAGCCATTTTGGGATGCGCCGAGGTGGTGCGGGCGAGCGAGCCAGGCAATGTGGCGATAGTAATTCGGGGGCTCACTGACCCAGAGGCTTGCGAGCTCCTCTCGCGAGGAAGGCCTCGGGGCAGGCCGGTTCGCCCAGTAAAAGTCCGGGAAGGGATTTTTACCAAGAGGCCCCTGGTGGTCTGCGGTTAGCTTCCTCAAACAGCGGAGTTTGGCTGTTAGCAGACCAATCCGGTGTGCGGATAGTAAGATTGGACAGCGGGATTTGGCTATTGACAGACCACAAAACTAAAATCTATAAATAGACCTCAAAGGGCACCTTGGAGAGGGACCGGTTCATTATCTGAGCTCTACTCTCCCTAGGTCGCTTTGGTTTGGGCTCTCCAGCTCTCCAAGGTGCCCGAGTCTTAGCTTTGGCTTGGGAGGGGAAGCGCTCAACGATCTTCCGGGTTAGTGGAGGGACCTCCTCGCTGAGACTAGGGTCTTTGTTCTTTGCTCGAGTCATCAACCTTACCTCTCCCGAGGGACCGGTAAGGGCCAGCTGCCCCTCATCTCGGTGAGGGCCCCGAGCTCCACTCGAGACCGAGAAATCGGTTTCAACATTTTGGTGCGGTGAGCGTGGAGCGCGGCTGGTTCAAGAAAGTCCCAAGGAAGAGTTATGGCTGGGGATGAAGAGCAGGGCGAGGAGTTCGGCGAGACCCCCCAGGAAGCAATGGCTAGGATGTTCGCGGATTTCAGGAAGGAGGTGCTCGACACCTTGGGGTTCACGGTCACGGCTCTGCGGAGTGAGTTCGCGACCCCGGCACCTCAGGCGACCACTCCCCCAACAGCAGTCGGCGAGAGGGCACCAGGAGGAAGGGCTGGAAAAGAAGTTGCCATTGAACCAGGACATAACAGGGAAGGGCGAGTGTTGTTCGCCAGTCCGGCGAGCCCGGTGTTAGCGAGCTCCGCGCCGGCGAATTCGGTGCCGACGAGCTCTGCCCCAGCGAGCACGACACAGGCGAGCGCACGCCAGGAAAACGCGACGACAGTCGGGGTGGTTCAGGCGAGCGTCGCCCTCGCGAGTGCGATCCCAAGCTTGGCGAGCGAGCTGGGTCCGCGAGCCGAGCGAGAGAAGATGGTAGGAGGGGGAAGCCCCTTCTGCGAATTAGTGTTGTCTGCACCCGTTCCGGCGGGATTCGGAGAATGGGATAGAGTGTACTACAATGGCAGAGATGACCCAGTTCAGCATCTGCAGTCTTTCGAGGACTCGGTCTCCATCAGGCCGATGTCCGATGCCTTCAAATGTCGGCTCTTCGCCGTCACTCTCAAGGAGAAGGCCAGGGACTGGTTTCACTCACTTCCGGCAGGCTCCATCTACGCGTTCGAGGACCTGCGCCGTAGTTTCTTGTTGAGATTTTCAACTTCAAAGAGGAGGAAGAAGGACGCTGATTCCCTCTTCGCGGTGAAGCAGGAGTCCAGGGAGACGTTGGCTCAGTACGCGGATCGGTTCCAGGAGGAAGTGCAGCTCACTCAGGAGGTGCCCGGGTTTGCACTTCAACTCGCCTTCACGGTCGGGTTGAAGGAAAGTTTCTTCAAGATGGCATTGAAAAGAAAGGCCCCTGTCTCCTATGAGGAGCTGATGGAGAGGGTGGCGGAGGAAGTAGCAAGCGAAGAAGCCAACCCAGAGCTCACCAAGAGGCTGGCCAAGCTCGGTGAGCCGGAGGTGAGGCAGCAAGAGGTCAGAAGAAGAGAAGAGCCCCGGGCCCCGGAGGGGGGATGGAGGCCGCAGGGTGGAGGAGTGCAGGGGCAAGGAAGGGGTTATGGCCCAGGAAGGGGTAACCGTTTCGAGGGACAATGGAGACCCCCCCAGTTGGGGTGGAGGCAAGGCCCAATGCAGTTGCCTCCCCCACCTCAACAGGCCATGACAATTGGCCGGGGAAGAGCAAGGGGAAGAGGAGAAGCGGAGGCGGCGGCCGCTAGGAGAAGAAGGAACAGGATAGCAGAGACCGGGGCAAGGGAAGCGGCGGTACCCTATTGCATCTTCCACGATGTGGAAGGCCACTCCACGGACACCTGTCCGGAGTTCCTGGAGGTGAAGAGGGGCCGAGCACCCGCGCCACCACCGCAGCAGCCATTAAGGATCGTGGAGGTGGAACCTCGGGAGGAGGATGAAAGATGTGAGGATAGAGCAGATCTGGGGAACAGAGGAGGGATCGGAGTGATCCATGGGGGGGTAGGGGTGGAGGCGACCCGCAAGGCTAGTCTCCATACCATCTACCGCCGGAGCGTGGCGTCAACATCCACCGCTCCACCCCCGACCGAGAAAATTATTTTCACCCAAAAGGACATGCCGAGCTACGAAGACCCGTTCTGCGACGCACTGGTCATCCAGACGGCGATCGAGAACTTCACCGTCTCCCGGATCCTAGTGGACAATGGGAGTTCGGTCAATGTCATCTTCAAGAAGGCATTCGACAAGATGGAGGTGGAGCCCAGAAGGGTGTTGGCCTCGGATGGCCCTCTGTTCGGATTTTCGGGAGAGAGGAAGGAAGTAGGAGGGGTAGGGCTCCATGTGACCCTGGGGGGGGGGGCAGTCTCGGAACTGTCGCTTTGTCATAGTGGACGCCCCGAGCAGTTACAGCGCCATCTTCGGACGGCCACTCATCAGCGCGTTCCGTTGCGTCCCCTCCACTTTTCATCAGTGCCTCAAGTTCAACGACGGAGGGGTCCAGGTGCGGGTCCGGGGGGATCCCAAGGTAGCAAGACAGTGCTACGTGACGGCCGTCAACACCATCTCCTGGATGGGAGAAGCCGAGGAGTGGGATAAGGTGATGGAGGAGGTAGCCAAAGCCGGAGGTCTGGAGGTGGCTGAAGAGAAGAAGGGAGGTGAAGTTCATGCCCAGGAAGGGGTGGCTGAGATACCCCGGGCGGAGAGAAAGGAAGAAGAGGAGAAGGCCCAGGAGGAAAGGGCGGAAGAGCTGATGGTGTTAGGGGAGGGAGTCGAGGAAGAGATCCCGGCTCCCGCTCGTGCCGAGGAAGAGAAGGCTTGGGGGGAGCAGTCCCGGTTGGAGGCCGTGGACGAGGTCGTGGAGCTCGAGGTCATCACCCGGCTGGGGGTGGTGGAAAAAGTCCGGGTCAGCGGAGGACTCAGCCCAGGAGATCAAGCGGAGATTCTGGCTTGCGTGCAACAGAACGTGGACGTCTTCGCTTGGAGCGCCGCCGAAATGCCCGGGATCGATGCAGATGTGGCGTGCCATCACCTCAACCTCGACCCCGGTGCCCGCCCCATCCGCCAGAAGAGGAGAGCCGTCGCGGACAAGCTAGAAGGGCCCATCCGCGAGGAGGTGGGAAAACTCCTGCAGGCCGGATTTGTATCGGAGATCCAGTATCTAGGCTGGGTCTCCAATGTCGTTATGGTGAAGAAGGGTGGAGGTAAGTGGCGTATGTGTATCGATTTTTCACTTCTTAATAAAGCATGCCCGAAAGATTGCTACCCCTTGCCCAGAATCGACGCGCTGGTTGACTCAGCCGTCGGTTTTACTGTAATGTCCTTCTTAGATGCTTTTTCAGGTTACCATCAAATCCGCATGCATCCCCCGGACATTAAGGACGTTTCCTTCATCACGGGGGATGGATGTTATTGCTATAAGATGATGCCCTTCGGGCTCAAGAACGCAGGGGCAACATACCAAAGGATGATGGATAGGGTCTTCCGCGAACAGAAAGGAAGAAATTTAGAGGTCTATGTCGACGACCTCATGGTTAAGAGCCGAGACCTCGGGACCCACCTCCGAGACCTCGAAGAGACATTCGGGACCCTGCGGCGGTACAAGATGAAGCTCAATCCCTTGAAGTGTGTCTTCGGGGCAAGCCGAGGGAAGTTCCTGGGCCATTTGCTCACCCCCACGGGAGTGGAGCCCAACCCGGACAAATTTAAAGCGGTGATGGAGTTAGAGTCGCCGAGGAACCCGAAGGAGGTCCAGAGCCTCACAGGGAAACTGGCTGGGCTCAGTAGATTCCTCTCCAAGGCGGGAGAAAAATGTGCACCTTTTTTCAAAGTACTGCAGGGAAACAAGAAGTTCGAATGGACCCCGGAGTGCGAGAGGGCCTTCCAAGCCCTGAAAGAACAGCTCACTCAAACCCTCTACTCCAGGGACCGAGACCAGGAGAGGACCTATCTCTATACCTAGGGGTAGGATCCGAGGCAGTAAGTTCCGTGCTAATCCGGGAGGAGGGGAAGAAACAGTTCCCAATCTACTATGTTAGTCGAGTGCTGAAGAAGGCGGAACTCCGATACCCAATCCTAGAAAAGTTAGCCTTCGCCTTGGTGGTATCGGCCCGGAGGCTCCGACCTTACTTTCAAGCCCATTCAATTAAAGTAGTGACCGACCATCCGCTCCGCAAAATCATGGAAGGGGTGGAACACTCAGGAAGGTTGGCAAAGTGGTCCGTGGAGTTAAGCGAGTTCAATATCACCTTCGTACCCAGGACATCCATCAGGGCTCAAGCAGTGGCAGACTTCATGGCCGACTACGCGGCCGAAGTGGGGGAGCATGAGCCACCTCCCCCGGAAGCATGGAAGATGTTGGTGGACGGAGCGTCGGGAAAACACTCCTTCGGGGGGGGGGGGGGGAATAGTCCTAGTGAGTCCTCAGGGGACTCGGATTGAGCAAGCCTTAAACATCCATTTCCCAATTACCAACAACCAGGCGGAGTACGAAGCAGTGATAGCGGGCCTTCGGCTGGCCTGGGAACTGGGTGTGCAGGACGTGGAGGTCTCCACAGACTCCATGGTGGTGGCATGCTAGATCAAAGGCGAGTTTGAAGCAAAGGATCCAACCCTCCAACTATACCCGGAGAAGGTTAAGGGAGTCATCGGGCAGTTCCGCACCTTCTCAATCAAACATGTGCCGAGGGAGGAGAGCACCCAGGCGGACCTCCTAGCCAAGTTCGGTCCTCGAGCGGGGGGAACGACTTCGGAACTCTTCCGGCCCTCCATCGAGGAGGGAGAGTCGATGGAAGTGGATCAGCAGGCCTCATGGATGGATCCATTCATCACCTTCCTATCCTCCGGACAGTTCCCTGGAGAGGATGTGGACAAGAGGCGCTTCAGGTACAAGTCCGCCTATTACTCTTTGCATGCAGGGGGGCTATATAGAAAGACTCTCTCAGGACTTCTGGCTCGTTGTGTCTCCGAGAAAGAGGTCCCGAGGGTGCTGGAAGAAATCCACTCCGGGGAGTGCGACAGTCACTCCGGGAGTCGGACCCTGGAAGGGAGGGTGTTGAGACAAGGCTACTTCTGGCCCACTCTCAGCAAGGATGCATCAGAGTTCACAAGAAAGTGTCAGAAGTGCCAACTCTATGCTCCGCTCCAACTCCTCCCCGCTCAGAGGCTCCGATCCATCACGGCTCCCTGGCCTTTCGCCATATGGGGGTTAGACCTGGTCGGCCCCTTTCCCCAAGCCAGCGGTCAGAGGAAGTTCCTGCTAGTCATGATCGACTACTTCTCCAAGTGGGTAGAGGTGAAGGCGCTAGCTAAGGTGACCTCTCAGGTTGTAAGGAATTTTGTGTGGGGGAAATAATCTGCAGACATGGGCTCCCTCTAGCCATAGTAACGGACAATGGGCCACAGTTTGCGAGTGAAGAGTTTGTCGACTTTTGCACTCAGCTCGGCATTAACCTCAGGTTTGCTTCAGTCCACCACCCGAGGAGCAATGGGCAAGTGGAGGCGGCGAACAAGATAATCGTCAACCTGCTAAAAAAGAAAGTGGAGAACCTACGAGGAAGTTGGGTGGAACAACTACCCTCCGTCCTCTGGGCCATGAGGACTACTCCGAATACCGCCACCGGGGAGACTCCGTTCAGGCTCTCCCACGGGTTCGAGGCCGTTCTCCCCATAGAGTTCGAGGTAAAGACCCCCCGGGTGACCGCTGCATGCGAGGGGGATGAAGAGTGGCTAGAAGGTAACAGTGCCGAGCAGAGGCTATCCCTGGACCTGGTGGAAGAACTCCGGGACTTGGCCACCATCAGGCAGGAAGAGGTCAAGAGGCGGATGGCTCGATATTTTGACAAACATATCCAGGTCAAACACTTTCAGAAGGGGGACCTAGTCCTGAAGAAGGTCGATGCGGCCGGCAGAGGGGCCACAGTGGGTAAGCTTAACCCCAACTGGGAAGGCCCATATATCATAAGCGAGGTGCTCAAGTCGGGGGGGTATCACATCCAGGATGTGGAAGGGATACCCCTTGACCGAGCTCGGAGTGGGGATGATTTGAAACGATTCTACCCTTAAAAACTTTATTATGTCATTCAATCAATATCTTACTTTCGTTTGTTGTGTTTTTGACTGCTGCGGTGCCAAGGTTGGATATGTTGGTGCTGGAATGCCCCAGATCGATTCCGCTCCCGGGCTTTCACCTAGACGGGGGGTTCTGGTTGATCTCTGGAGAGGCTGGCAAGGTTGGATATGTTGGTGCTGGAATGCCCCAGATCGATTCCGCTCCCGGGCTTTCACCTAGACGGGGGGTTCTGGTTGATCTCTGGAGAGGCTGGCAAGGTTGGATATGTTGGTGCTGGAATGCCCCAGATCGATTCCGCTCCCGGGCTTTCACCTAGACGGGGGGTTCTGGTTGATCTCTGGAGAGGCTGGCAAGGTTGGATATGTTGGTGCTGGAATGCCCCAGATCGATTCCGCTCCCGGGCTTTCACCTAGACGGGGGGTTCTGGTTGATCTCTGGAGAGGCTGGCAAGGTTGGATATGTTGGTGCTGGAATGCCCCAGATCGATTCCGCTCCCGGGCTTTCACCTAGACGGGGGGTTCTGGTTGATCTCTGGAGAGGCTGGCAAGGTTGGATATGTTGGTGCTGGAATGCCCCAGATCGATTCCGCTCCCGGGCTTTCACCTAGACGGGGGGTTCTGGTTGATCTCTGGAGAGGCTGGCAAGGTTGGATATGTTGGTGCTGGAATGCCCCAGATCGATTCCGCTCCCGGGCTTTCACCTAGACGGGGGGTTCTGGTTGATCTCTGGAGAGGCTGGCAAGGTTGGATATGTTGGTGCTGGAATGCCCCAGATCGATTCCGCTCCCGGGCTTTCACCTAGACGGGGGGTTCTGGTTGATCTCTGGAGAGGCTGGCAAGGTTGGATATGTTGGTGCTGGAATGCCCCAGATCGATTCCGCTCCCGGGCTTTCACCTAGACGGGGGGTTCTGGTTGATCTCTGGAGAGGCTGGCAAGGTTGGATATGTTGGTGCTGGAATGCCCCAGATCGATTCCGCTCCCGGGCTTTCACCTAGACGGGGGGTTCTGGTTGATCTCTGGAGAGGCTGGCAAGGTTGGATATGTTGGTGCTGGAATGCCCCAGATCGATTCCGCTCCCGGGCTTTCACCTAGACGGGGGGTTCTGGTTGATCTCTGGAGAGGCTGGCAAGGTTGGATATGTTGGTGCTGGAATGCCCCAGATCGATTCCGCTCCCGGGCTTTCACCTAGACGGGGGGTTCTGGTTGATCTCTGGAGAGGCTGGCAAGGTTGGATATGTTGGTGTTGGAATGCCCCAGATCGATTCCGCTCCCGGGCTTTCACCTAGACGGGGGGTTCTGGTTGATCTCTGGAGAGGCTGGCAAGGCTAGCAATAAGGGTCAAGGACTAAGATAACAGGTTGGAATACTAGTCAGGGAATCTCAGCTCACGGGATGACTACCCATACTCACCAAAGTTAGGCTCGCCGGGCAGTGCTCGCGGGCGGTGATAACCCGGGCTCGCGAGACCCATAGAAAAGAAAACCTCGGCGAGGCGAGCCCAGGCACGCGCGCTCGCGAACTCTCCGGGAGCACCACCACGTGACGATTAGTTATGAGGTTGGAAAAGAAATCCACGAGAAGAAATAAACACAAGCATGATCATAAAGGTTAACAAAAAGTTATAACTATATGTTTGGCAGCAATCTCGCCAGCCCAAAAAATGATATACATTTGCGAAAAGGGGGAAAGAAGAAAAGAGTTCATCCTGGGGGGCCCTCGCCGTCTTTGCGAGTCCCCAACCAGGGCGCCATGGCGAAGAGGTCCGGACAGACGTCTTCCGCTGTGAACTCCATCGCGTCCTCGGCTAGCAGGCTTGCATCCTTAAGGGTCGTGAAAACAAGGTTGGCGACCTCCTGTGCATCCCGCCGCCTCTGCTCCTCACTTTCGGCAGCCCTCTGTTGAGAGCCGACTCGCCCAGGAGAGGGAGGTAGCACGCCGCGAACCAGCTCATCCACTCGAGCCTTCAACATGATATTCTCCAACTCCAGCTCGCCGTTGCGAGCGAGGAGCTTGGTGGCCACGTCGGCATCCTGAGCATCAAACGAGTTAGGGGAAGGCCAGAGATCGTAAACAGCAAAGAAAAGAAACCCGGGGGTCGCGTACCATCTTGCCCTGCATCCCGGCGAGAAGGGTTTCCGTCACTTCTTCTTTCTCCTTGAGGCCCTTGATTTCCTCGCGAGCCTTCTTCAGCTCTTCCCTGTACGCGCGGATGTCCCTGTCCGCCTGCAGATATCGGCGCCCCGCCATATGTGCGAGCTCCGTCGAGCGGAATTGGGCTCGCATTTCTTCATAGACCAACTGTCTGGGCCCCATCTCTTTGTAGGCGGCGGCGTCCTCGCGGCCATATAAGCCGAAGGAGATGGAGAACGCCTCCTCCCCGGCCTTACCGAGCTCCACCCAGGAAGGGTGAAGGGTGGAGCAGGAAATTCGGTTGGCATTGGGGTCCCAGGCGAGCAGGGGCTCGCCAAGGAGGTCGGAAACTTTCTCGCCTAGACCAAAGTTCCTGTGACCTTTGGGTTGAGGGGTCACGGAGGAACTCCCAGCACCCTGGTTCACCGGGGGGTCAAGCTTTTCCGCAGGGGAAGGAGGCGAGCCGTCGGTCTCGCTCAGATAGACGACTGCGCTCCTATCCTTAACAGCGGAGGTCTTTCCTTTCAGCTTCTTGGAGGACCGCGAACTCGGCTGACTCGCAGAAGGGGGCCGCTTCTTGCCGGACCCGACGGCGGGAAGGTCGCGGCAAGCCTCTGCCGCCGCGGTCGCGAGAGTATCCACCGTGAGGGTGATGCCCTGCGCGTGCGGGGGATTGACGGGGACCTCGCGCTCACCTGTAAAGTAAGCGTTATACGATGAAGAAAGGGAAAAGAAAGTGAGGCGCGAGCGAACCCTACCTTCCCCTTGAGGAACGGAGAGTAACGAATCGACGTTGCGCCGCAGATAGGCGACTTCGAAGTTCTTGCCGGAGAGGTATTGGAGGAGTTTGGCGTCGGCGCCGCCCAGCGAGCTCGGAGGGCGGTAAGTGGCGTCATCCCGCTGGATGGGGGTGAAGTGGAGGTTGCCGAAGGGTCCTTTCACTCGGAGGAACTTCTGGGTCCAATAGTGGCTCTTGTTCACCGTCTCGCAGACGGTGACGTGCTGGCTCGCGAAATAGGTAGTCCCATCTCGGAAGGCGCGGAAAGAAAATACCTTGCGGAAGACGAGGAGGCTGAACTCGATCCTCTCTTCCCGCAGATAACAGGCGAACGCGACAATGTCCGCGATCGCATTTGGGGTCAACTGGCTCGTCAACACCCCATAATATCGCAACACCTACAAAGAACGATGAGAAAGTTGCGATAGCGAACACGAGGCAGCGAGAAGGTCAGGCGAAATACCTGACGGATTTCAGGCCACAGAGGGAGTCGCAACCCATTCTCAAAATGCGCGATGGGGATCGCGAGCTCGTCAGCCTCGGTCTCGTTTAAGGTGGAGTTCTCGCTTGGACAGCGAGCCGAGTAACCCTCCGGGAGATAGCGGTCCACCGCGAGCTTATACTCCTCGGCTGTGATTTTCGCGCAGTAGAACTCGTGGGCTTGAAACGCTGAGGCGCATTTTGACCGCCCCTCGCTCTCGCCATCCGCTCCCACTTGCTGATTCGTCCGCATCGAGTCAGGAAAAGACAGCCTACGAGCAGCGAACGCGAACACGATCTTGCGAGAACGGAGATGAGCGTAGGCGCGAGAAGACGGGAGAAATAAATGCGACGGGTAGAAGATTGAATCCAAACTATTTATAGAGGGCTCTGATGGGCACGGGAATCGAAGCGTCAGGAGTGCGGATAACGGAAATAAAGTAAAATCCTACCCGATAGTACAGTAGTCTTGCGAACCCAAGCTCGCCGCGGCCAGCCTGCGAGGAAAAAGGGTCTATGCCTAGCGTTGCATAAAAACTCACAAACGCTCCACGAGGGCGAACGTATCAAACACAGCGAACGAACTAAACAAACCACAGGCACACCGCCGAAACAAATAGAAGAATAAAAGAAAAACGATAAAAGGCGAGTCACGATAGACTCGCGAGTATTACCACACCAAATATTGTTCATACAGACGTCATAAAAGAAGCAAAAACAGCGGGATAGTAGCATTCAACCCGCGGCGGTCTCAGGGGTAAGGAAGCCACTTCCAGCGACCCCGGCCTCGCTTCCCCGCACGCGGCGGCACTCTCGGATAATGGTAGTCGCGAAGCGCTTTAAACTCGCGCAGGATCAGGTGCGCTTGATCCTCGCCCCGCGAGATGTGCACGCCGGGTGAGGTAACATCGGCGCGAGGCACCGGCTCCGCCTCGGCGATCAAGCGCGCATTCGCGTCTTCCAACACGGCGAATCTCTCGTCAAAGGCAGCCCGATCCGCGTCATACCGCTCTTCCAACTCGCGTAACATCATGCCGTGCTTCTGAAGCACCTCGGACACCCGACTCTTCATCCGCACGGGGTCGCCGGGGTCACCCAAGAAATCTTCAATCTGGCTGGGCGAAGGCGGTGGTGACATCTCCATCCTCCCGTGCTCTGACTCAGGGGTGGCTCCTGGGATTTCAGCGGAGAGAGTTAGTAGGATCTGAAGGCAAGCAAGAGATGGGAGCTCGCGAAAACATGCCAACCTGGCGAGGAGGGGGACTCGCGATGGGGCTTGCACGAAGACTCCGGCCGACCCCGGAAGTTTCCGCGGAATCCCGAGACGTGGGGTTTCCCCAGACCAGGAGGGTATACCACTCTCTCCGCGACTTTGGCACCGTCGAGAAGCGAGCCGCCTGGACTTCGCTTCCCCATCAGACCGAAGCCAGGGGTCACCACGCTAACCTTAGGCGGGACCGGCGAGTTCGCCGGTGTAGAGCCTTTCTCCTTGGGGCTCGGCGATGGGGTACCTACATGGACCACAAACGCGTAGATACCGCCTGGACATGCAGAAATAATGGAGGAGGCGAGCGACTTACGAGGTTGCGAGAGAGGCGCTTGTTGGGACGAGGTCCCGACCCCAGCATCTAGCGATCCCAGCTTCGCGGGGGACGAAGCATGGGAAGTTGTCAGCGCGAGGCTCGCCATGCGGTCCTCGGGTGGAAAATTCTGCGAAAAGGAAGAGAATGAGCAAGGAGTCGATGTAAAGGCTTTAGGCAAAGGATACCTGTTGTGCAAGCTCGGTATTCGGCGGAGGGGACGAGTCAAGTGGCGATGTTGCGTCCTCCCCCGGCGACCTCCTAACCGACTTAGCTTTCTTAGTCTGGGGGGAAGAAGAGGCGGCAGGGTTGAATATCCAGGCGTTGTGCTCGGCGGCCCGAGCTTTCGCCATCTCCCTGGAAGCCTTCAGCCGTTCCAACGCGCTCTGCTTGGTAGACATCCTAAAGGAAGAAGGATTTCGGCGAGAAGGAAGGGGAAGGAAAGGCTCGACCACTAGCCACGGTGGACGGTATTTATAGTTTCAGGCATGGGGCCCACCGGAAAGATTCCCGCCACGTCAGCAGAATCAGCGAACATCATGGGTTGGATGTATCTTCGCGAGCTTAGAACAACCTCGCGAAGAGCGGGGATTGTGTACAACCCCGATGTTCGCCACTCGCGCTCGAGGGGGCGAGCCCAGCGGAGGGGAGTTAACCAGCTTCTTTGAAGCTCGCCGAGGTAGCGCAGGCTCGCGAGCTCCACTCGCGAGGAAGGCCGTCTTGGGGTACAGTTAGCCATTTTGGGGTGCGGATAGCCATCCTGGGATTCGCCGAGGTGGCGCAGGCTCGCGAGCTCCACTCGCGAGGAAGGCCGTCTTGGGGTACAGTTAACCAGCTTCTTTGAAGCTCGCCGAGGTAGCGCAGGCTCGCGAGCTCCACTCGCGAGGAAGGCTGTCTTGGGGTACAGTTAGCCATTTTGGGGTGCGGATAGCCATCCTGGGATTCGCCGAGGTGGCGCAGGCTCGCGAGCTCCACTCGCGAGGAAGGCCGTCTTGGGGTGCGGATAGCCATCCTGGGATTCGCCGAGGTGGCGCAGGCTCGCGAGCTCCACTCGCGAGGAAGGCCGTCTTGGGGTACAGTTAGCCATTTTGGGGTGCGGATAGCCATCCTGGGATTCGCCGAGGTGGCGCAGGCTCGCGAGCTCCACTCGCGAGGAAGGCCGTCTTGGGGTACAGTTAGCCATTTTGGGGTGCGGATAGCCATCCTGGGATTCGCCGAGGTGGCGCAGGCTCGCGAGCTCCACTCGCGAGGAAGGCCGTCTTGGGGTACAGTTAGCCATTTTGGGGTGCGGATAGCCATTCTGGGATTCGCCGAGGTAGCGTAGGCTCGCGAGCTCCACTCGCGAGGAAGGCCGTCTCGGGGTGTTAGCCATTTTGGGATGCGCCGAGGTGGTGCGGGCGAGCGAGCCAGGCAATGTGGCGATAGTAATTCGGGGGCTCACTGACCCAGAGGCTTGCGAGCTCCTCTCGCGAGGAAGGCCTCGGGGCAGGCCGGTTCGCCCAGTAAAAGTCCGGGAAGGGATTTTTACCAAGAGGCCCCTGGTGGTCTGCGGTTAGCTTCCTCAAACAGCGGAGTTTGGCTGTTAGCAGACCAATCCGGTGTGCGGATAGTAAGATTGGACAGCGGGATTTGGCTATTGACAGACCACAAAACTAAAATCTATAAATAGACCTCAAAGGGCACCTTGGAGAGGGACCGGTTCATTATCTGAGCTCTACTCTCCCTAGGTCGCTTTGGTTTGGGCTCTCCAGCTCTCCAAGGTGCCCGAGTCTTAGCTTTGGCTTGGGAGGGGAAGCGCTCAACGATCTTCCGGGTTAGTGGAGGGACCTCCTCGCTGAGACTAGGGTCTTTGTTCTTTGCTCGAGTCGTCAACCTTACCTCTCCCGAGGGACCGGTAAGGGCCAGCTGCCCCTCATCTCGGTGAGGGCCCCGAGCTCCACTCGAGACCGAGAAATCGGTTTCAACAGGCAAAAGAACATTTTTAAGCGCAATAAAACGACTCCTTCAGCTAAATTAAAGCTGTCATACACAACAAAAATGACACCAAATGCAATCGAGAAAGAAATTTCTTTCAGCTCAACGGTTGGTGCGAACATAGGTTCGACTGTATGGCTTTAGTTACATTATTAGTGGAGCTAAACAAGGAGGAAGAGTAGACTCAAATGGGCTTGCAATGGTGATTACGTAGGTAAGGATTTCAAAAGCACAAACGGATCAAGAGATGGCCTATATCACATTTCATGACGAGTACCTCAACACAATCGTGTCGAGAGTCGCCTAGTGCAAGTTCTAGCCACCGAGAAAGGTTGTCCTTCCTTTCGACCCTAGTAATAAGCTACTACTAGCCTGCTACACTCGACCTATTGCTACCGTTGGATTCACCGGATTCACCACTAAAGTAAAATAAATTTCATCTACTATAACAGAAATAATTACATTACAACTCTGAATTTTATTCTACCCTAATTGAATTTCTAGGTGTGACGAGAGCACATGAATAGAGCACTACTCGAGTCAATATTTTTCTCTACTCCTCACTCAAACACTAACAATTCAATTCTTATGAGCCGGAAAACCTCGCAGTGATACCCAAAAAGCACGCGTGATCAAGTGCGCGTTGTAACACCCTGCCAGTACGAAGAGTATAACAGCAGGTCCGGCCGGGACCCCACGCCATACAAACCACACTAGCTAGGAGTTAAAAGGTGATAACCAGAAAAGTAACAACTAACGAGAGTACAAAACGTAAGCGGAAGCATTAATTAACCATTCAAATAGACATGTCCACTATCATAGGAATGAATCCAGAAATAAGAGTTACGGCCTTAGGGCCTTACATCAAATCAATGTACAAAACTCCAAAAAGCATACATCGGCACGCAGGCCGGCAATACATGAGAAAACAGGAAAAAGGCTGGCCTTCGAGGGCCAACTCAGCAAAAGGACAGCAAAAGGACCAACGCCCGCTATTTCCCGCTAGGCTCACCTGCACCTGCATAAGAACATTCCACCAAGCGGTGGTAAACAAAGCAACGGTCAGCACAGCTGACCAAATTATAACGACCCCACCCCTTTCCCGGGGTGGCGGAGATTCTACCCTGCAAGTAAGCCATACTAGCACAAGTACTAATCTAAAGAGAGTGCAACTACACAAGGTGAGGTTTCAAGCACAATCAATCTTCTAGGTTGAGCATCAAAAGGAAGGGAACCTAGGTATGCACATGATGTTGGTTGGGTTCACCCGAAGGTTTCCCACAACCGCCTAAGCAAATCGCATGAGGCTAAACATAACATCAAATTCACAACACTCCACCCTAAGGGTCACCACCTTAGGTGGGTGTTAGAGCCAAGCGGTCTCGAAGGTTTGAAGTCAGCGGTCTGCGCGGTCTCCAAGATTCAGACCGCAGCTTCTCCTCTGTTAGAGCCAAGCGGTCTCGAAGGTTTGAAGCCCCGTGATCTGAAGCCAGCGGTCTGTGCGGTCTCCAGTAATCAGACCGCGGCCTTCCCTCTGATGTACCAGATCGCGCCAGATAAAGATAAGTTGAAGGTGCGCTGTTACAAGACAGCGGTCTGCTCGGTCTCCCAGATTCAGACCGCGGATTCTCCTCAAGTATACGAGATCGCGTCTTGTAGAGAGAAGCAATCTGATCCTCCCGATCTCTCCCTTATGGGGGAGTGTTCGCCGCAGACGGTCTCCTCTGTCACACGACCTTCCTCCTATAGTGTGACCGCCCGATCTCACTCCAGATCGCAGAGGTCGTTGCGGTCTCAATGTTCATGATCGCCCAGACCGCCCTGCTCTCTTGTGTATTTGTATTTGTATTTAGTCCCACATCGTGTATTTGTATTTTACTGTTTCCCTCCTAGTCTATATAAAGGAGGCAATTCTCTTGTAATACTTGGTTTTTTGGAAATAAAAATTCCGTTATTTTCAAATTCTCACATGGTATCAGAGCGATCGATCCCTTCGACCGGTCTCTGTTTCTTTTGACCGCACGGTTCGTGCGATCTTCCGCCGATCTCCCTTTCTCTGCCCGCACCGTCTGTGCGATCTCTCTCTTCGACCAGCCTTTAGTCTCCAGACTGCGCGGTCTTCTTTCTCATGGGTTCCCCATCTGTGAATCCAACCCCACCCCCCCAACCCCAACCATCTCCTGTGGCTATTTCTACCCCCTCTGGGAATCTTGGCACCTCGTCCAAGCTCTCTAGCTCTAATTATTCTGATTGGAGTGTCTCCTTCACCTTCCTCTTACGCTCCCAACGCAAGCGCCACCATCTCACCGATGATCCTCCTCCCCAGGGATCCGCTACCTTTGATGATTGGGATGCTAGTGATGCTCTTGTCCGCACCTGGCTTGCTAACAGTCTCTCTGATGAGTGTCTCCCTATCATTCGTCATGATGAGACTGTCAAGGCAGCCTGGAATCATCTTGCGGCCCTTTACTCCAAAGGGGCCAAAACCTCCCGCATCTACACCTTGTATGCTGATCTCTTTGCCCGCCCCACCATGGATCCAACCACAGCATATCAAACCGTTCAGGCCCTTGGAGCTGAACTTCTTCAGCATCGCCCCTTTTCTGCTGATCTTGCTGACCAGCATAAACACTTCCAGGAGCTTCTGGTTGTGTGTTACCTTCTCCGTCTTCCGGAGTCCTATGATTTGATTCGGCAACAAATCCTTGGAGAAGCTGAATCTCCTACTCTTGATGCCACCGCTGCTCGGGTCTCTGCTGTTACCTCTCTTCTCCAACGACCCTTGTTGTCTTCCCCTCCTCCTCCAGAGAGCTTTGCTCACCGGGCTGAACGAGGTCACCCTGGTGGCCGTGGTGGATCTCTTGGTGGCCGTGGACCTCCGCGGCCCGTCTGTTCTCATTGTGGTCGGAGGGGTCACCCAATTGATCGTTGTTATCTCAAGCATCCTCACCTTCGCCCTCTTACCGCAGCTTCACCACCGGGTACTACGTCTCCGTCTGCTTCAGTTGCTACCTCCTCAGGTAGCGCACATGTGGTTACTAAAGGTAAATGGCTCATTGATTCTGGGGCTACGAACCATATGACAGGGAACCCTCATCTTTTCTCCCAGTTGCTGGAGCACAGGAATTTACCCCCGGTTCTAACAGCGGATGGTTCTCCCTCACATGTGTGTGGGACTGGAATTGTTCCAGTCACTCCGACTATCTCTCTTCAGGACACCCTTTATGTGCCTACTTTTCCGTGCAACTTACTATCCGTCAAGGCTCTATCTCAACAATTGCAATGCTCTATTGTGTTTACACCTACTAACTGTTATTTTCAGGATCTTCAGACGAAGGAGACGGTTGCTACTGGGACTGAGAGTGGAGGCCTCTACTTCCTTGACGTTCTTACTGCTCACTCTGCTTCTACCGACTCTGATTCTCTTCATCAATGGCACCTCCGTCTTGGTCATCCTCCACCTCGGCTGCTGTATCAACTTCTACCTCACCTCACCAAAGATGTCTCTCCTCTCCACTGCGAGGCGTGTCAACTAGGGAAACACCATCGAGCTTCCTACCCTGCCAGGCATGGACGTAGCTCGACTCGTCCTTTTGATCTCCTCCACTCGGACATCTGGGGTCCTTCTTCTACTAAGACTGTGGGTGGGGGTAGTTTGTATTTTGTTACTTTTATTGATGACTTCACTCGTTGTACTTGGGTGTATCTGTTAAAAGATCGCTCAGAACTTTTTTCTGTTTTCAAAACTTTCTATAATGAAATTTCCACTCAGTTTGGAGTGTCTATCAAAACTTTTCGCACTGATAATGCTAAAGAGTATGTTTCTCATCAATTTTCTGAGTTTTGCATGAATCATGGTCTTATACATCAGACGAGTTGTCCTTATACTTCTCAACAAAATGGGATAGCGGAACGTAAGAATCGTCACCTCCTTGACATGGCTCGCACCTTACTCTTCCAGATGAATATGCCCAAAGCCTATTGGGGTCATGCCGTCCTCATCTCCTGCTATTTCATTAACCGCATTCCCTCCACTCTTCTTCACGACAACACCCCCTTCTCTCTTCTATATCCCTCCTCACAACCTTTTTCCTTACCTCTCAAAGTGTTCGGTTGTACTGCGTTTGTCCACATTCCTTCCCCCGGTCGGGACAAACTCTCTCCTCGGGCTGTCAAATGTATTTTTGTGGGTTATTCTCCAACTCAGAAAGGATATCGCTGCTTTGATCCTCTTCTTCGCAAACAATATGTTTCCGCGGATGTCACCTTTTTTGAATCCGTTCACAAGGATCTAGGCTTCGCGAATTCTCAACAAGGGAGGTACATACGCTCCGCATCAATAACGTGGTGAAGGTTTGCCTTCATCCAAAACTCAAAGCATGGGGCTTTCGTAGGGATCTTCACAAGACGCCTACACTTAACTCCCGCAATACTATAGGTGAGTTCACGGAGTCATTCTCCGGCACGCATTCTAGGTCTAACCTAAATGCAACGTCGCAAATCAAGCATCACCGATTCGGGCTCACGGCCACGAATAGGCTTCACACAAAATGCCTAAATCCGCACGACTACCGGATTTTCTACATGCAATATGCCGGGGACGGACACAATCTACCCGGAGTCCCGAAGGACTTGAGGAAATCCTACACTTCACCCATTTGGTGAAAGAGATACCTCATGCAAGCAAAGAAAGAGGAATAAATGGACAAATACAAGTCCAAAGTTCGGGAGGAAGAATCGTTACCCTAGACGTGTTCCTCTTCGCCATGGATCCGAGATTCTACGCGGAGGGAAAGAACCGCACCGGGCTGCACTCTCCGGATCTGGAAACGGCTCGCGAAACGGAGCTCCGGAGCTCCGTCAATGGTGAAATCTCCTCTTCTTCTTCCTTGCCCCCTTCTTCTTCCTCTAGCCTAGGAGAGAGAAACACTATGAAATAATGAGGGTTTAATCCCTCTCCAAAGCCCTAAGACCCCCCAGCATCAAATCCCAGCCGTTGGATCGAATTCCAAGAAATTTGATCGGTCGGATCCTCTTCTCCGCTCAAAATCGCGGAACAGAATAAACAGGGCGCACGATCACAGGCGCACGGTCAGTGGTCGTGCGCGACGAGGGCAATGGTCGTGCGCACTATCCGGGACAGAACTCTGAATTCTTGCGAATAAGCGCACGATCGCTGGCGCACGATCACTGGTCGTGCGCGAAGAGGGAAATGGTCGTGCGCACTGTCCGAGACAGAACTCGATTCTCTTCTGAATTAATGCACGATCGCTGGCACACGATCACTGGTCGTGCGCGATGAGGCCACTGATCGTGCGCTAAGAGCAGACAGGGAAAATTCTAGCCTGCTTCACGTGCCGCACTACCACTCCGCCTACTTCGCGGAACTACCAGACTTGGGGTGTTACACGCGTGAACTAGGTGCAAGTGTATGCAACAAAATATAAATCCTAACTCAGCACATTCTAGCATGTCATGCAACGTGCGTGCACGTGCACAGCTCGCTCTCTCCCCCAGACTTGATTGAGAACATCTAAAACAAGCAATTCAAACATAAGTAAGAGAGGTGAAGAGTTGACCTATGCTCACAAAGGAGCATGCCAGAAGTGCGGTAATCCCAATTTCTTTAAAAAATAAATCTCCTTCCACGCGAGAGCATAGCTTCACCTACAATGCTAGCAAAACTGAAATAACAATACGCAAAAGGATTAAAAAGATAGACGGAACCGGGTGGTTCCCATGGGTTGTTTCCCAAGAAGCCCTTTTGTTTAACGTCCTTAAAGGTGGACCAAATACCTGTATTAAAGCAGTTTAAAAAGTCTAGGAATGAGCAAAGGTCAATAAATCCTAATTATTATTACAAGCTCAAAACAAATCAGCTATAAGCTGATTTGAAGTAGTAACAGCTGATGAAAGAAAAAGGTCCGGGGACCTGGTAGTAGGGGTGGAAAATAAGTAAGATGCTCAGCCTCCAACCCCAAATCTCCTCCTTTTTCGCTCTCTTCTTCTCCTCCAGTATTATATCTTCAAAGAAAAACCGCTTGCCCCCTTGTAACCAATCCTCAAGGGGAAGCACCAACGAAGATGAGGAAAGAAGATGTTCCTTCACTGTATCTTCCTCATCCCGCCAGGCTTTCAGCTCCTCCATGCATAAGGTCTGATAAACCGGAGGAGGGGCATCCTGCATCCCTGTACATAAGGAAAGGGGGTCAGGAAATAAATTGGAAGAAAAACTAAAAGAAATCTCATCTGAGGGGACAATCCCGGCTTCATCCCCCATGGGGTGCGGCAATGACAAACTGATGATATCATCGAAGATTTCGCTAGACTCCTCAGCGCACGCAATGACCTCCTCTATAACTTGGACTTCCTCGCACTGGACCGAAGCAGTTGCTTCAGCACAATCAAGGCTGTCCTCCTCCATGAGAGTGGGCACCACATTGGGTAGGTCTGCAACATCCTGCAAAGTGACCTCAATAAAAACATCAGCAACAGATGTAATTTCGTGCGTGGCGGGAGAGGACGTGCTTCGTAAGAGTTCGGGCTCACTCTCCACGCAAGGGCACAAATCCACGCAAACTGGTACATGAACCGAAGAAGTATGGGGTGTCGCATCAGAAACGGAGTCATGAGGGACACTGACGTACGTGTCTATTCCCAAGCCTTCAAAAAGTGAAGGTGGAAGTGACACGTAATCAGAGGAAGAAGTTGTGCTCGCAGAATTTGAAGATGGGACGATCCGGATATCCGGCTCATCGTCATCCGCCAATTCGCGAAGATAAGCAACACAGTCCTTCAAGGCGTGCTCTCTACTTTTGCAAAATAGGCACTGCTTTGCCGGCTTTGCCGGCAAAGCCGGCACCAAAGGTGCGGCAGCCGCAAAAAGGTGCGATAACGAAGGTGCAGCAGAGTAGCCAAAGGATTTATGAGCCCCGTACAATTTCTGAACAACACCATACTCCTTGGGACACCTATCACTAGCGTGGGATGTGTCCCCACACCAACGACATCGGATGCTCAAATGTGCCCACATGATATAGAAGAAGAAAATAACATACTGAAGAAAGACACAATACCTTAAAACGAATTTCCAATTAAAAACAAATCAAACACGCTTGCAGTCCCCGACAACGGCGCCAAAAACTTGATGCGCTATTTCGGCACTGCTAATTAGCAGGCACGAAATGCGATACGACGGCAGTGCACCAGTCGCTCAATTAATAAAAATGGGAAGTTATCCCCAAGTATCGATCTCTCAAGGACCGCAAGTTGGGTAGTACGATTTGCTCTAAATGGGAAATCAGTTAAAAGGAGTAATAAGTAACAACGGGGGGTTTGATTTGGTTTCCTACGCTATTGCAGAATGAAGAAAGATGCGGGTCAAAACTCCGCTTCGCACGGCGAGATGGGTGCAACGGCCGCGATGCCGTGCTTAGGAAGGCGCGTGGACGGGAAATCACTATGACGGTTGAGGGTCGCACACACCTCTTCTCAAAACATCACCACTAGCAATTGCTAGTGGCTTCACCCACAACGAAGCACAGAAAATCACTAGGAACAAGGGTCTATTCATGCCACCACAACATCAATGCATATGAAGGAAAGCAAAACTCCTTAAGATTAGCTTAACAGGCGTTCATACAACACAAAAATGAAGTATAAGCATTCAAGGTTAGAGAGGACCACAAAGAAGAAGTCACGGCTTGGGTTCACGGCCGGAATGAGAGGTTGCCGGGCTCTCTCCGGACTCGGCCCTCAGATGGTGAGCTTGGCTCGAAGGATGCTGTCACCGCTCCTACGATCTTCAGCGCTTCCTTGGTCTCCTTGGCGAGGAATGCTTGAGCTAATGGTTCCTAATGCTCCCGGATGAAAGGATGGAGGTGGAAATCACCGGAAATGGCCTTGATGGTGGAGGAGATGAAGGGGAAGCCTTCAGCCCTCAAGAGCAGCGGGAAGAAAGAGATTTCCCGCTCTCTGAATCGCTACCGGTTGTCCTCTCCCGATCCTCTTCTTGACTGCCTCGATTCCTGCTTTTTATAGGAAACAGGCTGAAAATTAGTCACGCACGGTCGAACGCACAATCGTGCGCAGACCGTGCGATATTAACCGATAAAATATGGCTTGTAGAATATGCTGAGCCGCCCGTGCGATTTGTTCACGCACGACCAACGCTGCCCGTGCGTCCAAACGCACGGGTAAAATCCGACGCTCTGAAATCGCAAAGATACAGGTCGACCGTGCGTTTTACTCACGCACGGGCGAATTCGCCCGTGCGTTAAAACGCACGAGTAAACTCTGACGCTCCATTTTCTTCCCAGACACAAACGCACGACCGCGCAGTCCGTGCGTCAAGGAAACGCACGACCATGCGATATGCACAGAAATTACATTTGGGGGAAAACGGGACGATCAGGTCACCTGCAAACAAAATATACCAGCTGGGAATACACGTCCAGCACAGAAATACATCAAAGAAGGGAAGGGGAGCACAATGTGCTTATCCCCAACAACGAGGAATGCAATTGCACACCGAAATGGGCTTAATGGTGCACCTAGCATGAAATAGTATATATAAATGAAAACGTGACTAAAATGTGGTGCAAACACTAGAATATCAGCCCAAATGAGTCCAAATATATATATATATATATATATATATATATGGGACTCATCATGCAACTTCTGCGGATTGTGCGGGCAGCAGCGGTCACCTCTTCTTCTAAGGTGTTCGGGCGGTCTTGCGGCTTGCAGTGCGGGTTGCTGGAGTTCGGGAGAATCAGTGGAGTTTGGGAGTGGCGGAGTTCTCGGTTGGTGTTGTTCAAGTCGCAGGCAGTGCGTGTTCGCGCGGTCTCGTTTCCTAGTCACGCGAACAACCAGGTCGGGCGGTCTCAGTGTTCAGACCGCTGGTTATCTTTCCTTCAGCTCTGTATTTTTTTTGGTTTTGTGTACTGGCGAAATCATGTCTCGCCATGTATACCTCGCACTGTAATGAAGATTTCTGCTATCATCAATAAAGATTTTGTTGTTTCATATGCTTCTGGTTGTTTGGCTATAGCTTTGAGTTGTATAATTCCTGCTCACTCCTAGATCTACGGAAAATTTCACAAGCTTCACACGATGATATCATTGTGAGAACTCAAGAATAGTTAGCAAAGGGAGATATCGTTGTGAAAGCTCAAGTAAAGCCATCTAAGTTTGTTATCGTCGTGAAAACAAGGTTCACACGATGATATCGTCTTGTCAAGATCAAAAGGCGAGATTTCAAATCGACGGAGACGATAAAGTAGATGTCAAATCAATCACGTCTGAAAAGCGGTCTGAGACAAAACCTTTTTAGGATTTCGATCGTTTGAAGATTCAGAGCTATAAAAGGATAAGAGAGGGTCGGCTAACCCTAACCTTTGAGCTTATATTGTTGAGAATTCAAAAAGAGAAAAGCTTACATGCTGCTAAAAAACAATAGAACAATAAAAAGCATGTCACTTTTCAAAGAAAGAAAAAAAGAATAAGAAGTCAAGCTTCAACAAGAAAACTCTCACTCTTGAGAGCAAGAAGACTTCATCATAAAAGAAAGCTCAACACTGATCCTGATTAGAAGGCTCATCCATTGAAGATCCAATGCTGCTGCTAAAGAAGACTTTCTCTCCAGAAAGGTCTAAGAAGACTCGAGCTGCTTACAACTATATTTTTCAAAGTCTATATGCTGTAAACATTATTCTAAATCTCTTATTGTAAGATCTTCTTAATATCTGAGGAAGGGCTATGCTGACAGCCTGAGTGTAGGGCTTGTGAGAAGGCTTGAGTGTAGGACTTTGCTGAAAGTCTGAGGTAGGGTCTGTGACGACCTAAGGTAGGATTTCTGAGGAAATCTGAGTTGTAGGATCCTTATTGGGGTTCTGAGTTGTATGAGTGCTTGCACACTAAGGTAGGGTTGCTGCTGGAATCTGAGGTAGGATTCCAGTAGGAAATCTAAGATAGAGGACTTGCTGAGTTTTGAGTTGTAAGATTTGATTGATCTAAATTTTGGAGGAGTTGGCCGAGTCTAGCACACTGCTAGATAGGCGAAGGGGGACAGTGGAGTACCCATCATCTAGGGAACCACTATAAATACTTATGTGTTATTCTGTGTTGTTTATTTTACATTCTCTGAGCTGGAATAGTCAACCAGATAAAATAGACGAAAATATTTTTGAAGAACCTATTCACCCCCAGGTGATTAGACTACAAACCAAACCTACAAGTGATATCAGAGAGGGTCACAGGTTCGAAACCCCGGGGTCATTTCTAGGGGGGATTGTGGGGGTTCAGCAATTCCCAGGTGTTGGGAGGTACAACGTGAGGCGCTATGGCCTACACTAGTCAAACAGAAGGGCATGTCCCTTGGGCCTAATTGGCCGCCCCATGGATCCTACTTAGGCTATCCAACTATATAAAGGAGAGGTAGCGCCTTCCCCAAACAGTCTGGATTGTTTGGGGAAGGCTCTACCGCTCCTTTATTGAGATGGCTAGCCCATGCAGGATCCACAGGGATGCCAGTTAGGCCCAAGGGATATGCCCTTCTGTTCGACTAGTGTGGGCCATAGCGCCTCACGCCATACCTCCCAACACCCGGGGCATTGCTGAACCCCAACATCAAGATCCAGCCAGGCTCAATTACCAGCGCGCCTCTCCAAAAAAGCTATAAAAAGTCTCCAGGGCTTCATTTGAAGATAAGCAACAAAAGAGAGAAGAGAGAGCTTTGAGGTTTTTTGACGATGACTTAACACTCTGCTCGCTCCTTCACTCTGAATTCGCTCCGTCCTCCTATGTCTACTTGTTAGGAACTTTACCTACAATGTTTTTGATTTGAAGAAGTCCTCAAGTCAAAGATAAATACACTTTGTATTTGACATATTTGTTTTAGATTATTGCTTTCAGGTACTAGGCAGTGCAAGTCTAACATAAGACTAGACTTAGTGTCATCAGACATAGTTTTGTCAATGTAATCACTCATTGTGCAAAACACCAAATTGACCTATGATCTAGACTATATTAGACTTCTCACTAACTCATAATCATCAAGTATAAAGGTCTATCAAGTGAGCTAAAGCAAATGATTTTAGTTTAGAAGATCATAATTTCTCTAAGTCAAATTGTTGCACAAAAATTGTACCTCCAAGACTCACACGTAAAGGAGATGGGGGAGACTGCGGAGTGCAATTTATTTGGGATGGAGGATGTCAGATAAGAGATCTCTAAGAGAAAAAATTGCTTCTATTGATCTCAAAAGAGGTTACAGAAGGGGTCTCAAATAGGTCAGGGTGCGAGGTAGAAATGGTGACAAAAATTGAGACCGCTTGCACAGGTTGCAAGCCGGAGGCTCGAGGCAAAAGTCCCTATTCTAGTACCCCTATCCCTCTATTTATAGACGCGGAGGCTGCCCAAACAGGCAGATCTACAAATTATGGGTTGTCCGGGGTACAGGAGAACCAGGGCAGAGATAGGGGGTGCAAATAACAAAAAAGAAGAAAAACTCAGACCGCGCGATCTGGAGATCTCGCTGGAGCCTGGCCGCTTGTGCCTTAGGAAAATTGCTTGAGAGGAGATATGCGGTCTCCTAAAATAGAGACCGCTGGAGCTGACCATTCTGACCAAAAAAGAGAGGTCGCGGGCTTTCGGGCAAACTTGATCCCCGCACATTTTCAAGTTTTGCTGGAACTTCGGAAATGTTCGCTTTGACCATTGAGTTCGCGACCGCCATAAATGCGGGAAAGTCTATAAATACTGTTTCAAGGCTTCGGAATCCAGAATATTCTGGAAGGAATTGCGAGCTTAAATCATCAACGATCACCCTTTTTCAGACTGCGAGGAACTCTTAATTGAGAGGATGATGTCTCTTCTGACTAAACGGGCGTAGACCAGGGTCTTGCCCAAGGTAGCTTATCCAAAGAAAAAGAGCGAAGGAAAAGAGACCGCTAGCTCTAAGAAGATGCTGGCGGTCAAGGCCTCCAAGGCCTCGGCGAAGGCAGACAACGAAGAAGACCGCCAACTCTCCCCAAGAAGGAATGTGTTGGATCTTTTGGCGCCCTTAGGAGGGGGGGGGGGGTGAGTGAATAAGGGTTTTTGAAAACTTTAGGATTTTAAGAAAAACTTTTGATATTTTATTTGAAGTAAATTTAATCAAAAGTAAAGAGCAAGAAATCAATTTTATTGAATAAGAAAAGGCGTGATTAACATTTATAAAATTGATTACAAAAATGGATTTCTATGACGCTAGAAATCAAAGGCAAATATAAAAGTCTCTTTGGTTTTCTATATAGACTCTTCTCACTAAGAACTGGTTGCCTTTAGCGGATCTCTCCCCAGATACGGCCTCAAGCCGCTCTAGCCCATCTATCCCAAGAAAGGCCTCGAGCACCCCCTAGATCTAACTCCCAGATGTAGTCATTAACAACCGCGATGAATTCCACCTAAGCAGCACACAGACCTAATCGCCAACAGTCGCGACAAATTCCCACTAAGTCGCAGACGGACCTAGTCGCCAACAACTACGGTGAATTCACGAACCGATCACAAAGATAAAGGTGTTACAATATAAAAGACAAATATAAAACTCTCTATGAGGTAATCTGAAGGAGATGATGAAGAATCGCTGAAGATCGTTGAAGTCGAAGGGTGCATTCTTCACATTGAGTTAGCGTTGATCCAAGCCTCCTTTGATTCCTTCTTTTAAAATTGAATGGCAGATCCTTTATGGTGTGGAAATAAGGCCCTCACAAATAATTCAGAGTGCTGGAATATGGCTCCTTGGCATAATGGTTGAAGATAATGAATGCCACATATTTATAGGACATCAAGCTAACGCCAACGTTAAGGATAACGTCAGACGTTGACTCTATATAGAAATAACTTGATGACTCGAATCTTTAAACCATGAAATAGATTCTGCATCTTTGGAAACATTTCATTTTATCCAACCTTAACGCTGGCGTTGAGGCTAACGCATGGCGTTAAGTCAAATCATTCCCAAAATGCACCTGCAATCACGACATCTTCCCTCCATGTCATTTTCATCTTGGTGGGAATGAAAGTCAATGCCGGCGTTATCCCTAACGCCTGGCGTTAGACTTCTTCCTTCTTTTCAGCTTGAGAGCAAGCCCAGAACAACAACACCAACCTAGTGTCATCTTTGTTCAATCATGCATACTAAAAACACAATGACAAACTAGATCAAATACAAGTAGGATTTGTTATTCTCAAACCAAAGGGATGTGAAAAACCATGTTCCAACAATCTCCCCCTTTTGATAATAACAAATCCAACTAAGATAAATCAGATTCAGATATAAAGAGATGTGTTCTTAGAAAAATATATGATACTATGCTACAAAGAGATTTCAATCAAGAAATACATTTCTTCAATATGTGCTCCCCTTTAGTGTATGCTCCCATAGAATAGATTTATGCTTCCCCTTAATCTAGTGAATCCTACTCCTTAATCATTAAGATTTATCATTTTATTCTCCCCTTTTTGTTATTAGCAAAACTGAGTGGAGTGAAACAATACTAGGATAAAGAGGTGAAAGTTGGGACAACTAAGTGAAGATTAAGAGTTATGTTGAAAATAAAGTAAGTCATGACCGAGCTAAGAGAGAGTAGAACGATGGAAAATATGATAAGCGTGAGTAATAACATCACATGCACATTACCAAATCATTCTACCACTTATTAGAAAACAATGAAAAAGAGTTGGAAAGAACGACTTGTTGAAAAAAGTGAAAGAGAGTTTGAAAGACACACGTGAAGAAAAGACCTTAAAAATAAGCATGGTAAAAATACATGATCAAATCAATAATGCGGAAAAGCAAGGTAACCAAGATAAGCTTAAAAAATAATTTTGTTTTGGTTTGACAATTTCAACAATATTTCCAGACTTTTCACATATAATGAGCATTATCCTTGAAATTTTTTCACAACTAATAGGCAAGCATGATTTAACATATTCAAAAAGATAATAGCTACAATGTAATGAATTTGCTTTTCAAGTAAAGAAAACGTTGTAGAAATCATGCATTGCAATCTAGTATTTTTACTTAAGTTTTTAGAGAATCATATAAATATGCATTAAGAAACAATTCTCATGAGTAGAAGCTTCATGAAAAAAAAATGATGTGTGTAAATAGTGTTTTAATAAGAATATACAAGTGATATAATCACAACACATGACATATGTAAGAGAGTAGTAAAATAATATTAAGATTGTAATCTTAGAATCACTTTCATACATCAATTCTTGAATAATATTTCGAAGCAGAAAAAGGAGTACAACTGACAAGTTGCTTCACCCACACAATGCTCATTAAGACATATCACGGAGCGAAGTATTGCTTGGGGGATCACATAAATATTTTTATAATTTTTGATTTTTTTTGTGATCCGGTGTACAAATAGAAGTGATAAAGAAAATGTGTTTGCACAAGATACTTTACAATCTTTCCAAGATGCTCAACCTCACAATGCTCATTAAGACTTATCGGGAAGGTGAGTGTACTTGGTGGAGTTATCTTTATCACTTTAATTCATATTTTTAATTTTGGGACAAAAGTCTCCGAATTCTCTTGTTTTTGCAAACACTAACAATACTGAAATAACACTTCTATATGTGCAAGAAATTTATTGTTTGAAGATAAGGTGTAGGTAATTTAGACATACAACTTAATATGTTAAAACTATTACACTACACAATCATGCAAGACTAAGATTATTAGCACATGTAGATCACTAAAATAGTGAGTGAATGAATCATTGATTAACATAAAACATTACTCATACTTAGAGGCATGCTAGGCAATCTTACACAATTTTCTATAGACTATTTCATTGCACATAATAAGATTAAGGTCAAGGCATGACAAGATAAAACAATGTTTAGGAAACTTGAAATGAAAATTAGACATTGAAAAAAATCTTGAAGTGTATGCCTAAACAATTTTGGCAAGTTGTGATGGAACTACAAAGAGTTTGGCTCATGTGAAGTCTTATAATCAAAATATAATTTTGTAAACATTTACAACAAAAAAATGACAAAAAACATTTTTTTTCAATATTTTGAATTATTTGTATTTTTTTGTATTTTTGAATAAAACGAACAATTTTTTTTTCAAATCAGAGAAATAAATAGAAAATATGCATAAGAGAAATACCAGAAACATTTTAGAAAAAACAGAATGGAAATTGGAGCAAAGAAGCTAATGCCTGACATTGACTTTTAATGCCCAAACAGACCACGACTTCCTTAGGTTTTGGAAATTTTTTTCTGTGACTTAGAGTTGATATATATCGACCTTCTTATTGAAGGAATTTCAGATAATTTAGAGATGATTAGAAGGCTCTTGAAGCATGTTTTTTGGTAGTGTTAAATGTTTTTATATTTTCATTGGGTTTTCAAATACTTGTGTTTTACAAGATTATTAATGCTCAAAATGATAAAATATGCAAAACACAATAGAAGCATGTTCAATCAAACCAAGAATGCATGAAAAGTGTAATCATAATGAGTGCATGCAATATATATGATATAGATATGTCCTAGATTATAATACCCTCACTATATGCCTACACACTTGCCCCATACTAAGTGACAAATGGGCATGAGGAGCTGCACACATGTTGTAGGTTGGGGTGTTAATCCCAAATATATACACTAGAGAACGCTCAACCTAGCACTCTTTCCACCCAGTGCCTCGCAAGGCTCCACTGGAACTGTCCCCAGTTTAGGACAAAACATGACTTAGAGGTTAGGTCTTCTAATGCATATAATCCTACACCCTCGCTATTATGAGACACATAATGTGGGTGAATGATCATGAACATACTAAGCATTTAATCCTATGGAAACAATTTACAAACTATGGTTTTTATGAGAGATTGATTTCAAATTGTATTTGATTTTAAAGTCACATAGTTATTATGAATTTTATCTTTCAATTATTCTACCCTTTTTAAAATTAATTCATTGTGGCGATAAGAGATAACTAGCATGGGTGATAATATTTATAAGTTGATAATGCTAGAATGATGAGTTTGAATGTAATGTTATGCCATATGATTAATTATGATAATGTTGCATGCATTTAAAAAAATGTGTTTCAATTTTTAGACCTAGAATGAAGTGATGATTCTATTTGATTTGTTCTTATTGATATAAAGATGGTTCTAAGGTCTATAAATAAGTGAGATGCATGCACACACAATACATAATAGAAAGATTATAAGGTGAAATGATGAATATAATGAGAAAATATTTTTGATTATTTTGAAAGGTTTTTGTAAATATTCTCTTTGAATTTTGAATATTAAACAACACACACACACACACACACACACACACACACACACACACACACACACACACACACACACACACACACACACACACACACACACACACACACACACACACACACACACACACACACACACACACACACACACACACACACACACACACACACACACACACACACACACACACACACACACACACACACACACACACACAAACACACACACACACACACACACACACACACACACACACACACACACACACACACACACACACACACACACACACACACACACACACACACACACACACACACACACACACACACACACACACACACATATATATAAATAATTTTCTTGACTTTCAAATTTTATTATTCTATTTTTCTTTAACATAACATGTCATAATATAACTAGCATAGACATTGATTTCTACTTATAGTAAGTGATGATGTAGAATGAAATGTTATGTTAACAAGGTACAATGTTATGTAAAGCTTACAAGCATATGATTGATTTGCATATATTCAACATGATGCTTCACCCTAAATATTCATAGACCTAGAATGACGTGATTTAATTTTGTAAGTTATTTTCAATAAGTATAAGGTTGATTCTAAGGTCTAGACAAGAATGAGATACATGCAAATTCAAGACATAATTCATACATAAAACAAGTTATGAAAACAAGGGAATCAATTCCAATTGTGTTTATTATAGGAATTTTTATAAGATCATTAATGCTTATGATGAGTTGAAAACTTTAAACATGAGATAAATATATTATCTTTAACTTCATCATATGATAACCCCACTATTGTGGGATAAAGGCTTTAGTGTTGTTGTTGTTGTAACTTCATCATATGATAAATTATTCATATTTATTCTAATTATTTATATTGAAAAAAATAATTGTGAAAATGTTATTGGCCATTTGCAAAGAGTATTGCACTCTCTTTATTTTTGATTTTATGTGATTATGACCAAAATATATATAAGTTTTTTTCTGAAGTAGAAGACAATTATAATTAACGTAGTAATATAATTTTACATTAATTAATATTTAGAGAAATCGGAAATTTTAGTATAATTGTGCTACCACAAGCGTTAGAAACTAACGCCAGACGCTAGCAAACAATGAATTTTTCTTTTATTTAAAACATATAGTTTTTTGCATTTTTCAATTCTGATTTTTCATGATTATGGTTAAACATGATATGGGCTATCAAATGACACAAGGATATTCAATAAATAAGCAAAAATTTGCGCATTTTGACTTTTAGCTTAAGACCCCTAATACTTCTTTTAAATCCATTTTGACAATTATTTCATTAGTCTTGATAAACATCATACAATACATTTAGAATTTAACTTATAGTGATGAATAATCGACTTTTATAGGTAATGGATTTAGAAGGATAAAAATAAAAAGATATATAAATCACTTAAGAAATGATATGACTTTTTATTTAATTTTATTCAATTTGAGTTATTAATGAATTTATGCTTAATGTGTGAAAAGTCATATCACAAGTTATATATAGTGACCTTAGCATGTTGGCTCAAGAAAGGACAAAAGAAAAAAAAGCAAACAAAAAGAAAGTTAAGCATATCATGAAGTAGAGTAATGGTATTCATTTTTGATTTGTTTCTACTTCATGCAATTATATGATACGTAATGAATAAGAGATTTAGGTATCCAAAGAGGACCAAGTGGGATGGTTCATTTGGGTGCCCAAATACATTATGTTGGCTTTTGGGGAGACAAGGATGAGTGGACCCTTTCAATTGACATTAATGCATCATTCTTAAGTATGGGTCTCCATTCATAGATTGGGTTAATGTTTTTATAATTCAAATTTACATAATGGTTTATGCAAGTGTTGCTTATAGGAGATTTGTGAACATTTAAGTTTGTGTTGGGCGATAGTGATTCAAAATTTGATTTACACACATTTGATGTTTTTTGTTCACTTTATTAGGTTTAGTTATGGCATGTAAATTCATATTCAACTTGTTTTTTTCTTGATATTGTGGTTTAATGTTTTGAAAATTTTTATCCATGATTTCTTTAAGGAAGTTGATTTTAGTTTCCAATTCTTTATTTTTAATCTTGAGATTTTGTTTGGCTTTAGTATACACGATTGTGCTGTTTTTAAGAGTGGCGACAATGGAATCAATGTGAGTATGATAGTTATTTCTTAATTCCTCAAATGTTTCATCCATCTCTTTAATTTCCATTTTATAATTTTTGCACATCGCACATTCATTTTCCAAAGATGAATTTTGTAAACTTATTTTTTCAATATTTTCTTTTGTAGTAGAAAGCTCATTTTCAAATACCTTGAGTTTTTCTTTATGTATATCGCAATCAAAGCAAGGTATAGTATTTTCAGCCAAAGGGTAAGGTGTAAGACTAGATACATTAAAGTTGAAATCTACATTTACTTTTGCTTTTAGACTTTTATTTTCTAAATGTAATTTGTAATTAGCAATTTTCAATTTCTTAATTTTACGCTTAGTAGTTTGTAGCAATTGTAATGTAGAAATAGAATTATAAAAGATGGAATTTGATTTCGTTACAATGCTTTTAGATGAGGCGAGATTTGAACATAGAGTCCCTTTGTCATCTTCATCTTCCTCTTCCATAGATGAGTTGTCATCATCCCTTCCGCTTGATGTGCATTCCATGGATCTATTAAGAGAGGAGCTTTCTTGAATATTTATGCAATCTTGCATATTCTCCGATTCTTGCGATTGTTCCATACCTATATGAGGAAGACAATTAATCTCTTCAAGAAATTTCCAAATTTTGTATGCATTAGAAAAACAGTAAACTAATTTGAAAATATCTGGTGACATTGCGCAAAATAAACTATTCATAGTCTTCGCATTTAAAATCATTTCATTTTTATTTAGAATACTTGGGTTTTTTTAATTGTAATATTCCAAACATCTATGCCTAAGGACTTGAGAAATTTTTTCATTAAATTTTTCCACCCTTTATAATTTTTCCCTTCAAATAAATGTGGTGCTAGTGATTTTTCATTTATATAAAATTTCTCCCCACTAGTAGAAGCGAGATCATGTTCAAGAAGCGCCATTATTCCCGGTGGTGAAATCATTTTGGAATAACCTTGTTCTGATTCCACTTGTTGGATCTTTAGGCGCCCTTTGATGGGGGGGGGGGGGGGGGGTTAATAAGGGTTTTTGAAAACTTTAGGATTTTAAGAAAAACTCTTGATATTTTATATGAAGTAAATTTAATCAAAAGTAAAGAGCAAGAAATCAATTTTGTTGAATAAGAAAATATGTGATTATCATTTATAAAATTGATTACAAAAATGAGTTTCTATGACGCTAGAAATCGAAGGCGAATATAAAAGACTCTTTGGTTTTCTATACCGACTCTTCTCACTAAGAACCAGTTGTTTGTATCCGATCTCTCTCCAGATACAGCCACAAGCCGCCCTAGCCCTTCTATCCCCAGAAAGGCCTCCATCACACATAGATCCAACTCCTAGACCTAGTTGCCAACAACCGCGATGAATTCCCCCTAAGCCGCACATGGACCTAGTCACCAACAACCGCGACAAATTCCCCCTAAGTCGCACACAGACCTAGTCGCCAACAACAACGACGAATTCACAAACCGATCACAAAGATAAAGGTGTTACAATATGAAAGACAAATATAAAACTCCCTATGAGGTAATCTGAAGGAGATGATGAAGAATCGCTGAAGATCATTGAAGTCAAAGCATGCATTCTTCGCATTGAGTTAGCGTTGATCCAAGCCTCCTTTGATTCCTTCTTTTGAAATTGAATGGGAGATCCTTTGTAGTGTGGAAATACGGCCCTCACAAATAATTCAGAGTTCTGGAACAGGGCTCCTTAATATGATGGTTGAAGAGAACGAATGCCACCTATTTATAGGACAGTAAGCTAACACCAGCTTTAAGGATAACGTCAGGCCTTGACTCTGTATAGAAATAACTTGATGGCTCGAATCTTCAAACCAGGAAGAAGATTCTGCATCTTTGGAAACATTTCATTTTAGGCAACCTTAACGCTGGCGTTGTGGCTAACGCCTAGCATTAAGTCAAATCATTCCCAAAATGCACCTGCAATCAATACAACTTTCCTCCATGTCATTTTCATCTTGGTGGGAATGAAAGTCAACGCCAACATTAGCCATAATGCCTGGCTTTAGACTTCTTCCTTCTTTTTCAGCTCGAGAGCAAGTCTAGACCAACAGCAGCAACCTAGTGTCATCTATTTTCAATCCAGCATACTAAAAACACAATGACAAACTAGATTAAATACAAGTAGGATTTGTTATTCTCAAACCAAAGGGATGCAGAAAACCATGTTCCAACAGAAAGCAACCATAATTGCTGAAGGAGGACGCAGACTTGGTGACCTAGAATGTTGTCGACTTATCGACCACCTATTTAGGGGCTCCTGCTCTAGATCTCCAAGGTGTCTCTATCACCTTAGACTGCTATAAATCAGTAGAAGCTCTCAATCAGGCTGTTGTCCATACCGGTGAGACTATTTCTACTGAGGTTATCAAGGATCAGATGTAGAAATAGAAGTCCTCTACTGAAAGGCTCAGATAGCAGATCACAGACAAGCAGGATGCTGTGAAAGGGACAAAGAGAAAAGGGACAGATTCTTCTGTTCAGACCGCCAAGAAAAAGAAAAGTGGCGAAAATAAAGAAGTGACGGCTAAGGAGATGGTCACACTCCCTGAAGATGGCGGTCTTGGACATCCTTCTGTGGATATCTCTTGGAAGTTAAGTGAACAAGTTAATCTCCTTTTTCTCCCTATGGTCTCAATTTCCTCAAAGGGAGCGGACTCAGAGTTGATTGCTTATTATTGAAACCTGGATACCGGTTCAACTGTTCGAGACTTTGGGGTGACCAAAGGCTACTAGTTTAGTGATCGACCCACGTGAAACAAGGTGATAAGAAGCAAGAGAGCATAAGAAACAACTCCGAACCATCTATAAACAAGACCCGCGTGTTGCAGTGAGGTGGTCCTGCCACATACCCATAAGTCTATAGGAACTTCCCCTCCTAAAGCGAATGTTGAGATCGACACAAGAGAGGCAGGCTGTGAACTCGCCCACCATAGGGGGTGGGGGTGAGGTGAAGGGTCTTTCTACTTGTGCCTTGGGGTCCTATTTGTTGGATCGGTAGGCTCCCTTAGAGGGGGGGGGGGTGAATAAGGGTTTTAAATAACTTTAGTGATATTTTATAAAACTTTGAAAAAGCTTTGATTATTAAACTAGAGAAGATCAAGACAAATCAAGTGAAGTAAAAGTAAAGACATGATTTTATTAACTTGAGAAGCATGATTACAAAAACTTGATCTCTTATCGAAGCTAGAAATCAAAGCTAATAGAAAGACTCTTTTTGTTTTTTATACCGACTCGTATCCCCACAAACCGGTTGGCTTTAGCCGATCCTTCCCCGGATACGGCCTCAAGCCGCTCTAGCCAACCTTCCCCGGATATGGCCTCGAGCACCCCCTAGACCTAGCCTAGATCTAGTCGCCAACACGAGGCGAGTTTCCCCTAAGTCCTACCCAGACCTAGTCGCCAACACGAGGCAAATTTACTACACGATTACAAGAATAAAGATGTGAAAAATAAAAACATCAATAATAAAAACTCCCTCTAAGAACTTCTGAAGTTGGAGACGTTGGAACGCTGTAGTATAAGCGTTGTTGAAGCGGTCGCCGGTCGGATGAAGCGTGAAGAAGTCCTCCTTCAGAAATTCTTTCTAAGCTTTTGGTGGGAGTATCTCTCTGAACCTTCCTCTATATGTTGTGGCACGAAGCTTTGGAGTTTAGGGTTGTAGAAGAGTGAGGAAGACAGATCCAATGGGTCCTTTTTATAGCCACAGCGCTAGCACCTGCGCTAGTGCTACCGCCGGCGCTATCCCATATTAAGTAATATTTTGCGCGGCAGAATCTTCAATCTGTGGCAACTCTGCTGAGATTCCTCTTGTGTTTTGAGCTAGCGCTAGCGCTATCGCTACCGCTAGCGCTATCTCAGATTAGGCAATATTCTGTGTGTGCGAATCTTTTAATCGGGGAAACAATTTTGCCATTCCTCTTATGCTCCGCGCTACCGCCAGCGCTAGTAGATACCGCCTGCGCTAGCTGCTACCACCTGCGTTAGCTGCTACCGCCTGCGTTAGCTGCTATCGCCTGGCGCTAGCACCTTCTAAAATTGTTTCCGAGATTTTCTCAAGTCCACGCTAGCGCTAGCGCTAGCGCCGGTGCTAACGGGCATGTTGGAATTTTGGCTTCAAATTTTGGCGCAGCATTCTTATGTTATCCTTGAGTCATGTGGACTTGTTATCCTGCACACTTAAACACACAAGATCAAATACACATAGGATTTGTTATTCTCAAACCTAGGAGATGCGGAAGACCATGTTCCAACAAACTCCCCCTTTTGATAATAACAAATCCATTAATGATAAATCCGAGCATTAATATATAAGCATGAAGAAACATTCTTGTGTGTGTGTGAGAGTGATGACTTATGATAATTTTTGATTTTAGCATTTTGAATTGCTCCCCCTAAATACATGATCCCCCTAAGTGAATGCTCTCATAATATGTAAACTATCATTTTAATTAAGCATTATATTTTGATAGCAGATTAATATTTATCATGTTAGTTCTCCCCCTTTTGTTATTAGCAAAAGCGGGTAAGGAGACACCACTAAAAAGTTGATAAGAAGATAAAAGCATGATCGAGCTTGTAGAGAAGGAAATGATAAGGAGTTTTAGAATACTTTTCATTTAAATAGATCAGAGTTTGAGTATCTCAACATTTTCATAAATCAGAGTTTGTAGCATAAACAAAATGTAATGATTTCCAAGTAACTAAACTACCCAGACAATATGTCTACTCCCTAGCCCGTACTAAGTGACAGATGGGCATGAGGAGCTGCAAACATGCCGTAGGTTGGGGTGTTAGTCCCATATGCAAACACTAGACAAAACTCAACCTAACACTCTTTCCCCCCAGTGTCTCGCAAGGCCCCACTGGAACCCTCCCCGGTTAAGGACAAGACATGACTAGAGATAAAGGTTATCTAATGTCTACAACCCTACGCCCCCGCTATGGTGAGAAATGAAGTCATGGATAATAATTATTGGAAACATATAAGCATTTTAAATCTAATGACATAGCCTATGGATTTATATTTTTATTTGAATTTATGAAAAACACTCACATAGCTATATTGAAATCCATTCATAAATCAGAATTTTAGCATTACAATATTTTCATAGAAATAAATCAGAGTTTTTAACAAAAAAGAAAATATTCATATTTAAAGTAACCAATATAAAATCTACCAAGCAAGTCTACCATTTGTTGAAAGAAAGGGATTTTGTTATTTAAGACTTTGATATAAGCATGAGAGCGCAAGGTAGAAATATATGGTGATGAGGCGGAAGACTTATAGAAATACAAGAAACATCTTATTGTAATCAATGATGATCTATAGAAAGATATATGAGTTAAATTTCAAAAAGAAGATGTTTTTGTAAATCATTTTTCAATTAAAATCTTTAAGTTTGATAATAAAGTAACCAAGCATGAAATAATGTTATCAAAAAGAGATTACTACAATGTTACTTTAATTCACAATTTCAAAACGTACCAAACATTGTAGAAAGCATGCTAGGTTATTTAGTGCATTTCATAAGTAAAGAGTAGTATAGAATTAGCATTAGGATCCAATACTCATGAGAAGAAGTGTTATGGAAGATAATGATGTGCACACAAGTGTATTTTGAATAGAGTAAACAAATGTTTTAATCAAAAAGACAAGTAATTTTACTTCCACATACTTCAATGCACAAAAAAATGTACAACTACCAAGGTGCTTTGCACACACAATGCTCATTAAGACTTATCAGGGTGCAAAGTAGTGCTTGGGGGATCACATATTTTATTTTATTTTAATATTGATTTTTTTGTTGTGATCCAGTGTACTTAAGAATAAGTGGTTTTTATTTTGAAAGAAAGTTATGGTTTGCACAAGATACTTTACTATTCTTTCCAAGGTGCTCAACCTCACAACGCTTATTAAGACTTATCAGGAGGTTCAAGTAGTGCTTGGTGGAGTTATCTTTGTCACTTTATTTTATGATTTTGTTTTGTACAAAGTTCTCCGAATACACTTGTTTTGCAAACCAATATAATTTATTAGAAAGATAACCACTTTTCTTAATTTTTAAAAGTGCAAATAAAGGTTGTGTAGGTAAGATACTTGTGCAATTTTAATTTATTGTACTATTACAAAACATACACAAGCATTCTTAGATTAAACACATATGTAGACAATGCCAAAATAAGTGAGTGAATAACGATCATTATCAAACATAAAATATTTACTTATACTTAGAGGCATGCTAAGCTTAGTTCTACACAACTTTTTCACAATAATTGATGCACATATTAATAGATATATCAAAGCATGATGAAAGCAATGTTCAAAGTAGTTTGAAAAGATAAATTGCAACATTATAGAAGTTCTAAATAATAGATTAAATCATGCTTGATTTCCAATGAAGTCCATACAATATTTTTGATATTTTAGAAGAATAATTTTTATTTAAAGTTTGAACTTATAAAATTGATCTTGGACTTCCTGAGGACTAACCTGTGAGAGGTTCGCTCGGTACTAGGTGATGTGATGGGATGATAGCCCAAATCACCATTTCGCAAGACACAAGTAAAAAGTTAAGTTCAAAATAATAATTTTTGATATATTTTTGTAATTGATTTTTGCTTCTGAAATAGAATTTAAACAAATGACAAAAACACAAAGGCAAAACATATAATTTTTTGTAATTTGGCTTTTGTATTTTTGTATTTGATTTTTTAAAAATGTAATAAAAGCAAAAATGCAGAAATGAATAGTACATATAAACTAATCTATTTTTAGTGATTTTTCAGAATTTTAAAATTACAGAAAATCGCTTAAGTACGCTAGCGCCGGCGTTAGCGCTAGCGCGGGAAATAGTACATGATTTTTCATGATTTTGAAATTTTTGATTGCTAATCTTAATTAAGTGTCCAAACAGTAGTTTCATGCTGAAATTTTAGATTTTTAGGAAATGTCTAGATAGTGCAAATTTCATGAAACATTAGCGATTTCGTATATGACTTTACCAACTAAACTTTGCATGAGATGACATGAATGAATAAATCAAATATGCATGATTTTAGTGATTAACAATCATGTTCATGCACAATAATAACATGGATAAGCCCTAGATGAGAATACCCAGCATGTATATCTTGGTAAACATATAAAGCCGAACATAGACACAAAAATTCTTTAGTCAACAATGTTAGTATGATAACTTTGAGATTAATGTTATACCAAGGTTTGAGAGTGTTTCAACTTATAGACCTAGAATGGAGTGACGATTCTATTTGATTTGATATCAAGATGATTCAAAGGTCTAAACTAGAAATAAATCACAATACACACATAATACACCATAACACTAATTATAATGCCAATTGTTATCAAATAATTCATATACATGTGATAGAGATAATGACTTTTAGATGATTTTTGATATGAATTATGATATATAATTTTTAGAGAATTTTAAAATTTCAGAAAATCAGGACTCGAGCTAGCGCCGACGTTAGGTACTAGCGCCTGCGTTAGCTCACAGAGAGTGCTTATTTTAATCATAAGCCTAGATTTTCTACGATTTTGCTTCCGATTTTTCTTAATTATATTTTTGCAATGTAAGGCCTGTCTAATGAAGTGATGAGACGAGAAGAAATCGCAAAAAGTTGCAAAAGTTAAAATTAGTACATGAGTTTTCATTAGAGTTTCATATTATTATACCTTAATTATTGAGTTTTGCACAACATATGCATGAGTGAAATGATCATAAATAAGTGAAGTAATATTCATTCAATTTTTTCAATTCCGATTTAAACATGATTATGATTAAACATACTAGGGGTAATTGAAAATGACGCAAATATATTAACTTCCTAAGCAAAACTTGCGCATTTTATAAATTTAGCCTAATACCGCAAGATACACCTTGTAAATCCATTTTGACACTTATTTCATTTAGTCTTAATAATATTATATAATAAATTTAGTTTTTCAAATTTTGTAAGACTTTTAGGAAATGGATTTAGAAGGATAGAAATAAAAAAGATAAGCAGATCACTTGAGAGATGATATGACTTTTTATTCAACTTTATTCAATTTGATTTGCTTATGAATTTTGGTTTAATATAAGAAAGTCATATCACAAGTTATATAAAGTGATCATATCATGATGGTTCAAAAAATAAAAGGCAAAAACAAAAAGGAAATTAAGCATATCATGAAGTAGAGAATTGATATATTATTTTGAGTTGATTTCTACTTCATGCAAATGATTGGATACTAATGAATAGGATATTTAGGTATCCAAAGAGGACCGGATGTGACGGTTCCTTTGGGTACCCAAATACATCGTGTTTGCTTTTGGGGAGATGGAAGTGAATGAGCCCTTTTGAGTGGAGTTTGTGTTTCATCTTTAACTTTGGGTCTCCATTCAAATCTTGGTTTAACATTATTTTTAATTTTCAAATTTCCATAATCATTTACTTGAACATTTAGATCAAAAAGGTTTTTGAATTTATAATTTGAAGGAAATTTGTTTGCATTTAATTTTAGGTTGGGAGAAACATGATTTTGTAAATTAAGGTGATTTTGATTTTGATTTACAAATCCTTTATGTTCCTTACTCCCATTTTTAGACTTAGGTAAGATGTTCATATTCAACTTGTTTTTAGATATAGTTTGATATTGAGAATTTACAATTTTCATATAAGCAAGTTGATTTTTGATTTTAATTCATCATTTTTAATTTTAAAATTATGTCTAGCTTTATTATAAGCGATTGTGCTATTTTTATGAGTGGAAACAATTGAATCTATATGATCTTGATAGTTATTTCTATATTCATCAAATGTTTCATCCATCTCTTTAATTTCAATTTTATAACTTTTGCATGTAGCACAATCACCTTTTAAAGATGAATTTTCTAAAGATAATTTTTCATTATGTTCTTTTATACAAATAATTTCTTTTTCAAGTTCCTTAAGTTTTTCCTTAAAATTATCACAATAAAAACAAGGTTTTGTGTTTTCAAGTAAAGGACAAGATGGTGAAACCACATCACAATTTGATTCTAAATTAACATTAGCTTTTAATCTCTTATTTTCTAAACGTAATTTCTCATTAGCAATTTTTAGTTTCTTAATCTTACGTTTAGTAGTTTGTAGTAATTGTAATGTAGAAATAGAATTGCAAACAATAAGAGATTTAGATTTCCTTACAGCGCTTGTAGACGCAATGAGATTAGAGCATAGATTTTCTTTGTTATCTTCATATATTTGGCATTCCTCTTCCAAAGGTAGGATTTCTTCTTTTCCACTTGATGAGCACTCCATTGATTCATCATGAGAGGAGCCTTCTTGACCATTTGTGCAATCTTGTATGTTCTCCACTTCTTGCGTTTGTTCCATACCTGTAGATGGAGAATCATACATTTCTTCAAGAAATTTCCATATTTTGTATGCACTGGAAAAACAATATATTAATTTAAAAATATCTTGAGATAAAGCACAAAAAATATAATGCATAGCTTTTACATTTAGTTGACGCTCTTGTTTATTTGATTCGTCCGCTGGTCTAACTATTGCTATATCCCATGCATTGATATCTAAACTTTTAATAAACTTTTCCATTAATAGTTTCCACCCTTTATAATTTCTCCCTTCGAATAAAGTTGGTTTAGGATATTTTTCTTCTTCATAAAAATTTACCCCACTAGTAGAAGCGAGATCATGAGACGCCATTATTCCCGGTTGTTAAGCCGATTTGGAATAACCTGCTCTGATACCACTTGTTGGATCGGTAGGCGCCCTTAGAGGGGGGGGGGGGTGAATAAGGGTTTTAAATAACTTTAGTGATATTTTATAAAACTTTGAAAAAGCTTTGATTATTAAACTAGAGAAGATCAAGACAAATCAAGTGAAGTAAAAGTAAAGACATGATTTTATTAACTTGAGAAGTATGATTACAAAAACTTGATCTCTTATCGAAGCTAGAAATCAAAGCTAATAGAAAGACTCTTTTTATTTTCTATACCGACTCGTATCCCCACGAACCGGTTGGCTTTAGCGGATCCTTCCCCGGATACGGCCTCAAGCCGCTCTAGCCAACCCTTCCCCGGATGTGGCCTCGAGCACCCCCTAGACCTAGCCTAGATCTAGTCGCCAACACGAGGCGAGTTTCCCCGTAAGTCCTACCCAGACCTAGTCGCCAACACTAGGCGAATTTACTACACGATTACAAGAATAAAGATGTGAAAATAAAAACATCAATAATAAAAACTCCCTCTAAGAACTTCTGAAGTTGGAGACGTTGGACCGCTGTAGTATAAGCTTTGTTGAAGCCGTCGCCGGTCGGATGAAGCGTGAAGAAATCCTCCTTCAGAAATTCTCTCTAAGCTTTTGGTGGGAGTATCTCTCTGAACCTTCCTCTATATGTTGTGGAACGAAGCTCTGGAGTTTAGGGTTGTAGAAGAGTGAGGAAGACAGAGCCAATGGGTCCTTTTTATAGCCTTAGCGCTAGCGCCTGCGCTAGTGCAACCGCCGGCGCTATCCCATATTAAGTAATATTTTGCGCGGTAGAATCTTCAATCTGTGGCAACTCTGCTGAGATTCCTCTTATGTTTTGAGCTAGCACTAGCGCTATCGCTACCGCCGGCGCTATCTCAGATTAGGCAATATTCTGTGTGTGCGAATCTTTTATTCGGGGAAACAATTTCGCCATTCCTCTTGTGCTCCGCGCTACCGCCAGCGCTAGTAGATACTGCCTGCGCTAGCTGCTACTGCCTGCGTTAGCTGCTATCGCCTGGCGCTAGCACCTTCTAAAATTGTTTCCAAGATTTTCGCAAGTCCACACTAGCGCTAGCGCTAGCGCTAGGGCCGGTGCTAGCGGGCATGTTGGAATTTTGGCTTCAAATTTTGGCGCAGCATTCTTATGTTATCCTTGAGTCATGTGGACTTGTTATCCTGCACACTTAAACACACAAGATCAAATACACATAGGATTTGTTATTCTCAAACCTAGGAGATGCGGAAGACCATGTTCCAACACTATTTATAGGCAAATCCATAATGGACTATTGCTCCCGCCTTCTGAAATGAACTGTAGATAGCTAGATCTTCTGTACTCGCCCCAGGTGGGCGAGGTCCTATGTACTTTCCCTAGGTGGGCGAATTCCTCTGTACTCTCCCCAGGTGGGCAAGTTCTTCTGTACTCGCTTCAGGTGGGCGAGGTCATCTGTACTCGACCCAGGTGGGCGAGGGCTTCTACACTCGCCCTAGGTGGGCGAGGTCCTATGTACTCACCCTAGGTGGGCGAGTTCTTCTATACTCGACCAAGGTGGGCGAGTTCTTTTGTACTCTCCCCAGGTGGGCGAGGTCTTCTGTACTCGCCCCAGGTGGGTGAGTTCCTCTACACTCTCCCCAGGTGGGCGAGTTCTTCTGTACTCTCCCCAGGTGGGCGAGTTCTTCTATACTCGCCCTAGGTGGGCGAGGTCTTCTGCACTCGCCCTAGGTGGGCGAGTTCTTTTGCACTCGCCCCAGGTGGGCTAGTTCTTCTACACTCGCCCAAGGTGGGCGAGTTCTTCTATACTCTACCCGGGTGGGCGTGGTCTGATCTCGATGAATTTGAGTGTTGGGAATAGTGCCCAGCAATGTTCCTGATTTGAAGAAGTGCTCAGATCAATGATAAGTACAATCTGTATTTGATGTGCATTTGTTGTGACATGAACATGTCAGATTATCATATTCACTAAGTATAATATATAAGGCTCAAGTAAAAGCATCTAAGGCATATATCATCGTGTTGACAATATACACACTACGATATTGCTGAAGTGTCTAGCAACATCATTTAGAAGACTCATGAGGAATCAAAGAATACTGCAAAGTATAAACTATGTGTCTTGTACTTCTGCAATCTCACTAAGTCTAAGATCATCAAGAAGGACTGGACATATCGTCGAATAATCATTCTTACATCGTCGAGATTATTCTCAGAGTTAAGCAGAAGGTTCATGTCAGTTATCGTCGAGATAATATTGACAATTCGACAATATCGTTGTGACATCAAAGTATACACGATGATATCATTGTAAGAACAAGAAGAATCGATCAAAGTCCAGTATCATCATGTCAACCAGAATCACATGACGATATCACTGTAAGATCTAAGAAGACTTAAGTCAAAGTATTCGGCAATGTCGATGACATCGTCGTAAAGAAGGCTTGTCGTCGAGAAGGCTAAGGGAGAACTCGTGAAGACAATATCTTATAGAAGAAGAATCGCCTATCGTCAAAATTATCAAGATGATATCGTCGATATGATAGTATATTTTCAACAATCTCGTCAATAAGACAAAATGGTTTTAACGACATCGTTCAGAAGACTGCAAGTTGTCATCAAGGTTACAACGACATCTTTAAGATGACTTCATATCTTCGTAAGTGCAAGTATAGCTGAGATATCTTGTATCATCGAGATATCATTCTCTAAAGAAGACTTGAAGATTTGCCCAAGTCCAAGATGGATCGACGTAACAACAAGTTTTGTCATCGAGACATTACAAATGTCGTCGAGACAAATCAAGACATTTCAAATAATGCTGTTGATGAGTCCCATTTATATATACATTTATGGGCTCATCTGGGCTGTATTTCTAGTATTTGCACTACACCTTAGGCATGTTTTGTTCATATTTGTAATTCCTTGCTTAGTGCACTTTTAGGCCCGTTGTGGTGTGCATTTGCACGTTTTAGTGTCGAGGGTAAGCATAGCGTGCTCCTCTTTCTTTTTATGCTTTATTTCCTGTGCTGGAAGGGTATTCCCAGCTTGTTGTGGCTAATGCAGGTTGACATTTCATCAGTTCCAGCCTAAGTTCATGTTTGTACATATCGCACGATCATGCGTTATGTTGGCGCACAGTCGGTTTCGGTCGTGCGCCATTTGCTGAGGAGGAAACTGATGTTCTATTGTTATTCGTGCGTCTCTGCGCACGGGCAGAGCCTGTGCGTGAATGAATCACACGCTCTCCATGTTTGGCCTTGTTTTTCCCCTTTCCGAATTTACCCGTGCGTTTTGACGCACGGGCGGATTTTCCCGTGCGTGAGTAAATTGCACGGGCGGTCCAGGTCATCTTCCTGCGCTGTCTTTACAATAAGTTTCGCACGGTCTATGCACGGTCGTGCGTTCGACCGTGCGTGACCAATTTTCTGATCTATTTCTATAAAAGCTGCAGCGTTCGACCTAAAGAGGATCGTACTTGTTCCGCCTTTTCGGCCACAAAGGACATCCCAGCTCCGTACCCCTTCCACCACTCCATCAGGGCTTGTCCCTAGGCCTCCTCCATCATCCTTGAGCTTCAAGGATAAGGGTCCAGCTCTTCATCCACCATTATTCAAAGAGAAGGAAGCTAGGTGGTGCTACCAGATCGTGAGACGAAGAAGACGGGCCATTGGAGGGTAGTGACAGCCTTCTCTACCCAGGATGCAGTCGAGGACCGAGCTTGGACGCGGATTGACAACCCAGCGATTCCAACCGTGAACCCTCAACGAGACTTCGGATTCGGTCGATTTCTTACTTGCTCTCTCTCTTTGTATTTTGTGTTGTAATAGCTAGATCTTTCATTATTTGATGATGAGCACTATAGATCTTATTTTATAAAGTATTTAATGTCTATGTGAATGCATATTTTTATCTATATGTGTGTATGAGGTGCGCTGCCGTCCATCTCCATTCCGCCGTCACGTTCGTGTGCCGCACTAGCAATTTCTAGTGGCGTGCTTGTTGAAGAGGTGCTTGCGACCCTCATTACGTTTGCCTACTCGTCCTTCCGCCCTTCCGAAGTAGCGCGCTCAAGGCCTACGTAGTCTCCATCTCGCCTAGCGAAGCTTTGCATAGCGGCATTGCATAGGAGTAGTTGTAATATTGTTTTTCTTTATTTCCACCAACCAAAACCCCCGTTTCCGCAACCCATCCGACTTAAGGACTTCAATCTCAAGTCCGTCCTCAATAGTTAACTCCACCTTACTGTGTTCCTTCGAGATCGATACTTGGGGATTCATTCCCACATTTTATATTACTTGAACGATCGGTACACTGCCGTTTCGTGCTGCAGTCTTACTACCGCCTATAGCGGTGTGCTAAGATTTGCGCATCAAGTTTTTGGCGCCGTTGCCGGGGACACAGTCGTGTGAGTTTTTTGGAGAGGGAGAATCTGAGAAAGAAGCCCTTCCATTTGTGTATTGCATTCTTTTGCTTTATTTCTTCTTATTCTGTTTTCCTGTTTTTATTAGGTTGCTTTAGTAAATATTGTTAGGTGTAGTATTGTGCACACTAGTTCTCTTTATTTTGAATCATTTTTATCTTCACACCATGTGGGCTTCATTTAATATTCGTTGCCGTTGGTGTGGAGATATCTCTCACGCTAGTGATAGATGTCCAAAGGGAGATAATAGCCCTAGCACTCAAGGCCCAACATATGGAGCACCGACTTCGTCTGGTACTCCATATGGTGCGCGTAAGTCCTATGGCTATTCTGCTGAGCCTTTACCGTCACACTTCTTTTCGGCTTCAGCTCCTGCTGTGCCAAAGAAGCCCGTAAGGCAGTGCTTGTTTTGTCAGAGCACGGATCATGCCTTGAAGGATTGTGCTGCATATCTTCGCCAATTGGACGAGGATGACGAGCCGGATATCCGGATCATCCCGACTCCTAACTCTGGCAGCATACCTTCAACATCTGGTTATGTGTCCATGTCACCTTCACATTTTGGACACAGTCACCAGATGTGTGGCTGATCTAGGCACTGACATTGCTGAGCCCATCTCCCATGTGCATATATCACCATGTGTAGATTTGATTCTTTGTGAGGAATCGGTGCTTGACATTTATCCAAGCACTATTCCTCCCCCTGGTGTGCATACTACATTCGTCTTCGACGACATTGTTGATGATGTGTTGCAGAATGAGGCGGGTGATCTTAGTATTATGCCTGTTCCTATGGAGGAGGACAACCTTCTAGGTGAAGAGGAGTTTTCCTCAGCACCGGTGGAGGAAGTACAAATCTTTAGCCTGGCCACTGTTGATCCCGCCGAACCTTGTAGCATTGATGACAATGCAAACATTATCTTACTTCCCCAACCTGATGGGAGTGAGACCGGGATCACTCCCCCGATTGATTTTTATTCATGTTCTTCTTCTTATTTATTTCTTGATCCCCTTTCTCTATCTGAGCCTGTGCAGGATGAGTCTTCACAGGTACCCCAGGAGGACTTGGAGCATGATGCTCAAGTCAATGATGAGAGCATCCTCTCATGTGAGGAGGTTGATCCCCCCTCCGTAGAGGAATCTCCACTCATTGCCTTCTCCTCCTGCTGCCTCCCTGGAGATGACACCTTGCTGGGCAAGGATTTATTTTGTGGCGAGACGAGTGAGGATCAGCTCTCCTCCTCTTCTTACTTCCTATTCCCGCTACCTGTGTTAAGCAGGTATTATTATTTAGGTAGAGGGGTAACTGTTCTGTCGCCGTATCGGTACCTGTTACCGACACGCATATTAGAACAGTTACCTGTTCATTTTCTCTTTCATACGCCCATTAGCTAGAACTGTTATGTTTTTAAATAAGTCGTGCTGGGATGACAATAACCCCAGTAGTTATCTTACTTTTTCTTGTCTTTTAATGTTTCACCTGCAAAAACTAGTTAGTTTTATGTTATTTTAGTTTTCTTGTGCGGAGACCACCCTTTGCAGGTATTTTCCATTTGTGAAGGCGGTGGTCGCGATTCTTCATAGAGCTTCACTACAGGCTTTCGAAATGCTTACTTGCTGAGCATTGGGTACCCTCTTCCCCTAACTTTGTTTTAGAATATCTTAATGCATAGTTTAAGTCTGGGGGAGATATTTTTGTGTACCCACTCACGTGCACATTTATTTAGCATGCTAGAAGTCTTATTTCAACTATTTTTGTTCATTTTGTCTGCGCACAAAGCACCCACTTGAGAGCGCACTCACTTGTAGGTGTATTTCCGTTCATGCTTATTTTGGTTAGAATGTGAAATAGGATGTTAGCTTAGAAATTGCAAGTCGGAGTGTGATGTTGACTCCAGTAGTGTTCTAGTCGCATCCGTATGTTTCAGTAGAAATTTGTGTAAAATTAGATTATTTCTATGCATTTAATTTACGATTAGTGTTTTTGCGTAATTTTAGATTTATTATACTCAACTGGTGAATGTGAATGAAGTTGGTGGTAGCACGGTGTTGTGTGTAGGCAAGCGCTAGTTGTGTGTTGCTCGAGTCGGAAGGAAGGTTTACCTTTCTCGTGGGCTAAGAACTTGCCCCAAGCGACTCTTGAAGCATGGGCGAGAGCAACTCATATTGTTAAACATGATGTAGGCCATTTTTGGCTAGTTTGAGCCTTGTTTTCCATGACCTATGCGTTTACCTTTGCAAGCCAAGTTTGTGCCTACCCCTCCTTTGTTTCAGCTCTTCTTTCAATCACCAAAGCCTGAAGCTTATCCTATTATCGCAACTAAGTAGCGAGTTACCGGAAATCATATTTCTTGATTTGGTGTGATGCTTGGAACCTTTGTGTTGTGAAGGAAAAATTTATATTTATCGCTGAACTCCTTTTTGTAAACCAACCGGGGGGATTTGAGAAAAAGAAAATGAAAAAAACAGAGAAAAAGAAAAATCTGAAAAAAATGGATTGAATTGAAATCCCCCTTTAGCGTAATAGAAAATTCAGTTGGAATTTGCTGGAGTAGGCTGTGTGCACACCCGGTTTTCAAGCTAAGTCTGGGGGTGTGTCACACTAGCATCGTCTTGTCTTGATCTTGTGACTCAATTGGGTTGCGTAGCCGTCTCGTTTATCATTGAATATCATACCGTAACCTAAGCCCCATTAACCGGAAAGTCCTATTGATTTAACTTATGAGTTTGCCAGCACCATGGAGAGAGTGTAACCGGGCAAGCTTATGGTTCTCGTCGTTGATGGATTTCAGCGGAGTTATTCCCTAATTCTGGTCTCTCGCAACACCCTCCTGAGTGGGTTGTTTACTTTCACACCAGGCACGACCGCATAAATTCTTCACGATTCACCATCTGAGTACAAATAAATCTCCGTTTACGCATTTAGACTATTGTAAATTAGTTAGTATAGTTAGAATCTTCTTTTACAGAATTTTTATTTGCATGGGTATGGTACTTCGCATCTTACTCTTTCTTTGCAATTCCCTATGCTAACTACTGTTTTCATACTCCACCGGATTTGTTTGCTCGGGACGCGCAAACAGGTAAGTCTGGGGGTTTGATGAGTCCCATTTATATATACATTTATGGGCTCATCTGGGCCGTATTTCTAGTATTTGCATACACCTTAGGCATGTTTTGTTCATATTTGTTATTCCTTGCTTAGTTCACTTTTAGGCCCGTTGTTGTGTGCGTTTGCACGTTTTAGTGTCGAGGGTAAGCATAGCGTGCTCCTCTTTCTTTTCATGCTTTATTTCCTGTGCTGGAAGGGTATTCCCAGCTTTGTTGTGGCTAATGCAGGTGGGCATTTCATCAGTTCCAGCCTAAGTTCATGTTTGTACATATCACACGATCGTGCGTTATGTTGGCGCATGGTCGGTTTCGGTCGTGCGCCCTTTGCTGAGGAGGAAACTGATGTTCTGTTGTTATTCGTGCGTCTCTGCGTATGGGCAGAGCCCGTGCGTGAAGGAATCACACGCTCTCCCTGTTTGGCCTTGTTTTTCCCCTTTCCAAATTTACCCGTGCGTTTTGACGCATGTGCGGATTTGCCCGTGCGTGAGTAAATCGCACGGGCGGTCCAGGTCGTCTTCTTGCACTGTCTTTATAATAAGTTTCGTACGGTCTATGCACGGTCGTGCGTTCGACCGTGCGTGACCAATTTTTTGATCTGTTTCTATAAAAGCTGCAGCGTTCGACCTAAAGAGGATCGTACTTGTTCCGCCTTTTCGGCCGCAAAGGACATCCCAGCTCTGTACCCCTTCCACCACTCCATCAGGGCTTGTCCCTAGGTCTCCTCCATCATCCTTGAGCTTCAAGGAGAAGGATCCAGCTCTTCATCTGCCATTATTCAAAGAGAAGGAAGCTAGGTGGTGGTACCGGATCGTGAGACGAAGAAGACGGGCCATTGGAGGGTAGTGACAACCTTCTCTACCCCGGACGCAGTCGAGGACCAAGCTTGGACGCGGATTGATAACCCAGCGATTCCAACCGTGAACCCTCAACGAGACTTCGGATTCGGTCGATTTCTTACTTGCTCTCTCTCTTTGTATTTTGTGTTGTAATAGCTAGATCTTTCATTATTTGATGATGAGCACTATAGATCTTATTTTATAAAGTATTTCATGTCTATGTGAATGCATCTTTTTATCTTTATGTGTGTATGAGGTGCGCCGCCATCCATCTCCATTTCTCCGTCGCGTTCATGTGCCACACTAGCAATTGCTAGTGGCGTGCTTGTTGAAGAGGTGCTTGCGACCCTCATTACGTTTGCCTACTCGTCCATCCGCCCTTCCGAAGTAGCGCGATCAAGGCCTACGTAGTCTCCATCCCGCCTAGCGAAGCTTTGCATAGCGGCATTGCATAGGAGTAGTTGTAATATTTTTTTTATTTCCACCAACCAAAACCCCCGTTTCCGCAACCCATCCGACTTAAGGACTTCAATCTCAAGTCCGTCCTCAATAGTTAACTCCACCTTACTGTGTTCCTTCAAGATCGATACTTGGGGATTCATTCCCACATTTTATATTACTTGAACGATCGGTACACTGCCGTTTCGTGCCGCAGTCTTACTACCCCCTATAGCGGTGTGCTAAGATTTGCGCATCAGCTGTCAGCATTTAATACTGCCGCGTGATGGTCCAATCAGCGCGTGTCATTAAGGAATGGGCCTCTGACACTTAAAGGACATCATAGGAGACCGTTAGTCGGCTCCTCAGTCTTATAAAAGAGATAATTGTCTGCCCTAAAAAGGAAGATAACGATACAACACAACAAGCGATACAAAGAATATACACAAGAATCAATAGAACAATAACAAATCTGTGTGAAGAAGGAATAAAAACCCGAGAACAAAATGATCTTCATCAAGTGTTCTCCAAGTCTCAGTCAAGCAACATCGGCTGATAAGAACTATTTCAGATTGAAGAAAGGATTGAAGAGGAATCTGTGCTATCCAAGATAACATTCAAAAGCATTCTCTTCAAGTCCAAGAAGCCAATCTTCATCCGGCTAGAGAAGTTTTTATTACTCTTTCTCTGTAGAGCTTTTACAAGCCTGAGTTTGTAGGATCTGTTTCAGATCTGAGTTGTAGGGCTGGAGGGCCTGAGCTATAGGGCTTGAGCGCCTGAGTTTTGTAGGGCTTGAGGTCCCGAGCTCTAGGGATTGAGGGCTTGAGTATTGTAGGGCTTAAGGGCCTGAGTTTTGTAGGGCTTGAGGGCCTGAGTTGTTGGGCTTGAGGGTCTGATATTGTAGGGCTTGAGGGCCTGAGTTTTGGCAGAGTTTGCTGACCCCAGCACACTGCTAGAAAGGTGCAGAGGGACAGTGGACTACTCAAGATACCCTGTCTTGATGAACCACTATACATTTGGTGTTCTTGTGTGCTGAGTTTCCATGGTTTGTTGTTGTACTGTGATAAAGTTATTTACTTCTTGTGCATAAAATTCAAAAATAACATTATCACCTATTCCCCCCACTAGGTGATAATTCCATAACTAATAAGTAGTATCAGAGGTAGTTGTTCAAAGGAAGCCTAACAACTTGAACAGATCTGCCATTGGGTGTGTCATACCATCAGCTCACAAAGATTAACGTTTTATGAAGGAAATGAGAAGATCTACTATTAAGAAGTTCAGATCTCTAAGTGAAAGCAACTGCAACATTTCTTACTCCGAAGAAGAAAGATGTATATGGCTAAATGAGAAAGGAATCAGAGCACCCCTGACTCTCTCAGACAGTGAATCTGAGGATGAAGAAGGCTCTAAGGCTAGAGAAAGGATAAGATCACCTCTCACTCTCTCAGACTGTGACTCTGATGATGAGGAGCTCTATGGGTTGGTTGCTTCATCAAATGAAGAAAATTATGATGATTCACATCCTGCTCAGGTATGCACTACTCACACATTTCCAGTACATGTTGATGAGTCTGGTTTATATAGTTATTTTTGGACTCATCTGGGTCGTTTATCTTGCCATTGCACTTCACGTATTGCTTATAAATGCTTCTATTTGATCATATTGTGTATTTCAACGCTAAGTGCATTCCTTGGCACATTTTGGTGTGATTTCTTATACGCCTTACATTCAATCTATTCTGTGATTATATACCTTTACTGTTGATTATGTGGAATGCCTATATAAGTGGTCTTCCTGTAGCTACAAGGATTCTGTGGATGCTCAGAGTTGGGTTGGGGCATATTTAGCCTAATGGGCCACTGATCGTGCATTTTTGTTTGCACACGATCAGGCGTACAACCACTGGTCGTGCGTATTCCCTCTTTTCCAAACCGAGTGGTTCACACGATCACTGGTCTTCTTCTCGCACGACCACTAGTCGTGCGCTACTGATCTTGCGCTATTTTTCCATTCTGGATTTTGCTACAGGTTGTTCTCGCACGATCAGTGACATTTTTTCTCGCACGACCATTGGTCATGCGCCACTGATCGTGCGCCCTGTTAAATTCTGCTATTTAAACGCTGGACCTGCGATTTTAGGGCATAGAGGACCATTGCCGCGAGTTTTCTCCTGCGCCAGTCCACCATTTTCATCTCCATCCACCCTCCTTCCATCTCCTTCCATTAGGAAGCCTCCTCCAGTGAATCCAAGCTATATCCAAGGTTCCGGAAGACTTCCCGGCCATCGACGATGAGCATCGCAAGGTATTTGGGCGTTTCCACTTGGAGAAGAAGAAGATACCGCGACAAGTTGAAGAAGACTGACAAAGGTTAGAGGTGGTGACAACCTTGAGATCCCGAAAGCAACTAAGGACTGAGCATGGAGACGGCTTGACAACCCGCTATTCCGACCACGATCCACGACGAGACTTCACTTCTATCGGTTTACTCTACCCTTCTTTCATTTGAGAAATGTATGATTAAATTCTTGTGATGAACTTGGATTGCTATTATTTATCTAAGAATGAAAGCTTCCATTTTTATTTTCATCCTTAACTTTGAATGTTGTGAATGCGCATCGCCTCCGCTCACATCCACCCACACACGCACTCGTTAATCCACTCTAGCAAAAGCTAGTGGTGAGACTCTGAAGAGGTGCCTGCGACCCTCATAATCCACACTTGAGATCACTCCATCCATCTGCCTATCGTCAATCTGCTCTCCGAAGTACGGCATCGCGACCGGCACTAGTCATCTTGCCAAGCGAAGCGGTGCTCTCGACCCGCATTTTACTTTTCTTGTTATTAGAATAGAAAACAAAACCAAGCCCGCTATTTACTTTCGCTCACTGTAGCAATCTTTCCACGACACGATCACTTCACCTACTCTGCATTCCTTGAGAGATCGATATTCGGGGATCATATTCTCAAAATTATTACTTGACAATGATTGGTACACTACCATTCGGACTGCATTTTGCTCTCTCTTTTAGCGGTGTAGGATCAACGTGTCAAATTTTTGGCGCCGTTGCCGGGGAATGCAGGCGTGAACTGATTTTTGTTATTGAAAAAATTGTTACAGGGGTCGTTGTTTTTGTGCTGTTTTTTTGTATTCTTCTTTTGTGTAAGTAGGGGCAAGCTACAAGAGACCTATTCCCTTTCAACCCAGAGATAGAGAGGACTGCCCATGCACGATGGCGTGCTGCAGTTGCTCTTGCTGAGATGGGAGATAATCTGAATCAAGGAGAATGCCATAGGGGCCGGGGAGTGCCCGAGGATAGGCAGAATGTTATTGTGGATGAACATGAAGTGAACCGTCCGAGGACTCGCACCATGAGAGACTACACCACTCCGACTATAGGGAGTGTGTACCGGGGTTCGGGCCGGCTATCACAAACGCGCAGTTTGAAATTAAACCAGCTATTCTGAATATCATTCGGAATAATGCCCAGTTTTCCAGATTGCCTCCTAAAGACCCCCATCTTCACCTGGCCGAGTTTTCTGACATCCATGCCACTTTTCGCTATGCGGGTATATTTGATGACATTGTCAAGCTGAGGCTCTTTCCATTTTCACTGAGAGATAAAGCCAAGGCATGGCTTCACACCATTCAATCGGGAACCACCGCTACTTGGGACGCTTTGTCTTCAAAATTCTTGGGGAAGTTCCATCCGGTGGATAGGATTGTGAACTTGCGCCCGAAACTAGCTTCATTCCGCCAACAAGATCAGGAAACACTAGCAGAAGTATGGGAGAGGTTCAATGACATCCCGCAGAAATGCCCTAACCACGAGCTCCAGCCTTGGAACCTCGTGGACAAATTCTACTTTGCCATCGACCCCAACTACAAGGCGATGATTGATGCTGTGGCAGGAGGGACCCTTATGAACCATACCCCTGAAGAAGCCATGCAGATACTTCAAGATACAACCTTGAATAGCACATACTGGACAGTAGGGAGGAACACGCAGAAGAACACCAACGGTATCTTCGCCTTGGGATCAATTACACCTACTGCAGCGCCTACAACCATCATATCCTGCCAAGGGTGTGAAGCAGCAGGACAACATTCATATGAGTGTCCAGGAGAGGATCTCTCAGGTGATTTTGCAATCTTGAATATTACTTAAGCTGTTAAGTTCATGGCTAATCAGAATTGGGGAATGCCATACAGAAATGTTTATAACCCGGGCGTGAGAAATCACCCCAATTTTGCTTAGAATCAAAATACTGCTGGCCAAAGATGGCAGCCGGGGTAGCATCAGTTTGATTCTTCTGCTTCCGGAAGTCAACCGCGGTCGCCTCATGCGGGTTATAATCAAACATCTCTGGCACCGAAAAAGAGTAGCATGGAAGAGACGCTAGAAAAATTAATTGAAATTACCCAAGATAACATGGCTAACCAGACTGCATCGATGAGAAGCTTGGAAGTGCAAATGGGCCAATTGGCCCAAGCAGTTTTCGAGCGCGTTCAAGGCACCCTTCCTAGTACCACTGAGAAGAATCCGTTCGAAAATGGGAAGAGGGTTGCTGATGCTGACGCCGTTAGTCATGGTGATTGGGGTACTCCCATGCTGTATTAATAATGTGAACACTATGGCGTTATGCGACTCCGGTTCGTCACACAACATTATTGATTTGTAAGATGTTGAGAAGTTGAATCTGCATATGGATGTGGATGACTAGACGTCTCTTACTCTAGCTAATGGAGCAGTGGTGGAAACTGAGGGGGAAGTAAGAAAAGTCAAAGTTGTGGTTGAAGGGACTGTGGTGGTGACCGATTTCCATGTTCTGGGACCCCGTGAGAACAAGTCGGTTCCAATTCTAGGTGTCCCATTCCTGAAGGAGAGCGGGATGAAAATAGATTTTTCTAATGGTTGCTTCACTCTACCTCCTAGAGTGATGACCTCTATGGTGACCATGACCACAACTGCTGACTTTGATTCTTCACCGATTTTGATTACTGATGAGTTTGTAAGTGTTGAAGAAAACAAGAATTAAGAAGAGAAGAATGCCGAGAAGGGAGAAGAAGTTATCGATGGGATAGAGAAGATAGGATCCCTACACTCGAAAAACTCTATTTTTGAAATCAGTGAACCTAGTTTTATTCGGGAGCAGCTCCCTAGTTCCTTCTGTAGTAAAGTTAATAATTAACTTGTTAAGCGTTCCGTAGCTTGGGATGATCCGGTCGCCACTTCGGTGCCAGACATGATGTCATCCACCACTAAGGTGGGCAACAATGAGGACTATATGAGATGGTGCTCTCCTACTGTGGAGAGAATGAAGAAGGAAAAGCTCTAGCACGCAACGCGTCTTGAGGCCCTCCATGGTGAGAAAGAGGGGGCTAGGGGGAAGTTGGGTAAAACCAACTTTGTCCCTAAAGCTTCCACCCCCGTTCATTCTCAATCCACGGGAGAGAAGCATCATAAATCTGCTGTTAGTTGATCGCGCTCTCTCAGTTTTTGATTTCAGGATTTTGCTGCTTTGAGATACTAAGACTATTTTATTCTCGTTACTTGTTTGGTGAACTTTTTTATTATAAACTGCTAAATACATGTATTTGGTCCACCTGAAGTATGTTAAACAAAAGTGCTCCTGGGAGACATCCCAGTGGGACCACTTGGTTCCATTCTGTCATCTTTCTCTATTTTATATATTTGTTTATTTTTGTTTTGTCTGGGAGATTACTTTAATTGCAGATGCAGATCTATTTAGAGCACGACGGAACTGCCGCAAATGGACAAAATTACGGATCTTCTGGTAGGCTCATTTATGAGCCTAGGTTCCCTCTACCCCTTAGTTCTTTTTATTATGCAAATGTTTATTTTTATTTGATTGACTTTAAGTCTGGGGGAAGAGCCATACCTGGTGCTCACTACACGTGCACATGTTCTAGCTTACCAGTAGTACTTTTCATTTTTGTTATAATTTCATATTTGCATCACACACCATTTCACCCGCACGAGCGGGCACTCACTTGTTTGTATGCTCCCGTATATTCAATTCTTGGTTGTGATGTAGGAATTGCTGTATTAGCCTAAAAATTGCAAGATGGAGTGGCATGCTGACTCATGTAGTGCTCTAGTTTAGTACTCGTGTCTTGTTTAGGAATATGAGTAGAATTAGTTTTTATTTATGCTTCTAATTTACAATTAGTTGATTTGCATAGATTTTAATTTATTTTACTCAAAATGGTGAATGTGGTTGAATCTAGTGGCAGCGTGGTATTGTGTGTAGGCGAGTGCGAGGTTCGTGTTGCTCGAGTCGGGAGGAAGGATTACCTTTCTCGGGGGCTAAGAACTTTCCCCAAGCAACTCTTGAAGCGTGGGTGCGAACAATTTGCAAGTTGATTGTGACGTAGGCCATCTATTTGGCAAGGTTGAGCTTTGTTCTACCATTCCTATACGCTAACCGTTGCTAGCCTATTTTGTTCCTACCTGACCTTTTGGTTCAGCTCCACCATACTTCACCAAGGCCTAAATGATAATCCCATTATCGCAACCAAAAATAAGCCAAAAGCATTAATGAATTGTAATTTTCCAATGCGGTGCGGTACTGTGAAATTTTAGTGTTGATGTGGATATCTTCAAAATTTCTATGTGCTGAGATTTTTGCGAATAGATTTGGGGATAAAAAGAAAAGAAAAAGAAAAGCAAAAAAAAAAAACATCCCTAGCATTTTAATTGAAACATCTAAGTTGTATCGTTGGTGTATACCGTGTGCACACCCAGTTTCGAAGTCAAGTCTGGGGGTGTGTTACACGTGTATTATTGGAGCTGCTATGATTTAGAACTTTTGTGAGCCCATTTGGGTTGCGATTAGCCATCACGTTTATCTTTGCATTCCAAACCGTAACCTAAGCCTCGTGTAAACCTAAAGTCCTATTGATTCATCTTGTGAGTTCACTAGCGTCGTGGAGAGAGTGTGACCGGGTGAGCTTATGGCTCTCGACGTTGATGGATTTCAATGGAGATAATTCTGAGATTCGGTCTTGAGTAACACTCCCCTTCGCGACTTACTTACTTTCGTACTACGCGTGACCACGAGATTCACCAACAATCCATTTTTGAGTAAAAATAAATTTCTCTTTACGCATTTACACTTTTATAAATTAGCTAGCATATAGAAACTTCTTCTAATGAATTTCTATGCACACAAGTATGCAACTTCGCATACTAATCCATGTCGCAATTTTTTTGGCTAGTTATACTTTTCCCACTCCGCCGGATTTGTTTGCTCGGGATGCGCAAACAGGTAAGTCTGGGGGTGTGATGTCTCTGGTTTATATAGCTATTTTCAGACTCATCTGAGTCGTTTTATCTTGCCATAACACTTCACTTATTGCTCATAAACGCTTCTATTTGATCACATTGTGTATTTCAGCGCTAAGTGCATTCCTTGGCCCATTTTGGTGTGATTTCTTATATGCCTTACATTCAATCTATCCTGTGATGATATACCTGTTGGAGCCTATGTTCCGCATCTCTTGGTTTGAGAATAACAAATACCGTGTTGTATTTAATCTAGTCTTTTGTGTGTTTATAGTGTCCAGGTTGTACATGTTCAATGAGGTGACAAGTCCTCGTTCATGGGCATGATCCAAGAGTGTGTACACATTAGAAAAAGCAAAAGGATGAGTTTTGTGTGCTGATCTTAAAATGGCCATAACTTTCAATCCAGGAAGAGTTACTGAACGGTCCACCCCATTTCGGAGATGAGAATGACTCAATCTACAATCTGGAGAAGTTTCGGACGGCAAAAATGAAGAGGAGCTGTCGGAATTCCGACAGCGATGTCGCCCAGGCGAAAGCACAGAAGTTACAGCAACTGCCCGCACGGCAGCACGATGAGCAGCAGTTTGGCACTGTCGAATTCCGACAGCGATGTCGCCCAGGCGACAGGACAGAAGTTACAGTAACTGCTCGCACGACAGCACGACGAACGACAGTTTGGCGCTGTCGGAATTCCGACAGCGATGTCGCCCAGGCGACAGTGAAAATCTATAAAGTGGTTTATTTTGTTCGTGCATTCAGAGCTTTGAAGATTTTAAATCCTTTCCTGAGTTCATACGAACCAGAGAGCTCCAGAACCTCATCAACTCCCATTTGTGCTGAGAAGGTTTGATATTGAAGACGAGATCGGACGCACTTCTACATCAACGATCATCTCGAGGCTTCAACCTTCCTTTCAGAGATCTGAATTTCTAGGGAGTTCTTCATTTCATTTTGTATTTTCATTTATATACATTTCACTTTGTAGTGGTAGGGAAATCGTCTCCTTGTGCGTGACGTCTAAGTCCTTGCGTGGCTTAGGGGAAAATCGCTTCCTTGTGCGGAGCGTCCAAGTCCTTGCGTGGCTTGGTGGGAAATCGTGGCCTTGTGTGCTACGTCTAGATCTTGGGAAGATCTAGAGAATAGGCTTGGGCTTGGTCTAGGTAAAGACAAGTGATGGCCTTCCGATCCTTGGGAGAAGGATTGACAAACAAAAATTGGCAAAAGTTTATTATCTTATTTATGCCTTGATCTTAAACATTGTTAAGATCATTTTTATTGTATGAGCATTTCATGATTAAAATATTATGCCTTTTCTTTAATTGCAAATTTGGTTGCTTAATCTTTAACTTAGAAATTTGTGTTTGATCTAATTCAAAAATTTCATAGTTTGTAAATTTTTATAAGTGATTTTTAGAAAAGCAAAATTTGTTTTGAAAATTCTTAAGTAAAAATTCATAATTTAAAAAGGCCCTTATTCACCCCCCCCTAAGGGCGCCACAAGATCCATCACGTGGTATCAGAGCTAGGTTATTCTAATACGACTTCACAACCGGGAATAATGGCGCTTCATGATCTCGCATCTTCTAGAGGGGATAATTTTTATGAAAATGAAAAATCATTATGTCCACCATTATTTATGGGTGAAAATTATAATGGGTGGAGAATACTTATGGAAAAATTTCTTAAATCCTTGGATATTGAAGTTTGGAATATTACAATTAAAATGCCCCCAAATATTTTAAATAAAAATGAAATGTTTTTTAAATGCCAAATCAATGAATAGTCTATATTGTGCATTAGATCAAAATATTTTCAAACTTATTTATACACTTCCTAATGCTTATGAAGTTTGGAAATTTCTTGAGAATTCTTATAGTCTTCCTTCCGCAGATGATGCCTGTGAGCAATTCCTTATGGATCCATGAGAAGAAGACAACGTCACAATATTGGACTCAGTTGATGGCAAAACATCAAGCAAAAGAGAAGACAGAAACTATAGCAAGATAAGAAAATCTAAATCTTCTCTTTTAGTAACTAATTCTATTTCTACATTTCGTGTGCTTAAATTTGCTAAACGTAAAATTTCAAAGTTGAAACATGCTAATTCCAAATTACGTTTAGAAAATAAAACTTTAGAAGCAAACGCTAAAGTAGAATCTTATATTGATGTTTCAAATTCTTGTTCATGCTCTTTAATTGAAAATGCTAAACCTTGTTTTGATTATAATACATTTAAAGAAGAACTCAAGGTTTTGGAAAAAAGGTCTTTTAACTTCAAAAGAGCATAATGAAAAATTGTTAAAAGAAAATGATAATTTAAAGGATAAATTAGAATCATTAAAAATGTTTATTCAAAACTTTTCATATAATAAAATATCTTTTATTTATAGTTTATCAAATTATCAAAAGTCTAAAAGCTTAACTTCATATTATAAGAGTACGTCTATAAGAAAGAGTGAAAATGAAAATCATCAAAATAAGAACCAATCATTTAAAACATATTGTAACCCACTTTTTCAACATTAAATTCTTAAGAAAGACCATCACTCTTATAAACTCTCAAAGAATCAATATAATAAAATTCATTATGATTATCAACATCAATGTATTTTGAAAAATAATTTGAATAAATATAAATCCCAAATGAATTATTTTTCAAACAACTATCATTCCAAAAAGATGTCAAATAATCATAATATGAATTTAAAAGATAAACAACCAAAGTATGAATGGAGGCCCAAAATTAAAAACGAAACACTAACTCCACTTGTAAAGGCCCATTCATCACTATCTCTCCAAAAGCCTACACTATGTATTTGGGTATCCAAAGGGACCATCACACTTGGTCCCCTTTGGATACCTAAGTCTCTCATTCACTAGGAATCATTATATTGCATGAAGTAGAAATTAATTAAAAATGAAATATGAGTACTCTACTTCATGATATGCTTAATTGCTTTTTCTTTTGTTTGTTTTCTTATTTTTGAGCCAAAACGCTAAGGTCACTTAGATATATTATGAAATATGACTTTTACATTTTAAGCCTAATGTTTATCAAATCAAAATTGAATTAAATTGAACATAAAGTCATAATTTTTAAGTGATCTATCTTTTCTTTTTGTTTTATCCTTTTTAAATCCTTTGCCTATAAATGTCTTATATTATCATTATAAATTGAATGCTAAATTTCCTAAATGATATTATCAAGACTAATGAAATTACTTTCAAAATTGGATTTAAATGGATTTTTAGGGGTCTTAGGCTAAAATATTAAATGCGCAACTAATTGCATATTTGTCTATTTTTTGTTGCTGCATATAATAGCCCCTATATTGAAAATCATAATCGAGAAAAATCAGAATCAAATAATATAAAAAACAATGTGTTTTAAATCAAATATAGTAACTCTGTTGCTAACGCCAGGCATTATCACTAACGCTGGCGGTTGCATTTTTTCCTAAAAATTCTGATTTTCTCTGAAAAATTATTTTTACTATCATTGTTGTCAAATACCTTGTATTTGTTTTGTCTAATTTCTAAAAATTAAAATCAAAAAGAAAATTTACAAAAATGATGAATATGATTTCACAATCACCACCATGATCTATTAATATCCTATGCTAAAATTCACTATAATCATATATCATAATTCATGATCCATCAAGACCTATCTTAAATCAACTAATTCTATCAACCTTAGGATTTATGAAATATATGATTGCAATTGGTATTATAGTTTCATATCTTGTTTTGTGTGTGTGATGTGCATCTTTATGGTTTGCATGAATCTCATTATCTTTAGACATATAAATTAACTTGATATCAACAAGATGAAATCTTATAGAATTGTCACTTCTTTCTAGGTCTATGAAAATTCAAAACTCTATGTTTGAATACATGCAACTCAATCTTATATTTGTCCATCTTTACTTAGCTTTGCACCATGTTGTCCTAATTCATCACACTAGCATTATCACGTACCATAGATAGAAATTAATGCTCATGCTAGTTATATCTTGCAATGCTAAAGTAAATTATATCATTAAAATATGAAAATCTTATTTTCCTTTGTAGTTATTTGCATGAATAAAACTTTCTAAATGGATTTAAAATCAACAATCTTCGATAAAATTGTAAATCCAAAACTAATCATGAAATTATAACACAGTTAATATATTTAAGGCTTACACGCTTAGTATGTCCATAATCAATAAACCTATGACATGTGTCTCACAATAGCGAGGGCGTAGGATTGTGTGCATTAGAGACCTAACCTCTAAGTCATGTCTTGTCCTTAACCGGGGAGGGTTCCAGTGGGGCCTTGAGAGGCACTGGGGGGAAAGATGCTAGGTTGAGCGTCGTCTTTTGTATGCATATGGGATTAACACCCCAACCTACGATATGTGTGAAGCTCCTCATGCCCATCCGTCACTTAGTACGGGGATAGAGTGTAGTCATGTAGTTAAGGTATCTTGATCTTAGATATACTTATATTATATTCATTGCATGAACATTATCTCACTCTTTATACATAAATCATACATTTTTATTTCTAACATTGCATCATGTGTTTGCATATTTCGAGCTTTAATGATTTTACCAAACACAAGTATTTGAAAAATCACCAAATACATGCTAAAAGAGCCTTCAAATCTAATCAATATACTCTGAAATTTCAACTGAAGGAAGGTCTCTTTATAATACAAATGAATTGAGAAAAATATTTTTCAAAACATCAAGAAATGCAGTTCTGTTTTGGCGTTAAGAAGTTAATGCTTGGCGTTAGCTCCTTTGCTCCAAAATAATTTTTTTGTTTTGAATTATTTCTGGTATTATTTTAATATTTTGTGTGTTTGTAAAAAGTTTTCTATCTTTTTATTCCTTTTAAAACAAAATTTTATTTCTTTTAAAAAATATATATATGTATTTTCTCATACATTATTTTTGTTTATTTCTCTGGCATAGAATATCATTGACTGAAAGGGCTATTAAAGTCTTCTATGATTTCCAGAGAATATATATATAAAAAAAACAAATACAAAATTACAAAACAATTTCAAAGAACAAAAATATGTTTTTCTTTATGTGTGTTTATTGTTTTGTGCATATATACAAAAAAAATTCAAAAATTTTAAAAAAAAAACTGATTGTTATTCATTGCCATTGTCAAGGATGGATGATTAATTATATCAATTAAAGATTAAATACAATGTTTAATTTAACTTTCAAGTTTCTTAAAAACATTGTTTTGTATTTGTCATGCCTTGAAAATTATCGTGTTATGTGCAATGAAATTGATTGTAGATAAACATGTGCAGAAATGTTTAGCATGCCTCTAAGTATGAGTAATGTATTATGTTTGATAATGATTCATTCACTCACTTATTTTTGATAACCTACATGTGTTTACAATCTTATTCTTACATGATTGTGTAGTGTAATAACATAAATAATTAAAATGCCTAAATAGATTACCTACACAACATTGAATTGGTTATTACAATTCTTTGTCTTTCATGCACTTATTCTTTAGAGAAATGTGGCTTACAATGCTATGTTTGCAAAACAAGTGAATTCAGAGTCCTTAGTCACTAAACTAAAAAGCAAATAATAAATGACAAGGAAAACTCCACCAAGCACTACTCACCCTCCTGATAAGTCTTAATGAGCATTGTGAGGTTGAGCACCTTGGCTAAGAATTGTAAAGTGTCTTGTAGCAAACAATTTCTACACCACTTCTCTTTAGTACACCGGATCACAAAAAATTTGAAAATAAAGCTAAAAAGTATAAAAGTGATCCCCCAAGCACTACTTTGCACCCTGATAAGTCTTAATAAGCATTGTGTGTGCAGAGCACCTTGATAGTTGTACTATTTATTCATGTGCATTGAAATAGTGTGGAAGTAATATTATTTGTGTATTTTAATGTTGTGTTATTTCATTATATATGTCATGTGTTTTTGATTGATTCACTTGTATACTTTATCAAAACACTACTTTGTACACATCATTATCTTTCATAAAACTTCTACTCATGAGAATTGGATCATAATGCTCATCTACTCAAATCTCTACAAACTTAAGTAAATGCACTACATAACAAAGCATGACCGCTACAATGTTTATGTTTACTTGAAATGCAAATTTTATTACATTATAGTTTGTGTATCTTTTCTTGATATTATGAAATCATGCTTGCAATTTTTTATCTTAATGTAATAGCATCTCTTTAATCTTTAACTCAAACATCAACTCATTATCCTTTATATGGTTTTATCTTCTAAAATGATGTTTATGTTTAAGAGTGCTTATTATTTTTAACACCGTGTTTTCCTTTAAGCAAGTGGTATCCTAAAATAGAATGCTTACTTTATCATGTTAGCTATGTTGCTTACTACTTTATGTTACATCATGCTTATATTTTCCTCAACAAGTAGTATTTAACAAGCTTTCGATTGCATCCTATTTTTCTTCTCGACATAAAATATATTACTCCTTATTATACATACTCACTCCTAAACCCTCTTTTGATTCTACCAAAAGGGGAGATTAAATTGCATAAATCTAATATTTAGGGGGAGTGCATTATAATGATATTAAACTCAAAAAATGGGTATATTTGTAGGGGGAGTAATCATATAGGAGGTGCATACACTATCATATGCTCGATCAGTAAATCCTTCAATAAATGGTTCCTTACCTATCATAAAAGATATATACTCATCCCTACCCACTTTTGTTAATAACAATGGGGGAGAAGAAATTGAGAAATCTAGTAAAATAGATATTTAGGGGGAGTAGTTTATAAGAGACACTAATGTAGGGGGAGGACTTGATATAGAAAGAGTAGGCATTATCGCTTTCAATTCTATCACGCTCTTAATATGTTATTCATGCATATCTTATTACCACACTTATCTATAAACACAAATTGTCTTAATCTCACTAATTTCTCATACGGGTATTTGTTATTATCAAAAGGGGGAGATTGTTGGAGCCTATGTTCCGCATCTCTTGGTTTGAGAATAACAAATACCGTGTTGTATTTGATCTAGTATTTTGTGTGTTTATAGTGTCCAGGTTGTACAGGTTCAATGAGGAGACAAGTCCTCATTCATAGGCATGATCCAAGAGTGTGTACACATTAGAAAAAGCAAAAGGATGAGTTTTGTGTGCTGATCTTAAAATGGCCATAACTTTCAATCCAGGAAGAGTTACAGAACGGTCCACCCATTTAGGAGATGAGAACAACTCAATCTATAGTCTGGAGAAGTTTCGGACGGCAAAAATGAAGAGGAGCTGTTGGAATTCCGACAGCGATGTCGCCCAGGCGATAGCACAGAAGTTACAGCAACTGCCCGCACGGCAGCACGACGAGCAGTAGTTTGGCGCTGTCGGAATTCCGACAGCGATGTCGCCCAGGCGACAGGACAGAAGTTACAGCAACTGCTCGCACGACAGCACGACGAACGACAGTTTGGCGCTGTCGGAATTCCGACAGCGATGTCGCCCAGGCGACAGTGAAAATATATAAAGTGGTTCGTTTTGTTCGTGCATTCAGAGCTTTGAAGATTTTAAGTCCTTTCCTGAGTTCATACGAACCAGAGAGCTCCAGAACCTCATCAATTCCCATTTGTGCTGAGAAGGTTTGATATTGAAGACGAGATCGGATGCACTTCTACATCAACGATCATCTCGAGGCTTCAACCTTCCTTTCAGAGATCTGAATTTCTAGGGAGTTCTTCATTTCATTTTGTATTTTCATTTATATACATTTCACTTTGTATTGGTAGGGAAATCGTCTCCTTGTGCGTGACGTCTAAGTCCTTGCGTGGCTTAGGGGAAAATCGCTTCCTTGTGCGGAGCGTCCAAGTCCTTGCATGGCTTGGTGGGAAATCGTGGCCTTGTGTACTACGTCTAGATCTTGGGAAGATGTAGAGGATAGGCTTGGGCTTGGTCTAGGGAAAGACAAGTGATAACCTTCCGATCCTTGGGAGAAGGATTGGTAAACAAAAATTGTCAAAAGTTTATTATCTTATTTATGCCTTGATCTTAAGCATTGTTAAGATCATTTTTATTGCATGAGAATTTCATGATTAAAATATTATGCCTTTTCTTTAATTGCAAATTTGGTTGCTTAATCTTTAACTTAGAAATTTGTGTTTGATCTAATCTAAAAATTTCATAGTTTGTAAATTTTTATAAGTGATTTTTAGAAAAGCAAAATTTGTTTTGAAAATTCTTAAGTAAAAATTCATAATTTAAAAAGGCCCTTATTCACCCCCCTCTAAGGGCGCCACAAGATCCAACAATACCTTTACTGTGGATTATGTGGAATGCCTATATCAGTGGTCTTCTTGCAGGTACAAGGGTTCTGTGGACGCTCAGAGTTGGGTTGGGGGCATTTTTAGCCTAATGGGCCACTGATCGTGCATTTTTGTTCACGCACGATCAGGCGCACAACCATATGTCGTGCGCATTCCCTCTTTTCCAAACCGAGTGGTTCACACGATCACTGGTCTTGTTCTCGCACGACCACTAGTCGTGCGCCACTGAACATGCTCTATTTTGCCATTCTGGATTTTGGTACAGGTTGTTCTCGCACGATCAGTGGCATTTCTTCTCGCACGGCCACTGGTCGTGTGCTACTGATCGTGCGCCCTGTTAAATTCTGTTCCGTAATTAAACGCTGGACCCACGATTTTAGGGCATAGAGGACCATTGCCGCCAGTTTTCTCCCGCGCCAGTCCGCCGTTTTCATCTCCATCCACCCTCCTTCCATCTCCTTCCATTGGGAAGACTCCTCTGGTGAATCCAAGCTATATCCAAGGTTCCGGAAGAGTTCCCAGCCATCTACGACTAGCATCTCAAGGTATTTGGGCATTTCCACTTGGAGAAGAAGAAGATACCGCAACAAGTTGAAGAAGGAGGACAAAGGTCAGAGGTCGTGACAGCCTCGAGATCTCGAAAGCAACCAAGGAATGAGCACGGAGATGACTTGACAACCCGCCATTCCAACCACGATCCATGGCGAGACTTCACTTCTATCGGTTTACTCTACCCTTCTTTCATTTGAGAAATGTATGATTAAATGCTTGTAATGAACTTGGATTGATATTATTTGTCTAAGAATAAAGCTTCCATTGTTATTTTCATCCTTGAGTTTGAATGTTGTGAATGCGCATCGCCTCCACTCACATCCACCCACACACGCACTCGTTAATCCAATCTAGAAAAATCTAGAGGCGAGACTCCGAAGAGGTGCCTGCGACCCTCATAATCCGCACTTGAGATCACTCCATCCATCTTCCTACTATCCATCCGCTTACCGAAGCATGACATCACGACCGACACTAGTCATCTCGCCAAGTGAAGCGGTGCTCTCGACCAACATTTTACTTTTCTTCTTATTAGAATAGAAAACCAAAACCAAGCCCCTTATTTACTTTTGCTCGCTGTAGCAATCTTTCCATGACACGATCACTTCACTTACTTTGCATTTCTTGAGAGATCGATATTTTGGGATCATATTCACAAAATTATTACTTGACAATGACTGGTACACTGCTGTTCGGACCGCATTTTGCTTTTGCTTTTAGCGGTGCAGAATCAGCGCGTCACCTGCTTCATTTGAAAAGACCAAGATTGCACCAAATGATTGCTCATCATCTAAAAATAATGCAGAAGACTGCTCATCATGCAATAATGAGAACCATATTGAACTAATAGAACAGTTTGGGATTCTCTTGGCACCTCTTAAAGCGAGCAAGAAATTGGTCAAATCTCAAACTGAGGAAATCAGAATCCTCAAGCCCTTCAGATCTCAAATTGCTGAGAAGATCAAGGAGGAGATTAGATTGTATGGTGAGCTTGTCCTACTTCAGAGGAAATATGATGCTCAGGATATGACAATCAAGTTTCTAGAGAACAAGCTTATAACAGAGAGAAAGCTTGTTGAAAGTGCACAATGTGCCTATGAAAATTCTCTAGAGGGGGTGTGGGTGAATAGAGATTTAAAATCTTTTCTATCCTAACTGAGCATACAATAAAAATACTAAGGGATTATGCTTCAGCAACACCAACGTGCAGAATAAATTAAGTGTAGTAAATATAAAAATAGATTAAACAGTAAGCTATAAGAGGGACAACACAGAAATTGAACAACCAGAAGACATAAGATTTTATTGAGGTTCCCCAAAATGTGGGTAGTCCTCTCTTCTACCTCCCTGATAGGATTGCACAACCTGTGGCTGAGTCTTTTGATAAGGAGACTCTTAGAACCAAAGATCTTTTGATAAGGAGATCTTGAACCACTCAGATCTTTTGATAAGGAGATCTTGAGCCACTGAATCTTTTGGAAGAGGGATTATTAAAACTCTGTTACAGTAGTAGAATAGAGTAAGAAGAAAGAAGGAAGTAAAAGATAAAGAATTCTGTTCTTAGAATTCTTTAAAAGCTTTTCTCAAGTTCAGCTTCTGTTTTCTTTCACTGGATCTGCTGATGATGAACCCTTGCTTATGATTTGATGATTTGCAAGGGTTATGTTTCTCAGATCCTTTCAACTAAAAGCTTCTTATAATCTGGCTACTGTTAGATGTAGAAGAAGAACAACCCTGTATATTTCCTGTGCAGATAGAGCACTTGATTTCTGTATATATCTCTTAGGGTTGAAGGAGGAAGAAGAAGCAACCCTAATCGACATCCCAGTTTTTTGTAATGAATGCTCTGTTGTTTTCTTCTCTTCTCTGCTTACTTATTGTCCATCATTGAGTTTTGAATTTATTTCTAATTTTAGACAGCCACCAGAAGGAATTCTGATTGGGTACATTAATTATTCTTTCTTCTTTTGTTCCCGACCCGTCCATCATATTTGAAAAATATACCAAGAATGCTTTTTCCCTTCTGGAATGCTTCATTCCTTTCTTGGCAACAAACGAGCCATTGGAGAACTATCTTCAATCTGGTGGTCCTTCTGAAAAGGTGTTAGAGAGTCAGCTGGAAACTCTTTATTTTTTAGATTGTATTCGACGATGTGTCGACTTCATCAATCTTCATGTCGACACACCTCTGAGTTCTTATCGACGTAGCTTTAAATTTCTTCTTAGCTTTTAAACTCAGATGTCAACGTTATGTCGATTACTTATCGACGTACCCATCAAGTTGAAGCCTTGGACTTGATCTCTTAACTACTGTGTCGAATTATAGTCGATGTTGCGTCGACTTCTCAGATAGCTTTGACTGACTCTTCCTCTTACATCGAGAACTTTTCGACATTGCGTCGACTTGACTTTATACTTCAACAGACTGGATAAGTTTCTCCAACTTCTAATCAGATTTATGTCGATATCCAATCAAATTTGCGTCAACTTTTATTCGACGCAAGTCTTAAATCAACTTGTTTTGTGATTATTTTGACTTGGCCCTGACACTCTAAGTTGAGTGTGACATCCTAAGACATCTAATGACCAGTTTATCCTCTTACTATACAATGTGAGTAATAAACCTAGGAGGTAAAATCACTTATAAGTAATTTGTTAAGTTAAATCACAAGCAGTTTTTCCCAACACTTGTGACTAGCTTCTCTAGGCCCAAACCGGTTGAAAGTCCTATGATACTGATTGAAAGTGAGGTTAGTTCTTAGATTTACTCTAGGGGGGGGGGGGGGTGAATAGAGTATTAAATTTTTTTAACTTATTTTATAGCGGAATTAAAATACTGATATATATATATATTTATAACATAGTATAAAAACAAAACAAAATCACACAGCACAACACAGTACAGAAAATAAACACAAACACAGAAGACACAAGGATCTATAGTAGTTCCCCAATCAACCTGGGTACATCTACTCTTCTACCACCCTTGGTAGGAATCCACTAGGTTTTTAATCAGATGCCCTATCACCAATGGAGTTTTGATCAGGTGCCCAAACACCAATGGAGTTTTGATCAGGTGCCCAAACACCACTGAGCTTTTGATCAGGTGCTCAAACCAACCACAGGTTTTTGATCAGATGCCCTGCCACCAAAGGGTTAACTTTTGATGGGACTTAGAATCCAGTACAAGATGGGATAAACAGGGTTTATGAAGTTCTTCTCTATCAACAAGCTGAGAGAAGACTAGTGGATTTGTTGTTGTAAAGCTCCCCCTGTCTGATTGAAATTCTTGACAGATAATGGATGGAGCTTCCTCTTGAATGTAAAGCAAATCTTCCTTGATAGCTGATGAATCTGAGAGACAACGTTTCTCAGATTATTGTTGCTCTTTGAAGATTAGAACTAGCAGTTGAAAACTGAGAGAATAATGTTGATGTTCTCAGAGATTGAGAGTGCTGCTGTTGAGGATGAAAATCTTTCTTTCTTTTTTTTGACTTTCTGTATCTCTTTCTCTCTCGACTTTTTCTTCTCTATTCTTTTTCTGGTACTGCTCTTCTTCTTGTCTTTCTTTTTTCCTTAGACAATATCTGACTGATTTGAAATTCAAATCTTTTAATTAAGGAATAAAATATTCTGAAAAGATATTCTTGGAACTGCAATCTGATTCAGCAAATAAACTTTAATCCTTTTTCCTTTTCCAAGAAAGTGTCCTTTTCCAAAATGTGTCAACGGCTACTTTCTCGAGAGAAGAGAATGGAAAGGAAATAATAAAGGGAAAGATCAAATATTAAATTATCTGATAGATGAATAAGTCCAAATAAATGAATAGATCCGTTGCTGATTAGTCGATCTGAGTTCAGAGAATAATATAACTGATCCTTCAGAAATTTATTAAGCTGAGGAGAAAATCGTCGAGCTGAAAACTGAGTTCGTCGAACTGAATGTTGAGTTCGTCGAACTGAATGTTGAGTTCGTCGAACTGAATCTAGAGTTCGTCGAACTGAATTAATTCGTCGAACATAATCTGCTGAACTAGCTGGAAGATTGAATTCGTCGAGCTGAGAAGCACTTTCGTCGATCTGAACATCTTGTTACTTGTTCGTCGAACGCAGAGATGAGTTCGTCGATCTCAAACTGGAGTTCATCGAATTGAAGAGATAAACTGCTGGACTGGATGGAGAACTGAGTTCGTCGATCTGGAGAGCAAGTTTGTCGAACTAAAGTATGACGTTCGTCGAACACAGAGAGAAGTTCATCGAACGCAGAATGAAGTTCGTCGAACTCAGAGACTTGGCAAGTTCAATGAACTGGAGCATGACGTTCGTCGAACCTAGGATGGAGTTCGTCGAACTCATGATGGAGTTCGTCGAACGCAGAAACTTAAGGTTTTTCCTAAGTTCTAGCTAACTCAGACAGCCTAAAACCTTGACCCTTAGACTATACATTGGGGTCAACTTAGTCCTAGTCAACATATAGTGATCCTAGCCCAAATCAGTAATAGGGTTATTCCAACACCGGTTCTCCCTATTATAGACCGCCTCTCTACTCAAGACAGAGGAGGACTGGGATATAATAAGGAAGTTGGAGAGACTTCCCAAGCCAGAACTATTTTTCAAAAATTTATCTCTCCACAAGCACCATCAACCAAATAGAAGGGAAATGCTTTACCTCAAAAACCTATTCTCAAAAAAAGATCATTGACTGTGCAACCAATTCCAAAATCAAGGCGCAATCACATGATCAGTAGAAATGAATGCTGTAAAGCAGCCTGCTCATCTAGTCACCTGTCCCCCACTCAGAAGGTGAATTAGAAGAGGATGTACAATAAATTTGGGTGCTGGTGCTGTGGCAAGGTAGGGAACTTTGCTATAGATTATTGGTTCAACCCAACAGTACCTAGAGAAAGGCATGAGAATCTAGTCAGTGATTTGACTGCAAAATCTACAGTAAGTAGATATTTTTTTTCTGTGCTAACAAGAACCTAGGACCCAAACTCATTTGGGTTCCTAAGGGATAGTAAATCTCTGTCTTGCAGGATTGTCCAAATAACCAACCAAAAGTCAATATGGCCAATGGACAATAAGTAATCCATGTATAAATCTGGAATAAGAAGAAATTCATCACAAACAAGGGTATCATGCCTGGCATAATTATTGGATCTCACAATTAGTCCAACAACCCAGACATGTGTCCTTTCACAATCTAAAATTAGAAATATTCAAATAAATCACATGTTTAGAAATAGAGTAAAACACACATTTGCTCTAAGTTATCACATGAAGAAGAGTGACTTGACAATTCTAAAGAGAAAGGAAAAAGTCAACTAAATGTGAGTTCAGTTCTTCAGCAGAGTGAAACAACATGTCAAATCAAAAACAACATGCAAATACTTAGATTGCTGGATGACAATGCATGAAGACTTGTTTGCCATAAAGAATTGTGTAACAGTTGAGGGGGAGACTTATGTTGAGCCCTCAGCACAAGAAACTACGCTGCCAATCAGGGATGAGGCTACTGTGGATGGGGAGTCTCAAAATGAAGTCAATGCTCCAAAGGTTGAGGAGACTGCTAACACTGAAGATGCTATGCAAGAAGCCTAAAGAAGCCACAAGATGAATGCTAAAGATACCATCCTTAAGAAGTGTGGACAGTCCACTACAACAAAGCCATCAGACTAATGTGAATCTGAAAAGAGGAGCAAAAGGTGCAGAGAATAAAAGGAACTGAACTGGCTCATGTCATAGTTGAAAGCAAATGTGATTGAAATTCTATTTTGAAAACATTTAACTTAACTATAAAATGACAATAAAGTAGTGACACTCTTTAACATGCACCTACTTCATCACATAAACATGAAGCTAACACGCTACACACTTATGATGCAAAAGAACAAACAAAGACAATATCGTTGTCTCTACAAAATGATATCATCGTAACAATGGTGTGTGTCATCAAAATGACAGCTTGTATCGTTGAAATGACTCTATGACTTCGTCGTAAAGTCACGACGATACCTAAGTATCTACTCGAGAATTTAGAATTCTGTAATAAATCGATCACGACCATTCAATCTGATTTGAATTAAACATTTAACAAGCGACACTTCGCCTCCCACATCATAAGTTATAAATAGGGTCAGATGTATTGAATGAAAATCACTTGCTACATTTGCCCTAAAAAGACGTCGTGTGCTCCTTGACTTCGGAGAGTGAACAAGAAGATACTGGTGAACCCTCCCTTGAATAGCCAAGAAATGGCACCGAAGAAGGAAGGATATCTATATGAAGGAAGTGAGGTAGTAAGGAATGGATTCACGAAGACTCTAGAAGAAATTCAAAGCACCATAAGACTGCTCGACTCCATCAACTTGGAGTTCGCTCTTTCAGAATCAACAGTAATAATGAAGAGTGAAGTTCTGGAATTCTACTCAAATGCCAAGGGTAGCTCTAAAGTTACGTCCATCAAAAGTCAAGTCAATGGAATAAGAGTTATGGTAACTCCAAAGAGATTAGCCAGTGTTCTGCAACTGCCGACCTTTGCCAAAGAGGAGGAGAATGAAGAGGTCACCCAAGAGGACCTAGATAAAGCTCTTGCATGGTGTGAGCATTCTAGGAAGACCTATGGGTATCTGAAAAGGAAGAACTTTAATCAGCAAGGAAAGCTACTAGCTGATATAGTAGGAAATGTCTTTCTCTGCAAGGTAGGGTCCCATGACAAGATATCCAAATAGATGTTTGAGATAATGACCAGGATAATCCTAAGCAAGAAAAGCAATTGGGAGATCATTTTTAAGAGAATACAAAAGAGGTTTCAAGTGCCCAACTTGGGAAGAATACTCTCTTTTTCTACAACTATCATATCCTGAAAACTTCAACCAGAAATTTGGAGTAAAAATCCATCATTTGAGATGAATGGATATTATGGTACCGGAGAGGTGGGAAAAGGTCATAACAAGGTATCCCAAGAGGTCACATGCTGAAGTGAATATGGTGAGCGAAGAAGATAGTTCATCAGAAGAAAGTGAGCCCATCCACAATCCAGAACTGTCTAGCTCTGAAGAGAATGTAGAGCAGAGGCATGTCTCCCTCTAAACCTCAGCAAAAGGATTGGGGTTCAGGTCCACGGCTGAAGTAGATCAAGGGGAGGCTGAGACTGAGGGGGAGAAGGACACTGAGCTCCCTACTCATGTGGAAGATGTCATCCACAATCTCACTATGGCTGAGCATGCTATCCATTCTGGTCTACCAGTCCAAGAGAATCCAAGTGAAGCTCACCGGGAAGCCAGTCAAGATAATCCTGCTGATGAGACTAGCAGAGACCTACCAATAGCTGAAAAGCCAAGTGTGCATGAGGATGAACCAAGGCAAACACCACTTAGAAGATCTCCATCTCCCATGTTTGATGAGACTGAAGGGATGGACATCTATCTCTCCACCATAATGCAGAAGAAGAATGAAGGACAACCTGACAAGACCAACTCTTCCCCAGAGCAAAGACTAGAAGACTCCTCATTGCTGCCTCAAATAAGAATGGTCTTGGAAGAGCAAAGGTTCAAAATTAAGAGCTATGTTGGCACTGTTGTCAGTGAGTTAAGAAGAGACCCATCTAATGAGACTGTAAATCTAAGAACTGATATCAAGAGTCTGCAATAAGACTGTTGGGTATTGTATCCACAATAGCCTAGATTTGTGAGAAGTCACCCTTGAACCAAGTTGAATTGCTGGTGTATTTGATTTTGTTTCCTAGTTGTGTACTTTCGGATTATTATTGTAAAGTGTAGACCAATGTCCGATTACAGTGGGTCATTAAACACAATATCATGCATTGTAATCCCTCATTGTGTGGAACATGGTGTTGACTCATGTGTGATCTCTCTATTAGGATACACTTCCTTTTCAAGTCCTTTGATGATTAGGAGTTGAAAGATTTGTTGGGTGTCAAGAGAGAAAGAAAGAAAATGTTTCAGAATTTTTCTTAAGTGTATTTCTCGAGAAATCATTTCTGGTTCTTGAGAAATCAAGATCATTTCTCGAGAAGCCTTCTCTGTTCTCGAGAAATCCTTCTCAGGTTTCAAGTTCAAGCTTTCTAAGTCATTTCTCGAGAAGTCATTTCCTTTCTCGAGAAATCAAGATCATTTCTCGAGAAGCCTTCTCTGTTCTCGAGAAATCTCTCTCGGTTGTCCAATGAAGAGCTTCTAAGTCATTTCTTGAGAAGTCAATTCCTCTCTCGAGAAATCAAACTCATTTCTCGAGAAATAATTTCTGTTCTCGAGAATTTTTTTTCAGTTTTCTAGAAAGCTCTTCTAAGCTTTTTCTCGAGATGTAGCAGACCTTCTCTCGAGAAATCTGATCATTTCTTGAGAAATCCTTTTGATCTCTAGAAATAGTTTTATTTCAAATTCTGTTTTAAAAAATTCATTTATGACAGGATTCAAATACACTCTGTCCTTGTCAGTGCCACGCGTGACGTGTTTTGAGGAAAATTCTACCTTAAAACAAGGACTTAATACCGTTCAACTTGTTTTGCTATAAAAGGTCTTTATCAGTTTTCGTCTAAACCCAATAAATCAGAAAAATCGACAAAGAGCCGCACATCTCCTGCCATTGTCGATGATCTTCATCTCTCTCATTCAACCGATCTTTTTGAAGGAAAAGATTCGACAGATTAGTGATCTAATTTTCTATAGAAGTCTATTGGATCTTGTCGAGTCCTAGAAGTGTAGATATGAGATTTCAGCTTTCTTCCTCAACATCAAGCAAAAGTTTTCCAAGTCTCAAGAAGGAAGAAGATCAAAATATTTCAGATCTGTACTTGTATTTTTAATCATTTTCTTGTACACACTCTCTATTTCTTGTAGGAAGTTTATCTTTCGAGTTATAAGAGCGTTGTCTCCGAGTTTGTAGGGTCTTTGTCTCCGAGTTTGTAGGAGAGTTGTCTCCGAGGTGTAGGAGTGGTAACTCCGAGTTTGTAGGATCATTTTTGATCCGAGATACAGTGAAGTAGCTGAGGCTAGCCGTGGTGCTAGATAGACGAGGCAGGAAAGTGGAGTACCCAAGATTGGGTAACCACTATAAAATCCTTGTTTCGTCTGTGTTTTCGATTTGCTTTTCTATGTTCTATATTTCATCAAGTTTTAATTCCACAAAAGACGCAGATCTCACATATTCACCCCCTCTAAGTGATTTAGGTAGGCAACTAGATACTTCAATTGGTATCAGAGGGTCGCTGTTCGTTGCAAGGTTAACACCTTGAACATGATCCATCCATTCTAGTTGCTAGCAAAACATGGAAAGAAGCAAGGAATCCTCCTCGTTGAAGCTGCCCATCTGCACAAAGGCTAACTTCCCCATGCGGAAGGAAAGAGTAAGATTTTACATGGAAACCTCAGATCCAAGAATCTTTCAAGTTGTGGAAGATGGCCCTCATGTGCCTATGGTGGCCTCTACAATTGACCCAACTGTTCAGGTGCCAAAGAAAATGATGGACTTAACCAAGGATGAGATTGCCATCGTAACCTTGGACAAAAAGGCGAAGAATATAATTTCCAGTGCAGTGGATAACTCAGTGCTGCAAAACTTAATCCACTGCAAATATGCCAAACAGATGTGGACATCCTTGATTGTTCTCATGGAAGGTACCGAAGAGGTAAGGGACGATAGAAGATCTCTACTCAACCAAGAGTATGAGGCCTTCAAGCAGGGCAAGAAGGAGTGAGTGCATTGCCAATGCTTATGAAAGATTCATCAAGATCGTAAACGGCCTAAGAAATTATGGTCGGGTGTTTACAAACGGTGAACTAAATGACAAGTTCTTGCGATCCCTGACGAAAGAATCTGATAGCAAGATCGTTGCTATTAGGGAGTTTGGATAGCTACCAAACATTGTCCCACAGAATCTGTTTGGGAAGCTACTATCCCATGAGCTGCTGATGAACATCCGCAAAACTGAAGAAGATGGGAATCGGACCTCAGGCAAGGAGAGGACCTTGGCTCTGAAGGCCGCGAGTTCCAGGAAAAGCAGATCTATGTCACCAATAAGGGCACAAGAAACTAATGAAGAAGAAGAATCAGAAGCTAGCTCCTCCTGCTATGAGATGTCAGATATGGAGTTCTCTCCAATTTCTCGTCAATTCAAGAAATTACTAAGCAAAAGAAGGCATATGAAGAACAAGCCCTCTTCCTCAGACTACAGACATTCTCATCGTGATGGTGATCATCACAGGAAGGGCTTAAGTAGCCATGATAGGTATAAGTCTAAACTAAACAAACATGTTTCTTCTGACGTTGTCTATTATTGTTGCAACAAGCCCGGGCATATGATCGCTGATTGCCCTCACAAGAAGAAAGAGGGTGGAAGGAGAGAAGAAAAGAAGTACACCCATGGGAAAAAGAAAATTGAGAGAAGCTTCGTTGCTAAGAAGTCTAAAACTTTCAGCGACAGTGACTCAGATGAGTCAAGTGATGAAGAAGAATCCAACTATGGGCTTATGGCCATGACTGATGACGAAGAAGAACCTCAGTATAAAGGGAAGGTAAATACTGATATCAACTTGTCTGAATCAGACTATGCCTCAGTTGAGCAAGAGGAATACTCCTCAGATGAGGATTCAAAACTCATGGCCCAATATACTGAACTGCTCAAGAGCTTTGACAAATGCCGAAAGGTCATCAAAACCCAGGCCAAGGAGATCATGTCTCTCAAGGAAGTGGAATCCAAGCTGAGGGAAGAAGTTACACAACTTACATCTCTCAGATAGGAAATCCAAGTCTTGAAAGACGATCAAAATCTCAGATGAGCTCCTTGCCCTAAGAGAGAAAATCATTAAAGAGATGGAAGAACATCCAGCTGCTGAGAAAAAGCTAGTCGAAAAGTTCTCCCAACCAAAAACTGTTCTTCCAATCATTGATATATTCTCATCTAAAGCAAGTGGCAGTGGATTAGGCCATGTAGCTGGCTCCAGTAAATCTTCTAAGAGTATCTGAGCCGAGATGAAAAATAAGTTTGCTAAGAAAGCTACCGCCGAAGAGAAAGGGAAAGCCCATCTGAATCAGATGACATTTAAGAAAGTTATCTTTCCCACAAATGTCTATGATTTATAAAGCTCCTATGGTCACTTAACTAGACCAATTGAATTTGAGCCTGTCAACGACCACAAGGGGTGGACTCATCCTCGAAAATTTCAGTCCAAGTGTATTCAAAGCACCTTATAAGGAAATAAATCTGAGAGATTATGGTCCTTATGTTCATGGTCCAAGTGCAAAGAAGGCACCAACAGTGAAGACTGTTGCACCTAAGCCAAAAGAGACAATGGAAGCATGTGTGTGCTATACTCATGAGGGATCCTCATCCAAAAGTAAGGCTCCTGCCAAAACTATTGTTCAAAAAGTAAAGCAGGAGAAAACAATGCGAAGGTTCAACAGATTTGACTGTTGGTGTTGCGGCAAGATTGGTCACTTTGCCATAGATTGCTGGTTCAATCCGATTAATATTAAGAGACCACAAGTAAACATTGCAAGGAAGACCACTCGCAATGTTAACGTTCAACGTGGTGCTCAGCTAACAAGGGACCAAGGACCCAAATTTGTTTGGGCTCCTAAGGCAAGATAATCTGCTTTTGCAGGTATGTCCAAAGGCCAATATAAATCCTATCTGGTATTTGTATAGTGGTTGTTCTCGGCACATGAACGGGACAAGAAGCCTATTATAGAATTACATTCCAGTTGTGAACAGTCATTTTTGGCGGATCCGACAGAGGAATAACTAAAGGCTACGGTATGATTGCTAATGGCAATGCATCCTTCTCAGATGTGGCTTATGTGGAAGGATTAGAACATAATCTTATAAACATAAGTCAACTTTGTGATAAATGATACATAGTTGATTTTCGTAAAGATAAGTGTTTGATATAGTCGACAGAAAATTTAGAAACGATTTTATCAGGCACTCGCTGTAGAAACATTTTCTGTTTAAACTTTCTTTATTTAACCTCCTCTACACCAGCGTGCTTTTTAGCAAAAGATAGTGCATCTCTCGTTGACCAATGACACAAGAGACTAACACATATTAATTTCAAAATTATAAATAAATTATTTTCTCAAAACTTAGTGCGTGATGCGCCAAATGTTAAGTGCATTAAAGATAGACCTTGTCACGCATGTGTAAAAAGCAAGCAAACAGGGGCTAACTTTAAGAGCATAATTAACAAAGACTCTACCAGGTGTTTACACCTGCTTCATATGGACTTGTTTGGTCCCTTGCAAATTAGAAGTTTAGGAGGTAAGTCTTACATATTGATTACTGTAGATGATTACTCACGTTTTGCATGCGTATTCTTTCTAAAACACAAGTCAGATACCTTTGATATTTTCACCAAGTTTGTCAGGCAAATCCAGAATGAATTAGATTATTCGGTGGCCAAAATCAGAAGTGACCATGGAACAGAATTTGAATCTGGGTCCATGACAGACTTATGTGAATGCCTCAGTATCTTTCATGAGTTTTCCTCTCCTCGAACTCCACAACAAAATGGGATAGCTGAGATAAGGAATAGAACACTCATTGAGGCTTGTAGAACAATGTTGAGCGACTATTATCTACAAGAATACTTCTGGGTTGAAGCCGTCAACACTGCTTACCACGTGCAAAACAAAGCACTCATCAATAAAAACCATGAAAAGACTCCCTATGAACTGCTAAAAGGCAAGAAACCAACCATCTCTTATCTTAGAATCTTTGGCAATAAATGCTTTGTACTTAATAACGGGAAGCATTACAAAACCAAGTTTAGTGAAAAGAGCTTCGAAGGTATTTTTGTAGGCTATAGTAGCCATAGTAGAGCTTATAGGGTTTTTAATAAGAAAATAAGGGTTATAGAGAAATCCATTAACGTTGTATTTGATGAGACGAGCATGCTACAAAACAGCTCTTCTAGTGTCTCTGTTGAAGATGAGGTTCAAGGCTGCAAGACTTAAGCTTGGATGAGCCAGTTAAAGAAAATGCTCAAAACTTCGTTAAGATCCCTCCCCCAACCTCAACTGAAGAGGAAGATCGCCAAGATAAAGAGCCAATCCAAATGGAGGATGATACTCCAGTAGTAGAAGAAGTTCCTGGTGGGCAATTGATGCAAGGAATCTAGAGTTCAGACATTTGAGGGATCATCCAATTGATCAGATCATAGAAGATCCCCGTGATGGAATAAGAACAAGAAGAGGTACTACTAATGAAAATATATATTTGAGTTTTCTCTCGCAGGTTGAACCAAAGAAATTCCAAGAAGCAAATGAGGACCCTTCGTGGATAATTGCAATGGAAGAAGAACTAAATCAATTCAATCAGTGTAAAGTTTGGACTCTTGTACCAAAGCCTAAAGATAAGAATATCATTGGAACAAAATGGGTCTAGAGAAACAAATTGGATGAAGACGGAACAATAATCAAGAACAAAGCCAGATTTGTAGCGAAAGGATACAAACAAGAAGAAGGGACCGACTTCGATCAGACTTATGCTCCTGTAGCAAGGCTCAAAGCGATCAGACTTTTCCTTGCTTATGCTGCATTCAAGGGATTCACTGTATACCAAATTGACGTCAAGTAAGCTTTTCTCAACGGTAATATTAAAAAAGAAGTATACGTGGAACTACCCCTAGGTTTTGTTGATCCTGAACACACTGATTATGTTTATTTATTACAAAAAGCTTTATATGGTTTGAAATAAGCTCCCCGAGCTTGGTATGAGACGCTGGCTAGCTTTCTTCTTAAGAACAAATTCACAAGAGGAAAGATAGATAAGACATTATTTCTTAGGGAAGTTATAGGCAAGATTTTGCTAGTGCAAATCTATGTTGACGATATTATTTTTGGCTCTACGGATGATAACCTTTGCAAGAAGTTATCCAAACTTATGCAAGGGAAGTTCAAAATTAGCAGTATGTGTGAGCTGAAATATTTCTTAGGACATCAGGAGAAGCAATCTGAAGATGGAATTTTCATCTCTCAGATGAAATTCACCAAGGAGTTGATAAAGAAATTTGGAGTGGAGAGTGCATCCTCAATGAGGACTCCAATGAGTTCAGCTATGTCTCTAGACAGGGATGAGAAAGGGAAACCTTTCGATTAAACCAAGTACAGAAGCATAATTGGCTCTTTGCTCTACCTTACTGCTAGTAGGCCCGACATAATGTTTTCTACATGTGTATGTGCTAGATATCAAGTGAACTCTAAGGAATCTCACTATACCCCTGCAAAGAGGATTTTGAGATACCTTAAAGGTACACCAAATCTTGGCTTATGCTACCCAAGAAGTAATGACAACGAGCTGATTGGTTTTTCAGATGCAGATTTTGCAGGTAGTAAGGATGATAGGAAAAGTACTTCCGGGACTTGCCAATTCCTTGGAAGGAGACTTATTTCCTGGAGCAGTAAGAAGCAGAATTGTGTTGCAATTTCAACCGCCGAGCCAGAATACATTTCTGCAGGCAGTTGTTGTGCACAACTTCTATGGATAAGGAATCAACTTGAAGATTATAATATGAAGTTCAAGGACATCCCAATATTTTGCGACTCCTCCAGCGCTATTGCAATTGCAAATAATCCAGTCTCTCATAGCTGGACAAAGCACATTGAGTTAAGATATCATTTCATCCAGGAGCATGTGGAGAATGGGGACATCAACCTCAACTATGTCCCAATGGATAAGCAAGTTGCGGATATTTGCACAAAGCTGCTGGATGAGACCAAGTTCTCTTTCTTCAAGACAGAACTTGGGATGCTAAACATGGAGCCCTAAATAAGTCACAATTGAAGCCAAGAAGACCCTAAATTATTCAAACTTTCAAGGAAGCTAAGGTCTGCAAATATCAAGAGGAGTTCAAGTCATGTCTGAGATTTCTCGAAAAACAGCTGATATTTCTCGAGAAATGATATTTCTCTCGAGAAAAGGGCTTATCAAGGGAATTCTGAAATTTTTCGAGAAATGAACTATATTTCTCGAGAAATCTGATTGATCTCGAGAAATGATTGAGACTCTCGAGGAATGCTATTTATTCTCGAGAAATATCCTGGACATCTCGAGAAATAACAATCTATTTCTGGAGAAGAAATTTTCTATTACTTTATAAACGTCAAAACTGAACATATATATATATATATATATATATATATATATATAAATATATAAATTAGATCTCTCAAATACTTTTAAGTTCATGACCCTTCTTTCCGAGAAAAGACCTAGCGACTTTTCATCTTCTTGCGACATTTCCGTAAAGCAAGTCGTTCTTCCTTGTTCTAATGGCTCCTCCAGCAAGACCTAAGATAGGAGTCGGCAGTGAGCTCGTGAGATCAGGGCTAAGCTCCATTTCTGATGACATTCTCAACCTCTTCCTTCTCCTAGAGGCAGCAGGCCTCTCCTTTATTATGGAGCACCCATGCAAAATTTTATTCAAAGAAGTGGAAGAATTTTTCAGCAATGCTAAAATCAAGAGGGAAGGTAGGGTGCTTAGATCTTCTATTAATAACCTGAAGATCAAGATAACTTCAAAGTCAATCTCAAAACTTCTGAAGTTGCTGACAGTGGGCACTGAAGATGATCTTGAAAATGAAGTCTGGTCAAGAACTTTATCTTTCTGTGGATTAGACAAAGCAACCAAGTCAGTTAGAAGACACAACATGAATGATGTAGGGAAACTGCTGGTGGACATAATTGCCAAGGTCTTCCTGTGCAAGACTGGAAGCCTAGGGTTTATATCAGAAGATTTCTTCTGCCTAATGTCAGTAATTGTTTGCAGAAAACATTGTGACCAAGCATCTATTCTATTTGTGAAAAAATTAAAGAATGCCTACTTGCTCCTAATTTTGCAAGGATCTTTTCCTTGTATCTGAGCCAGTTCAATCCAAAAGTGTTTGATATGTCCAAGGGAGCAATTCTTCACCACCTGAAAAAGATAGATGTCTCCACCATTCAAAGATGGGACATCAAAATTCAGAAACCAGTGGATGCAGGTGCAAGTTCCAAGGGGGAGCCTACCCCTTCTGGAGTTGATGGCAATCATAATAGTTCTCCAGCTCCCCTCCCTGCTCTACAAAATGTAGTTGTTCCTGAAGTCCCAGAGATTCCTGCTGAAGATCATATCCCATCTTCTGTATGTGCTGCTGTAGATAGTATTCCTCCTCCAGAGAAAGATGTTGAAGTTGTGCTTGAAGACACAGTTGACGATGCAGTAGGAGATAAAGATGCAGTGAAAAGCCCTAGTGCCCATGAGGTAGGCTCAGGGGCTGATCTTGATTTTGCAGATGCTGATGTTTCAGTGAAAGGAAGCTCTCCACCCCCAGCAGATATTTAGGGGGAGAAGGGGATTGGTGTATCTGACCAAGATGGTGTTGCTCCAGATTTTTCAGTGGAAAAAGGGAAGGCTGCTCAACTTGAGCAAATTGGTGAGGGAGAGGATGTAGCTCTATCCTCTGCCCAAAAGGCATTCAGATCAGTTGTTCTTGAAGAAATCCCTGAGGATTGGAGGACTGCTTTTCTACCTCCTCCAGTTCTAGAATTTTCTAAAGACACTCTTCTAGGTAAGATCAAAGCTATGCTGAATAATCAAAGAGAGAAGTTTGAGAGCTCAATCAAAGAAGTGAATACAAGAGTCACTACTCTAGAAAAGGAGATGAGCAGGGGACTTGTAGAGATTCAAGCCAATACTGATGAGCTTAAAAGGCTTGTCAATATGGGAGGCAAAGCAATGGACCACACAATTGCAAGTGTGGGTCAGGTTATGAGTGAAGCAGTCCAGGTAAAGAATACTCAGAATTCCATAGCTACAAAAGCAGAAGAGAACACTTTTTGAATAATTGATGAAGTTGGGAAGTTCAAGGAAGACGTGATCCAAACCCTATCTGTAGAAGTTAGAAAGGGGGAGGATAAGATGGCAGATGTTTTGGGAAATCAATTGACTGATCTCAAGAGGCTGTGGGCTGCCCAATTTGAACACTTAAGTATTAGTGTTCAAAAGCAAATATCTGATGCCAATGCCTATACCTCCAATACAGCAGTATGGCTACACAATAAAATCTTCCCTGAGCTAGCTATTCATCCAGAACCACCCCAGTTCTCACCAAGACCTGAAGTACAATCAGATTATGCTCCTCTAGTGAGCTATACTCAAGTATGGCCAGCAGATCAATCAGAAGTACAGTCTAAATTGCCTAGTTTCAGGAAAAGGAGATATGGGGAAGGTCCCTCTGCAAGAAAATCTATTCCAGGTAAAAGCTCTGAAGGTACATGAAAAGGAGTTGCAGGAGAAGATTAGAGACCTGCTTCTAAGATAATTATCTTAGACACTTTCAAACTTATGAATGAGGGAGGAATGAAAGTGCAAGATTATTACAGTCAAGAAGAATGGCACAAGTATGAAATGAGCATGACCAAAAGAAGAATTTATTTCAAAACTTATGGATGGGAAAATCCAGAAGCTCCAGCTCCACTTCCTAAGCATTTTCCAAAGCCTGAAGCATATTTCAAGAGACAAGAAAAGAAGAAGAAGAGCAGCAGCTGAAGGAAGGAAATTAAGACCATTCATATCTTTTTTGATTAGAAAGATTGTGTGAACTTAAAATTATTCTAGACAATCTTAATTATGTATATAATTTTTGATTTTGATGGTCTATGCTGTGCTTGTCCTTTTTTTTTGCATTTTATATGTCTTATCCTGATGCAATTCATCTTAGTGTATAAGGTTCTGACTTCTACAAAGAGGGGGAGATTGTTGGGTATTGTATCCACAATAGCCTAGATTTGTGAGAAGTCACCCTTGAACCAAGTTGAATTGCTGGTGTATTTGATGTTGTTTCCTAGTTGTGTACTTGCAGGTTATTATTGCAAAGTGTAGACCAATGTCAGATTGCAATGGGTCATTAAACACAGTATCATGCAATGTAATCTCTCATTGCGTGGAATATGGTGTTGACTCATGTGTGATCTCTCTATTGGGATACACTTCTTTTTAAAGTCCTTTGATGATTAAGAGTTGGATGATTTGCTGGGTGTCAAGAGAGATAGAAAGAAAAAGTTTCAGAATTTTTCTTCAGTGTATTTCTCGAGAAATCATTTCTGGTTCTCAAGAAATCAAGATCATTTCTTGAGAAGCCTTCTCTGTTCTCGAGAAATCCTTTTCAGATTTCAAGTTCAAGCTTTCTAAGTCATTTCTCGAGAAGTCATTTCCTTTCTCGAGAAATCAAGATCATTTCTCGGGAAGCCTTCTCTATTCTTGAGAAATCTCTCTCGGTTGTCTAGTGAAGACCTTCTTGTTAAATTTTTGAAGTGGAAGTGGAAGGGTGCTGGGCGGTTTGGAGGTTGGAGACCGCAGAGACCACGCGGTCTGTGCCGATGCTCTGGACAGTCTGTCTGTCGGTCTGTCTGGGCGATCTGATCTGGGAGATCGATGTTTATCGAAGCATCTCGCGCAGGTTGTTCTGGCGACTTGTTCAAGTCGGCCAGATGTTCAGTAGGTCTGCCTTCTTGCAGTGACCGGTCGGCCTGACGACTATTCTAGTCGGTCTGGTTTACTGAAGAAGTTCTTTGCCTTTGCAATAAAGACCGGGCGGTCTGTTTTAGGGAGACAGCAGTAACCGAGCGGTTTGTACATAACCATATAGTTAATAAGGGAGCTGTTTAGCTATGCTGAGCTCGGGCGGTCTGCTTTGCGAGACCGCTCACGATCTGATGGGCAGTTATTGTAACCCGGTTTGTGCGGTGACGACATCCCTCCGTTCGCCTATAAATAGAGGTGCAGGGCCTGTCATTAACAATGAGAACTGTAAGAACCAAAGTTGGCTTGATTGTGCCGGTCTCACTTTGAGGTCGCACAGTTTGAGATTTTGTCTGACCGGTTTGTGTGTTCGTAGGTTAGCGGCTAGCAGTTCACGGTCAGCTTATCTCCCATCTTCCAACTTTAAATAAACCAGTCCGGGCAGACTGTGTCTAGGTGTTCGCGGTCTGTGCAGTGGACTCAGTTGATCAGGCGGTCTTAAGTGGCTAGGCGATCTTGAGTTGTGGTCTGCAGTAGGTAGCAGTTCTTTGTTCAGTGTTCGCGGGTTCTTCTGTGATCAAGACCGTGTGGTCTGGGCGATCAAGAAGTGCGAACTGTTTGTTTTCAGCAGAGGAATAAAGTAGCAAGTCGGCGATCTGTGATTGCGGTCTGGCAGGTGCGGCTTGTACTCTATTCATGCGGTCTCAGGGGCTTCCGTCTGGCTTGTCAATTCTCTTGGTCTGGCGGTCTCAAGTGTCAGGTCGCAACTGATTGTTTACACTTGTGTTTTGTGCTTCTCTACTCCGTGATTCTTATGAATCATGTCTCGCCATGTATACCTTGAAATTGTGTAGAGATAGTTAATACCATAGCACTATTTATTCTTCCCATTGTCATTATTGTGCTACACTTGTGAAAGGTTTTGTGAAGTGTGTTCTGCATTTTTTACTTCACCTCCGGACCTCAATTTTTCAACATGGTATCAGAGGGAGGTTGCTGAGGTTGCTGAGCAGAAATTGCAGATACTTCTCTCGGGTTTCTCAAGTGGTTAGCAATCAGTGGGATAACAATGGAAGGAGGATAAGCTAGAGGTCTTGGTATTGAGCTCCTTACGCAGACTAACTTTAAGAAGTGGAAGTATTGCATGGAGAGCTATCTTCTTGGCGAGGATTTGTGGGAGGTTGTAGGAGGAGAAGCAAGACAAGCTGTTGTTCCTGCTGATGGGAATGCTGAGCTCGTGAAGGCTTGGAGGAGAACGAATGCTAAGGCGGAGTTCACTCTCAAGAGAGCTATTATTCCAGAGTTGTTTGATCACATCATCGGGTGTGGATCAGCTGCTGAAATTTGGACAGCCTTGGATGGCTTGTTCAATAAGAAGAATGTAGCTAGGCTACACTTCTTGGAGAATGAGTTGGCAAAAGCAACTCAGGGGGATTTGTTTATCTCAACGGTCTTCTTGAAGATGAAGAACTTCTGCGCAGAGATATCGACTTTGGACCCGGATGAGCCTATCTTTGAAGCTAAGCTGAAGAGGCACATAATCCGCAGCTTGCGGAGGGATTATGTGGCCTTTGTGACTTATGTTCAAGGCTGGGCCAATCAGCCTTCGTTGCTGGAGCTGGAGAACTTACTTGCTTCACAAGAAAGTTTGGCTAAGCATATGGCTGGGATGTCTGTCTCTGGGGGAGAAGGCGAGGTTCTCTTCTCTGGCAAGAAGAAGAGATGGGACAAGAAGAAGAAGACATCTGGAGATGATGGTCCGTTTACTTCATATCAGCAGGAGAGGAGCCATGCTCCTAAGCGTGATGGGAAGAAGCAGGAAGGACCTAGATGCTTCAGGTGAAATAAGCTTAGTCATTTCAAAAGGGGCTGCAAGGTCAATCTTCAGCCAGGGCATGCTGCAGGGAAGGAGGAGGCTGGTTCCAATTCAGAAGGTAGTTGGGGGTGGTGGAGGTACATTCATGACGAGCACGTATGTTCGGGCCATGGCTTCCATCAACTATTAGGATGATTGGATAGTTGACTCTGGGTGTGGTCATCACCTCACCGGGGATGAGTCGAAGTTCTCCTCATTGCAGGCATATACAGGTAATGACGCTATCATTACGGCTAATGATACTATTCATGTAGTTGAGAAGGAGGGTGTGGTTTCATTGAACGATGATAGAGGTACTCTTACATTGAAGAATGTCTATCATGTTCCGGGGATGAAGAAGAACCTCTTCTCGGTGACCAATGCGGTGGATACTGGCTATCACGTTTTGTTCGGTCCAACAGAAGTGAAATTTCTCCGAAATATTTCAGCGGTGAAAGCTGAGGTCACTCATGTTGGGAGATGGGTGAAGGACTTGTTTGTTCTTTCAACAAGTTCCTATGTTGATAGGATGAGGGCTAACGACAACGCTGCTATCTGGCACGAAAGACTTGGGCATGTTGGAATGGATAAGCTGAAAGCTATGCCGGGAAGAGGCCTGCTGAAAGATCTGCCTAGCTTGTCATCTTTTGGGGATGGTCATGTTTGTGCAGGTTGTCAGTTTGGTAAAGCTCAGCGCTTTCCATTTGACAAATCACAAAGCAGATGTAAAAGACCACTGGAGTGTATCCATGGTGATCTGTTTGGACCTACCAACAATGCCAGTCTTGGAGGTAGCAGGTATATGCTGATTTTGGTTGATGACTTCACCAGATATACTTGGTTATATTTTCTGAAGGAGAAGTCGGAGGCGTTCGAGAGGTTTGTGGAGTTCAAGGAGCTGGTGGAAGGTCGGCTAAACCTGCGGGTGAAGAGGTTCAGAACTGACAATGGATGGGAGTTCACCTCCAAGGCATTCTTTAACGTTTGCAGGAAGAATGACATCCAAAGGGAGCTTTCTTGTGCTCACACTCCACAACAGAACGGAGTTGTAGAGCGGAAGATCCGTCACCTGACGGAGACCTGCAAATGTTGGCTTCATGCCAAGAGTATCCCGAAGTCCTTCTGGGCAGAGGGAATATCTTGTGCGGCCTATGTTATCAACTGGATGCCTCTCAGTCCCATCAACATGAAGACCCCTCATGAGTTGATGTTCAAGGAGAAGCCAAGCATGGAACACTTTCGAGTGTTTGGTTCTACCTGCTATGTGCATGTTTCGGATGCCCTTCGAACGAAGCTAGATGCCAAGGCAAGGAAGCTAGTCTTCGTCGGTTATGATGACCGGAAGAAAGGGTGGAGATTCATGGATCCCGAGACACTGAGATATGTGGTCTCTAGGGATGTGGTATTCGACGAGCTGACGTCATACCAAGGTAGCTCTTCTGTTGAGTTACAAGGAAGCAGGGTAGATGGTGGACCAGAGGAAGCTGCAAGGGAAGCTCTGGTGGAGTTGCCTGTTTCTCTAGGTGCTCCAGGTATTTATAGCTCTAGATCAGGTGCTTCGGGTTCTGGAAGTAGGGGGAGCGATGCTCCATGTCTACCTGAGAGGAGAGCTAGTCCAGAAGCTGCAGTGGAAGAGGTGGTTCAGAGTCAGGCTCTGAGGAGGTCTAAGAGGACCATTATTCCACTTGATCGGTATACGGGCGGGAACTTGGTGAGCTTTGTCTCATGTTTCTACGCAGGTCCCCTGGATGAGAGAGAGAAATCTTGTTATGAAAATGCCGTTTGAGTCAAGGAGTGGGAAGGAGCCATGGATGAAGAGATGACTGCCCTTAGGAAGAATGAGACTTGGGACTTGGTGCCTAAGGTTGAGGGAGTTACTCCGGTGACTTGCAAGTGGGTTTTCAAACTGAAGAAGAAGGCTGATGGAAGTATTGAGCGGTACAAGGCTCGCCTTGTAGCTCGAGGTTTCTCTCAGAAGTATGGGGAGGATTATGAAGAAACGTTTAGCCCCATTGCCAAGATGACTTCGGTTCGAGTGGTGATCGCTTTGGCTGCTTGCCAAGGGTGGAAGATTTGACAACTCAACGTGAACAACGCTTTCTTATATGGCGAGATTGACAAGGATATCTTCATGGATTAGCCACCTGGTTATGTATCCGAAGAGCACCCAAGATATGTTTGTAAGCTCAAGAAGGCTCTTTACGGCTTGAAGCAGGCGCCTCGGGCGTGGTACGGGAAGATCGCAGAATACCTCCACTTCTGCGGATATTTTGCTTCTGATTCAGATTCAAGCTTATTCGTAAAGAAGATGGGGGAGCTTCAGGTCTTGGTGCTGCTGTACGTTGACGATATGATCATCATTGGGAATTCTGAGATGGAGGTAGCTAGGCTTCATGATGAGCTACTATCAGATTCGAGATGAAGGATTTGGGTGAGCTCCACCATTTCCTTGGGCTCGAAGTGGAGAGGAAAGAGTGCGGTATGCTCGTTTCCCAAAAGGGCTATGCAGATCGAATCGTGAAGAGATTCAACATGGAAGGGGGGAAGAGCAGCTCTACTCCACTGGAGGTTGGAGTTCATCTTCGGCGAGATGAAGGGAAGGTTCTTATCGATCCTTTGGTGTTCCAAGATTTGGTCGGAAGCTTGATATACTTGACGATCACAAGGCCAGATATTGCTTATGCAGTTGGCAGGGTGAGTCGGTTTGTGGCAGAGCCTCGGAAGCCTCATCTTGTGGCGGCTAGGAGTATATTGAATTATGTCAAATCCACCTCGGATTTGGGTCTCTTCTATGGGAGAGATTCGAGCTTTTGCTTGCACGGGTACATGATTGCTGATTATGGAGGTGATTCGGATGATCGGAGATCGACGTCTGGATATGTCTTTATGACTGGCTCTACAGCTATATCATGGTGCAGCAAGAAGCAGGATTCTGTGTCTGTCTCTACCACGGAAGCGGAGTTCAAAGCTTCGCCTTTGGCGTCTCAGGAAGCCATTTGGCTTAGGAGGCTTGTGGAGGACATTCATAGGGAGGTGAGAGGTCCTACTCTGCTATGTGGTGACAATGAGAGTGCTCTCAAACTGGTGAACAATCCAGTTTGTCACGCGCGTACGAAGCACATAGAGATTCATCACTATTTCATTCGTGAGAAGGTGTTGGAGGGATCTCTGACTGTGGAGCATGTACAGAGCAAGGGGAATGTTGTTGACATATTTACTAAGCCACTATCGAAGGGACCTTTTGGTTGGCTGCGGAGTTTGCTTGGGCTGACTTCCACTTCCCACTTCAAGGGGGAGTGTTAAATTTTTGAAGTGGAAGTGGAAGGGTGCTGGGCGGTCTGGAGGTTGGAGACCGCAGAGACCGCGCAGTCTACGCCGGTGCTCTGGCCGGTCTGTCTATCGGTTTGTCTGGGCAGCCTGATCTGGGAGATCGCTGTTTATCCAAGCAGCTCGTGCGGGTTGTTCTGGCGACTTGTTCAAGTCGGCCAGATATTCAGTAGGTCTGCCTTCTTGCAGTGACCGGGCGGTCTGACGACTGTTCTAGTCGGTCTGGTTTACTGAAGAAGTTCTTTGCCTTTGCAATAAAGACCGGGTGGTCTATTTTAGGGAGACCGCAGTAATCGGGCAGTTTGTACATAATCGCATGGTTAATAAGGGAGCTGTTTAGCTATGCTGAGCTCGAGCGGTCTGCTTTGCGAGACTGCTCGCGATCTGATGGGCGGTTATTGTATCCTGATTTGTGCGGTGACGACATCCATCTGTTCGCCTATAAATAGGGGTGCAGGGCCCGTCATTAACAATGAGAACTGTAAGAACCAAAGTTGGCTTGATTGTGCCGGTCTTACTTTGAGGTCGCGCGGTTTGAGATTTTGTCTGACCGGTTTGTGTGTTCGCAGGTTAGCGGGTAGAAGTTTGCTGTCAGCTTGTCTCCCTTCTTCCAGCTTTGAATAAACCAGTCCAGGCGGACTGTGTTTAGGTGTTCGCAGTCTATGCAGCGGACTCAGTTGATCAGGCGGTCTTAAGTGGCCAGGCAATTTTGAGTTGCGGTCTACAGCAGGTAGCAGTTCTTTGTTCAGTGTTCGCGGGTTCTTATGTGATCAAGACCGTGCGGTCTAGCGATCAATAAGTGCGAACTGTTTGTTTTCAGCAGAGGAATAAAGTAGCAAGTCGGCGGTCTGTGGTTGCGGTCTGGTAGGTGCGGCTTGTATTCTGTTCGTGCGGTCTCAGGGGCTTCCTTCTGGCTTGTCTGTTCGTGCGGTCTGGCGGTCTCAAGTGTCAGGTCGCAGCAGCTTGTTTACACTTGTGTTTTGTGCTTCTCTCCTCCGTGATTCTTATGAATCATGTCTCGCCATGTACACCTCGAAATTGTGAAGAGATAGTTAATACCATAACAATATTTGTTCTTCCCATTGTCATTGTTGTGCTACACTTGTGAAAGGCTTTGTGAAGTGTGTTCTGCATTTTTTAGTTTACCTCCGGACCTCAATTTTTCAACACTTCTAAGTCATTTCTCGAGAAGTCAATTCCCCTCTCGAGAAATCAAACTCATTTCTCGAGAAATCATTTCTGTTCTCGAGAAATTTCTTTCAGTTTTTCAGAAAGCTCTTCTAAGCTTTTTCTCGAGATGTAGCAGACCTTCTCTTGAGAAATCTGATCATTTCTCGAGAAATCCTTTTGATCTCGAGAATTAGTTTTATTTCAGATTCTGTTTTAAAAATTCATTTCAGATGGGATTCAAAATACACTCTGTCCTTGTCAGTGCCATGTGTGACGTGTTCTGAGGAAAATTCTACCTTAAAACAAGGACTTATTACCGTTAGAATTGTTTTGCTATAAAAGGTCTGTATCAGTTTTCATCTAAACCTAATCAATCAGTAAAATCGAGAAAGAGCCGCACGCCTCCTGCCATTGTTTAAGATCTTCATCTCTCTCATTCAACCGATCTTTTTGAAGGAAAAGATTTGACAGATCAGTGATCTAATTTTCTACAGAAGTCTATTGGACCTTGTCGAGTCCTAGAAGTTTAGATCTAAGATTTCAGCTTTCTTCCTCAACATCAAGCAAAAGTTTTCCAAGTCTCAAGAAGGAAGAAGGTCATAATATTTCAGATCTGTATTTGTATTTTTAATCATTTTCTTGTACACACTCTCTATTTCTTGTAGGAAGTTTATCTTTTGAGTTGTAGGAGCGTTGTCTCCGAGTTTGTAGGAGCTTTGTCTCTGAGTTTGTAGGAGAGTTGTCTCCGAGGTGTAGGAGTGGTGACTCCAAGTTTGTAGGATCATTTTTGATCCAAGTTACAGTGAAGTAGCTGAGGCTAGCCGTGGTGCTAGATAGGCGAGGCGGGAAAGTGGAGTACCCAAGATTGGGGAACCACTATAAAATTCATGTGTCGTCTGTGTTTGTGATTTTCTTTTCTGTGTTTTATATTTCATCAAGTTTTAATTCCGCAAAAAGACGCAGATCTCACCTATTCACCCCCCCCTCTAGGTGATTTAGGTAGGCAACTAGATACTTCAAAGACACTGCCAAACATCTAGCAATTACTCACCAGGGTATAACTGAAGTTCTGGAAAATTAAGGCATGATATGCAACAACATAGAGAAAGCCTATATAGCCACTAACAGGTGAATGAATGAACACAAAACCAATCTCCAAGAAAAATTAGATCAACACATTCATGAACTGGATAGTCATCTACTTGAGACCAAAAAACATCTGGAAAAGGGAATTCATATGCTTAAAGATAAGATTATGAATCTTCAGGGGAACATCCAAAGGGAAATATCAGAAGAAGTCATAAAGTGGGAGAGATCAGTGATAAAGGCCAGTGGTGAGCATGCCATCTGAAACTCCAATACTATCAGGGAAGCAATGAATCTCCCTCCCGTGAACTATGATTACCCTGCTGATCAACCTGATGATATTCCTGCTATTGCTGCTGATCAGAGTAAGGGAAAGGAGATATTAGAGGAAGATGAGGTAAAGCTGAGAAAGAAAAGATACAGAGAAGAAATGGAGAAGAATGATAACTATGAGAAGTGGAGTCCCAAATCTAGAGCCATAATATTAAATGCATGGGAGCTCATGAAAGTAAACAAGTTTGAAACATATAAGTTATATAGCTCCCAAGAGTGGACTAAATATGAAGATCAAGAAGAGTCAAGAAGAAGCCACAAAAGAGACAAGCTGGCAGGAAGAATCCCAGCAGATGCTCCAGAACCACTCAAGTATCATCCCAAGCCATATGAGTACTTCACCAGGCAATCTGAGAAGAAACAGGAAGCTGCTTCCAAAAAAGCAAGAAATGAAATAGCCTTGAGGGAACCAGAGACATAGATGGATGACTCACTGTGGGCATATGTAGTAATGTTGAAAATTTCAAAACATATGTCAATATTCATAATTTCTCAATGAAATGATGTATGCCAAACTATATCTTTCTGTGATCACATAAACTAAACTAAAATGTCACTATTATATGCTGATTTTCTTTAGATGCACTTTATCTTTGAATGGGTTATGAGTTCTTCAAATATAGGGAGATTGTTGGGAACAGTGCCCAGTAATGTTCCTGATTTGAAGAAGTGCTCAGATCAATGATAAGTATAATTTGTATTTGATGTGCATTTGTTGTGACATGAACATGTCAGATTATCATATTCATTAATTATAATATATAAGACTCAAGTAAAAGCATCTAAAGCATATATCATCGTGTTGACAATATACACACTATGATATTGCTGAAGTGTCTAGCAACATCGTTGAGAAGACTCGTGAGGAATCCAACAATACTGCAAAGTATAGACTATGTGTCCAGTACTTCTCTAATCTCACTAAGTCTAACATCATCGAGAAGGACTGGACATATCATCGAATAATCACTAATACATAGTCGAGATTATTCTCAGAGTTAAGAAGAAGGTTCATGTCAGTTATTGTCTAGATAATATGGATAATTCGACGATATTATTGTGACATCAAAGTACACATGACGATATCATCGTAAGAACAAGAAGAATCGATCAAAGTCCAGTATCATCGTGTCAACCGGAATCACACGACGATATCGTTGTAAGCTCTAAGAATACTTAAGTCAAAGTATTCGGCAATGTCGAAGACATCATCGTAAAGAAGGCTTGTCGTCGAGAAGGCTAATGGAGAACTCGTGAAGACAGCTTATAGAAGAAGAATCGCCTGTCGTCAGAATGATCAAGATGATATCGTCGATATAACAGTATGGTTTCAACGATATCGTCAATAAGACAGAATGGTTTCAATGACATAGTCGAGAAGACTACAAGTTGTCATCAAGGTTATGATGACATATTTAAGATGACTTCATATCATCGTAAGTGCAAGTGCAGCTGAGATATTATGTATCATCGACATATCATTCTCTTAAGAAGACTTGAAGATTTTCCCAAGTCCAAGATGGATCGGCGTAATGGTAAGTTCTATCATCGAGACATTACAAATGTCGTCGAGACAGATCAAGACATTTCAAATCACGTTGTCAGCATTTAATGTTGCCGCGTGATGGTCCAATCAGTGCATGCCGTTAAAGAATGAGCCTCTGACACTTAAAGGATATCATAGGAGACCGTTAGTCGGCTCCTTAGTCATATAAAAGAGATAAATGTCTACCCTAAAAAGGAAGAGAATGATACAACACAACAAGCGACACAGAGAATATACACAAGAATCAATAGAACAGTAACAAGGCTGCGTGAAGAAGGAACAAGAACTCGAGAACAAAATGATCTTCATCAAGTGTTCTCCAAGTCTCAGTCAACCAACATCGGCTGATAAGAACTATTACAAAATGAAGAAAGGATTGAAGAGGAATCTGTGCTGTCCAAGATAACATTCAAAAGCATTCCTTCAAGTCCAAGAAGCCAATCTTCATCCAGCTAGAGAAGTTTTTATTACTCTTTCTCTGTAGGGATTTTACAAGCCTGAGTTTGTAGGATCTGTTTCAGATCTGAGTTGTAGGGCTTGAGGGCCTGAGTTGTAGGGCTTGAGGGGCTGAGTATTGTAGGGCTTGAGGGCCTGAGTTTTGTAGGGCTTGAGGGTCTGAGCTGTAGGGCTTGAGGGCCTGAGTATTGGGCTTGAGGGCCTGAGTATTATTGGGCTTGAGGGCCTGAGTTTTGTAGGGCTTGAGGGCCTGAGTTGTAGGGCTTGAGGGCCTGAGATTGTAGGGCTTACGAGCTTGGGTTTTGGCGGAGTTTGCCGACCCTAGCACACTGCTAGAAAGGTGTAGAGGGACAGTGGACTACTCAAGACACCCTTTCTTGAGGAACCACTATACATATGGTGTTCTTGTGTGCTGAGTTTCTGTGGTTTGTTGCTGTGCTGTGATAAAGTTATTTACTTCTTGTGCATAAAATTCAAAAACAACAATATCGCCTATTCCCCCCTCTAGGTGATAATTCCATAACTAACAATGGGTTATACACTTATCCTGATGATGATTCTTCTAACGACCTTGTATATCCGATTTCGCAAATGCTCGACCTTTTTGAATCTGAGAATCTCTGGGAGCCCGCCGAAGAGCGAGAGGTCGCTGAGAGGAAAAAGACCGCGGAGGAAGCAACTAGGCAAAAAGCTGATTCAGATAAGGAGAAGGAAGAAAAAGAGAAAATGGAGAAGGAGGAGAAGGCAGCGCAGAGTGCTGCAGAGAAGGAGATAAAAGAGAAGGAAGAGAAGGCAACACTGATCGCTGTTGAGAAGAAGAATAAAGAGGATGAGGAGAAGGCAGCGTAGATCGCTATAGAGAAAGAGAAGAAAGAGAAGGAAGAGAGGGCAGCGCAGAACACTGTAGAGAAATAGAAGGAGAAAGAGGAGAAGTCAGCACTGACCGACGCAAAGGGAGAGAAGGGAGAGAAGGGGGAGAATAAGAAGAAGGACAAGAAGAATAATAAGAAGTCCGTTTAGGAGAAGGAGAAGGAAGAAGAGGAGAAAGAAGAAGGGGTACGACAGATCAAGAAAGAGAAGACCGCGCTATCCTCTGGTCTGAAGGATTTTTCTGCTGATCAGGAAACCAAGTAGGATAAGGAATCGGTAGACCGCGCAGCATCGATCTTTGCCCTGTGGATTGGTAAGGCGAAGCTGATCGCAGATCGCCTTTTGCTGACCGCAGATCCTGCGGTCACAGAAGATGTTGAAAATGCCTTACATGACTGCGGTCTTGATTTCCTTCCAAGTATTCTCTTTGCGTGAACTATTCCATTATTGAGTTGTTGTAGCTAAGCTAATTATTCTCTACTTTTGATCGCAGATGCTGATGACGTCGCGGAGACTCCTAAAGAAGGGGAGATCCCGCAAAAGTTGGTGATTCCCCCGTAGCTCGATGATATCCTCAAGACGATGTTTGAGGATGTCCGCACTATGCAATCTCGAGACGAACAACTTCAGGCTCAAGTTGCTGACTTTGAAGAGAGACTACGCGCTACCGAGATTCGAGTCCGTGAAGAGGGCGATCTAAAGAATGCCGAACTCACCCGAGCGCTCTGGAGGGCTAAGAAAGATGCAGAATATTATAAGGGGAATGTTGAAACTAGGACTTGGCTTCTTTGTGGAGCTCGGGCCCTCAATGAAGAGGGGAAGCTAACACTTACTAGTTCCTCAGAATGAACCGACCGGAGACTCGGAACTAAGGACAGACCCTTGGTCGCAGTGAGGAGGTCCCACCACACACCCAGAAGATCTTTGAGCGCTTCCCCTCCCAAGACAAAGCTGAGACTGGGCACCTTGGGGAGCCCGAGAGCTAAGACAAGATAACCAAGGGAGAAAGAAGCTTAGAATGCTGAGATCAGAATCCCTCCCAAGGTGCCCCTCAAGGTCTATTTATAGTTTTTAAAGTTTGGTCTGTCAATAGCGGGATTCCGCCCTATGCTTCTGCTATATGCAGCCCAAAATGGTCTGCCAACAGCCAAGCTCCGTTGTTTGGAGGGGCTAACTGTAGACCACCAGGGGTTCTTAGGTAAAAATGATTCTGAACCCCTTCAGGGTGGGTCACCTACAAGGACCTCTCTCGCGAACTGATAGGCTTGGCTCGCTCGCTGTTTTGCGAGCGAACGACGCGGGCCTAGCTCGCTCGCCCTCCCACGAGTGTCCAGAGAGAGCCCAGCTCGCCTGGCCGCCTGGCTCGTTCGTCCTCTTACTCCTTTCTTTTATTTATTCTGTTGTCTCTGCTTTCCACATGGCAGACACCGGGGTTGTACACAATCCCCGCTCTTCGCTGGGCTATCTTAGGCTCGCGAAGAAACCTCCAACCCCTGGTGTTCGCCAACCCCTTGGTGATGTGGCAAGAATCTTTTGGTGGGCCCCATGCCCACAACTATAAATATCATCCTCCCATACCGATACATGACCTTTTTCTCCTTCTTTCCTGTCTTGCTGCTCTCCATGGTCCCACTTAAGATGTCTAAGAGGGAAGAGATACTGGCTCTCCTTAAAGCCTCCCAGGCAGGCCAAAAGTCCAAATCTATTGCGCTCGCATCCTGGATCTCTCCGGAACCTACTCCGCCTCCGCCTCCGCCTCAGACCAAGAAGGCGAAGACCATCCGGCGGTCGCCGAGAGAGGACGGGTCGTCGCCTTCCTCCTCACCTCCCTGCCACGAGCTCGCCTCATAGGTTCTGCCATAATATTCGATGATCATTATGGTACTTTTTTAACATTGCTTTCTCGCTCGTAGAACCTTCACGCTGATAAAAGCCTTACCAGGCCATCCCCGACCGGGTCTCGCCCCACATCTCCCGAGGTGGCTGATCCACCACCAGATGTGAGGACAATTGACTTGCAAGCCTCACCCTCGCACCCCGGTACGTTGTTTGCCATGCTCTCTATTGTTCTTCTTTGGACGCTGACTCGCATTACTGCTTTTTTGCAGGGTCCCATCCCCCGACCCCGGAGAGGCAAGTCCCTACTCCAGTGGTCTCGCCCCGCCCACCGAAACAGAACATCATCACTCCGGGGTTTGGCACCCTAGGCCAACGGAGCCCAGGCGGCTCACTGCTCACCGAGCCTCAGGTCATGAATGTGCTGGTACACTGCCCCATCTTAGGGAAGTCTCTCACTCCGGCCTTTACTGAAGCCTTCCAGGCCAGCAAGGTTCTTCTCGCGCGCGGCCTGGTACCGTTCTCATCTCGCCAGGCTAGCAATTTCCGCTTGCTGCCTCTTATATTGCTTCTTAGGCTAATTCTTCACTCGCAGGTGCTCCTCCAACCCCTCCCACCGAGTCAGAGCACGGGGAGGTGGAGATGTCCCCCTCCCTCACCGGATAAGGTCGCGGACTTCTTGGGGGATCCCAGCGACCTGTAGCAGATGAAGAGGCGAGTCACGGAGATATTTCAAAAACACACCTCCTTGCTGCAAGAACTGTATGGTCAGAATTGGATGGACCGGATCGCGTACGAAGAGAGGTTCGCCGCCATGGAGGACTCGAATGCCCGCGTCCTCACCGAGGTGCAGTAGGTCGCTCGCAACGAGGTCACCTCAACTGGGGTGCACCTCACACGAATCGAAAACTACATGCGGTTGATGCAGCGTGAGTTCCAGTCGGTCCGCGAGTACCATTATCCAAGGATTCCACCGTGCTCCGGTGTGCGAGGCCTAGGCCGCTGGAAATGGCATAATTATTAAACAGCTATACTTTGTTGTTACTTGCCTCTCGCTCTCGCAACCATTTCCCCCCGCCTCTGCAGGTTCTAAACGATTAGGGACATTGTAATAAGGATATTCTCACCCACTCGCGGGCTTTCTTTCTCGCTCTGTATAATTTTTATCGCTATGCTAAGAGTACTCGTGTCTTGTTTTCTCGTTCTGATATGTCTGGCTCTCGAGATATCGTCTCACCCTCGATGTTTCTTGCTTTTTCTTTCTTCAGGTTTGGATCGCCGGCAGCGAACCAGGGGGCTTGGCCAGAAAGCCAACCCACTTGGAGCGTGTAAGGCCCCACCAGGCCAGAAAATTACCGCGCGATCCCACTATCCGCACCCCCGACACTTCGAATTCCCACCGTCTTTCTCATTTCTATAAATAGCTGCCAGCTTTACTTTCTTAACTACTGCATTAACTGCCCTCTAGCTTCTCTTTTCCCTTCCAGGTCCTCTCGCAAGTTTCGGCTCGCGCTTGCTTCTCTTTCCCCGGTTCGCAAACACTGTCATCATGGTTGTCGAGGGCAAAGCTAAAGGGCGAGCTAGGTGTGGCGGGGCTTTCCGTGACCACACCTTCTTCAGCGCCTCGCTAACTGGTGACGTGTTCCTCACCGTCGTGGACAAGTACATCCCTTCGGGGTATACTGCTCGCCTCCCGCCGAGCTCCGCCACTCTCAACGATCCATCCGCCGACGAGCTCGCCATCCCCATTGCTTACTTTGAGATTGGGTTGCGACTACCCCTCTGGCCAGAGGTTCGTCAGGTAATTTATTCGATCCTCACCATCTTCACTCGCCTCGCCGGGAGCATGTTAGCCATACCTTTGTGGATTTTTTAGGTACTCAAGTACTACGACATTCTACTGAGCCAGCTGACTCCGAATGCGGTTGCCGTGATGGTTGCATTCGCCTGCTACCCGTGGGAGGAGAAGACCGAGTTCAGCCTGCTCGTCTTCCACAAAGTCTTCTCCTTCCGCTCGTACAAGGATGGGACGACCCATTTTGCGAGTCAGCATGTTACCGTCTGTGAGACGGTGAACAAAGGCCATTACTGGCACCAAAAGTTTGTCCTGGTGAAGGGACCGTTCAGCAACATCCCTTTCTCCCCACTCCAACAGGATGACGCGACCTACCGCCCCCCTGCCTCGCTCTGCAGTGACGCTGCGAGGCTCTACCAGTACCTGAACGACAAAGACTTCGAGGTCGCCCACCTCCGGCAGAGGGTGGACTCACTGCTGCCTGTCCCGCAAGGGGAAGGTTTGGCTTGCATTCGCAAGCTCCTATATATGTTTCTCATTTTATCCGCTAACTCTTTCTTTGTGTTCGCAGGGGAGCGGGATCTTCCTATCCACCCCCGTATGCGAGGCGCGCGACCCTCTCCTCTGGATCCCTCATTGTCGCGGCCGCCGTCGCTTGCCAGGAACCCCCTGGTTCGACTTCGGGCAAGAAGCATCCGTTGTCTGCGAGCCAACAAGCTGTGAATCCCCCGGGCAAGAAAAGAAACAAGGATCCTCCTTCCACCACCAAGGGGAAAGAGGTCGTGGACCTTAGCGAGGTTGACGCCCCGATCCCTCCGCTTGCGGGCCAGAAGGCCTTCGAGGGAGGAAGCGAGCCGAGGGGGGTCCACGGCGGGCCCAAACCCTCCAGCCACAAAAACTTTGGCTTGGTGGCCAAACTCCCAGATGCCCTGGGCGAGCCGGTGCTCGCATGGGATCCTGACCTCAAAAGGATCTCTTGCTCGTCGCTCCATCCCTCTTGGGTTGAGAGTGACAAGGTGGGAGGCGAGGCGTTCTCCCTCTCCTTTGGGCTATACGGTGGCGAGGACGCCGCCAACTTTAGCGCCCTGCGATCTAGGCTGCTGGTCAATGAGGCCATGCAAGCCCATTTCCGTTCCATGGAGCTCAGCCACATGGTGGCCCGGCGGTACCTCATCGCGGATAGGGATGCTAAGCAGCTCCAGCGCGAGCTCAAAGAGGCCTCTGAGGCAATTGCGAGCCTCAAGGGGAAAGAGGCCATTAATGAAGGTCTCCTCGCCAGCCTCCAAGGCGAATGGTAAGCTCTTCATACAACCTCTACGTCGTTCGCCTTACCTTTTGCTTGACTTGTCCTTTTTTTCTTTCTCAGGATGCCGAGGCCGCGAGCCAGTTACTCTCACGGAATGCCGATCTGGAAGCAGAGGTCGCATTCCTTAAAGCGCACAACCGCGAGCTGACCAGGGCAGTGCTCCCGCCGCTCCTTCCACGGGCCGGGGCTCGCCAACCATCACGAGATGAGAAGGAGGCGATCCGCCAGAATTCCTTGGGCGTCGCTGACCTTGTCTTTGAGACCCTCAAAGGGGCCGGCTTGCTCTATCCGGATGGCTTGGAGTTCAGCATTGAGGACATCATCCCGGATCTGTTCGCGCCGATCCCGGAGCCCGATGACCGCGGGAGCGAGGAAGAGCCGTCTAGCGACCAGCATTAGCTTTGTATAATTTGCTGTAAAATTTTTGCCTGACGAGTTCGTTGTTGTTTTGTAACATTTTTGACAAAAGTAAACATGAAACAATTTTCTATCTTCTGATTGTCTTTCTATCTTGCTCGCACAAATACGCTTTTCTAGGCTCGCATGAATACGTTGGCGATATGTTTGTGCTCTTACTTTTTTCCGTGCTCGCACCTTCAACGCTATTATTTATGCTCGCGTTCGCATCCCTCTTATCGGGTGATTGTAGCAAGGTTTACAATTTCATAGTGTTTTCCTTTAGTCTCGCTACCCTATCTTGCGCGTACCTAAGGAGGCGCTCGCGCAGCTTCTCCCGCTTAGGAGTTTTGTTAGATGGACCACATGTTTTCTGTTGCGTTAAGTGTTGTCTGTTTTGCACCCCTGGCTCACCCAGCAGGACTCTTGCGAGCGGGATCAACGTTACCCTGCCTCGCTCGCCTGCCCACTACGAGCGACTAGGATTGCTCATGATCCGCCGCGCCGGTGGACCCCCCAGCTCGCCAATTGTAGGCACTACATGTGAATTCTCCTGGCATTTTTTGCGAGCTAGGATTCAGCCCGACGAGCCGTGCTGCCACCGTATCTAACCATCTCGCTGTTACCCTTGGACCTGGTGTCCTATATCAACGTCGGGTTCATTCTTCTTGCGAGCGAGCCCTCGGGCTTGCCCTATCGAGGCCTTGAGATGTTTGGCGAACCAAACCTCTTAACATGAATGACTTATTCTCCAGCCTCTCCAGAGATTAACATGACCCACCGTCTATAAGAGCTCAGCAGTAGAATTAATCTGGGGCACTCCCACACCAAAACCTTCTACCTTACCACCCTCTCCAGAGATCAACCTGACCCACCATCTATGAGAGCCCGACAGCGGAATCGATCTGGGGCACTCCAGCTCCCAAAACTTTCTACTTTGCTAGCCTCTCTAGAGATCAACCTGACCCACCGTCTTTGAGAGCCCAGTAGCGGAATCGATCTGGAGCAGTCCAACACCAAAAACATTTCTTATTTGCCAGCCTCTCCAGAGATCAACCTGACCCACCGTCTATGAGAGCCCGACAGCGGAATCGATTTGTGGCACTCCAGCACCAAAAACTTTCCACTTTGCCAGCCTCTCCAGAGATCAACCTGACCCATCGTCAATGAGAGCCCGACAGCGGAATCGATCTGGTGTACTACAGCACCAAAACTTTCCACTTTGCCATCCTCTCCAGAGATCAACCTGACCCACGATCTATGAGAGCCCGGCAGCGGAATCGATCTGGGGCACTCCAGCATCAAAAACTTTTCTACTTTGCCAGCCTCTCCAGAGATCAACCTGACCCACCGTCTATGAGAGCCCGGCAGCGGAATCGATCTGGGGCACTCCAACTCCAAAAACTTTTCTACTTTGCCCGCCTCTCTAGAGATCAACCTGACCCACCGTCTATGAGAGCCCGACATCAGAATCAATCTGGGGCACTCCAGCACAAAAAACTTTTCTACTTTGACAGCCTCTCCAGAGATCAACCTGACCCACCGTTTATGAGAGCCCGGTAGAGGAATCGATCTGGGGCACTCCAGCACCAAAAACTTTCCACTTTGCCAGCCTCTCCAGAGATCAACCTGACCCACCGTCAATGAGAGCCTGACAGCGAAATCGATCTGGGGCACTCCAGCACCAAAAACTTTCCACTTTGCCAGCTTCTCTAGAGATCAACCTGACCTACTGTCTATGAGAGCCCAATAGTGGAATCGATCTGGGGCACTCCAGCCTAGAACATTTGAGAACCCCTGCTCAGAAAAAAACCTTGAAACCCATTCATGATGAATAAAACATACAACATATCAATTATGAAAACTTTACGGATAGAATCATTTTAAGTCATCCCCACTCCTGGCTAGGCTGAGGAGTACCCGTCCACATCTCGAAGGTGGTACCCCCTGACCTGAGTACCTCGTCTATAATATATGTTCCCTCCTAGTTGGGATTAAGCTTTCCCACCGTGGCTCCTCTCTCCGTCGCGTCAACCTTCTTCAGGACTAGGTCCCCCTTTTTGAATTATTTAATTCGGATATGCTTCTCAAAGTACGGAGCCATCCGCCACTTGACCTCCTCTTGCTAGACGGCGGCTAAGTCCTGGAGCTCTTCTATCAGGTCTAGAGACAGCCTTTGCTCCTCCCCGTTCTCTACTAGCCATTCTTCATCCCCCTCGCCCGCGGCGACCGCCCTGGGGGATTTTACTTCGAACTCTACTGGGAGGACAACTTCGGACCTGTGGGAGAGCTTGAATGGGGTCTCCCCCGTGGCCGTGTTCAGAGTGGTTCTCAGGGCCCAGAGAACCGAGGGTAACTGCTCGACCAAGTTCCCCGGAGGTTCTCGACCTTCTTCTTCAGCAAGTTCACGATAATCTTGTTTGCCGCCTCCAATTGACCATTGCTCCTTGGGTGGTGGACTGACGCAAACTGAAGGTCTATGCCCAGTTGGGTTCAAAGGCTGACGAACTCGTCACTAGCGAATTATGGCCCATTGTCCGTGACTATGGCTAATGGGAGTCCATGCCTGCAAATTATCTTCCCATATATAAACTTTCTAACCACTTGAGAGGTTACCTTGGCCAGTGCCTTCACCTCTAGCCACTTGGAGAAGTAATAGATCATTACCAACAGGAACCTTCTCTGGCCACTCGCTTGCGGGAAAGGACCCACCAAGTCTAGTCCCCATATTACATAGGGCCAGGGCGCTGTGATGGATCGAAGCTTTTGGGCTGGTAGGAGCTGGAGAGAAGCGAACAGTTGGCACTTGGAACACTTCTTTGCAAACTCCGCTGCATCCTTCCTGAGGGTAGGCCAAAAGTAGCCTTGCCTCAACACTCTCCCCTCCAAGGTTCGGCTTCCCGAGTGGCTGCCACACTTTCCCGAGTGGATCTCCTCCAGAACCCTTGGGACCTCCTCTTCTGCCACACACCAGGCTAGGATCCCCGAGAGTGTTTTCCTGTACTGTCCCCATGCATATAAGGAATAATATGTAGATTTATACCTGAAGCATCTCTTATCCATGTCCCCTTCGGGGAACTTTCCAGATGTCAGGAAGGTGATGAAGGGGTCCATCCAAGATGCCCGCTGGTCCACCTCCATCAGCTCCCCCTCTTCAATAGATGGCCTGAAGAGGTCCAACACTATTCCCCTATCCTGGGACCAAACATGGCTAGGAGGTCCGCCGTGACACTCTCTTCGCTCGGCATGTGACAGGTCGAGATGGTTCGGAACTGACCTACGAGCCCCTTGACCTTCTCGAAGTATCGCTGAAGAGTCGATTCTTTTACCTCGAACTCTCCCCTCACCAGGCAGGCCACCACCATGGAGTCCTTTGAGACCTCCACATCCTGTACCCCCAACTCTAGGGCCAAGCGGATGCCTGCTATCACCGCTTCATACTCGGCCAGGTTGTTGGTAAGGGGAAAATGAACGTTGATTTCCTGCTCGATCCTCGTCCCTTGGGGGCTCACCAGAACCACCCCTCCCCCGAAGGAATGCTTTCCCGATGCTCCATCCACCAACATCCTCCGGGCCACTGGGCTGGGCAGCTCGGACTCTTCCACCTCAGCTACATAGTCCACTAGAAAGCCCGCCACCGCTTGGGCCTTTATGGACATCCTCGGCACATATGATATATCAAATTCACACAGCTCCACCGACCACTTAGCCAACCTCCCCGAGTGATCTACCCCTTCCATGACATTGCGAAGGGGGTGGTCAGTTACCACCTTGATCAAATGTGCTTGGAAGTAGGGCCAGAGCTTCCGAGCCGATACCACCATGGAGAAGGCCAACTTTTCTAAGATAGGATATCAGAGCTCCGCCTTCCTCAGTACTCGGCTAACATCGTAAATTGGGAGCTGCCTTCTGCCCTCTTCCCAGACCAACACTGAACTCACCGCCTCAGGCCCTACTCCTAGGTACAGGGATAAGTCCTCTCCCTGCCTCAGCCCTTGCAGCAAAGGAGCCCGGGTCAACTGCTCTATTAGCGGTTAAAAAGCCCTTTCGCATTCTGGGGTCCACTCAAACTTCTGGTTTCCCCGCAGTACCTTGAAGAAAGGTGCACACTTCTCTCCCACCCTGGAGAGAAACCTGCTGAGCCCGGCTATCTTCCCTGGGAGGCTCTGTACCTCCTTCGCATTTTTGGGAGAACCCAATTCTGTGATAGCCTTGACTTTGTCTGGGTTCGGCTCCACTCCTGCTGGAGTGAGTAAGTGGCCTAGGAACTTTCCCCGGCTGGCCCCGAAGACACACTTCAGGGGGTTGAGCTTCATCTTGAATTTTCTCAATGTCCTGAAGGTCTCTTTGAGGTCGCAGAGGTGGGACTCAAGGTCTCGACTCTTCACCATGAGATCATCCACGCAGACTTCCAGATTTCTACCCTTTTGTTCTCGGAAAATCCGGTCCATCATCCACTGGTAAGTCGCTCCTGCATTCTTGAGCCCGAAGGGCATCATTTTGTAGCAGTAGCACCCATCCCCCATGGTGAAAGAAACATCTTTGATGTCGGGGGGGGGGGGGGGTGCTTGCGGATTTGGTGATAACCAGAAAAAGCATCTAAAAAAGACATTACGGAGAAATCGACGGCTGAGTCAACCAGCGCGTCGATTCGGGGCAAGGGGTAACAACCCTTGGGGCATGATTTATTAAGCAATTAAAAGTCGATACACATCCTCCGCTTATCTCCTCCCTTTTTTACCATAACACATTGGAGACCCAGTCTGGGTACTGGATCTCCGATACAAAACCTGCCTGGAGAAGCTTGCCCACCTCCTCTCGGATGGGCCCTTCCAGCTTGTCCGCTATGGCTCTTTTCTTCTGTCGGATGGGTCAGGTACGAGGAGCAAGTTTGAGATGATGGCAAGCCATGCCCGCATCTATTCCGAGTATCTCTACCGTGCTCTAGGCGAAGGCATCCACATTCTCCTGAATGCAGGCCAGGATCTGCTTCTTCTCCTCTAGGCTGAGCCCACCACTGATCTAACCTTCTCCACCACCCCGCTCGGGTGGTGACCTCGAGCTCCACGACCTCATCCACTGAATCTAGCTGGGACTGCTGCCCTAATCTCCCTCCTTCTCCTCGCCATGAGCTAGCACTCCGGCCTCCTCCTCCTCTCTTCCTTCCCGAACCTCCATTAGTTCTTCCGCCCCCTTCTCCTGGGCCTCCCTTTCCTCTTCTCTTCTCTCCTTCTCCTCCTCCATTGGCTCCTATGCTCCTTCCTCCTGGGTCTTCCCTTTCTCTACTCCTTCCTCTCCGAGCCTTGCAGGCTCCCCCATCTCTCGGTCCCATTCTTCTGCCTCAACCATCCAGGAGATGGCGTTCACGACAGTCACGTAGCACTGCCGGGCCACCTTCGGATCTTCCCTGATCCGGACTTGGACTACTCCATCATTGAACTTAAGGCATTGGTGGAAGGTGGAGGGGACACAATGGAACGCGCTGATGAGTGGTCGTCCGAAGATGGCATTGTAGCTGCTGGGGGCGTCCACTATGACAAAACGACAATTCCTGGATTGCCCCCCAGGACTATATGGAGTCCCACTCCTCCTTCTACCTCCTTCCTCTCCCTGGAGAACTCAAACAATGGGCCGTCCGAGGCCAGCACCCTTCGCGCCTCCACCTCCATCCCATCAAATGCCTTCTTAAAGATGACGTTAACCAAACTCCCGTTATCTACCAGGATCTGGGAAATAGTGAAGTTCTCTATCGTGGTCTGAATGACCAGCGCATCGCAGAATGACCAGCGCGTCGCAGAATGGGTCTTCATGACCCGACATGTCCTTCTGGGTAAATGAAATCTTCTCCGCCGGGGCCGGGGCTAGGGACATCGAAGCTACGCTATGATGGTACATTGCATGGAGGCTTTCCTTCTGAGTCGCCTCAATCACTACCCCCCCATGGATCACCCTGATCCCCCCTTGGGCCCCCACATCGGTCTGGTCTTCGCACCTCTCATCCTCCTCATCCTGAGGCAGGACCTCCTCGATCCTCACCGCCTGCTGCTCCCGCGGCGCCGGTCCCCTTGCTCCCTTCATCTCCAAAAATTCTGGGAAGGTGGCCGTCGCGTGACCTTCCTCCTCGTTGAAGTCACAATAAGGCAATGCCGCTTCCCTCCTCTCGGCCTCTGCCCCCTATTCCTCCTCCTATGACCGGCTCCTCCGGCTCCTGCTCCTCTTCCCCTGCCCGGTCTCCCTCGACCAACCGCCATTGCCTGCTAAGGCGGGTGAGGATTAGGTGTCCTCGGGCCCTGCCTCCATCCCAGCTGACGGGGTCTTCCCTGGCCTCCTTGGAAGTTGCCCCTCCCTGTTAGAAACCCCTTCCCGGGCCTTGTCTCCCCTCTTCCCGTTGCCTCCACCCCACCTCCGGGGCCCTCGCTTCTTTCCTTCTCCTCGCTTCCGGATGCCTGACCTCTGGCTCACTATGCCGCGCCAACCTCTTCGTGAACTCGGGGTTTGCTTCCTCCCCCTCTATCTCTTCCGCTGCTCTCTCCATCAACTCCTCAAAAGACAAAGGAGCCCTCCTCTTGAGGTCCATCTTGAAGACCCCCCTCGCAGCCCCATGATAAAAGCGAGCTGGAGGGTGTAGCCTGGCACCTCTTGGATGAGGAGGACCTCCTCCAGGAAATGATCCACGTACTAGGCCAACGACTCTCCTTGCCTCTGCTTGATGTTGAAGAGTGACTCGGGGTCCTTCTTACTTTTCTTCAAGGTCGAGAAGCATAGTAGGAATCCGCATCGCAGGTCCTCGAAGGCATAGATCGATCCGGAAGGTAACTGGTGGAACCAGTCCCTTGCTTTCTCCTTCAGGGTGGTGGCGAAGAGCCGACACTTGAAAGCGTCCAACATAGACCTGATCGAAACCATATCTTCGAACCACTGTAGGTGCTGGGTGAGGTCATCCTTGCCGGTATAGAGCATCATAACTGGCTCTCTGAATCCCTCAAGGAGTGGTGCTGAGAGCACCAACTCACAGAGTGGGCTTCCCACCTTCACACCCCTACCCTGCTCCACTCGCCCCGCGAGTTCCCCTGGCGACCCGGCTCCGACCGGCCTCGCGCTCGTCGAAGGGCACTCGCCTGGACCCCACTCGCTTGCGCCGGACTGGGGAAAAGCTCCCATCCCACGAGATCTCGGTCTGGCGCGTGGTACATTGCCTCCTTTCCAGGCCTCTAATTTGGAGCGCGCTCGCCTACTCCAGCTGTAGGGACCACCTGGGGCACAGGAGTCACGAGCCCCCCAAGTGCCGAGGCGAGGGCGCACTGAAAGGCCCCTAGCAGATCTCTCTTCAGATCGGCCAGCATCTCCACAGTTGCTGGCACGCCGGGAGGCGGCTGTTGGATCTTACGGCGCCCTTAGAGGGGGGGGGGGTGAATAGGGGTTTTATGGAATTTAAATCTTATTTAAGTTTATCAGAGTCTGGGACTGAAGTTTCAGAATATTATATAGAAAAATATATTTAAATATTCCAGATAGGATTGTAATGAAGATTCCTTTTTAAATAATTGAAACAAAACATTTTGTTGACTGTTGCTAACACCTGTCGTTAAGACTTAACGCTGAGCGTTAGCTCTCTAGAGAATATTCCTCAGAACAAATAAATTGCCACAGTGATTTTACTTATGAAATCTAAAATGAAATACAATTCCAGAAAATCAGAAATAATGAAAATAATTATTGTATTTCAAAGATAATTATACAAATGTTAATTTTAATACTTTGATGAAAATAGAAATTAAAATATTCTTGAAGAGGAAATAAAATCAATTGAATAGAACATTAAAAGACATGATTTTATTTCATAATAAATTGAATACACAAATGTTTAATTTCAATAACGCTAGAAATCAAGGCGAAAATATGGTAAAACACTTTTTGATGATTCACCGGTCCTTCTCCCAAGGACCGGTTGGCTATAGCCTATCTAACCCCAGATAAGGCCTCTAGCCACCCCCTATATCTACCCTCAACCTAGTAGCCATGCACAAGGCGACGAATTACCACCTAAGCCGCACAAGGACCTAGTCGCCAACACAAGGCAAATTTACCCACGGAATCCTTCCCGGAATATGACATTCTCACCGAACGATTTCTCCACACAAATTACAAAAGGAAAAATAAAAGATTACAAGATAAGTAAGGAGAAACTCCCCAAGAAATTCTTAAGGTGATGACGAAGTCGATGTAGATGTTGGCGTTCTTGAAACGATCATCCTTCGTATGGGATATGCGTTGTAGACCTTCTCCTTCAAAATCTTCTTTAGATCTTCATGTTAGCTCAAGGGATATCTCTTAATTGCCGTAGACAAACCTCTCACCAAAGTATCAGAATTCTGGAATCATCTCTCTCTTGAGAATGAGAGGGGCTGTACATTAAATAGCCTCGGAAGCTAACGCGCGCGTTAAGGCTACCGCCCGACGTTAGTGAATCATGTACAACAAACGGGACTGATTTTGTCAAACACTCCTTCATCAAACGCACTCTTCGTCGAATGGAAAACCGTAACCGTCAGGATCGTGCAAACCGCCGGGATCATGGCAGAACAAACTTTCGTCGAACAGAATCAATTTCGTCGAACAAAACTTCAAGTTTGTCGAACGCAGTTGTCGGGCGCAATGTCGTCGAGCGCAGGCTCAGTTTGTCGAATGGAACTCCTTGTTCGTCGAACGCAGCTTGTCGAGCGCAAGTTCGTCGAGCGCAGGAAATTTCGTCGAACGGAACTCCTCGTTCGTCGAACGCAGCTTCCTTCAGGAGTCGTCAAGCGCCTTCAAAGTTCATCAAACGCAGGTTCAATTCAAAGAACGCAGGTCCAGTTTATCGAACGCAGGTCTAGTTCGTCGAACGCAGGTCCAGTTCGTCGAACGCAGGTCTAGTTCATCGAACGCAGGTCCTGTTCGTCGAACGCAGTTTCTTCAGGAGGAATTTCGTCGAACAGAGAGCAAAGTTCATCGAACGGCTAGCGCCGGCATTAAGTACTAACGGCTGGCATTGCCTCTGCCTTCTCTCTGCCTTCTCAACGGATTTCCTCTCGACAGCATTTCTTCTCAATGTATTCCTTCTCGACAGAGGTTAACGCTGGGCGTTAACAGCTAACGCAGGGCGTTAGCTCTCTTTCCAGAGAGTCATCTCCATTCAGTATACTATTCAAGGAATGTGTAGCTATAGTTCCTGTACAACCTGCACACTATAAACACACAAAATACTAGATCAAATACAACACGGTATTTGTTATTCTAAAACCAAAAGATGCGGAACATAGGCTAAAAAAATCTCCCCCTTTTGATAATAACAAATACCTGTATGAGAAAGTAGTGAACTTAAAACCATTTGTGTTTATAGATAAGTGAGGTAATAATATAGACATGAATAACAGGTTAAGAGCGTGATAGAATTGATAGTGATAATGCATACTTTTTCTTTATGAAGTCCTCCCCCTACATAAGTGCTCTCTTATAGTTTACTCCCCCTAAATATCTATTTTACTAGATTTCTCAATTTCTTCTCCCCTTTTGTTATTAGCAAAAGTGGGTAGGGATGAGTGTATATCTTTTAAGATAGATAAGGAACCACTTATTGAAGGATTATCATGATCGAGAATATGATAGTGTATGCACCTCCTATATGATTACTCCCCCTACAAATATACCCCTTTTTTGAGTTTAATATTATTATAATGCACTCCCCCTAAATATTAGATTTATGCAATTTAATCTCCCCTTTTGGTAGTATCAAAAGAGGGTTTTAAGAGTGAGTATGTATAATAAGGAGTAATATATTTTATGTCGAGAAGAAAAATAAGATGCAATCAAAAGTTTGTTAAATACTACTTGTTTAGAAAAAAATATAAGCATGATGTAACATAAAGTAGTAAGCAACATAACAGAAATGATAAAGCATTCTTATTTTAAGATACCACTTGTTGAAACCATGGTGTTAAAAATAGTAGACATGAATGAGCATAAGTGGTAAACTTAGCAGAAGAATAAGCACTCTTAAACGTAAACATCATTTATAGAAGATAAAATCATACACAGGATAATGAGTGTTAAATTTGAAAAGTTGATGTTTGAGTTAAAGATTGAAGAGATGCTATTCCATTAAGATAATATTGCAAGCATGATTTCATAATATCAAGAAAAGATACACAAACTACAATGTAATAAAATTTGCATTTCAAGTAAACATAACATTGTAGCGATCATGCTTTGTTATCTAGTGCATTTACTTAAGTTTGTAGAGATTTGAGTAGAAGAGCATTAGGATCCAATTCTCATGAGTAGAAGTTTTATGAAAGATAATGATGTGTACAAAGTAGTGTTTTGATAAAGTATACAAGTGAATCAATCAAAAACACATGACTTATATAATGAAATAACACAACATTAAAATACACAAATAATATTACTTCCACAATATTTCAATGCACATGAATAAATAGTACAACTACCAAGGTGCTCTGCAGACACAATGTTTATTAAGACTTATCAGGGTGCAAAGTAGTGCTTAGGGGATCACTTTTATACTTTTTAGCTTTATTTTCAATTTTTTATGATCCGGTGTACTAAGAGAAGTGATGTATAAATGTTTGCTACAAGACACTTTACAATCCTTAGCCAAGGTGCTCAACCTCACAATGCTCTTTAAGACTTATCAGGAGGGTGAGTAGTGCTTGGTGGAGTTTTCCTTGTCATTGATTATTTGGTTTTTAGTTTAGTGACTAAGGACTCCGAATTCACTTGTTTTGCAAACATAACATTTTTAAACCACATTTCTCTAATGAATAAGTGCATGAAAGACAAAGAATTGTAATAACCAATTCAATGTTGTGTAGGTAATCTATTTAAGCATTTTAATTATTTATGTTATTACACTACACAATCATGTAAGAAGAAGATTGTAAACACATGTAGGTTATCAAAAATAAGTGAGTGAATCAATCATTATCAAACATAAGACATTACTCATACTTAGAGGCATGCTAAGCGTTTCTACATATGTTTATCTACTATCAATTTCATTGCACATAACAAGATAATATTCAATGTATGATAAACACAAAACAATGTTTTTTAAGAAACTTGAAAGTTAAATTAAATATTGTATTTAATCTTTAATTGATATTATTAATCATCCTTGACAATGGCAATGAATAACAATCAGTTTTTATAAATTTTTTTGGATTTTCTTATATATGCACAAAATAATAAACACACATAGAGTAAAACATATTTTTGTTCTTTGAAATTGTTTTGTAATTTTGTATTTGTTTTTTTATATATATTCTCTAGAAAACATAGAAGTCTTTAATAGCCTTTTAGTAAATGATATTCTATGCCAAAGAAATAAACAAAAATAATGCAAGAGAAAAAATATATATTTTTAAATGAAATAAAAATTTGTTTTAAAGGAAATAAAAAGATAGAAAACTTTTTACAAACGGACAAATAAAACACACAAAATATTAAAATAATACCAGAAATATTTCAAAAAAAAAAATATTTTGGAGCAAAGGAGCTAACGCCAGGCGTTAACTTCTTAACGCCAAAACAGAACACTAAATTTTGATGTTTTGAAAAATCTTTTTTATGATTCATTTGTATTATAAAGAGACCTTCCTTCAGTTGAAATTTCAGAGTATATTGATTAGATTTGAAGGTTCTTTTAACATGTTTTTAGTGATTTTCTAAGTACTTGTGTTTGGTAAAATCATTAAAGCTCAAAATAATAAAATATGCAAACACAAGATGCAATATTAGGACAAAGATAAATATGCATGATTTATGTATAAAGAGTGAGATAATGTTCATGCAATGAATATAATATAAGTATATCTAAGATCAAGATACCTTAATTACATGACTACACTCTAGCCCCGTACTAAGTGACGGATGGGTATGAGGAGCTGCACACATGTCGTAGGTTGGGGTGTTAATCCTATATGCATACAAAAGACGACGATCAACCTAGCACTCTTTCCCCCAGTGCTTCGCAAGGCCCTACTGGAACCCTCCCCGATTAAGGACAAGACACGACTTAGAGGTTAGGTCTCTAATGCACACAATCCTATGCCCTCGCTATTGTGAGAAACAAGTCATAGGTTTAATGATTATGGACATACTAAGCGTGTAAGCCTTAAATATATAAACTATGGTATAATTGCATGATTAGTTTTGAATTTACAATTATATCGATGATTGTTGATTTTAAATCCATTTAGAAATTTTTTATTCATGCAAATAACTACAAAGGAAATTATGATTTTAGACTTTAGTAATATAATTTTCTTTAGCATTGCAAGATATATAACTAGCATGGACATTGATTTCTACTAATGGTAAGTGATGATGCTAGTATGATGAATTACGACAACAAGGTGCAAAGCTAAGTAAAATTTGGACAAATATATAATTGAATTGCATATATTCAAACATAGAGTTTTAAATTTTCATAGACCTAGAATGAAGTGACAATTCTATTTGATTTCATCTTATTTATATCAAGTTAATTCTTAGGTCTAAAGATAAAGAGATACATGCAAACAATAAAGATGCACATCACACACACAAAACAAGATATGATACTATAATACCAATAACCATCATATATTTCATAATTCCTAAGGTTGATAGAAATAGTTGATTTAAGATAATTCTTGATAGATCATGAATTACGATATATGATAATAGTGAATTTTAACATAGGATATTAATAGACCAAGATGGAGTGTGTGAAATAATATTCATCATTTTTGTAATTTTTCAATTATGATTTTTCATTATATGGGCTATCATATGCAACAAAGAAAATAGACAAATATGCAATAAGTTGCGCATTTAATATTTTAGCCTAAGACCCCTAAAAATCTATTTAAATCCAATTTTGAAAGTAATTTCATTAGTCTTGATAATATCATTTAGCAAATTTAGCATTCAATTATAATGATAATATAAGACATCTATAGGCAAAGGATTTAAAAAGGATAAAACATATAAAAAGGAAAGATAGATCACTTAAAAATCATGACTTTATGTTCAATTTAATTCAATTTGATTTGTTAAACATTAGGCTTAAAATGAAAGTCATATCCCATGATACATAAAGTGATCATAAACAAGTTGGGTCAAAAAAAAATTAAGCATATCATGAAGTAGAGTAATGATATTTCATTTTTAATTTATTTCTACTTCATGCAATACAATGATTCCTATTGAATAAGAGATTTAGGTATCCAAAGGGGACCAAGTGTGATGGTTCCTTTGGGTACCCAAATACATCGTGTAGGCTTTTGGAGAGATAGTGATGAATGGGCCTTTACAAGTGGAGTTAGTGTTTCGTTTTTAATTTTGGGCATCCATTCATACTTTGGTTGTTTATCTTTTAAATTCATATTATGATTATATGACATCTTCTTGGAATGATAGTTGTTTGAAAAATAATTCATTTGGGATTTATGTTTATTCAAATTATTTTTCAAAATACATTGATGTTGATAATCATAATGAATTTTATTATATTGATTCTTTGAGAGTTTATAAGAGTGATGGTCTTTCTTAAGAATTGAATGTTGAAAGAGTGAGTTACAATATGTTTTAAATGATTGGTTCTTATTTTGATGATTTTCATTTCCACTCTTTCTTATAGACATACTCTTATAATATGAAGTTAAGCTCTTTAAATTTAGATTTCTTAATAAACTAGAGTTAAGAGAATTTTTATTACTTGAAAAATTTTCAATAAACAATTTTAATGATTCTAGTTTATCCTTTAAATTATCATTTTCTTTTATCAAATTTTCATTATGCTCTTTTGAAATTAAAAGTCCTTTTTCTAAAACCTTGAGTTCTTCTTTAAAAGTATTATAATCAAAACAAGGTTTAGCATTTTTAATTAAAGAGCTTGAATGAGAATTTAACACATCAATACTTGATTCTACTTTAGCATTTGCTTTTAAAGTTTTATTTTCTAAACGTAGTTTGAAATTAGCATCTTTCAAATTTTTAATTCTACGTTTAACAATATTAAGCATATGTAGTGTAGAAATAGAATTTCTTACAAAGAGAGAGGACTTAGAATTTCTTACATTGCTATGGAATGAGACAAGATTTGAACCAATGGATCCTTTGACATTTTCTTCACATTCTTCTTCCATAGTTGAATTTCCATCTTCTCTTTTGCTTGATGTGTTGCCATCAATTGAGTCCAATATTGTGACGTTGTCTTCTTCTCTTGGATCCATAAGGAATTGCTCATATTCATCATCTGCGGAAGGAAGACTATATGAATTCTCAAGAAATTTCCAAACTTCATAAGCATTAGGAAGTGTATAAATAAGTTTGAAAATATTTTGATCTAATGCACAACATAGACTATTCATTGATTTGGCATTTAAAGAAATTTCATTTTTATTTAAAATATATGGGGGCATTTTAATTGTAATATTCCAAACTTCAATATCCAAGGATTTAAGAAATTTTTCCATAAGTATTCTCCATCCATTATAATTTTCACCCATAAATAATGGTGGACATAGTGATTTTTCATTTTCATAAAAAATTATCCCCTCTAGAAGATGCGAGATCATGAAGCGCCATTATTCTCGGTTGTGAAGCCGTATTGGAATAACCTATGCTCTGATACCATGTGTTGGATCTTACGGCGCCCTTAGAGGGGGGGGGGGGTGAATAAGGGTTTTATGGAATTTAAATCTTATTTAAGTTTATCAGAGTCTGGGACTGATGTTTCAGAATATTATATAGAAAAATATATTTAAATATTCCAGATAGGATTGTAATGAAGATTCCTTTTTTAAATAATTGAAATAAAACTTTTTGTTGACTGTTGCTAACGCCTGGCGTTAAGACTTAACGCTGGGCGTTAGCTCTCCAGAGAATATTCCTTAGAACAAAAAGATTGCCACAATGATTTTACTTATGAAATCTTAAATGAAATACAATCCCAGAAAATCAGAGATAATGAAAATAATTATTGTATTTCAAAGATAATTATACAAATGTTAATTTTAATACTTTGATGAAAATAGAAATTAAAACATTCTTGAAGAGGAAATAAAATCAATTGAATAGAACATTAAAAGACATGATTTTATTTCATAATAAATTGAATACACAAATGTTTAATTTCTATAACGCTAGAAATCAAGGCGAAAATATGTAAAAACACTTTTTGATGATTCACCGGTCCTTCTCCCAAGGACCGGTTGGCTATAGCCTATCTATCCCCAGATAAGGCCTCTAGCCACCCCCTAGATCTACCCTCGACCTAGTCGCCATGCACAAGGCGGCGAATTACCCCCTAGGCCGCACAAGGACCTAGTCGCCAACACAAGGCGAATTTACCCACGGAATCCTTCCCGGAATACGACATTCTCACCGAACGATTTCTAAACACAAATTACAAAAGGAAAAATAAAAGATTACAAGATAAGTAAAAAGAAACTCCCCAATAAATTTTGAAGGTGAAGATGAAGTCGATGTAGATGTTGGCGTTCTTGAAACGATCGTCCTTCGTATGGGATATGCGTTGTAGACCTTCTCCTTCAAAATCTTCTTTAGATCTTCATGTTAGCTCAAGGGAGATCTCTTAATTGCTGTAGACGAACCTCTCACCAAAGTATCAGAATTCTGGATTTATCTCTCTCTTGAGAATGAGAGGGGCTGTACATTAAATAGCCTTGGAAGCTAACACACGCTTTAAGGCTACCGCCCGGCATTAGTGAATCATGTACGATAGTTGCTGACATCGTGCATAAAGTCGGGAGCGTGATAGAACCAATTTCGTCGAACGAGACTGATTTCGTCGAACACGCCTTCGTCGAACACGCCTTCGTCGAACACACCTTCGTCGAATGCACTCTTCGTCGAACGGAAAACCGCAACCGTCAGGATCGTGCAAACCGCCGGGATCATGGCAGAACAAACTTTCGTCGAACGGAATCAATTTTGTCGAACGGAACTTCAAGTTCGTCGAAAGCAGTTGTCGGGTGTGTTGGAACAACCCTATTTCTTATTTGGGCTAGGATCACTATATGTTGACTAAGGACAAAGTTGACCCCAATGTATAGTTTATGGGTCAAGAGTTTTGGCAGTTAGAACTAGAGAATTCATTCCGATTCTACGTTCGACGAACTCCACACTGCGTTCGAAGAACGGCTAGCTGCGTTCGACGAACAGCAAGCTCTCTGCGTTCGACGAACGACAAGCTCTCTGCGTTCGATGAATGTCAAGCACTCTGCGTTCAACGAACGGCATGTTCTCTGCGTTCAATGAATGGCTATCTGTGTTTGACGAACGACGCTCTGCGGTCGATGAAAGATGTTCATTCTGCACTCGACGATCCAGTACGGCTCAGCGCTGATGAACCCATCTCAGCGGTCGAAGAATTTTTCTAAATGCAGCGCTCGACTAATTATATTTTGCTCAAGCTCAGCGGTCGACAAATTTATCCATACTCAGCGGTCGACGAATACTTTCGTTCGACGAACTCTAGTCTGCGTTCGACGAACACATTCAGATCAACGAAAGTTCTCACAGATCGACAAAATTAATTATTCTAGCAAGATTCTTTTGAGGTCGAGGAAGTAAATGTTGTGTTCGACGAAAGTCTTGAGGTCGACGAATCTGCGTTCGATGAATTTTGTTCAGATCGAAGAATTATTATTTAAGATCAGAAATTTCAGAAGGATTATATTTATTCATTCTCTGAACTCAGATCAATGACGGCAATGGCTCTTTCCATCAGATCAAGTAAGGAAAATATAATTCCTTTATTATTTAAGTTATAGCCGTTGACATTTCCTCGAAAGGACATATTCATGGAAAAGGGAAGAGAATACATCGTGACATTTGCACTTCCCAGAAATATGCCTTCAGCGTATTATATTCCATAATATAAGGGATTTGCATTTAATAGCTGTCAGAAATTTGAAAGATACAGCAGAATATACAACAGCTGTTTTTACACGACAGATTATCAAAGAATATTGCTGTATAGAAAACGATAGAAAAAGAAAGAAAGAAATATAGAAGGAAGAAAAGAAATTAAAAATTAGTCTTCTTCCTCCTCAACATTTTTTTTTCAGAGACATAACTTCATTTTCTTCCTCCTTGAGCAGCACACATTTTTTCTGAGAACAACTACACTATCTCTGAGATTTCCTGCTGCAAAGAATAAGATCAAGAAAGAAGAAAAGCTTTAGGAAGAGAAGAGAAAGAAGAACAAAAAGACATCATTTTCTTCTTCCTCAACATCAGCAACTTCATTCAACTGAGAACAACATCAACATTATTCTCTCAGTTATTAGCTGCAAGCACAGATCTTCAAAAGAGCAACAACAAACTGAAGCATTCTTGTCTCTCAATTTAATCAGCTAACAGGAAGATCACCTCTTCAAGAAAAAGCTCCAGCAAAATCAATTGTCAAACATCTCATATCAGACAGAGGAGTTCTTTTCAACATCAAATCCACTAGAGTCTTCTCTATACATCTTGACAGAGAAGAACATCTAAACCCCTCTCTATCCCATTCTATACAGGGTTATAACTCCCTTCAAAAGTTTACCCCATCGGTGGAAAGACACCTGATCAAAAAATCTAGTTTGTTTTTGGGCACCTCATCAAAAGCTCATTGGTGTGAGGGAACCTGATCAAAAATCCTAGTGGATTCCTACCAAGGGTGGTAGAAGAGTAGACGTACCCAAGTTTAGTGGGGAACTACTATAGCTCCTTGTGTCTTTTGTGTTTGATTTCTTTTTGGTGTTGTGCTGTGTGCTGTTTTCATTATTCATTTTATTTTAGTTTTTATAAATCACTTACTTTATACACATATATATATATCACTATTTTAATTCCGCTATAAAACTAAGGGAAAAGTTTCAAAACTCTATTCACCCCTCCTCTAGAGTTAATTTAAGATCTAACCTCCACTTTCAATTTGTATCAGAGGGTTGTTGATTCTTTACAGGCTAACACCTGAATCATAAAGATCAATTAGATCTTAAATTATTTTAGAGTTTTTATTTTATTTATTTTCTGTTAAAAACTCATGGCACAAAACCTAGAGTATTCAAGCACAAGACCTCCTATGTGCAATCTCAGTAAGTTTGCACTATGGAAAGCAAGGATTAGGTTATATATGAACTCAATTGATGAAGAAATTTTTAATGTGATTTTGACAGGGCCTCCAACACCTACAGCAGCAGCAAGTACTAGAACAACAACTGCCAACAATGCTTTCCCACCTCCTGAATGGACAGATGCTCAGAAAAAGCAAAGGAGTGCTGATGAAAAAGCCATGAACATTCTGGCTCAAACAATGTCTGATGTCATCTTTCAAAGAGTGGTGGAATGCACCTCAGCAAGAGAAATATGGATTTCTCTCAACAACATTGTTGAGGGATCTGCTGATGAAAGGAAAGACAGGAGATCACATTTTATTTCTCAGTATGAGAATTTCAAGAAAGGAGAAAATGAGATAGTAGCTGATATGTACAATTGGCTCAGCCTCATAATAAATGAGCTGAAGACCTTGGATAAAGTGATCTCTTTCACTGAGATCAATGATATGATTCTAATGTGCTTCCCCAGCACATAGGATTCTAGAATCTGGCCTATCAAGGAAGCCAGAAGTCTCAATGAGATTACCACTGAAACTTTGTTGGGTAAGCTCAAATCCTATGCGCAGCTCATCAAATCCAGGGAAGCTGAATCATCTACTTCATCTCCAGCAATAAAGAGAGAAAAGTATATTACTTTCAGAGCAGCTGATGAAGAAGAAAAATCTCCAAGAGATGAGGAGTTCATGAGTCTACTTACCCAAAGATTCTACAAGATGGCAAGAAAAGATTTCAGGAAAAGTCATCCAGGAGCCATGAAAAGCCAAGGTATGACAAGTCAAATTCTAAAGAAATCATTTGTTATGGTTGCAGGAAACCTGGACATATTCTGCCAGATTGTCCAGAAAATCAGAAGAAGGAGAAGAGAACTGAAAAAGAAGAAAGAAGACACTCCAGCAAGTCTTCCTCCCACAAGCACCAAAAGAAGGGAAGAGGATTTGTAGCAGAATCCTACAGTGAAACTGAATCAGAACAATCATCCAGCTCTTCAGATGATGAAGAAGAAACAAAAGAAAATGACCAATGTATGATGGCCATTTATCACTCAAGCAGTGAGTTAGTAGATGCTTCTTCATCCAGTGATGATGAAGATAATGAACAAGAGAAGAACTTCTGTATGATGACAATCAATGCCTCAGCCAACAATTCTGATAAAGAAGAATCAGAATCAGAAGCAGAAGATGATGCAGATCAAGTAATATCTAACTTTGATTTTACTTCAGTTGAATTCAAAGATGAATTCAAGGTTCTTTGCTTAGACTTACTAAAATCTGAGAAAGAAATAATCTCACTTAGACATAAGCTAGCTGAAATGAATCAAATAAGTGAAGAAAATGTAAATCTTAAGAAAGATTTGGCTTCCTCCAGGGAACATATTGTTCTCATTGAGAGCAAGTTGTCTGAAGCCAAGAAGTTTGAAGAATCCCTAAATGGGAGAAGCATCAAACTGATGGACATTACAAGCACAGTAAATGCTAGACTTAATAGCAAACTAGGCTTGGGTGCTTCATCAAGTGAGCCACCTCTAATTAAGAAGAACATACTCTCTACACCTACAAAATTCATCTCTGCTAAGAGAAAAGAGGTTGTAGGAGTAAATGAAAACATTTCAAGTAAGACTGTCGAGAATAGCAGAATTCAGCAGAATTGATCGAATGGAGCTCGATGAAATGTATCCACTTCATCGAACGGAGCTCGACGAACTCTGAAGATAGATTTTCTATATAGTAATTATATGAATGACGTTCGACGAAATCTCAGTCATTCGTCGAACGACTCTCGATGAACTAAGCCCAGTTCATCAAACAGAAACTATACAGCAAATCTAAACAATTCTTATTCTTCACATTCTATGAATCCTTTCACTGAATGGATAATACCTCCAAGGAGATATCATACACAAGGTTACAAGGACCAACCTAAAATGTCTTTTATTTCAGATTTTTGTGGAAATATAAAAAGGCCCAAGGTAATCTGGGTCAAGAACAAATAGATTATTTTCTTATTTTTGCAGGTACACAGCTGTCCAAGAATAAATGAAAAATGGTATTTGGATAGTGGCTGTTCAAAACATATGATAGGAAACAAGGCCAACCTGAACAACTACAAGGCAAATCTTGGGCCAAAAGTTATATTTGGAGACTCCAACTATGGACAGACCAAAGGCTATGGAAAAGTCAAAGTTGGAGAAGTCACCTTCAAAGAGGGCATGTCAAAGGACCGAAGCACAACCTCATCAACATAAGTCAATTATGTGATGAAGGGTATCCGATAACCTTCAATAAATTGAAATGCCTTATTAAATCTGCTGATAATGTTATTGTTTTATCAGGTATTAGATAGGGTAATATATAGTTAGTAAATTTCAATTCATCTAAATCAGAAATTTGTTTATTTAATGAATTATGCAAACCTAGTGAACTTTGGCATAGGAGATTAGGACATGTAAACCTTAGGACCATTGCTAAATTATCTGAGGACAATCTTGTTAGAGGTTTACCTTTAGGTTCATACAAGAAAGAAGGTCTTTGTAGGGCATGTCAACTAGGCAAGCAAACAAAAAATAGTTTTAAATCATTATCTAAAATTGATTCACCTAGAATCTTATATTTGCTACATATGGACCTTTTTGGACCTATATCAACAAAGAGTTTAGGGGGGAATTCTTACACTCTAGTTATTATAGATGACTTCTCTAGATTCACTTGGGTGTTCTTTTTGAGAGAAAAGTCAGATAACTTTAAAGTTACAGACTTTCTTAAGAGCATAAAGATTGAGTACTCTACTGAAGTTGCATTGATCAGAAGTGATCATGGCACTGAGTTTGAGTCTCTTCTCATGCAAGAATTCTGTGAGAAGGAAGGTATCAGGCATTGCTTCTCAGCTCCTAGAACTCCTCAACAAAATGGGGTAGTTGAAAGGAAAAATATAACTCTAATTGAATCAGCAAGAACATTGCTTGCAAATGTTAATTTTCCCCTATCCTTTTGGGCAGAGGCTGTTAGCACAGCAAACAATGTGCTAAATAGAAGTTTGATACACAAACTTAAGGGTAAGACTCCTTATGAATTACTTAAAGGGAAGAAACCTAACGTTAGCTATTTTAGAGCATTTGGTTGTAAATATTTTGTTCATAATAATGATAAGAAATACCTTAGGAAATTTGAACCAAAATCTGATGAAGGAATTTTCTTAGGCTATTCATTAGTCAGCAAAGCATATAGGATTTATAACAAATCTTCTCTTAAAATAGAAGAATCTATGCATGTTTCTTTTGATGAAACTAATATGTTTTACAAGGAGAAGAATTCTTCTACCATAGAAAATCTGCAGGTACCTACACTATGTGAGCAGCTAGATCAATTAGCTCTACATAAAGAAGTATTTCTAAATCCTGTACAGCAGAATGCTGAAGAAAGTGAAGAGGAAAATCACCTAGATTTTGCTGACAGTTTAAATCAGATAACAGCAGATCATCCTCCACAGGATATAACAGCTGAACAAATTCCACAAGTGGAAATCATTGCTGAACCCACTCTAACTATTGATCACATCACAGTTATAGATCATCCAATATCTCAAATTATTGGTGATATTTCAGCAGGTGTGCAAACAAGACATCAAGTAAATCAGAATATGATGCACACTTGTTTTCTTTCTCAGATTGAACCTCAATCCCTACAAGATGCAGAACAAGATCCCAACTGGATCATTTCTATGCAAGAGGAGCTCAATCAGTTTGAGACAAACAAAGTTTGGGAATTGGTTCCTAGACCAAAGAATCATCCAGTTATTGGAACTAAGTGGGTCTACAGGAATAAGCTAGATGCAGATGGAAACATTGTGAGAAACAAAGCTAGACTAGTAGCTCAAGGATACTCACAAGAAGAAGGAATAGACTATGATCAAACTTTTGCACCAGTTGCAAGGTTAGAAGCAATCAAAATTTTACTTGCATTTGCTGCATACAAGAAATTCAAGGTTTATCAAAGGGATGTAAAGAGTGTATTTTTGAATGGAGAAATCAAAGAAGAAGTCTATGTGGAACAACCACTAGGTTTCATCTCTCCAACTCACTCTTCTTTTGTATTTAAGCTTAAGAAAGCTCTCTATGGTCTTAAACAAGCTCCCAGAGCATGGTATGAGACCTTAACTAGTTTTCTTTTAGAGAATAAATTCTGTAGAGGCATAGTAGATAAAACTTTATTTTTCAGGATACATACAAAATCAAACTTTGCTAGTTCAAATATATGTAGATGACATTATCTTTGGCTCTATTGATTCAAACTTATGCAAAAGATTTTCTAATCTAATGCAATCTAAATTTGAAATGAGTAGTATGAGTGAACTATCATACTTCCTTGGTCTTTAAGTGAAGCAAACCCCAAATGGAATCTTCATATCCCAATCTAAGTATGCTAAGGAATTAGTGAAAAGATTTGGTATGCCTGATTCTTCCACCATGAAAACACCCATGCCCTCTAATGCTATTGTTGATACTGATGAATCAGGGAAACCTGTTGATCAGAAAGTATATAGAGCAATTGTTGGCTCATTACTTTATCTAACAACAAGTAGGCCAGATATAATGTTTGCTACTTGTATTTGTGCTAGATTCCAAGTTAAACCCCAAAGAATCTCATCTAATTTTACTAAAAAGAATTTTGAGATATATAAAGGGTTTCCCTAATCTAGGACTTTGGTATCCAACAACATCTGAATTTGAATTAATTAGATTCTCAGATTTAGATTATGCTGGATGCAGAGTAGACAGGAAAAGCACATCAGGAACTTGTCAGTTTCTTGGTGATAGGCTTGTGTCTTGGTTTTGTAAGAAACAAACATCTGTGTCTATATCAACAGCTAAAGCTGAATACATAGCTGCAGGCAGTTGCCGCTCACAGATATTATGGATACAAAATCAGCTCCTAGACTATGGTGTCAACTTAAATAATTCAATTATATTTTGTGACAATACTAGTGTAATATCTATAGCACAAAATCCAGTTCTCCATAGTAGGACTAAACACATAGAAATTAGGCACCACTTCCTTAGGGATAATGTGGATAAAAACAAAATTTGCCTACAATTCATCTCTACTGATTTGCAAAGAGCTGACATTTTCACCGAGCCCTTGGATGAAAAGAAACATATATTCTTTATAAATCAGTTGGGACTGATAGATGGAGATTCAATATGATAAAAATTAAGTTTTCTATTTACCCCTAATTTCTTATCATATCAAACTAAGTTTTTTATTATATAAATGCATACAGAATTGTTTCTCTTTCTAGTTCCCTTTGCACTTGATCTCTATTTTATTGTGCAGGAACAATAGCAATGACAATCTTGCATCCTTCCCTACCTCCATCAAATGTCCCTTCTTCGAGGGGCCTAGCTTCAGCTTTCCTGAAACTAGGCAGGGGGAGAAGTTTGTATGAACAAGCTCCATTTGATATAGTGCTTTGCTTAGGGGGAGTTGTTCTATAAACTAGGCAAGGAGAGAAAGCTGAAGAACCTCCAGTCTCAGGGGGAGACACACTCAGGGGGATTTGCTGTATGAAGAAGCTTGATAAAGCTCACAACAGTTTGCTGTTTCAGAAAAATTCAGATACAGTTCATGATCAAGTTACTACAGCTCAGCTCAGGAGAAGAATTTTTGATATAGCAAATTCAGTATCAGTTATTGCTACAAGCACAGCTAATCAGAATTATAAAGCTGTTTTGGATTTAAAAGAAGCAGCAGATAACATATTCAGAATATAAAGATTCAGTTAAGAACAATTTCAGAAAGCTGATTAACATAGCAGATACAGTTCAGTTTCAGATCAGAATTCAGAACAACACAGTTCAGACAATATCAGAATTCAAGAATTCAGAAAGAAAGAATTCAGAGAAAATCAATGGTTCTGATTGTATTTCTATTAGTTTTGTTTTCATTAAAATGTTTCAAAACTCAGAGTACTATTCATTTTATATCTGATAAAATATTCAAAAAATATCAGATATATTCATGCTCTGTTGTTTTTGCTGCGTTAGTGTTTGTTTATTTTCAATTTTTGTCAAATAGTGTCCTAACCCAAATAGGGGGAGATTGTTGGAACAACCCTATTTCTGATTTGGGGTAGGATCAGTATATGTTGACTAAGGACAAAGTCGACCCCAATGTATTGTTTATGGGTCAAGAGTTTTGGCTGTTAGAACTAGAGATTTCATTTAGATTCTGCGTTCGACGAACTCAACACTGCGCTCAACGAACGACTAGCTGCGTTCGACGAACGGCAAGCTCTCTGCGTTCGATGAACGACAAACTCTCTGCGTTCGACGAACGGCAAGCACTCTGCGTTCAACGAACGACATGTTCTCTGCGTTCGACGAACGACTATGTGCGTTCGACGAACGACGCTCTGCGGTCGATGAAAGCTGTTCATTCTGCGCTCGACGATGCAGTCCGGCTCAGCGCTCGACCAACCCATCTCAGCGGTCGAAGAATTTGTCTAAATGCAGTGCTCGACTAATTATATTTTGCTCAAGCTCAGCGTTCGACAAATTTATCCATGCTCAGCGGTCGACGAATACTTCCGTTCGACGAACTCCAGTCTGCGTTCGACGAACACATTCAGATCGATGAAAGTTCTCACAGTTCGACAAAATTAATTATTCTAGCAAGATTCTTTTGAGGTCGACGAAGTAAATGTTGTGTTTGACGAAAATCTTGAGGTCGATGAATCTGCGTTCGACGTATTTTGTTCAGATCGAAGAATTATTATTTAAGATCATAAATTTCAGAAGGATTATATTTATTCATTCTCTGAACTTAGATCGACGACGACAATGGCTCTTTCCATCAGATCAAGCAAGGAAAATATATTTCTTTTATTATTTAAGTTATAGCCGTTGACATTTCCTCGAAAAAGGACATATTCAAGGAAAAGGAAAGAGAATACATCGTGACATTTGCACTTCCCAAAAATATGCCTTCAGCGTATTATATTCCTTAATATAAGGGATTTGCATTTAATAGCTATCAGAAATTTGAAAAGGAAGAAGATACAGCAGAATATACAACAGCAGTTTTTACACGACAGATTATCAAAGAATATTGCTGTACAGAAAACGACAGAAAAAGAAAGAAAGAAATATAGAAGGAAGAAAAGAAATTAAAAATTAGTCTTCTTCCTCCTCAGCATTTTTTTTCAGAGAACAGAACTTCATTTTCTTCCTCCTTGAGCAGCACACATTTTTTCTGAGAACAACTACACTATCTCTCAGATTTTCTGCTGCAAAGAATCAGATCAAGAAAGAAGAAAAGCTTCAGGAAGAGAAAAGAAAGAAGAACAAAAAGAACATCATTTTCTTCTTCCTCAACAATAGCAACTTCATTCAATTAAGAACAACATCAACATTATTCTCTCAGTTATTAGCTGTAAGCACAGATCTTCAAAAGAGCAACAACAAACTGAAGCATTCTTGTCTCTCAATTTAATCAGCTAACAGGAAGATCATTTCTTCAAGAAAAAGCTCCAGCAAAATCAACTGTCAAACATCTCATATCAGATAGAGGAGTTCTTTTCAACATCAAATCCACTAGAGTCTTCTCTATACATCTTGACATAGAAGAACATCTAAACCACTCTCTATCCCATTCTGTACAGGGTTAAAACTCCCTTCAAAAGTTTACCCCATTGGTGGCAAGACACCTGATCAAAAAATCTAGTTGGTTTTTGGGCACCTTATCAAAAGCTCATTGGTGTGAGGGCACCTGATCAAAAATCCTAGTGGATTCATACCAAGGGTGGTAGAAGAGTAGACGTACCCAAGTTTAGTGGGGAACTACTATAGCTCCTTGTGTCTTCTTTGTTTGATTTCTTTTCTGTGTTGTGCTGTGTGATGTTTTCATTATTCATTTTATTTTAGTTTTTATAAATCACTTACTCTATACACATATATATATCACTATTTTAATTCCGCTATAAAACTAAGGGAAAAGTTTTAAAACTCTATTCACCCCCCTCTAGAGTTAATTTAAGATCTAACCTCCACTTTCAGGGCATAATGTCATCGAGCGCAGGCTCAGTTCATCGAACGGAACTCCTTGTTCATCGAACTCAGCTTGTCGAGCGCAAGTTCGTCGAGCGCAGGAAATTTCGTCGAACAGAACTCCTCGTTCATCGAACACAGCTTCCTTCAGGTTTCGTCGAGCACCTTCAGAGTTCATCAAACGCAGGTTCAATTCGTCGAACGTAGGTCCAGTTCGTCGAACTCAGGTCTAGTTCATCGAACGCAGGTCCAGTTCGTCGAACGCAGGTCCAGTTCGTCGAACGCAGGTCCAGTTCGTCGAACGCAGGTCCTGTTCGTCGAACGCAGGTCCTGTTCGTCGAATGCAGTTTCTTCAGGCAGAATTTTGTCGAACGGAGAGCAAAGTTTGTCGAACGGCTAGTGCCGGCGTTAAGTACTAATGCCCGACGTTGTCTCTGCCTTCTCTCCACCTTCTCAACAGATTTCTTCTCGACGACATTTCTTCTCGACGGATTCCTTCTCAACGGAGGTTAACGCTGGGTGTTAACCGCTAACGCGGGGCGTTAGCTCTCTTTTCAGAGAGTCATCTCCAATCAGTATACTATTCAAGGAATGTGTAGCTATAGTTCCTGTACAACCTGCACACTATAAACACACAAAATACTAGATCAAATACAAAATGGTATTTGTTATTCTCAAACCAAGAGATGCGGAACATAGGCTCCAACAGCGGTGAGCCACCAAAATCCTCCTCTCGCTCGCTGTTTCCTGCCATCTCTTCCTTGGTGTTTTCTTGAACTAGTTGCACTCCAAGCTCACCGCACCAAAAATGTTGAACCAGGACTTGGCTTCTTTGTGGAGCTCGGGCCCTCAATGAAGAGGGGCAGCTAGCACTTACTAATTCCTCGGAAGGAACCGACCGGAGACTCGGAACTAAGGACAGACCCTTGGTCGCAGCGAAGAGGTCCCACCACACACCTAAAAGATATTTGAGCGCTTCCCCTCCCAAGCAAAAGCTGAAATTGGGCACCTTGGGGAGCCCGAGAGCTAAGCCAAGATAACCAAGGGAGAAAGAAGCTTAGAATGCTGAGATCAGAATCCCTACCAAGGTGCCCCTCAAGGTCTATTTATAGTTTTTAAGTCTGGTCTGTCAATAGCGGGATTTCGCCCTACGCTTTTGCTATATGCAGGCAAAAAAGGTCTACCAACATCCAAGCTCCGCTGTTTGGAGGGGGTAACTGCAGACCACCAAGGGTCTTTAGGTAAAAACAATTCTGAACCCCTCTAGGGAGGGTCACCTACAAGGACCTCTCTCACAAACCGAGAGGCTCGGCTCGCTCATTGTTTCGTGAGCGAACGACGCGGGCCTGGCTCGCTCACCCTCCCGCGAGTGGTCAGAGAGAGCCCGGTCGCCTGGCCTCCTGGCTCGCTCGCCCTCTTACTCCTTTCTCTTGTTTATTCTGTTGTCTCTGCTTTCCATATGGCGGACACCAGGGTTGTACAGGGAAGGCCGCCGCTCTGCCTGCTAAGGTCGCAACACTCAGAGCCGGCCCTGTTCAAATGACGATGAGGCCAGGAACATCTGGCGGTCTCCCAGAAGAGAGACTGACTTCTGAGGTCATTGTGATTCCCATGAAGCAGGTAGATAAAGAGATGGCAAAGATCCATCGAGCCGCAATGTCAGCAAATCATAGCCTGGCGACTGTTCTGACCATCATCAATGAGATGCAGGATATTGCGGTTTTCATTGGTAAAAAGTGTCCGCCTAGGAGATAGATTTTATTTTTTGATTCTATGTGGTCTCAATACACTAGCTCTGAATAATTTGGATTTGTTGTAATATATCGTGACAATTTAATTTTCATTCTATGCGATCTCTATATTTATTGTGATGCTGATCTCTTTCCATTAGCTTATTTCTCTTTTGCTGCTTGAAATGCTGCGATCTCACTTTATTGAGACCGATTATGCTGCTTGCTATCTCTCTTAACTCATGCAGGTTCAGCGGTCTGCACAACTTGCTGGGCGGTCTCCAAAAAAGTAATAATTACGAAATTATCCCCCAGTTTCTATAAATAGTTGGATTCGGATCCATCATTTCATCCGTCATTATGAAATTATCCCTAAACTAGTCTCAGCAATCTCCAAAAATGGTGACCGCTCGCGCGACCGCTACAGAACTATTCCTCGAAGCCAATCACAATCCCTGCTGCCTTTCTAAAGATGTGAAAGTGCACAGTTAACCTCACTAGAATTCTTTAGAGGGGGGGGGGGGTGAATAGAGGTTTAAAAATACTTTGTGCAATTATATATATGTGTAATAATCACAGATTTAAGCTTCCCACATACCAACAAGAATTAAGCAAGTAAAGAAGAAAAATGACAAGAAGAAAATCATAGCACAACACAAGGAAATATAGTGGTTCCCCAAACTTTGGGTAGTCCACTCTTCTACCCCCTTGGTAGGAATTCACTAACTTGCACTGAGTCTTTTGATAAGGAGACTCTTAGAACCAGACTGAGTCTTTTGAGGAGACTCTTAGAACCACTACAACTGAATTTTTTGAAGAGAGATTCTAAAAACTCTTTTACACAGTTTGAAAATGAAGTAAGAATGAGAAGAAGAAGTAGAACAAGTAGAAGAACAGAAAACAATATATGTAAGAAAGCATCTTCTTCCTAGCAAGAAGATTAGAAGCACAAGTATAGTGAATATGATCTCTCTTCTATAGTGAGAAGGAGATTGTAAGCTTTTCTCTCTTTTGTGAGAGCTTTCAGAATTTGCAGCAGAATGACTTCAGAAGGAGGAGAAAATGAAGGATTTTTCTTTGCTGCAGCACACTATCTCTTTTCTCAGCTTTCTCACTCTTCACTTGGGAGCTCTTCCTCTTTTTTAAAATGTATATGGTGGATCACTGGGTTATTGTTCTCTGTCGACCTCCTTCTTATTTATAGCTCTGCTTACAAGATATTGCTAAAGGAGAATAATCAATTAGCAGATAGAGAATTAGAAAGAGATTTAGAATTTCCATAATCAATATTTCTGTAGAAGGAAAGGAATTCATTCTGATTTCAAATAATATCCATAATAATCTTAATCAAATTAGCCAAGAATCAAATAGAAGGAAAGGCTGATTCAGAACGGCTATAAAAGAATAATATCATTCCATAAAAATCAGATCTACAGAAAGAAGGAAAGAGATCTAGCGTGTTTTTGAATTTCTTATAGATATCGACGTGCGTCGATTATTATTCGACGTGAACGTCGACTTCATCCTAGCTGAACGTCGAGAGGAGAATATGGAAGGTGCGTCGACTAAGGTGTGTCAACTTTATTAAATGCGCCGACTAGAAGTCAGAGGTACGTCGACAAAGATTACATCGAATTCTTCTTAGAGTTACTTCGACTCATTCTGAGAGAAACATCGACTACATTTCGACGTTGCGTTGAATACTATTCGACGCATATTTACTTAGACTAATTTTTCATTCTTAGAAATTATATTCTTCTTAATTCTAGGGGTTAAGATAAGTCATTTCTCCAACAATCTCCCCCTATTTGTCTTAACCCTATCTAGAGGGAAATTGTATCCGTATTTAATCAACACAGCAAAGCATTTATATAAAGAAGAAATATGCTAAGCAATCAGAGGAAATCATATAACAAGTAATTGTTTTTCACAAGATTTAAACTAGAAACTTCTTGTTATACATGAAATTGACAAAGGCAGAATAAAGTTTTCTAGATAAATTTTCAATAGCATCAATAATATAGCCCCTGGCTCTATCAGGATGCTCCTGGACATTTCTGGTGATTGTGTGTAGTTTCTCCAGGACTTTGTCAGCATCAGGGAGAGTGTCATTTATAGAATAGCCCTTGCTGATGATAATTGCTGCCTTTTCATCAATCATCTCAATTGTAATGTTTTCAGGTTTCTTTTGAGTAGGCTTGGGCTCAGGTGGTCCTTTGTTGTCAACCTTTGGCATATATTTTCTCTTCTCTGATTGCTGTTTCTCAGGGATCTCAGTTATTTTTTCCTTTCCCTTTCCAGGGTGAGTCATGCCATTTGTCTAATCTTGCAGGTCTTTTGGGCTTCTTATAGGGAATGTAAATATCTTTCGCACACCCAACACCCCTCTTGTGTTTTTGTCCTTTTTCTAGGATGAGTCCTGCCTGAGGATTTTTCTTTTGATAAGCTTCAACATCAAACAATTTCTTTGGAAGTTTGATGGAAGATTCAGTAAGAATCTGTTCTTTAGTCATCCCCTTCTTGATCTTTTCCAACCAGATATTCCTTTTATCTTCTACTTCTTTCCTAGCTGCTTCATATTCATACAACTCTCTTTCTCTTATTTCTTCATGCCTCCTTTCCATGTCAGGATCATGGTATTCCTTTACAGGACTGTTAGGAGTGATATTAGGCATTCTTTCAAACCTTTTTATCTCCTCAACAGCCTTTCTATATTTCTTTTCCTTTGCATAGTCTTTTCTTTCTTCTTTGGAGAACTTCTGCCAATGAGGGATGGCTTCTCTTCTTCTTTCCATTTGTCCTCTTGGTTTTTCCCTAGATAGCATTTGTGGAGGTAAAGGTAGCAGAGGAGGTAGAGATGGAGGTTGAAGTGGTGGAAGAAGCAGAGGTGGAGATGTTGTTTTCTTTTAGGAGGAGAAGGTGGAGAAGGAACTTTTGAAGGAGAGGGAATTTGTTCTGTAACAAGAGGCAAAATGTCCTTTGGAGGAATATCTTCAAGTAAGGGTGTCTTGAGTTTGATATAGCTAGCAGAGAAGCCAGGTGAGTGATGCTGATATTCTTCTACACACAAGAGTGCCTCAATCCAGACTTGCCCTTTTAGGTCATCAGAAAAAGCTGTTTCTTCCTCCCCCTGGACTTCTATATTTTGTACTGCAATAATCTCCCCCTGAACATATGGGGTATCTACTCTGAATGCTGAATCCACATCATGGTCTCCTTCTGTATGATAGGAAGAGGATTCACCAAGGTGTTTGTTGAAGGTGTAATCAGAGTGATTGGAGAAGATTTGAGCTTATGGTAAAAGAGAAAATGAAGTTGGTTTAATACTTAAAGATAGTATTTTGAGATTGGAGAAGAGTTAGCCCTGAGCTTTAAGAAAAACCTGGATAGGGGGGTTTCTGGAGCAACTCTCCCCCTGGTTTATATCCTTCAGAAAGGATGTAAACCCTTTTGGCGACAGAGGTTGTTCTTGAAGAAGAACATGAAGCTCAGGAAGAGAAGCAGAGAGGTTGGCCAATTTGGCTTCACAGTTGGTGAGCATGTCGGCACACTCATTGGAGAAGTTGGTCAGACGTGTCTGGAAGTCATTCAGAAGTTGTTCCAGAGCATTGTTTATTGTTTTGATGAGAGCATATTGAGCAGGGGTTGGCGCCATTGATGTATAGAGAGAGGTACAAGACGAAGATTTTTGGCGGTTTGGGAGAGTATGATTTATGAAATAAGAGATGTTATTTAAAGGAGGTGAAACATCAAAAAGGAAACAGAAATTAAGGTATATTAGGTAACCAATCGTCAAAAGAAGAAGGGAAGATTTGTTTCCAGTTTTATTATGAAGTCGACATTACGTCGAATTGGAGTCGACGCATGGTCGATGTGTCGGAGCATCTGTGACGTTGGTCATTGATGTCGACGTATGTGTCAATATGGAGTCGACGCTTCGTCGAAACATTGTCAGCCTAATATCCTGTCGACGTGGTCGTAGACTTGCGTTGAGATTATATCGACGGTGCGTCGATAGGGGATCGATGTATCTTTGTCTTTAAGAAATCAATGCTAGCGTCGAGTTCCTCTCGATGGTGCGTCGATAGTTAATCGACGTGTCTTTAAGTACTTGCTTAGTTTTTCTGATTTCCTTTAGATTTCCCCAACAATGGTGTTTATAAGCTTCCGTCAAGCATTCCCAAGGTGTTGATAAAGTAAGTATGCTTAGTTCATCTAAGGGTTTGGTAAAAATGTCTACTCTTTGACTATCTATAAGAATATATTCTAAGGTTATCTTACCTTTTTCTACATTGTCTCTAAGAATGTGATGTCTGATCTCTATATGTTTGTTCTACTACGAAGGACTGGGTTGGATGCTATGGATATAACACTAGAGCTATAACAATAAATTTTAGAGTTATTGACTTCCAATTTATAGTCAAGAAGCTGATTTTGCATCCAGAGGATTTGTGAACAACAACTCCCAGCAGCTATATATTCAGCTTCAGCTGTTGAGGTTGAGACTGAAGTTTGTTTCTTACTGAACCATGATATTAATCTGTCACCTAGGAATTGGCAAGTACCAGATATGCTTTTCCTATCAACCCTACATCCAGCATAGTCTGCATCTGAGCATCCTATTAATTCAAAATTTGTTTCTGCTGAGTACCACAGACCTAGTTCAGGTGTTCCTTTTAGGTATCAAATAATCCTTTTTATAGAAGTGAGATGGGATTCTTTTGGATCAACCTGAAATCTAGCACATATGCAGGTTGCAAACATAATGTCAGGTCTGCTAGCTGTTAGATAGAGAAGGGATCCTATGATTGCTCTATATGTCTTTTGATCTACTGATTTTCCCGTATCATCCTTTTCTATAATGGCATTAGTTGCCATATGTGTTTTCATGGTAGATGCTGATTCCATACCAAATTTTTTCATTAATTCTTTAGTGTATTTAGATTGTGAGATAAAGATTCCTTCACTGCTTTGTTCTCTCATACTACTCATTTTAAATTTTGATTGCATTAGATTAGCAAATCTTTTACAAAGTTTGGGATGAGTTGAGCTAAAGATGATGTCATCTACATAGATTTGAACAAGAAGGAGTTGATTTTTATGGGTTCTAGTAAAAAGTGTTTTATCTACTTTTCCTCTTTCAAAATAATTTTCTAAAAAGAAGTTGGAGAGAGTTTCATACCAGGCTCTAGGTGCTTGCTTAAGACCATAAAGTGCTTTGTTAAGTCTATAAACAAAATTAGGTGAGGAGGGACTGACAAAACCTGGTGGTTGCTCTACATACACCTCTTCTTGAAGGTCACCATTCAGAAAAGCACTCTTGACATCCATCTGGTAAACTTTCATATTCATGAAGGCTGCATAGGCAAGAAAGAGTCTGATTGCTTCCAATCTAGCTACTGGAGCAAAGGTTTGATTGTTGTCTATTCCTTCTTCTTGTCTGTATCCTTGTGCTACAAGTCTTGCCTTGTTCCTGACAATTACTCCAGTGGAATCTAGTTTGTTTCTGTATACCCACTTTGTACCAATGATTGGGTAGTTTCTTGGTCTCTCAACTAGGTTCCATACTTTGTTTCTCTCGAATTGGCTTAGTTCTTCTTGCATGGCTATGATCCAGTGAGGATCACAATTTGCTTCCTCAAACTTCTTTGGTTCAACTTGAGATAAGAAGCATTGGAGCATCCTCCCATTGGAGACTTGGTGTCTTGTTCTTACTCCAGTATTGGGGTCTCCAATTACTTGGGATTGTGGATGATTTTTCATGTTGATCCCTGTCCTGCTTGGATTTGTCAGATGTTCTTCTTCCTCATTAACAATGGGATCATTGCCCAACTATTCTTCCTGAACCATGTTCTCTTGTGGGAGTTGGTTTTGATTGCTCTTTTCTGAACCTTCTTCATGCTCTTGTTCAGACTCCTCACTTGGTTCCTGTAGCTAGTTTTCTTTCCCAGTTTATCTGTTCTCTAGAGTCAGTTGTTCAAGATGAGTCTCTATGCTGCTATCTTCCTGTGGAAAAGGATTGGTGGAAGTTTCCTCCCCCTTAAACAACATGTTAGTTTCATCAAATATAATGTGCATAGATTCTTCAATTCTGAGAGTTCTCCTGTTATAACATCTATATGCTTTACTAGATGATGAGTACCCCAGAAATATTCCATCATTAGACTTCTTGTCAAACTTGGCATGATGATCTTTCCCATTATTTAGAATAAAGCAAGCACATCCAAAAATTTTAAAGTATTTAACACTGGGTGTTTTTCCCTTCAGAAGCTCATATGGAGTTTTTGCCTTAGTTTTGTGAATGAGGCTTCTATTTAGAACATAGTTTGCAGTATTGACTGCTTCAGCCCAGAAGGTTTTTGGTAATCCTGATTCTGCAAGTAAGGTCCTTCCTGATTCAATTAAAGTTCTATTCTTTCTTTCAGCAACTCCATTTTGTTGAGGAGTTCTAGGGGCTGAAAAACTTTGTTTAATACCTATATCCTCACAGAAACTACAAATTGACTGATTTTCAAATTCAGTCCCATGATCACTCCTGATAATTGAAACATGAGTATTGAACTCAGATTGGATCTGTCTTATGAATCTTGAGAGAATCTTATGGGTTTCAGACTTGGCCCTCAGAAAGAATACCCAGCTAAACCTAGAATAATCATCTACAATAACTAAGGTATAAGACTTTCCACCTAAGCTCTGTGTGGATATGGGACCAAAGAGATCCATGTGCAGTAAATAGAGGATCCTAGGGGAGTCATCCTTACCAATTGGTTTGAAGGATGACTTGGTCTGTTTTTCTAGTTGGCAAGGTCTACATGGGGAGTCCTTAGAGAATTTACCCTTTGGTAGGCCTCTTACTAGGTTATTCTTTTATAGTTTAGTAATGGTTTTGTAGTTTAGATGACCCAGTCTCCTATGCCATAATTCACTTTTATTAATAATATTGTTGAACAAACAAACTTCTGTGGGTGAGGAGCTAAAGTCTACAATATATACCTTCCCTTTTCTAATTCCATTGAGTACTATGGCACCAGTCTTGATATCAATAATATGGCAAAATAGTGTGGTGAATTTTACCTCATACTTACCACTGTCACATATCTGACTTATACTTATCAGATTGTGCTTCAGTCCTTTGACTACTGCCACATTCTTGAAGGTGACTTTCCCTTCTTTGAAATCTCCAAAGCCCCTGGTTTGGCCACAGCTAGAATCTCCAGATGTCACTAGTGGTCCAAGTCTATCCTCAAAATTGATTAATAGGTTTTTGTACCCTGTCATGTACATGGAGCATCCACTGTCCAAGTACCACACCAGCCTGGACATGTGATACATCTGCACATAAAGTTTTAAACATTAGTTTGGACCCTCCTAAGCTGGGGTCCATTCCTCCCAACAGTGAAAGGTTTAATGAAAGAATAAGTGGGTTTTTCAGAATATCCTTCCTCCTTTAGGGGTATTGGCTTATCATACCAATTTTCTTTAGTAATGTTGCAGAAATAATGTTCATAATAAAAGGAAATGGATTGAGAGGACTTTTGGAAAAAGGAGATATTCCTGTTAGATTGGTTGCGTCGATATGAATTTGACGTATGTTTAAAGTTGCGTCGAGTGGAAGTCGACGCTTCCTTCATTCTGTGGTTACTTTTAGTCGAAGCATAGGAGAGATTGCGTCGATTGGAAGTCGATGTATTTTGGTGTCTGCGTTGATTAGAAATCGATGCATTATTTGAGTTGCGTTGAGTAGAATTCGACGCACGTCGATAATGATTCGACGCAAATTTGTTTCTTTTCTGAGGATATTTACCTAGGATTCCTTCATGCATAGTGAGATTATTTTTGTTAAAAACCGTGGTTGTTTCTGGATTTTCTTGTGATCTTTCTCCTATCAGATGATTCTCCCTAGTGAAGTGAATGGGATGTCTCCAGACAGATTTGCTGGGTGACTGAGGTTTGGGTTCTAAGTTAGTGTTATATTCTAGTTGTCTAAATCTATCAGTGAGATTGTTAGAGATATTCTTGAGCTTCTGACTTCTGCCATTAGAGAGTCTTCAAAGGATTTTGCCTTTGCTAGCTCATTTCTTAGTGCTTGATTTTCAGTATTGATTTTATCTAGTTGCTCCTCTGAGAGTCCTAGACTGAGCTCATAGTTTTTATGTTGTATATTTGTTTTTTTGAGATTGTTTAGTTCATTTCTTAGTTTCTTCACTTCTTTCTCAGATTTGACTAGATCTACACAGAATTCTTTGAAACTATTTTTGAAATCAGTGGAAGAGAAATCTATATCATCAAATATATTTACCAGAGATGTATCTTCAGGCTTTTCAGTAGCCATCAAACAGGTTTCCTCTTGCTTAGCCTTTTCCTGATCATCTTCAGATGAGGTACTCCCTTCAGATTCTGAATCACTCTATGATTGAGCAATGGACCCTTTCTCTTTATTCTTCTTCTTCTTTAGATCTGTTCTTTTAGATCTTTCTTATTGTTGATCTCTTTAGGACATTCAGGTGCATTGTGTCCAGGTTCCCTGTAAGAGTAACATATAATCTCTTTATTAGGAGTTTTGTCATACCTGGTTCTTGAGTCTCTCCTTCTGGATCCTTCTGTTTTGATCCACTTCTTGAACCTTCTGGCCAGTAGACTGATCAGCTCTTCATCATTTATAGAGGGTTCACCTTCAGTAGCCTTTAAAGCAATGCTCTTTTCTTTTGAGAGTGGAGGAGCCTTTTCTTTCTCTTCTTTCCCAGCTCTTGTTTTCAACAACTGTTCATAAGATCTTATTTACCCAACAGGACATCTGTTGAGATTTCTTTTTGACTTCTGGAGTCTTTAATTGGCCAGATTCTTGAATCCCAAGAGCTAGGGAAGCAAGTTAGCAATTTGTCATTTATCTCAGTGAGAGATATGTCATTCTCAATAGTTTTTAGCTCATTTATTATGAGGCTGAATCTGGCATACATGTCAGCAACACTTTCATTTTCTTTCTTCTGGAAGTTTTCATATTGAGAGATGAGTAATGCCTTTTTATCCTTCCTCTCATCAGCACTCCCTTCTACCATTTTATTGAGAGCTTCCCATATTTCCTTAGCTGACTCATATTCAGCAATCTTTTGGAAGATTTCATCTGAGAGGGTTGAGACTAAGATATTCATAGCCTTGGCATCACATGCTTGAGCTTTCTTTTCTTCATCTGTCCATTCAGCCTTTGGAGCAAGTGTTTGTGTGACCTTTCCACTTGAGTCCTTCTTGAATGGCTTGGGAGGACCTGTCATAATAACATCAAATAATTCTCCATCAATAGAGTTTAGATAAATTTTAATTCTTGTTTTCCAAAGTGCAAACTTTTCAAGGTTGCAAATTGGTGGTCTAGTGGAAGCATAATCTTTGATTTGTGCCATGTGAAAAATAAATTTTAGAAATATATATATAAGAGGTAGGTTCTTTTTAATCAAGGAGTTAACCTTTTAGATCAACCTCGCTTTGATACCAATTGAAAGTGCACAGTTAACCTCACTAGAATTCTCTAGAGGGGGGGGGGGGGTGAATAGAGGTTTAAAAATACTTTGTGCAATTATATATATATATGTGTAATAATCACAGATTTAAGCTTCCCACACACCAACAAGAATTAAGCAAGTAAAGAAGAAAAAATGGCAAGAAGAAAATCACAGCACAACACAAGGAAATATAGTGGTTCCCCAAACGTTGGGTAGTCCACTCTTCTACCCCCTTGGTAGGAATTCACTAACTTGCACTGAGTCTTTTGATAAGGAGACTCTTAGAACCAGACTGACTCTTTGATAAGGAGACTCTTAGAACCACTACAACTGAATTTTTTGAAGAGAGATTCTAAAAACTCTTTTACACAGTTTGAAAATGAAGTATGAATGAGAAGAAGAAGTAGAACAAGTAGAAGAACAGAAAACAATATATGTAAGAAAGAATCTTCTTCCTAGAAGAATATTAGAAGCACAAGTATAGTGAATATGATCTCTCTTCTATAGTGAGAAGGAGATTGTAAGCTTTTCTCTCTTTGTGAGAGCTTTCATAATTTGCAGCAGAATGACTTCAGAAGGAGGAGAAAATGAAGGCTTTTTCTTTGCTGCAGCACACTATCTCTTTTCTCAGCTTTGTCACTCTTCACTTGGGAGCTCTTCCTCTTTTTCAAATGTATATGGTGGATCACTGGGTTATTGTTCTCTGTCGACCTCCTTCTTATTTATAGCTCTGCTTACAAGATATTGCTAAAGGAGAATAATCAATTAGCAGATAGAGAATTAGAAAGAGATTTAGAATTTCCATAATCAATATTTCTGTAGAAGGAAAGGAATTCATTCTGATTTCAAATAATATCCATAATAATCTTAATCAAATTAGCCAAGAATCAAATAGAAGGAAAGGCTGATTCAGAACGGCTATAAAAGAATAATATCATTCCATAAAAATCAGATCTACAGAAAGAAGGAAAGAGATCTAGCGTGTTTTTGAATTTCTTATAGATATCGACGTGCGTCGATTATTATTCGACGTGAACGTCGACTTCATCCTGGCTGAACGTCGAGAGGAGAATATGGAAGGTGCGTCGACTAAGGTGTGTCAACTTTATTAAATGCGCCGACTAGAAGTCAGAGGTACGTCGACAAAGATTACGTCGAATTCTCTTAGAGTTACTTCGACTCATTCTGAGAGAAACATCGACTACATTTCGACGTTGCGTTGAATACTATTCGACGCATATTTACTTAGACTAATTTTTCATTCTTAGAAATTATATTCTTCTTAATTCTAGGGGTTAAGATAAATCATTTCCCCAACAAGATGAATATGTGAACTTCTTGGAGAAGCACATGACTCAAAATCAGATCATCGTCAAGTTGCCATCAGAAGATGAAGGCTTGAATATTGGAGAGGAGAATAAGTTCATCATCCCAATCGATCACTTCGATTGCGGTCGGACATTCCCTCTCACTGGCGAAGTCCCGAAGGTGATGGAGTACTTCGACATAGTGTTCACCCAGTTGCCATCGAACTCAATCGGTCTCATGACCATCTTTATCAATTACTTGAGATTGGCGAGAATAAAGTTCACAATAAATCTGTTCTACGCGACCTTCTTCGTGAAGTCGCTGAAGGAAGGAAAAAGAATGAGGTGTTCAAAGGTCTCCTTTACTTCTCTTGCAATGGGATCTGATAGTTTACTTGGTAGTTGTCTAACTCACCTAGAGGTTGGGAGGGGGTGGGGGGGAGGGGTGAATAGGTTCCTTTGAAATTTTCTACTTACAGGCTAGTAGTTATTAAGTGATTGAATAAAGTAATAGCAAACACACAGAAAAGAACACAGCTGTTTTGATGGCGACGACGGCCCTCAACGTGAAGATGTTGGTAACGATGCACCTACGGAGAGTGGCGCGCTTACGGATGAAGGCGACACGCCGACCAAGGATTTACGCCATCACCCGCCACGGCAACATTGATGCACGCCGTTACAATCTCCGCCCGAGGCACAAGCAAAACAATTAATAATTATAATAGTCTTATTACAATGATTAATTTTATCTCCATTATATTTTATGTCACTTTAATGTTTTAATTTTTTGTCATGTTTAATTTTTGGACTGCGTTTAGTCAAAACTGTGGCAAAGCCTATAAAAGGCCATGATGTAATATTTTTAATTTTAATTTTGATGAAGAGAAATTGAAAACTCTAATCCCCTCTAATATTCTCTCCCTCTCTCTCTTTGGCCGCCCCTTTCCCTCTCTTCCATGTTTCGGCCAAAGGTGGCCGCCCCTCTCTTCTCCTCCTTCAAGTCGTCGTCCGCCCTCCTCCTCTAGGAAATCTGGTCCCCTCTTCTCCCCTCTAGCCTCTCCCTCTACAAAATATTATCTACCACCTTTTCTCTTTCCTATTCTAAGAAGGCTCTCTCCATCCCTACGGATTCCTCTAAGGGATCTAAGTGATATTCGGTGGATCTTGGTTGCGGTGAAGCGAAGACGATGAACGGATTCCTATCCAAACAATGCATTTCCGGTGGATGCGTAGAAGAACGGTCGGGCGAGTGCATGCTTGAGGCCAATCAGATCTCAAGCGGGTAAGGAACAATCCACCTGTGTGACTTCTCTTCTTGATTTATCTTGTGGTGGATTTCTATGGCGTGATCTTCGAATCACCGAATTTTTCGTGGGTTCCTTCATATTGAAATTTTGCATTTCATCCTTTATTTTTAATTTTTGAAGGGTTTGGCGAGCCCCGCTTTTTGTTGGGAGAGATCAACCATTTCCGAATCTATATTTTTCGGTGGATCTCTTTTGGTAAAACGCACTTCTCGATCGGATCGGGTGGGTCCATTTAGCCGGAGTGAATATTGGCCTATAACCTCTATTCAATCTCTAGTGGATTGGCTAACCGTCGGGGTGAACTAAAAATTGATAAAATTGCATTTCAGTTTTGCTGCGTTCTCCGTAACGTGCGTAGTAATCGTGATACGTCGGGTAGGAAAGTGAATTAGTTTGTAGCGTCCGCGTTGGAGGGTGAGCCCTACGACAATTTGGTATCAAAGCTAGGTTTACGTTGATTTCTTAATTGACGCCGTCCTACAAATCTCTTAGTTCGCCGGCACTCACAACCGTCACACGTTAGCGTTGTCAAAATCTTAAAATTTTCAAATTGTGGTATGCGTTTAGCAGTTTAAATCTGTTATTTTTCAGCAAAAAAAATCAAATTTTTTTCTTTTACATTCTACATATAATTTCCTATTAGAAAATAAAAAAAATATTTTATCCTAGTTATTAGGCATAAAGAAAAAAATTCATCTGCTATAAAATTTTTCTGGTCAGAAACGTTTTGGTCTACGTTGCATGCGTACGAGACTTGACACGGAGTATCCTACGTCCTCGTCTCAATTGACGGACGAACGGGACTCGGGTCATGGTCCAATGACTATTGATGACCTCCGTCAGGAGTTCAATGATCAGTTAACGGACATCCAAGAGATGCTACACGAGATTCGGCTAGCCCAAAGGGCACCACAGGATCATGCTGCCCACCAACACGTAGGGGAAAATGTTAATGTTAATCATATTCCTGAACCTGACCACCAAAACCCTGCAGCCCACCAACGTGCTGAAGGGAACATTAACCCTAATGTTAACCCTGAACAGGCCCCATGAGCACCGCATGGATTTGATATCACTAGGGCTGTCCGGATCAAGCCACCATCTTATGATGGGTTGGGTGACCCCCAAGTTTTCTTGGATTGGGTTACGGAGATAGAGTGCTACTTTCAGTGGCAAAATTTGACTGACGGGGATAAGGTGCACGTGTCACGTATGAAGTTGTTGGGTCGAGCCAGTTATACTGGCTGAATGAGGAGCAACATTTAGGTGCGAGGGATGGTTTGCCTCCCATTGGTTGGGTGGGCATGAAAGCCTTGTTGACTGACCAGTATGTCCCGACATATCATCGAACACAACTGTTTGATGGGTTGGCCTCCCTTTGGGAAGGGAACCGCTTGGTCGCGGAGTACATGGGGATCCTGAAAGACATGATGGTTCGATGTGACGTTAAGGAGATGCCCGAGGTTACCCTCTCCAGATTCCGCAAGGGACTTAGCCTGAAATTCAGGGTAAGCTCCTTCGCTATGGTCACACTGATTTGAGCATAATGTATAACGCCGCGTTAGACATTGAAAATCATCTGGCCCATAAGTCTAAGTCGCGTTCGTTTCAGAAGAGTAAGTCCATCTTAGGACCTCCTCCGTTAGCCATGAGAGATAAAGGGAAGTTTCGATCCACTGATTCGAACTCAGTCGTAATTACAACTAGGAATATGCATAACCCGTCCGTTGATCGGGTGCCCGTAGGTCGGATTAGCAAATCGAATGCTTCTTATTTTAGCTGTGGTGTTCAAGGGCACTACGCGAGTGAATGGCCCACTAAGGCCAAGCCCTTAGCCCTGTTGGACACTGCTGATGATTCCGCAGAGCTCGAGTATGAAGTCGGTGAAGACTCTGATTCAGAGGGAGTGCCGAGTGATCTTGATGATGACACCAACATGATGGTGAGGCATCGTATTTTCTCCACCCAACGTGCGTCTGACGATTGGAATCGGATGAACATATTTTTGTTAACCTTTAAGAGCGCCGAGAAGTGGTGCAAGTTAATCATCGATAGCGGTAGTTGCATGAACGTGATTTCGGAGAATGCGGTGACCCAGATGAAATTGGCCACCGACCAGCACCCTCACCCTTATAAGGGTGGCATGGGTTAATAAAACATCCCTTATGGTTGCACGGCGTTGTTTGGTACCTCTCACCATCAAAACTTATTCGGAGAAGGTTTGGTGTGACGTCATCCCCATGGATGCCTGTCATGTGTTGCTCGGACGCCTGTGGCTTTATGACCATGACGTTACCCACTTCGGGCGAGCCAACACCTACGAGTTCAAGTTTAATGATAAGATCATTACCTTGAAGCCTACTCCGCCTAAGGACCCATCGAGCGCCTCGAAATACCCAATTGTGCCCGTAGAGAAGAAGACCTTAAGTTTGATTGGTAAGAAAGAGTTCGCATGCCAGACATTCTTAGATGGTGTCCTTTATGCTTTAGTTTGCCTACAAATCAAGGAAGACGTGCCTTCGTTTGATAGTTTACCACCCCGCTTTGCGGAACATGTTAGAAGAATTTAAGGATGTCTACCCGGAAGAGCTACCCCCTACGTTACCACCATTACGAGACATCCAGCATGCGATAGATTTCATTCCAGGTTCCTCGTTACCCAACATGCCACACTATCGGTTGAATCCGTCTGCACATTTAGAGATCCAAACTCAAATTTCAGATTTGTTACATAAGGGATTTATTCGTCATAGTAAGAGTCCGTGTGTCAGGAGGGTCATCCGGTTGGGTATTTTAGTGAGAAATTGGTGGGTCCAAAATTGAATTATTTGAATAATGACCGCGAGTTCTATGCCGTGATACGTTGCGTCCACATTGGCGGCACTACCGTCTCCCAAAGGAGTTTGTCATCCAATCTGATCATGAGGCATTAAGGTTTGTCAACTCCCAAAGCAAGGTCAGCCCCCGACACGCTAAGTGGGTCTCCTATCTCTAGGAGTACTCTTTTATTATCAAGAATCTTAAGAGAACCCTTACCGGGCGGCAGACGCCCTTAGTTGCGTCTCCTTGTTATTGACCACGTTAGAGGTGAAGGTCATCAGATTTGAACGTATTAAGGATGAGTATGTCAATTTCCCGGACTACAAAGAGATATATCTTTCCGCTCAAGGCGATGCACCCACGACCATTTTCACGTATTATATTCGCGACGGCTACCTATTTAGGCATGCCAAACTTTGTGTCCCTCGCTCATCCCTTCACCATTTCATCGTGAGGGAGTTGCATAGTGGTGGTCTAGGTGGTCATTTTGGACATGACAAAACTATCACATTAGTGGAGGACAAGTTCTATTGGTCGGGCCTTAAGTCTACGGTGCATAAGATTGTGAGCAGTTGCCGGACGTGCCAATTGGCTAAGGGCAACAAAACGAATGCGGGGCTTTATACCCCTCTCCCGATTCCTTCCGTTCCTCGGGAGGATATTAGTATGGATTTCATTCTGGGTCTTCCTGTCACTTTTCGTCGCAACGGATTCCATTCTGGTGGTCGTTGATTGGTTTTCCAAAAATGGCATATTTCATTATGGGTAATAAGACCGCCGATGCATCTCATGTAGCTAAGTTATTCTTAAGGAAGTCGCTGGGCATCGGGGCTTTCCTAAGTCTATAGTCACCGATCGGGATGTGAAGTTCTCTAGTTATTTCTGGAAGACCTTGTGGCGAATCATGGGCACTAAGCTCTTGTTTTCCTCATCCTACCATCCACAAACGGATGGGCAAACGGAGGTAGTGAATCGGAGTTTGGGTAGTTTTACTACGATGTCTCGTTGGTGACCACAAGGGTACATGGGACCTCATCCTTCCCCATGCACAATTGGCTTACAATAATTCTAAAAATAGGTCCACTAGGTTGTCCCCAAATGAGATCGTGCACGGCTATAAGGGCCCATATGCCACTTGACTTAATTCCGTTACCTCCATCTTACAAGTCGAGTCAATTTGCACAGGATTTTGCCACTCATGTTCATGAATTACATAACACGTGAAGGACATACTCGATACTCAATACACGTCTTATCAATTGCACACTAATGTACATAGGAGGGCATCCCACTTGAAAGTTGGAGATTTGGTCATGGTGCGTCTTGTCCCTGAACGGATGCCTTCGGGTGCCATAAAAAACTTGGCTAATCCCAATTTTAAAAAAACTAGGAGTATCAATTGCCCATTTCGAATTTTAAAAAAACTAGGAGAAAATGTGTTTCTTTTGGAGTTACCCACTGATTGGGGCATCTCCCCTATTTTCAATGTTTCGGATTTAACGCAGTATGTTTCTCCACAACTTGATTTATCGGTCTGCCCGTTTGGTTCCACTTCTTTGTCTAATGGGTTTGGTGGTGAGGTTATGCCCGGATCGCTGTCTTCTTCGGTCCCCACTGGAGGTACGTTGAATGTTGATGACGGAATTAATTCTCCTTATTTGCTAATGCGTTTCCAAGGTTCCCCCGAACCATTTATGTTCCTGACAGGATCCTTAAAGATGAAGTGCTTTCCTCTCCCAGTGGTACCAGTCGCCGCTACATGATTCATTGGCGTGACCGTCCATCCTCCGATGACTCGTGGCTTCCAGAATCGGAGGTAACCCTTTTGGATGATGCTCTTCTCCGCCGCTACCTTCGCGATAACTCATCGGTGATGAGTACTTTTGAGGCGGGTGAGGATTGATGGCGATAATGGCCCTCAATGTGAAGATGTTGGTAACGGTGCACCTACGGAGGATGCCATGCTTACGGATGAAGGCGACACGCCGACCAAGGATTTACGCCATCGCCGCCGCAACAACATTGATGCACGCCGTTACAATCTCCGCCCGAGGCGCAAGCAAAATAATTAATAATTATAATAGTATTATTATAATTATTAATTTTATCTCCATTATATTTATGTCACTTTAATGTTTTAATTTTGGTCATGTTTAATTTTTTGATTGCGTTTAGTCAAAACTGTTGCAAGAGCCTATAAAATGCCATGATGTAATATTTTTAATTTTAATTTTGATGAAGAGAAATTGAAAACCCTAATCCCCTCTAATATTCTCTCCCTCTCTCTCTTTGGCTGCCCCCCTTTCCCTCTCTTCCAAGTTTCGGCCAAAGGTGGCCGCCCCTCTCTTCTCCTCCTTCAAGCCGCCGGCCGCCCTCCTCCTCTAGGAAATCCGGCCCCCCTCTTCTCCCCTCTAGCCTCTCCCTCTACCAAATATTGTCTACCACCTTTTCTATTTCCTATTCTAAGAAGGCTCTCTCCATCCCCTACGGATTCCTCTAAGGGAACTAAGTGATATTCAGTGGATCTTGGTTGCGGTGATGCGAAGACGGCGAATGGATTCCTCTCCAAACAACGCATTTCCGGTGGATCCGTAGAAGAACGGTCGGGCGAGTGCATGCTTGAGGCCAATCCAATATCAAGTGGGTAACGAACAATCCACCCGTGTGACTTCTCTTCTTGATTTATCTTGTGGTGGATTTCTGTGGCGTGATCTTCGAATCACCGAATTTTTTTGTTTAAGTTTTGCTGCGTTCTCCGTCACATTTGTAGTAATCGTGATACGTCGGGTAGGAAAGTGAATTAGTTTGTAGCGTCCGCGTTGGAGGGTGAGCCCTACGTCATGTTTATAGTGGTTCCCCAAGATAGTGTGTCTATGGGTAGTCCACTTTCCCTCCACACCTTTCTAACAGTGGGTTAGACAAGGCAAACTCCTCCAAATCTTAGCTCCAAGAGCTTACTACTCAGATCCCTCAGGATCTCTTAGGTTTCCTCCAAAACTATATCTCAGGTCAACAACCCTACCACTCAAAGTACTTCAACTCCTACAACTCAGAAACCCACATGGTTTCCTACCTCAGGCCTACCAAGAAGCCATACCTCAGATCTTATCTGAAATCCTACACTCAGGATGGGAGTACATCCTACACACTCAGAACAAAGATGTTCTTACAGAGTTTATAGTTTTACTGTTACATCAGAAGACAGTATAGATTAAACCTTCAGCTTAGATCTTCTGTTGTTGAAGCACAATAGATGCTGTCTTGAAACAGGGTTGTATCAACACCTTCAGACCCGTCTCTTCTTATTTTCTTCTTTAGTAGAGGAAATAAGATCCTCTTGTTCTTTTGGATAGAATGAGCAAGAACAATCTTATCTATTTGGAAGTAATCTGCTTGCATCTTCAGAAATGACTTTCAGGTCCACTTCCTTCTCTAATGACCTAACATCTCTTTTATACCTCCTCCAATCTGCAACGGCTCTGATGAGTGCCCTGTCACAGCATAGACATAAATAGAAAATATTATCTTTGCTTTCTAGACACATGCGCCAAAAAGCAGATCAGGCCATGCAATATTCAAATATGAATCTGTATTAGCGGATGGGCTGAGACAAGCTCCAGTCTCAGCGGCAGAATAGACTTCGTCTCAGCGGATCCGCTGAGACAGATAGTCTTCTCAGCGGTTTTCCTCTATATGCAGCTCAGCTGAGATAGACTCCTCAGCGGCTAAACAACTACGTCTCAGCGGTTCAGCTGAGACTAGGCTGTTGTCTCAGCGGTTTTGACAGTAAAACCCAGAGAACAATTCCAATGTTTGGAATGACCTAACCCTGCACACGCATGATACAAAAGAGGGCTTATCAAATACAATATGTACTTAACATTGAGTGTGATGCCTCTTCAAATCTAGGGAACATTGAGGGGCAATATTCCCAACAATCTCCCCCTATTTGAAGAAGGCAGAACATACACCAATGCTAAGATACATAACCACAATAACTATATCATGACATATAATGAAATAGCAGAATTAGAAGTCATGACAACATAACGATTTTATTGTCATCATTTATATAGACAATACATCATATATTGAGCATCCATACACAAAACATGTTAAGCACAAATACACCAACCATGTTAAGCATTAACATGGTATATGTTAAGCATTAATACACAGTATATATTAATCTTGACATTAATTTAATAATAAACACATGAGTCTCAGAAATTGACTGAAAAACCAAATGTATTAGATATGAAATGTCAATAAATAATGTTTACAGAACTCAGTGCTCAAATTTGTCTAATGAAAATTTAAACATAAGTTAATGTTTTTCTCTTCTTTGATGCATTTGAGCTTTCAACACCTTCACCAGCAACCTCCTTTCCAGCAGCTTCAGCTTTTATCTCAGCAACCTTCTTCTTGTTCTCCTGCCTTTTGAAGTATAAGAATGGCTTCGGGGTATATCTGGAAGGCATTTTCTTAGGGTTGCTTTTTCTTACTAAGTTTTCTTTGAATACTCTTTCCCTTAGGGAATTCCTTTCAAGGTGCTTGATCCATTCCTCTGCTGGATATATCCTATCAATGTTTTTTGCATAACTGACCATGGTTTACCCAAGCTTTTAGAATTATGCTCTTGGAATCATCACTCCAATACTCAAAGTCAGGATCTTTGGCTTGTACATTCCTATTATTTTCCATGAACTCCCCAACAAGCATGACTTCTCTTTTCCTATTGGAAACTAGCTTTGCATACTATGCAGTCTTTTCTTGAGCAGGGAAGTCAAAATCCTATGCTCTAAATATGTCCAGGAGAGGCAGATTTAGAGCACCTCTTGTTCCTTGCAGAACTTTGAGGGCAAGCTTTGAATTTGTTTCAGCATTGGTCTCCCCCCTTTCTGGCTTCTTCAAATATTTTCTGTCCAATACATTGGGAAGCAGCTACTACAGAACCAGATAGGGTTTGAAATGCATTTTCCATGCCAGTCTTCCGTTCATCCTTGGTTTTCTCAGCTTCTCCTATGACAGTGGTTGTTGTGGACCACACATAATCTTCAATATGATTTGAGGCCTTCTCTATCACCTCATCCGTTTTACTGACATAATTCTTGACATAGCTCATTTCTTTCTCTGAAAGTTGAAGATTTTTGTCCATGGCTCTTAAAATAGTGTTCTGAGCTACCACTGATTGTTTTGCTAGATCAAACCATTTGGTCATCTGGCAATTTAGGTAGGATGTTTCTTCCTTTATGACTTGGATTTCAGTCATCACCTTATGCTTCATTGTTGAAACTAACTTATCAATGTATTCCTTTATTGAGACCATATGACCGTCAATTAATGTCTTGATAGAACTTAGGATAAGTTCATTGGAATTTGTAGAGGTGGAGGGTTGCATTTCAACAATCATGGGTTATTTCAGCTTTTTTGGCAGACTTGGATAAGATTCCACTGGAGGTAACCTTTTCTCTTATAGGGATTGATTATCACACTCAATAAGAGTGGATGGCTCCTCTATAGGGGTGGATGAAACTGTCTCATCCAGAGCAGGGATCTTTGTATGCTCCCCCTCAGCTTTATCATCAGTCTTTTCAGCAAACCCTTCAAAATGATCAAGGTGATCAACATGAACCCCATCATAATCCTCATCATTATTGTCATCAACATCATCTTATTCATCATTAGATAACTTTTTTTGCTGCTCCCCCTCAGATAGTGCATCTATCATTTCTTGATCAGTTGAATCTAAGAAATCTGGGGAGTTATCAGGAATTAGACTTATCCTTCTTTCAAGATTAAAGATAATTTGATCAATCTTACATTGTAAATCTCCAGGAGAATCTAATTTCTCCTCTTTATTCCTTACTGAATTAGCATGCATAGTGTGTGGATTTGTATCAACTTGTACTTCCAGAGGATTAGGAGCATCAGCTTTATCTTCAGTATGATCTCCTTTATTTCCAACAAGCTTCTTTTTAGGAGCAACAACATCCTCATTCTTCTTATTCTCATGATCTTCATGAACTTCTTTATCTTGACTGTTTACTGATCCTTAACCATCAACAACCGGATTATTCTCTACAAGATCTGAGTCTGAATCAGAACAGGTCATTCTAACTTTCTTTTGTCCTCCAATTAACTTTCTTTTCTTATCTTTTATTTCAGAGGGCTGACTCATGGGGAGTACCCTAGTGAACCTATCCAGAGTTCTAATATCCATTCTCTTTAGATATCGAGATTTGATCCTTTTGAGCTATCAAATTGTTTAGGATAGATATTCAGAAGGTAGAGAGATAAAAGTCTACCCAAGTTAGGAACCTGCAGACATTCTTAAATTCTTTGGAAGATCACAGCAGCCCATTGGGTCTTTTTCTTCATGACCACCTTTGTCATCAACTCAAACATGTATTTTGATATGGTGTCATGAGAACCAGGTTTGCACAGAATGGCTTTGCCCACTATGTAAGATAGAAGATTTCCTCTTTGGTTGAAATGCTTACTTTTTAGTGAGCCTATTTTGGCATCACTATATTCACACCATTTGAAAGCTTTCTCTGTCCTTTCAAGAAATTATTTCTTCCACATCATGACTGCATGAGGGCAAATATAGAGCTTTCTCCAACTTCCTTGTAGATATCTTAATCTTTAAACTTCCAATCTTGGACTTCAGAGAGGAGTTGGAAGAAGATAGCCTAGCATTGTTGTATAGTTCCAGAACTTCAGTTCTGAGACTCACAGTGGGTTCTGACAGAAGATATTCCAATCCTTGCTCTTCCAGGAGTTGAATCACTTACTTTATCTCAGCTTGAGTATGTTGAAATCCATTCCATATTATCTCATAGCCTTCCAGGAGATACTTTGAAATCTTTGGCGCCATTCTTTGATAAGAACAATTCGCTGAGACGGGGGGGGGGGGGGGGGGGGGGGGGGGGGGGGGGGGGGGGGGGGGGGGGGGGGGGGGGGGGG